>QVRM01001343.1:612500-1273082 GCA_003439945.1 Dermanyssus gallinae | reverse complement strand
CGGTAGCAGTAGCACCAGCAGCGGCAACAACAACAACAACAACACAAGTAATAGTTCTGCTACTATTAACACAATAGCAGTAATAACAATAATAGCAACAACAACAACAACAACAATACCAATAATCACAAGAGTGTCATAAGAAACGTAATAGGGGCGTTGGGGATAGTAGCCGAGATGGCCAGGAAAGTCGACCAGCCAACTAGTAACTGCTGATGCAATTACATGAATCCCATATATATATATATATATATATATATATATATATATAGATATTATATATATATATATAGATATATATATATATATATATATATATATATATATATATATATATATATATATATCTATATATCTATATATATATATATATATATATATATAGATATACCGATTGATAATATCTATTATATATATATATAGATATCCGATTGATATCACCTCCGTAGATACGTAGGCAACCGTGTTTATATGTCTAGAAAGCTGACACACGTTATGGGCGAGTTGACAAGTTAGCCCAAATATGCAACCATTTAAATAGTTTTGCTCGGTTGTAAAAATGTTTGAAGTGCAGTTGAAGGCATCATATGTATGCAGCATGTAGCAAACTAGCAGACGCATCCTGTCATCGGCCACGCCTCTTTGTTTTCCCTCGTCGAGGGCATCGGCAGTTTGCTGGCGAGGCCGATTGGAAAGCTAGTAGGCATCGCCTGTACAAAGGCCATAAACAGAGAAACATAAACTGTACAGATAAGGTGGCATATATATATATATATATATATATATATATATATATATATATATATATATATATATATATGTATAAGTAACTAGAGACTGGTATTGTGACCGTCATAAAGTCTGGCTAGAAACTACGCGTATCTTTGAGGTGTATTGCAATTTTTCAATTTGTCCCCATACATAGCGACGACAACGATTGTTTATAATTTGTAGTATTATGGGGTGAACGATAAGCTATGCCATTTTTCTGCTTACTCCAGGGGAGACGTTTGTGTGTCAGTGTGCTTGTCGATACGAATTTACGGCAGACTTTCGTAATCATCATAGTGGATGCACAGAGGCGAGATAAAAATGCCATCCCACATGGGCACACTTACAAACATATCTGTACACCCAAGAATACCTACAACACATAGAGAAGGATGCACGTTCACATTTGCACCAAAAATGAGTTAAGTATTATGATTTCCAATTTTAAAGAAGTGCTGAAAATAACTTATAATAATTTTATTTATTTTAGTCGTATCGTAATCCAGTCAAGATTACTACTGTCCTATTTTGGTACAATTATGTACTCTCATTATTATTATTATTATTATTATTATTCTTTTTTTTTATTCCTACCTACTCTTCGATGTTTTGCCTAGTCGAGACTTTCGCCCCTAAACTTGCCACGTCAGATACTGACAGCCTAGAATCACAGCATGCGGTATTTTTTCTTACGGTTCTGGCGCTGTCGCTTTTCTGGTTTTTGATTCTAATTTTTCTTCTTTGAGACGTTCTGTGTAAAAGCAAAACGGCTATCTGAGAACGAGGAGACAGAGAAAGGCGTCAGGGACAAATCGTAACCTAATTGCGAACGTCATTGACCACACCATTTGACTCTTCTTCTGCTGCCTATCGCACTGGCACAACCACCCCGCGGAGACACTACAGATGAATGTTATGAGGTTGCAAACAGGTGTTGCTGTTATTAGTGCTGTTATTGTTATGCCTATGAATCGTAGAATGGGTAAGCCGAATAGACGACTCGCTTGTATAGCTCGTTGGAGCAGCACGAGCGATCTGTTGGAGACAGACTATTTTTCTAACACGTTCACAATCGCTACTGTACCAGGCACCGTGCGCTAGTGGAGACAAGGGCCCGCTACTAACGACCGGGGCAGTGATTTTCAGTTTTCTCGTATTAAATTGTTGTTCGTCGAGATTTCGTCAGGGTCAGGTCGGTTCACGATCCGAACACTGCTCTTACTACTGGCATTCTAACTCTACTATTACTAGTAAATTTTCCAGAATTCGCAACGATCCTCCTTTCTGGTAATATGTCTGTTAGCGTGACGCATATTGGACTTCAAATAATTAGGGAGCCAACTCGACAACCTGTGATCTGTCTGCCTCTCCCAGCAGTAGTAACGACAACAGCCATAATTATAACAGTAATACTTATACAAATAGCCTCCGTGCCACCACCTGAAATAATCAGGTGGATTTTTCTTGCCACAAGCAGTATAAGCTAAAAGGCACTCATGTTTTCTATATGTAGGGTAAGGTACCTACCTACTTTATTTCGACAAACACTTCTCGATTTTTGTCGCTCCACCTGCGCCTCCCTATGATGTTTCTTACTATGGCTGTTATGCGCTGCAGGCGACATAAAACAATGTCTCATGTGACGTTTGTAGGCAAGAGGACCTAACCGTCCGGCTGGCGAGCTCGGAAAGAGGCATTTTTTAAGGGGCCGTATTCGTCCGTGAGACGACAACGGCAGAGACAGGCTGACGTTGAGGATCTAAAGTCCGACAAAGCTGATGTGTTCCTCGGTCTGTGGGTAGAAAACCAGAAAAGCACTTGATCTAGTTAAAGTAGATATGAGACGAGCAAATGGCGCTCCACTTAGCAGTTGCTGGCGTGTTGCCATATAGAACAAATATATATATATATATATATATATATATATATATATATATATATATATATATATATATATATATATATATATATATATATATATATATCTATATATATATATATATATATATATATATATATATATATATATATATCTATATATATATATCGCGTATAGTGAGTAGATGTAGAGTGATGTACGTTTTTTAGGACAAGCTGGGCAAATAGGTAGTAGCGGCTTTTGACTTTACTCTAGAACTGAACGAACGATTTTGTAGAACTTAGTATAGTGGTCAGCACGCTAGTGAACGCAAATGAACGAACTTTTAACAGGTCCACAGCAGTACCGTCATGTATTGCCTATATTGCTGAGACCTTTAGAAGAGCAAACGCGGCCTGTGCCGCCGTCATTTTGATTGCAGAGCGGCCTGCAAATTGCAGGAAGACCGCAGCATCAACAATAACGACGCAGCGCGGGCCAGGCGGTGGCAGTAGAAGCCCTTCTGGAAATTGTAAGCTGCCGCGAGACTAGGTTGGATCTCGGATTGAAGTTCTTTCTCTTGCGGAGCGGCCAGTAACGGCATCGAACGGACAGATGACTACATTTTTCCAACGAATCACATGATACGATTAGCTTGGGCTTTGTTCAAAATACTTTGGGCCACGCACGAGAGTGAACAAGAGCTCAATCGGCAAAGCGATTAAGCTATATATATATATATATATATATATATATATATGTGTATATATAGAACTTTTAGATGCTAGATGCAGTGTGTTGAACTATCATCATGACCACATGGTTGAATTGTAAGCCTTTAGGCATCGGAGATTTTACGCTTCATTATTTGTTCTGTTCTCCTGTGAAGCCCATTTGACACTTTCAAGTGGTCCAACCTTCCACTCTGCCTTAGATAGGAGCAACTTTTCGTCAGAGAGGATGCCTATGAAAAATGATGTAACTGAAAATATAAGAGGAGTAACAATAACGAAATAAAGAAAGGTTGTTTATATTTGTAACTACGCTGTTTGTGTGCTTATTGGTGGCGTCAGTCGTTGTCTAGATAGCTAGATTTGACTAGATAATGTGTCTCTGCATGTCTACTAAGATATATTGGTGCAACCTGTCTGGACAGGGCACAGAGGTCGCATTGTCCGTTTTTTTATTAGATGAGGGAGTGTAGTGTTGATGCGACAATTTCGAGGCAAGTCACTTGTTTTATTGACATACAGGCTACTTGAGGCAATTTATGTGAAGGTCACATTTCATTTTAAAATTTGTTGTAGCATCTGCATCTGTAAAGTGTAACTACAAGATAATTTAAATACATACATACCTAATTACACAAATGTTTTTTGCTCTGGCCGATACTCAAAGCATGCGGAATTACATTACATCGTTCGACGAATTTTTCAGAAGACAGCTATTTTAGAGCCAAGAAGACTTGATGCTCGAAACGATAGGAGATGTAATGGGGTTACAATACCTGCCTGATCACATAGTAATGTTTGTGCTTTGGACGCTACAGTTTATGCCAACCGCAGCCGCCTCAAATTTTCCATCGCCGTCAGAGGGGTCGTAGAACATACTAAAAGGAAAACAAAAACCTCAACGCTCTAGTCGAGAGAATGGGTACCCTTTAATGGCAAAGATCTTTGGAAAAATCTCAGGCCTATAATCTGGTGTAAAAAAAAAGTGTTCGTGATCTGCAGAAGAAAGGCTACGCCTCTATCAATAGTGCTATGGATGTGATAAAGAACTATGGACACTTAATCAATACACGTGTTGTTGAAAAATCCCTTAATAAAATAATACTAATATAATAATAAGAATAATAATAATAATATAATAATAATAATAAGAATAATAATAATAATAATAATAATAATAATAATAATAATAATAATAATAATAATTTCAGTCAGATCAGGGTCAATCTGACAGCGCCGTTGGTGTAGTGGAATCACGCACGTTTAACATTGCGGCATCTATTTTAGGCGGCATGGAGTGAACTAATTATTTTAAAAAACTTTGCAATAATACGTTCAGACCTCACATCTGTCACATTGTTTAACATGTAAATAATAATAATAATAATACTCCCACTCAGACACGAGTGATAGATGAGGAGTGAGCCATCGGCACCGTGGATTTAAACATTCACATGTATATATGAAAGAATAAATGACCTATGTAGGAAATAGTACAGCATCTACAAACAAAAATGAACACGCAAACACTTCTCCAAGAAAATCCCTTTTAACCTCAACCACGATCCCAACAACCATGCATTTGTGATGTCTGCGGAAGATCTGTAAAATCAATCCGAGGCTTGCGCATGCATGAGACTCGCCTTCATAGAGCTAACCCGCAACCATTGCCGACGGAACGCCCGTTAAGCATCTCGGAAAACCAGGCTGGTAACGTCGTGACAACATATGACCCAGACCCACGCACCTTAAAAACACTCTTGGCTCGCGCGCAAAAAAAACGTTAAACTAATACGGATCATACCCAGAGGGATCAGAGAAGTTTGCTGCGCAGCTTCCGCAGACGCGTTGGCTAATTTTAATTCAAAGCAAGACAACGCGTCTTGGGTCAGGCTTGTAACGGTGCCGACTCTAATGTTGCGCATCCCGGAGCGAAAAGCCAAAGATACCACACTCTGCCAAATCATTAGAAACAATCTCGTGGATACGCAGTGAAAGCGGTTAGAAAATCTTCTAGACAAACAACCACGTAGCACCCCTAAAAGCTCAGAAAAACAGCGTACTGATCGTGAAAAAGCCGCCGCAGCAGAGCGTAAATTAGCTGAAGGTGATGTAAGATCTGCCGCACGTAGCCTTCTTTCAACCGACTCCTTCGGCCACTCAACAGCTACACAGAGCAAGAACTGAGAAACAAGCATCATCGTCCTACGAATTCTGTCAGAGAGCGCTTAAACCATTTTGAAGCACCAGTGCTGGTGGACGCATGCCCCGTACCAGAAAAACTTATTACTGACTCCGTCCGGTCTTTTTCTCTAACATCACGCCCAGGATTAGACGGTTTACGTCCTCGGCACCTGCTCGATAGCACAGTACCATCATCTGGGAGGCTGGTGGAAGAACTCCGTATTCTTGCTGGTTCAGCCTTGGGTGGTAATTTGCCGCTTTTTTGCATTCCTATTTTCTACGGGGCCAATCTGACAGCGCTAAAGAAGAAAGACGGCTCTATTAGACCTATAGCATGTGGCCTTACAATCAGGAGGCTCGTCGCTAAAGTACTAGAACAACAATTGTGACAGCAGTTTCTTCAAGTCAGATAGGCGTTGCAGTGAAAGGCGGCGCAGAAGCGGCAGTCCACGCAGTACGAGCATTTGTTGAAGCAGAATGTCCAGTACGGGTTCTTGTTAAATTGGATTTTCGTGACTCCTTCAATACTATACGACGCGATGTAATGCTTTATGAGGTAAAACTGAAAGTGCCACAACTTCTGCCGCTAGCTTGGCAAAACTACAAAAAACTTACCCTGCTGTCCTGGGATGAAAAAGCACCACTATTATCAGCTAGTGGAGTGCAACAAGGCAAACCGCTTGGACCTGCTTTATTCAGCCTCGGGGTATCCCGCTTGGTAGCACGCATGAATAGTCCTCTTAACGTTTGGTACCTAGATGACGCAACGATTGGAGGTCCACTAGATCTGGTTGTCGGTGATATTATAAACGTGCTGAATTTTGCAGATGAGGGAGGCCTTAGTCTCAATGACTCTAAGTGTGAAGTTATAATATTGGGAGGTAATGCCCAAGAGCAGGAGGACATTTTTAGGGCGGTTTCAAATGTCTTGCCAGAATCTCGTCGCGTTAACTTGGACGAGTTAGAGCTTCTGGGAGCCCCAATAAGCTTACAATCGATCTCAAAGTTCCTTAAAGACAAGGACACTGAATTGAAGCAAATGCGCCCTCGCTTAACGGCGATGCATTCGCAAGCAGCTCTGTGCGTCTGGAGATACAGCTTGGGCTCGCCAAAACTTAACTATATACTGCGAACTTCACTGGCTATTAAATGTCACGAAGATCTTCAAGCTTACGACGATACCGCATGAAGCATTTTAGGCGAGGTACTAAACGTTGACCTACATGATAACACCTGGAAAAGAGCAACCCTTCCAATTGCAGAAGGAGGACTTGGTATTCGACCAGCGGCGGAGTTGGCTCTCATGTGCGTCTCTTTTGGAAATTGGTAAATTCGCAAACACGCGTCCGCCAAGGAATCGCAAGAGCCAAAATTGCCGCAGAGCTAATAGCTAGACAAACGATTGGACCAGGCCCCTGGCATAAACGTCCCACACAGCATACATTGGACTTCTACAGATGCAGCGCTGCAACTAGACTACTGGTAGAGAGTCGCCACTCCACAGTGGAAAAAGCTGTCTTTCTGACAGCACGGGACACATTTTAGTGGTGGCTCTCTAAAATGTCTCTCTTCCCCGCAGCTGGGTACCATGCTGGACAACGCCTCGTTCCGCATGGTAACAGCTCTCCGATTAGGTGCCCCGATTTGCAACCCCTACAGTTGCAACGCATGTGGTACCACAGTAACTGAGGATGGACTTCACCCTCTTAGCTGCATCAAAAGCCAGTGTGAACAAATAAGTGGGACTACGGAATTAGGCATTAAATAAGGCGTAATAAATAAAAAAAGAGCGCAGAAAAAGAGCAGGTCAAAGTCTCGTAGATGAGGCTATCCCGATGAAAAATGACCCCCATAATCCAGAATAACCAGAAAGTGTAATATAGGTAATTACCTAAATTGCATTATTATGTTTTATTAGCTGCAAAGTTATGCGCCTCTGATCTAAAAGAGTGATAGGTGTACAGACACTTGTGAAGCGAATAAAAATTAAAATATCACTCAATAGCGCCGGGGTTATTCATATTTTTTAGCACTGCTCATATTTGCTCGTTTGCCTCTGCTCGAAATCGATCTAGGTACTACAAATCTTTAACGCCCAACCAACAGAGAGACAATCAAGTCAATTTTATAAAATATTCAATTGTACACTGTCTTCAATTATAGTAATTATTGTATATATTGAAGCGTTTTTCTTTTATGTTTTTGTTTATACACTTAAAGCGTGCCGCGATTGTTTAAAGGGTTCCAGTAGAAAAGTACATCTGGCAGAGAGCAAAATAAGGATAATACAATGCACTTGTGAGAATATTCGAATAAAGCGCGTCATAGACACGTGTAGGGTGAGCCTTCTTGAAGAGGGGCATTTTCACTTATGGATTCCTCTTTCCAGACCACAAACATGTAAATCTTTATTCAGTACGAGGATAACAAACACCCTATAAATGAGATACATTAGGTGGCAACTATAGCAAAACTATCTGACGGATAGGGTCGTAGGTGAAAGAATGAGCTAACACGGTGGCTCAAATGCCAAAAAGTAAAGCTGCGGTTCTGTGACGGACATCAGGCATGTCGACGGCACTGCTGTTGATTTGAGTACAACAGATTGAATTTTATAAGTTATGCACAATGTGACAATGTGACTGTAGTCAAGTTAAAATTGAACAAGCCTTAGTGGCAAGGCAAGCATGTTCAAAAGTGGTATAGCGTTTTCTGCCAGCATATCATTTCTGCAGTCCGTTTCTGCATATACTAGAGCCATAGAAATCGATTTTAGCTGAATTTTCGCTTGCCCGTCTTCTCGTCGAGGCCTCATTTTTTTACTACGTTAACTGGTCTGGAAGGCGAACGTTTCTTGTCTTCTCCGTGTGGCCACGCCGGTGTTCTGCTACATTTGGTGCGCCTCGTCTTCACCGACGGAGTGGCTGACTTCTGGCAGTATCCTCCACAGAGGAGAGAAAAACTTTTCCCGCCTTTCTACGTGACCTTGATGTGGCCTCTTGTCGGCAATGATAGTAAAAGCGGAATGGGATTCGGCGCACCAATGTACTTACTCGAACTAGCTGTAAGCAAGCTAATGGTTGGGTTGATACTGAATACGACGGGCGATTCACCAGCGTTGACAGTCCTTCAATTCTGTTAACTCAGGTACTTGTTGAAACTGCGGTAGCAATTAGGTGCTTGGATAGAGCAATAGCCTCTGGTCTTTTCCTCTGTCCCTCTTTGACGCACAAAATGCTTAACACGCCGCACGCGTTTTCAATGCTCTTTATCTATTGTAATTCCGGTCGTCGATTGAAGAGCCTGGAGTCCTGTCTTTCTATATTACTGTGCATCCTGCAGCGCATCGGACCTCTTCCATCTGCCAGGACGAACGCGGTGAGCATATGACATGCCTATGCTAAGCTCTTTCACTCAATCGTTCTCTATCGTCGCCTGCGATCTCCCTTTTCACTTTCTCTTTAGCGGTGCATTTCCCCATTCCCGCTCTGGTTACTGACGGAGCGAACCGTCGCGCTTGCAGTGTATTTGCTGTACGCACCGCAATTACCCGCTCGGCAAACACAAGGCGGATTAGTGTAACTCTATCTAGCTGATTTCCATTGTCGCGCGAAACAGGTGGTGTGCGTCCCACGCGTTTGCCGACGTTCGACCAGCAAGCTGGTGTGCAGTGCGGAACTTCTCTCTTTACTGCGGGAAGTATGAGCGCACGGAGGACATGCTCATGACAGAGAATGCCGTAGGCGACTCCAGCCGAGGCCTGCTGACAGCCATCGTTAGAGCAACAGTGGCTCGTGCGCATACCGTAACAAGGTCCTCTGTCCTTGCACGAAAGTGAACCTTTCACGTTGACCTTGAGCAAACATGCTGAAGACACGCAACGCGGAAGCGTTTTCGTGCTGGGTTTGCCCATTGTCCTGCAGAAGGAGACGTGGATCAGCACTAAGCTGGCCGGCCAATGATTAGTTATTTCACAAGGAGAGCCAGATGTCTAGCATGTCCCTGCTTAATTTGGTGCTGGCTCCTTGTGTATGTACGCTTGATACATGATGAGCATAGTCTCGGTGAGGTTCATAGACACGACTCATGCATATTTACAAAAGCAGACGTCTGCAGTTTGTCTCACCATACTGAGAGGCATGGTTGTAATATGTTTACTTACTTAGTTGAAAAGCATGCTTGCCATCTAGATTGGTTCGATTACACGGCTGTGAGAAATAAGCAATCTGTTTCTTACAATAGAAATAAATAATTGTGCGTCACATCGTTTTCTTCATGTCTAACGTGTTTAGATTAAAAACTAGGAAAGCCTATGCAGCGTACCCGGATCTAATCCCAAGACCCCCTCAACGCAAAGCAAGGGCCCCTCCACTAAACCATTTCGTTGTTTATTCACCCCTTCCGTATTTTAAGGTCCTTCTCTATGCTAAAGGCGCATGTGTAAAAAAGCGGTATTTTAGTTGAATTTTTGCTAGCCTCTGGTGGTTCTAAATTTCAAGTTGTGCCAACATTGAGCTTTACTGCCATGTGAGACGTTTCCAGTTGCAGATGCAATAAAATGACTCTTATACACTAATGGCCCTGAATTTCTTGTATAAGATGTGTTTAGGACACATTGTGGGTGGCTTCAACTGTATATTTAAGTATTGCAAATGAGAAAAAGACGAAATTTCCCTTATTGGTAGACATCAAAAGCTAGTCGTTCGATCTGCCTTTAGAAATCAAGCACTCTGCAAATACTTGAGCGGTAGCACTCGTATGTTGGTTTCCCGCGTTTAATATAAGGTAACGTAGGAAAGCCTAAACCAATGCCTTGTGCCACTCCCTTCTCGAGAGACACTGATGGGGTGTGCTCTGCCTGTAACAGTCCAGAATGCAAATTCTGTGGAATATCCGTCACGAAATCACAATTGATGGTATGTGAGTAGATAAAACTGTTTGAGGTAGGGTCTAGGTTGCTGGAAAACACTTTTCTAACAGCTTGGTAAGAATAGTCGTGGATGATGGGCCGAGGACCTGAATCTGTTTAGAATGTAATTCAGAAGAAAAAGAAACATAAAAGGTCCGAGAACCGAGCTCTAAGGGGTACTGATATCACACCTAGTTGGCTGCGCGATTTCGTTTACTCTTGTTCTTAAATAAAAGAAACACCACCGTATTCCTGCAGCCGTGTTGGGAAGCTGCCAGACTCAAGCGAACGATTTATAATGGCAGTCAGAAGTCCTTTGTCGCATTTTGCAGGCAAAACCATGACATCTCGTCTCCGACTTGCTTTAAGGCTTAGAAGGATACCAAGGACATCAGGAACAGAGACAGCAGAGAGTGAAAAACACTGTCGACACTCCATACCTCGTCAAGTAAAGGGTTCTATGTCTGTGCTCTTCTTGAGATGAGCGACCGTAGTAACGTAGCAAAATGACGGTTCATGACGGTTTATTGCTCATCTGCAACGTCTACTGGGTCAACCAATGTTCTATCCGCGTCGAGTAAAGCGAGCTGTAAGTCCACTGAATCATGTCGCCTACCACAAAGTCCATTGATGAATATCCAGAGTTGAGAGGAATCATCAGAAAAAAAAACAATGTTGCACTAAATTTAAAAGGTTTTCATTCCTCTGTTCCGCCCTCAACGCGAGCTCCCAAGGTGTCTTTCTTTGGTTCAATCGTATAGGTCATTTTCCCAAGGTTTTTCAGATGAGAGGGGGTCAAATAACTAAACCCATTTATTCGAAGGGCTGGCTAATGGAGATTACAAGATGCCATCATTTTGTGAGCAAGTACAGAATTTTTTTTATTAATTCCCAGCATGCGAAGAACATCCGGTGTATGCCCGCCAATTCGCAATGTCACAGAACATATAGCCAAGACATGCGGGATGATAGTCAGGGATAGAGCTGATTGAAGAAGAACGGCAGAGACGCCTCTCCCACGGCTTCGATGTAATGCCAAAGTAATACCGAGCCTGGGGGGGTGGGGAGGAATCCGGGTTTAGTGGGTTTGCGAGTCTCACACTAGTCACGCAGGCTGCTAGTGGCGCATGTAGGCGTAGTAATCAGGCGTATTGGGTCCTTCTACCTTCTATGTGCTCGGCCTGGTTCCGCATAAGCTTCACATTAAGCTTATCGAGATGCAGACGAGCGACCTCTTCGTCAAGCTTCTTGGACAGCATGTACACAACAACCTTGAACTCCTTGGGTTTCGTCCATAGTTCCATCCGAGCAAGCACCTGGTTAGTGAAGGACAACGACATCACCAAACTTGGATGGCCCGTTGCACAGCTCAGACTAACGGACCAGCGATTCTTCGGCGTGTAGTGGTCAACTTGTGACTTGATCTTGGCCTTAACGTTCTAGTGATAAATGTGTCAAAAACTAAAGCGATGAAGTTTCGCCCCGGATGTAGGCTCGCTGAAAAAGATTAATTACGCTTGAGCTCAGCACCAACAGATTTTGTAGAGCGTTTTTTATATTTTGTAGTAGTCTTTAAAATGCAGGAATTCTATTTTACTAAACAAATTGAGCTAAAAGCTAGCAAAATTATTCATAGTATTTTCGTTTCATAGTATCCCGGAGCCTCATTCCAGTTTTCTAAAAATAGTGCTAGTAGTCCACCGCACTAGCCGCAACCGGCTTGTTTATCTGTTGGTTTCGACACAATTTTTTGTGTAGGATATCAGAACGATATATGCTTTATCGAGAACGGAGGACAGTCAAGAATCATCTTGCTGAATGAAAATATAAGCTTGCGGATGTGCATTGGCGTCCTTTTATGACTACAGCAATGACCACAAACTACTCAAAGGGTCCATGTTGTAAAAACAGATACTTCGTTACCGGGTTTTGCAATACATGGATTTTATTTGAAGATATCCATGCAAAACAGGTTGAATGAATATTGACCAAGTGCAAATGCAAGCTATTCGGAAAGTCGTGTAATCTGTATCGTGTAGAAGAGCGACATCGCTCATGAAAATGGTGTAGGAAAGATATAGCACATATGTGCATAAACCAAATACTGATAAATAAACAATACATTCATAATTTTGTCTTTACTTCTAAACCACCCTTAGCGTGCTCATACTGGATTTATTTAGACTCTCGCTAGTAGATGAGTGTGACAGCCGGCAACGCTCAACCGCATTTAACGGCCAAGAAAGAAGAAACAAATTCTACCCAATAGATTGCACTACATTTGAATTCTTAAATCTGCCTAGATAATCGTGTCTTGCAGTGCGTATATCTTTCTACCAATACTGTTGAGGTTGCCTTCCCTCTAAGTCCCTCAGTGGCGGAAAACCTTGCGACAGGCCACCACTTTTGTGATACCTCGAGTACAGAAAAGATCTAGTACCCAATCTCTTGTATATAGACTGCCCGTCGTGTGGGAGAGTATCCCGCATGAAATCCGTCCCTCGAAGTCCCTGACCTGTTTTACCCGAGACGTAAAAAATGGCTTTTAAATAGGAATACATGACGGAAAAAGGGATTTACTTAGGGACGATGATCTAATTTTTTAGTTTTCATTTGTTATTTCGAGTTATATTGTTTATTATATAAGTTATATTATAAGTTATAGCTCAGTGTGCTCCGTTGCCTCGTGTGTCAGTATAGCCAATAATACGGTATAGGTATTAACTTCTGTTTTTACTTTCTTCTTTTTCTCCTTTTATTCCCAAACCCTTGTACCACTTTTCATAACGAGAACTTAAGCATGCGAATGTATGCAGTTCCGTAAATAAACCATGTCTAAATTGAAAAATTGAATTAAAACTGATGTCGCTTGGTCGACAATTGTTGCATCTTCAATGCAGGATATTGTCTTTCGCGATTAGTGGATTGGATTTTTGCGTTCTTACGTTTGTGTGATACTTAAAAGGCTAAGTAAGGTGTCAATGTAGGTAGTCTTCCTTGCTTCGGCCAACTAAAGTGTGAGCAAAAATTACAGCCATACACAACACCAAATGCTCGTACACAAGCAAGCAACGGCTTGGCTAACCTCTCTGAATAGAACAAAGAATATATATATATATATATATTATTTAATTAACAACGTACGTTTAAATCGCGCCGTGGCTATGAGAAGAAGTGGGTGTACTACGCTATTAACGTAGTCCAACCGGTCACCGGTTAGCCTAAAGAATTGCGCCGTAAACGACCGGCGGAGCGGCAACGGCCCTGGGACGGATCCTGTATCTCGCAGAAGGACACGCCTCTAGAGGTGCGCCGCGCTCTACCAAATGTAGGGTACGTGTGTTTTCCGAGCATTTTACTTTCGTTCGATTCAATGTCTTGGCAGACGTCTCCTTTGAGGTAAGCTGTACCAAGACGACGTTTCAGGACAGGGCGGGGGACGGAGGCAATGAGGTGAGACACACGAACAGAAGCGCTTAAGCAGGCCTGAAATAGGAAATATTCTTTGAGCGATGCTCATTGAGAATATATGATAAACGATGCCACCAAGAGCCAGCGGCCTTGACACCACAGAAACTGTTAGGGAAACCCTAAAACATGTCCGGCCTTCGGTGCATTGAAGATATGCCTCACGATCATTCCGAGCCCGTAGAAGACAGATAATTGATCTAGAACTACACACATGTTTTTCTTACCCTTTCCTATTCTCTATGTTTATGTGTAGAGCAACAACTAGCAATAGATTTACTACAATATATCAGCACACGCCCACTTGTAACCATGACGGTACGCTGCTGCAGCTTTAATTTATCGAAACATGCTTGTTCATGTTCGAATGAGAAAGCAATACAATATGGCGAACCAAGAATGAATGACTTACACGAAACATTTGGTTGTATTGAGTACTGCCGTGGTTTCATTGAACGCCGAGAGGCTGATTAAAGAGCGCAATAGAAAAACAGGATGGCGCCACACAAAATCAATAATAACAACAATAGTAATGTTAAAGATAACAACAAGGGCTCCCTGCTATTCGTGCAATTAGGACTACGACCACAGCACTGCATATGCAAGAGGACTGTCAGGGTTACTGGCACCAGGACCCGCCTGTGTAGAGCAGACACTGCGGACATGTTGTTATATGTGGCAAGAAAACTCTGCCGTCTGCTACGGACGGAGCAGCTGACCTATTACTACAAGTGTTTCTGAATAACTTTGCAATTTCTCTGTACCAAGCAAACATCTGTGTCTAAACACTGCGTGGCAAATCTTCCTATAGTGCGGTGCTTGTGCGATAGCTCAGTGTCTCATGCCTTGTACGTGGGCAAGCGCACATCCCTCGACAACGCATCCTCTACGTTCAAAGCGGACGCGATCAGTGGATGCCCACTCTAGCTCTTCCAAACGAGCTATACACAAGCCGAAAAAGTCTTCCGACTGAGAACGCGTGTCGGTACCAGAAACACAATTGCTTGCTTCCTATGTGAACAATTGGTTCACATATTGTGCACTCAAATACAGACACAAGATGTCGTCGGAAAAACAAGCCGCTCTCTTGGAACTTAAGTGTCACCGCTGCAATCCGCCAGCTGGCACAGACGCTGAACAAGCTAGTGACAACGAAATTGATGATGATGGTGCCAATGTCGATGCCGTCGACGTCGCGTCACCTGTGCGCTCACTTACCAAGAAGGTGCGTGCGCTTTGCACGTTAGTCAAGAAGCAGCAGCGCACAAACGAAAAGCTCGAAAATGACGTTGGCCATCTAGCCACGATGACTGGCAGAGATGTCTAACTGCAACAAGACGGGCCCTTTGGGTAAACATTTACACCGGACCAGATCACGATCTCGAAATATCGTGCGAATTCCCGAGTTTCGTTTGGCCCGCAAAAACGAGAGGCCGCAAAATCGTTAGAGCCAGCAGACTACAAGACATTCACAACAGAAGCCCGGCCCTCTGCCGAAAACTACACCGAACCGTAGGGAGCAACGTCGTATTTTAAACGTTGGAGTTTCGGCTAATAGCGAGCCCGGCAAACGTCCCCATAACTCGCGCGCACCCAGCCTACTCATGTCAGCTTTGCCGCCAGTTGCGCAATCCAACTTTCGGACACAGATGATCTTCGTATCTAGACTAGAGCATAGTGCCACCGCCACCCAACTGAATACTCACCTTACATATAACAACATCACCGCGCTGCGAGTACGCAAAATCAAATCAAAGTTCGTGACATATTCTTCATTTATTGTCGACATATCCGAGCTAGACAACTATAAGCTCCTTTGTGCATCTTTGTGGAGGTCTGGAACCCTTGTTATGAATTACAAGAATCGAGGGGTCAATATTAATGTTTTAGAGACATTTCCAGTCAAACCCCACAGATAAAACAATGAATCATCATATCTATAAATAATATGAAATCAATTTTGTTCTGAGTACAGCGTTGACCTAGTGTGCATCACCGAGTCATGGGCTGCCAGTGACAAAATTTAATCGGCCGAGCTCTCGCCGGACGGTCGATATACCGTCTTTCGCAAATACCGCAACTGTCGCAAGTGGTGGTGTGTGTTCTGGCTACATCCAAATTGCAAGCTATAAAAGTTTCTACTGCGGGTGAATCCACAGAGACCATTGCTGTCGACATAATATGTAAAACAGATCAAAAGTACCGAGTGATTTAATGTTATTTTTCATCTACGGGTTATGCGACACAACTTGTTAAGAGAATGACTACACTTTGTGTTTTGCTTGACGAACTCTTGCAAGTAGACCTTTCGGTCATGACTGACGAGAAACTTCAACCAACCTGACATTAATTAAACATGTGAAACCACCAAAAGTATATATCTAGCTCTTTTGTTGCTAGGCGAGCCATCCGTAAAACCAGATCAACTTTCTGTGTATTTTAAAATACTTATTGACACACCTCAAAAGTCGGCTAGCCCTTCCCTTGATTACTTCAACTCGGACTATGGCGCAATTGAGGCTAACATTGCAGCATGGCGTTTGTTTTTATCCATTTGTGATTCCATCGAATCACAATACACGTCGTTTGTGAATACAACCATATTTCTCATGAAGATGTTTACTCCGTTAAGAAAGCCCAAATCATCTATTTTGCAAATGTTCATAAAGGTAGCATCTAGGCGCTTACATAGTCTAACGCCATGGTCGCGTGCACCCTCGCGTTTATCCACTCAATTGGCACGAGCCGTAACCCGCAAAAGGCGGAGAGAGCCTACCTAAACATTCGTAATGCCAAAGACTATTTTCAATATGCTGGTCGCCATTTAACACTGCCTGGGGTGGCTCCACTTACAGTCGCCAAACACATAGTCACACGGAATTCCGATAAAGCGGCAGCTATGAAAGATTACTTTGAGAGATGTTCAGCCGTCCAGGACTCTCAACATCCTTAATCAGATCCCGACCGTTCTCACAAAATATATGATTAACAAGGCAAATGTAGTAGTGCACCTCAGCAGTCCTTAAGAAGAAGTGCTTCGCGGACGTCCCAACAATCTTCTCCCGATTGTACTTAGAGAGCTCTCTGAGAGATTGGCTAAACATTATCACTGATAGTTACTCGCTCCTTTGAAGACGGTGGAGTACCGAGTCATTCGGCAATCCATTATCTACCCGACGCACAAAAAGCGTTCTCATGCAGCTCCAGAAACTTACAGACCGGTTGCTCAGTGTTTAACCCCTTGTCTGACAAGCCCTTGACAATACGACGTACTAAGTTTTCGGGCTGACCCTCAGCCAAGATTCAGCGTCCCCAAAACTGTTTTTTACATTGCTTCATAGACGGACCCCCATAAATACAAATGTGCAACGGTGGGGCTCGAACCCGCGCACCTATGTGTCTCCTCCGGTTGCGAGGCGGAGACTTAATCCACCACGCCACTGGCTCGACAATACGACGTACTGGTGCTCGCTGAAACCTGGGCCACAAAACCAACTGTGGAATCTAATAGATTGTCCTGGGAAACAGACTGAAGGTTTTGGAAGCGTACGCGGCGGAGTAAGAGTGGTAGTACTTGCGGTACTATATAGCAATAAGCTTAGTAGAATAGAAGTATTGTACAAAAAGAGACAGCCGTGCTTTACGGGGACCATAACTGTCTCACCGACAAACCGAACTACGTTAGAACAATCACACTTATAAGCATGCTAGCGCCCGCAGTATGTAGGTAGTCTCCACAGCCGATAAACACACCTAGGTAGCTCTAAAGGGAAGGTCTACGATAGATATCTTTGCCACAAGCGCCAGACATAATAGAAACAACTACAAAGATCCGCGAACAAACATTCGGTACCAGACAACACCTTGCAGTATCAATATCGCTCACAGTACATCATTTGGCAGCAGGCCAAAGGGGGCAACAGTTAAACGCTACAATTGACCTAACCATACTGGAGTTCTTGCAAGAGGCTTTCCCACTCCCTAATCCCTGAATCTCAAACACAAATTTGAAATACTATATTACGCAGCGTGCGCCCTCTATCGAGCAAAACCCGTTGATATACCCACGAATGCCGGTCTCTAAAACATTGTATGATTTAGGTGTATATCCTAGCAAAAAATACGGAGACGTTAAGGTGGCTTGTGATACAGTGGGCCTTTGCCGCGACCTGTTTTACTTGCGCTGCTCCGGTTAACCCAGTGTCGAGGATTACCCCGTGGTATGCCTCTTTTTCTATCGGGAGGCCCGCCATCATAAGCCCGTTGTCCTCTTTTGGCCTGTTAGATACAGTACCTCTGCCTTATGTAAATTAAGCGCCAGGTGATTGTTGTTCATTCACTCCGTTCCCATCGATAAAGTTTCGTTGGCTGCGTCCTGTGGGCCGCCTCGGTCTGCGCCGTGACCATCAGGATCAAGTCATTCGCGTAGGACAACAGCTCGGCCCCCTCTAGGTAGTTGTTGATGTCCTGTAGCTCCTCATAGGCTAAGTTCCAAAAGACGGGCTCCAGAATCGAACCCTCTGGTACCTCGTCAGTAACTCTGTATTCTTGTCCCTCTGCAGCCAGACTGTATTCACCAATAAAGAGTGATATCATTCGGAAGAGGTACATAAGCGTTCCCTTTTTCTTTAGCGCTGGTACTACTACTTTCCAGTTGATCGTGTTGAAAGCGTTTCTAACATCCAAAAGGATCAAAAGCACGAATTTATTCGTTTTGGGGGTATTCGCGGAGTCGCGACCTGCTATAGGTTTCAAGCCGTTGCAGGCTCTATCAAGGATTCCAGTGGTAGACCTGCCTTACCGGAAACCGGCCTATAGACCGAGGTACCTATCCTATTTCCGGGTTTAGAAGTGAGTCACCGATGACTAGGTATTGTCATCGGAACAAGTCGTTGACAACTGGGTGATTAAATTGTTGAACTGGATTAATTAAAGTAAACACACCTCAATTAATCAGACTACAATGCAATATTGTTCTCAATAATAGTAAACGACCTGCTGGAGGAAATCCAGCGGCGCCACTCGCCAGTGAGTGCACTTATGTATGCTGATGGCCTTGTCCTCTACACCCTGCAGTAATTACTTGCATCACTGCAAATGTTTGTTGACCTTAACTCTCTAGTGATTTATTATTATTATTATTATTATTTTATTATTATTATTATTATTATTATTATTATTATTATTATTATTATTATTATTATTATTATTACTATTATTATTATTATTATTATTATTATTATTATTATTATTATTATTATTAGCTAGAGTACGCCATATACCGACGAACACTCTCGACACAACTGCTTACTGCCTTATCTTTAAACGATTACTTTCAACCGCTAAGGCATCAACATTTTGGCAACGTCAAATAGATCGAAACAACGAGGTGGTCACCGCTGCTTGGCACTTGTGAAATTGCATAGTATAAAGACAGCGATGTTTCTTGGCATTAACGTTTAGACCTATCTGTGCACATAGCCGTTCTTCTGAGGACGTTCGGTAGCGTAACCATTGCGTTTAGCGAGATTTGCAATTAGGTCTATTATGGAATTCCCCAGTATATTCAATTGACACATACGCTATAGTGGTATGTTGTTTTCTGCTTTTACGCAGTTAATATGAACGATCAATATAAGCAGAGGTGCAAATGCAACGTGTGTCGAAATCCTGCTAGCAGAGGACAATACGATTGTTCTTCAGGAAACGGCTATACATGATCGTCAGGTACAAAGTGTAAGACCACCCTCGAGAAGACAAACACTACGTGTACCTTATAAGTGAGAAATTAATTGTCGCCAGTAACTTCAATAAAATAATTGATCACACGGATGAGCTTATATCTGAGATAGGGAGAGTAGAAACATTGCTAGATTGGGTTATTAACGAATACAACTTTATGCTGCTGGTTCTTACGAATATAACTTTGCCCGCTTTGTTAGTCTCATGGGTCAATGCTGTGATGGAAGAATCATCAAATGTGTGGTTTCCGGTCGGGTTACATTCTCTACGGTCATGAAGTCACTCTCCGTGAGGCCCATTTTACATAAGGCTCCCCGTAACGAGAACATGTCAACCCCGTAGTACCCTTCTCGCAAGCCATATGGTGGAAAAAAGGCGTGAGAATGAACTCCACCTGACCCACCGGCTCTACTTCACTCATCCCGTACTTTATTTTTATTTCATTAAAGCGGAATATTTACCACTATTCATCACATTTAAGCGGAATATTTACCACCACGCACATCGCTACGCTAGCAGTTCCGCGCTTCGACGCGACGTAGAAAGAACAAGTATTCATGAATGTTTGTTTTGTATTGATCTTTCGGAACGTCGGGCCCGGTGGTGTAGTGCATTCGCCAGCGCCTCGCAACCCGAGGGTCACATGCGCTGATTCGAGCCCCACCGTTGCACATTTGTATTTATATGATATTTGACCTTAGCCTCGCCAACCACACAAGAGAAACAGACAAAATATTTCAACCAATGCTTTTTAACCGACAATTGAGCTAATTACTTCGAATTGACCTTTGTCGCTCCTTTTACATTGCCGATCACTGTTTTTCGAATATCGTGGCGATTAAATCCAAGGTGAAATTATATCTTGCATCCCCCGCTCTCTCAGAGGCCGTGCCGCAGTAGAATTGCTTAAAACTGTGAATGATTTATGCTCATCTGCCAAATCAGAACACTCGAAAAACTAAATATACGCACTTACCTGTCCCGTATCAGCCACGGCACGCCCTCACCATCCAAAATTGACTTTGGTCGCAAAACAATGGTACAGATAAAGCTTGCTCTTGGAGATATTTTGTCGGCTGCCTGCACGCTCCTGATCAATAAGCAGATGGCACATCCACAAACTTTCGACAGCCTCATAATTGTTCCAGCGGAGGCCCTGATGGACCTCGCGATGGCAACAGCAATCCTTTGGTGCTTTCTCGTTTTGACCGCATGAGCCACGGAGCGGAATCAATGCTCCTTTTAGTCTGAGAAGCAAACGACGACTGACAAGGCTAGACTTTTTTATTTATTTTTTTACTGCTGACACCTCTCAGCATTACTTTGAGGGATTACGCGAATCCAGACGGACATTCGCCACCACAGCCATGGTGACTAGTCTGGGACTCGCAAACCCAGTAAACCCGCGTCCCCTCACCCCCAGGGATCGGCAACTGCGTTTTTTCATGTCATGGCTAGCATGGATTTTTAATCCACTCCGGCATTTACCTTGTCTTAATTGAGACCCATGAAAACCAGTTTAAGAGTGGCCAGTCGAGGTCTCGAACCCAGGCCTCCCGAATACAAGGCAAATGCCAGTAAGCCATCTTGATCGGTATAGATATTCTCTGCGTATATATATATATATATATATATATATATATATATATATATATATATATATATATATATATAGCTCGTTGTATCCTTGTATGCAACATTCCTGCCGTGGCATCTGCCACTAGCCCACTTGCTATTGAATTACCCTCGATTTCTTTATTTCTCCGATTCCCTTGGCTTTGTCCGATTATCTTGGTCCTGTTGCTGTACTATTGTACCCAATCTTGTTAGCTGCGAACTCTCTACTCTGCGGTCCCACTTCGTTTTTATCTTTAGTGCCGTTTTAACCAGGTGACATTCTTAATCCTAATATTAAGTCTTAGGTTACTTTGTATTTTTAGAATAATACTCGATCAACGCATGGGATCGGCCCAGCGGCATCCCGGTACATGACAACCATGACAGCGCACTAGATCTCTGGACCGTGCCATGGCAAGGATAATAGAATAATTAATAGAATAGATTCGTCTCACTTTGTTATTCAAGGCGCCATCGACAAGGCTAAACTCAGCAGCTTTAGATGGCATAATTAAGATAGCGCTTTCTAGATTTTTCAGCTCAGCCCGGTGGCGTGGTAGCTTAGGTCTGCGCCTCGCAACCGGAGGAGAACACATAGGTGCGCGGGTTCGAGCCCCACCGTTGCACGGGTTCGAGCCCCACCGTTGCACATTTGTATTTATGGGGGTCCGTCTATCAAGCAATGTGAAAAACAGTTCCGTGGACGTTAAATCTTGGCTGAGGGTCAGCCCGAAAACTTTACTAGATTCTTCAGCTGAAAAATTATAAGCGGCTGCGTGTGAGGACGTTCGAAGCTCGATACGCTAATAAAGGTCAGCGACAGCCGGCAGCACAGTCGGCCATAGTAGTATTTTGTGCTACAATGGCCCTAACTGCAACATGTCTCAAAAAAAACAGGACTTTACGTTCCTAAACAGCTATGTCATAAAAATCGATAAATTCCAGAGCCGAATATGAATGCTTGTGAAACCCTTGCGACTGCAAAATTAGAGTGCATAAGCCTGATGGCATTAAGTTATAATACAAACTGATTTGCAGGGTTGCAACGACAATGAATATGTTTATCCCGTGTTCTGTGTACTAGATTAAAGTCTTAGAATATATTAAGGCGTACCACCTACACAGATCTTTAAATAGCTGTATATATTTAATTATGTGCATATAAGATTATATTTTCCTGTTATGGTTCTTTGTTATGATAGTGCAATACCACAACTAATATGATTAGTGAGCTTTGCTCAGATAAAAGGAGTCTTATTTGTTGTATCCTAATTTGTTCGAAAATTTCAAAATCGGCTTTTTCATGCAACTACGTAACGTTGTGCGTAACTAGGGTCTTACTTTCAGCATCACAACGTCTCAATACTCTATGTAACAAAATTGGATTGAACCATCTTAATAGCATCGATAAGATTTGTTTAAATATGGCCGCATGGGTGGAAGTTCTTCGCAATTACACTGGAGACCTCTCCTGCCTTCACGATACTGACTTTGGTGCAAAGCAGGGGAATATCATGTGTGAATTCTCGTCGATAAGTGACTTGTTCTGTCGCTACCCTACAGGAGTCTCAAACACAAAATATATATGGTATGTGTCTATTTATATTCCTAGCTATAAGAATGTAGTCCCACTGCCACATTTGATAAATGTTGACATATCGGAGCCGTCATGTGCGCCTTTACTATTTTGTACTGTCGCGAAACTTGAATTGATAAATCCTTCGTTCGAGTCTATGCACTACTTATGTGCAGTACGCAAAACAAAACAAATTAGTTGAACAGACACGAAAAGCAAGCTATTATATTGAAATTGAGTACGCCTGCAATACTAAACATAATGACACTGATTTCCCTGAAGAGATTAGTATGATATATTGTAAATAAATAATAGGAAATTAAATAATCACAATCTACGAGTAGGGGTTTTGCGGACAAGGTGCACTGAATCAAGCGCTCGCTTGCCTAATAATTTATTCAGATATAATGGAATAGAATAAAATATAACAATATTCAAAGGTTCACACAATTAGTTTCTGTGTAGACTCCGTGTCACTCTCCAATGCAAGGGTTTCTTGTAAATCCTCTGAAGACTATAAACTTCGGCAAGTAATGTGTTCACTTCGTGTAGATGTGTTGATTACAATGGATACATTGTACACTCACTGTGGGCAACAAAAATACCGCCTTTGATTTTATAGGAGCACTGCGCCGGCTTTTTGTTTGCATGTAACAGGCTGTCAGTGGTTAGAGGCATCAGATGCACCCAGCAATAAATTATAATAAAACGCTATTAAAATTTAGAAACGATTTTAGAACATATTACTCAATGCTGTGCATTCGCGTGATTGTCAGTTGCATTTAACTGCTTATTAAACCTTTAGAGAACGTTTCTTGAAGCATGATGAATATTTTATATAATGAACTTGATATAGTGAACTTCGACTAAATCCTCACCAAGGTAGCAACATAATTAAACGCTGCCCACGGATGGTAACTGTAAATTTGACTACTTAATCTCAAATACTAGCATGGCAAGCGGCAAGACTCCTAAAAATATTTGAGAACGCTCAAAAAATGATTGTTAAAATTATATATATATATATATATATATATATATATATATATATATATATATATATATGAGTTGTAATGCGCGCTAATTCGTCGAACGGATCTACGCATCGTGATCAGCGCACTAGCATGCATAGTGATCAACTCGTTAATTGTGCATTAGTCGAACATTCAGCGCCTATTCATTGGTACACGCCTGCAAGGTAGGCGCTTTGCTGGCGTAGTCTAAGGTAGCTGAAATGCAAGGCTTTACAACACATACTATCTGAAAAGAACGTCACGCGCGCATTGACGGACCGCGTCACTACACACAAGCGCGTCACAACGTGCCCACAGGCAAACAACGACACTATTGCAACGACAGTCGGAAAAGGCTGTCCGACACTCAACCAGCCGCTTGAGCGGCACACAGGTATACACTCACTGACTATGTTAGGCGCGATAACAAAAATCTATCCCTGAGAGAGAGAGAGAGAGAAAGCAGCGCATCACGGCAACAACAAGGGTAGCGGGTGGAGGAGCTAGACAGAATAAGAGGCCCAGGCCGCCTCCGAACTACGCCACTGTTAACGTATTCTTCAATATACAATTTTGTACGAATACATATGTATCACAAGCAAACTATTAGTACATGGAAGGTGCTACCGACGGGAGGAGCGCAGCGTAGAGGGACACACGTAAGCAGCAAGCCAACGGACGAAAGGGACAGAAGTTTCATCAAAGTGCTCGTTGTGCGTTTTGTCTCGCACGCCGGCACTCGGGGTAGCCTCTCGAACTCGACAAATTCTTTCCTATTTTCATCCTGCGATTACCCCCAATAGGGCTCTGCCAATATTGTTCAGTGAACCGTGAGTGAGTCTCTTAGACAAGAGAAGTTTACGTACATAATAGAAGGTACAACAAGAGGCTTTCTCATGACAGTAGCCCAGATCCTGGCACCGACCGATGACAAAGGAACGCGTGCTTGTTATCTCTCGCGGTCCAGCGTCTTCCTTTCGCTAGCCTATTGTCTTTGAAGTCGTTGTTGTCGTGGTTGTTGTTGAGGCTATCCCACGCCGATCTGTCTCAGAACTTCGGCAGGCGTCGCGATAGAGCTTCGTCGCCGGCTTTCAGCTTTGAACATCGCGCTTGATAGTGACAGCCAAAGATGAGCGTCTCAGGCTCTTACTATCATTGCTATTGTCGGCTGAGTTGCCACCTAAAGCACTGTGCAGTATTTTATCGTATATTTGAGCACGTATCGTTCATTCAGCCTAAATATTTACGTCGAATATTCGGGACCGCGCATAATGTGAAGGAGAGCACTTACAAACGTTTAGTCCTTATATATATATATATATATATATATATAGCGACCAACACTTTTATTTATATAACTTCGCTATGTTAGCACTTTGGAGTGTATATATATATATGGATTCGGTTGTTCACATGTCACCCTTTCACATCTGGGACGCTTAGGGCGGCAGCAAGGATCAAACCGGCGGCACCCCCGGTAGATGACAACCATGACTAGCGCACTAATTTCCGAGTCCACGCCGCCAAAAAACGCCGACCGCTCAATGAAAGTTGTGCGAGTGAAAATTTGGGCGCAAACGGAACAGTGCTTCCGGCAGCCCCAAACGACTACCTCGCAGGCTGCTATATTGTCATTCTAACAGAGACGTTCACTTTTCAGCGTTTTTTTGTTGTGGATACTATTTGCATCGCTTTTCAGCTTTAAGGCTTTCACAGTGGCCAGTCAACAAAAGAGCCTCTCTGCTAGTCGGCCCCGTCTCAAACAGGCAACGATCGTACTGGCCGCATATAATATTATTGTCCTCAGCACCTCCCAATTATTTTCTATTGGAACGTACGGGACGTACAGTAGTAGTAGCCTGAATGACTCCGTTGAGGAGATCTTAGAAAAGATTGGTCGCGCCGTTGCAATTATTCCAAATGGTGTACCAGATGGTCTGGCCGGAAACTGCTGCCTTTCTCGGGCAATTGCCGTTTTGCAGGACGTTTGACGACGGCCGCATCCCAGCAGATTTTAGACGACGTGAGGTTCACGGTCACCGACAAGCGCCAAGCCTTTTACGCTGTATCTGTAGGCTACAAGGTACTACCACCCCTGTGTTTGCTTCGCTATTAGCCGATAACCTTGTGGTAGATATAGTAGAGTGTTTATGTATTTAAGAATATGTCTGAAAATGCTGGAGACAGCGAGTACAACGGTTTGACGATTAACGTGCCGAAGAAAAAGCTCCGAAGGGCTCTTAAAGATAAATAATAGATAGCCATAGCTTGGGTGATACACCCCACATATAGCTGCGAGTTAAACGCAACATCGACGCCATTATCTCAATCCGGCGCCACTGGATTTAGGAATTAATTTGGGAATATCGATCCGTTCAGCAGCGTATACGGTAAAAACAACCTTTTTTAAGAAAGTTTTGGGTCTTCCTGGAAGCGCGCAGGAACTTATAGTTCGAAACGACGCCGGCAATGTAGGATAACGCATGGATGGAAATCCCTTTCGAGCAGCGTCGCGTTCTCACCTGCTGCTCCTCTCACGGGTTCTATAACAAACTGTTACCGGACTGGGTCCTATAACCCTCCCGATGAGTGTCGCTCGCGCAATTTGCGGCCTCATTTGCATGAAACGTCATCAGGAGACATTTCGGCCAGTGCCAATTATTTAGGTATTGGGTCGGTGATATTTTTTGAATAAATGTTTGAATACCATATTGTATATACGTTCAAGACCAGTGGCTCAACTGAAATGTCTAGCCGTATAACGGTTACTTATACATCCTTATGTTTTCCGCAAGTAGAATAATTTGAGGTATTTAAATTCACTTGTATTGAAATTATATCTGATCGTATTCAATGCGTTATGGGACACACCAATCAATGTTTAGACGGCTTGCTCCCAACGCCGAATGTGGTTCGTGTCGTTGGCGTATGAAAGTGATTCACACAGTATTGCCCATCTGAAAACCGCCTATCACCGACTGGCATAATGACGGCAGTATCTTGCTAATAGATAGCTCGTGCAAGCAGATTGCTTTTCTTTGCTGACCTACACATCATTTGCTTTTAGCTAGTTTTCCCTTAGGTTTCCCACAAGGAAAAACTGGAATAAATGTATGGCCTCGCTAAAGGTACATCTAGTAGTAATTCACTCACCACTTAAAGGTAGATGTTAGATACTACCATTTTAATGCTAATGACTCTGGAAAGCTTATGAAAAAGTATGTTTTTCTTTGTCTCGCTTCTCAAGCTAGCCCAGCAAAAAAGACTCCTTCGTTAGTCCAACCTCCGCGAGCTGCGGTCTGTTAAGGTTGTGCGACCGCGACGACCCATAAGCCATTAGCATTGGCGTTCATTGATGACGTTTCTCAAGACTTCACGCCAATCCTGCAAGCCTGTGGATTGCAGAAACACCCCACCGCCACTATCACCAGCAGCTCGCCTACCACAACACAGCGATAGCAACACGGCCAGCCAAGGCCATTAACTAGGAGGCGGGAGTTTCTATATATATATATACATATATATATATATATATATATATATATATATATATATATATATATATATATATATACTCTTCTTGTATACTCGCAAGTGCGTACGTCGAGGTCCACTGCTAGGACCTCTCTGGCCTTCCATCGTCTGCTCGTCTCAACTCTTTCTGTCGTGCACGTTACGCTTAGTCAGCGGCCACCAGCCAGCCAGCACGCCTGTCTGCTTACCCGCCTGACTGACTGATTGGAAGTGCCTCCGCAGGGGCCTTTCGTTTCTCGTCTGCCCTTGTTGAGTGAGATTGACGCCGCCGTCGCCGCGTAGGCTGTCGTTGCGGTGTCTTCCGGTCCTCCTTCCCATTACTTTCGATCGGTAATGTTGTCGGCCGGGGCTATATCGATTTAGCACCGTCTCTTTTCGCCGCGCGCGTCGACGCTGTTCAAGCGTAGTCGCTCTCGATTAGTAGTGTATGTGGCCCGCGCTCTTCTGTCTCGCTTTACGCCCTACCCCCCCCCTGCGGCGTCTCCTCTTCCCGCTTTCCCTGTCCCCCTTTGTATTTGTGTAATAGACGTGCGTCAGTGTACATGGAAATATATAGGATACCGGCCCAGGACATACGCGGGGGATACACGAAGGATAATCGTCGAGTTGCTCACGGTTGGGCACGGGTTCGTTGCAAAGCAATTTCACTTGGCACGACGCATTAGCGACGAGTCGTCAGCGTATGCTAACTCGTGCTAACAATGAGTGTTTTGTCGTATCAACACTATTAGTAAAGTAGAGTGTGTTTTAGGCGAGCCCCAACGGCGTGTGGTGGTTAGGTTGATTCATAAAATTTGCGTAAAAATACCAAGCAGTACCTCTTAAGCTTTTAATAAAGAAGCAATACATACATTACGTGCAACGTTGTTATGCGCATATTACATAATGATAGGTATATATACCTCTATATATTAGTATATATGTAAATAAATAATTAACTAAGCAACATATAAATTTACACACGTCGAACAAATATGTACGAGGGGAGACTGCAAAGTTCTGATACATATTTATAAAATACATAATATTCGTTTAACGTCTAAAAGTGGGTCATTTGAAACCGAACTGAATTGCTCCTGCGATGTTTTTTTGCAAACTCTCTCTAATATCCTCTCTAGTCTTGAAACGTTGTTTCTTTAGAAAATGTTTATCGGTGAAAACATGAAAAGTCAAGGAGTCACTTATGTGATGGAGGAAAATACATAGATAATGTGGATGCTTAGGTAATATATATACTGCCGCTCTAAACGCCCCTGCTATATAAGGGTGACATGTGTATTTAAGTGTACATGTCATGCGAATAATATATATATATATATATATATATATACGAGGTGTGTTCAATCGTTATCGCGACTTTTGAATTTTCGCGGGTTACGTATATTCGAATTTCGATTTTTTGTGGCGTTATGTTGGTACTCATGTCTCTCACTTATGCCGACAAGCTCGGCCATTTTGAATGTTCACTTAATTGTTGACAGCTGCTTTGCTTGCACGTGTTTTGGATCGTCTTCGATTTTTACCTATTCAAAAAATGGATCAAAGAACCTGTATCAAATTTTGTGTGAAAAACGAAATTAAGTGCGCGGATGCATTCCGAATGTTGACTGTGGCATACGGAGAAGCTACCTTGGACCGAAGCAACGTTTATCGGTGGTACAAAATGTTCTCAGAAGGCCGAGAAGATGTGAACGACGAAGAGCGTGCCGGACGCCCGAGCACTTCAACAACAGACGAAAAAATTAATGAAGTGGAGAAAATGGTATTGGCCAATCGTCGAATCACCGTTAGAGAAGTTGCTGAGGACCTAAACATATCGATTGGCTTGTGCCATTCGATTTTTATCAATGATTTGGGCATGAGACGGGTCGTACCAAAATTGCTCAATTGCGACCAAAAACAGCATCGCATGAACATTGCTAATGAGATGTTGGACTCTGTCCGCGACGACCCAAATTTGCTCCAGAGGGTCATAACTGGTGACGAATCGTGGGTTTATGGTTATGACGTGGAAACCAAAGCTCAATCATCTCAATGGAAGCTGCCGCACGAACCAAGACCGAAAAAAGCGCGCCAAGTTCGGTCGAATGTGAAAGTTTTGCTGACAGTTTTCTTCGATTGCAGGGGCGTGGTGCATCATGAGTTCTTGCCACAGGGTAGAACGGTCAATAAGGAATATTACCTGCAAGTTATGCGCAATTTGCGCGAAGCAATCCGCCAGAAACGCCCGGATTTGTGGAAGAACAAAAATTGGCTTTTGCACCACGATAACGCCCCTGCTCACACATCGTTGCTTGTGCGCGAGTTTTTGGCCAAAAACAACACACTAATGATGCCGCAGCCACCGTATTCCCCAGATCTGGCCCCCTGTGACTTTTTCTTGTTCCCTAAACTGAAGAGGCCCATGAAAGGACGACGTTACGCTACGCTTGACGAGATAAAGACGGCATCGAAGGAGGAGCTGAACAAGATAAAAAAAAATGTTTTTTTGAAGTGCTTCGAAGATTGGAAAAACCGTTGGCACAAGTGTATAATATCTCATGGGGATTACTTTGAAGGGGACAAAATAGATATTCATGAATAAATGAATAATTTTTGAAAAAACACAAAAGTCGCGATACGTTTTGAACACACCTCGTATATACACAGTTAGTGATCTGTTTGCTGCTTATGACCTTTTACCAGTCTCAAAAATATATTTTCTTAAAGTGGCCACGCTTGCCTACAAAACCTCTCGTGGTTTACTACCGGAGGATATAGTATTTCCCTTGGTACCTAGGCGGAGAAGGCAAGTGCGTAGAGCGACAGTATTTGTGATACCGCGGACCAAAAAGAAACTTAGGTCTCATTCCCTATTGTGTCGGCTGCCGCATGTATTTTTTTTTTGAAAACTTAAGCATTTGTAATGCAGTTTCGCAAATAAACCACGTTCTGAATCTGAATATATATATATATATATATATATATATATATATATATATATATATATATATATATATATATATATATATATATATATATATATATATATATATATATGAGTGAGAAAAAGGTGGGTAAATCGTCCACCGCAGTCGTCGCTCTGCTAGCTGCGTTAGGTGCCAATGAGGAGCAATAGGACTTTTGGCATTAAGACTAAGAACTAAATGTTGCGCAAATTACGCTCAAAATGGACGTCCGGAGGTTTTTTCCGATAAAAACCTTACTGTTATGTTCTCTCACGGAGGAAAGGCAGTGCCCTGTGAACAGCGTGAATTATAGAAACTTAAAAGGGACGTATCCCCCGGACCTTTCAACTCCTTCAGAATTATTATTCGAATAAGACCCCTAGATTCTCCGACCTTATGGAGGACCCGCTGTGGCAAAAATTAGAAGGAATATTTGTTGTTTTACGTGGGTGTAAAATATTACTATTATTAGGGTGGTAAAGGCAGAATGCTCGTGTTGTCAACAGTGTAAAAGTCTCGTGAAGGTCGTATCTGCACAGACACGACGCACATATAGTATTGTAGAAGAGGTGCTTCGCAGACTATCTCCAATCATACAGGATACTATTACGACGATTATTTCAAAGGTTTTGGAATTCGTACTGACTGTCGTCATACGCGCAGTATGCGAAGCAGTGCCACAACCAGTGGACGCTATCTCGCTGGCTAAGTCGATATAGCTAGCTTTCTGCAGCAATGCAAAAGAAACTGCGGCACTTCCAATGAATACAAATGGCAGCGATGGCGGCAGCATTACGGCCCGTGGATTAACAACTCAGTGACGCCCGGAAAAAGCTATGTTCAAGAACCAGAACATGTCCATGTATTCGCCGAATACCAACATTTGGACTCAGCAGGAGAACGTAACAAAATGAAGAAATCGCAATCGAGAAGGGCTTACACAAATTATAAAGATCGCACTGTGGAACTGCGAAGGACATGGCGTATCAGAATTGTTTAACACGAAAGCATTCTAAGGTTTAAATCATTTAATTTTGACGGAAACATGGGCTGTAAAACCTTTCACTTTAAAGGGCTTCTACGGATATCACGCACAAGCACACAAAAGTGAGGGACGGGGCAGGCCATGTGGGGGATTTCATTATTCAAACTGGAAAAATGAAAATATGAGTGATGGAAAAAACCTAGTAGCAATAGCGTCTAGGGCGGTGGCAGCTTATGCAAAACGGCTGACCGTATTATGCTTGGAGTCGAAGCGGTGCCGAAAACCGCACCGATGATTTCAGCGGGTGAATTTAGTGCGAGGTTGGACAAAGAAAATTCAGAACGGAAGTATTTTTGGACATTATAACGGAGATAAAATGTTGACTGGTCAGCGAGCTAGGGCTGAACACCTTCAAATATAGCACTGGGGCGTCCTTCATCAACGTTCTTGCCACAGATGGAAACGTTGATGCTATTTTTTGGAAATTGAAAAATTGAAAACACAATATTTTGGGAAAGAACGGGGCTTAGAAGGCACATACTCATGGGGATGGCAATCACGGTTAGCAGCAATAGGGAGAAGTGTAGTCGTAGGCCGGGTACAGGAACAAAACTGGTTAGTGGAGAGTCTTCTTATGGGGAGTTGGAGAAGTGTGTCCACCAGGGAGATTCAGGTAGAGTCCTATGAGCGTAAACTAACAAACCTGATAAAAAATGCAATAGTTCCGCGTCAAGAACGAAAAGAAAGGTCCAGGTTCAACGACCGGTGTAGAGCATCGAAACATGCTAACAGACTGACTAGAAATACGTACAGAATTTTCCAGTATTGAGGCCGTTTGCAATATTTGTGAAGAAAATGAGGCAAAGGACACACAAGGAAGAAACTTTTGGAAGCCCTTCTGAGGGAAAGTACAGTATGCATGGATAACTGTATAGGAATTGTGGGAAGAGACTCGGACTACAGGGGTAACTCAAGGCGACGGGCTTAATCCGTTGTTTTTTTTCTGTACTATTGGGAGAATCACCTAACCGTGCGAGACAGAGTGGACGAGAACATGGACGCAGATGATATTTCGATTTCCGGCAGGGGTCTATTTACGGTGAAGCAAGGACTGGAAGCACTTATTGGATATATAGACGAGATAGGACTTAGCATTATTTGGCAAAAGGTAACTAGGCCAGTGCGATAGGCACCACGCTGCATCATGTTCAGCAGATCAGTCAACAGCTGAACTAGCAAAATGAGAGAAAATGTGAAAGACCAGATGTGCAGCTGTTCCTCTAAGTCGAGAAGTAAAATGTCTCGGTATCACACTTCATGAGAGCATGAAATGGGAAAGTCACGTTCAGTCGAGCGTCAGGGTCTGCTCTGCTGTGGTGGCATCGCTGGCCCGTCTGAGGAAGGCCAAGGTCTCCCGCATTGTTCTACTCCTTGTATACAGGGCGCTCCTGGAATCGATTCTCACTTACGGAATCACTATATGGGGCACAACCTACTCGAGAACCCTGCACTCGTTGCGAGTGATCCAGAACAATGCGGTGCGAGCCATTACTGGTCTGTCTTGTCGGGACGACGTGTCGCCATGGTACGGCAGACTCGGACTACTCAAATTCGATCAGCTGGCACGATTAAATTTAGCCGTGCTTGCCCATAAGGTGGTTAAAGGCAAACTACCTTCAGGTTGCGATTTCGAATTCCAACTTACTCCCTTCATGTCTCAGCGATATGAGGGCCAACTCAGGGTTCCCAGATGCAGGTTGACCTTAACGCAGCATTCTCTAGCCTGCATGCTGCCAAAAGCATGGAACGAGCTCTCGCAGGATCTCCGAAATACGGAGCGAGTCGGCGTTTTTAGAAGACGTTTAACGAAGGAACTAAATGCTGAAAGCAATTGTTCTTAGTTTTTAAATCAATAAATTGTCGACATTGTGCAAGATTAGATTATATAGGTTTGTGTGTGTGTATATAATATTGTGATTACATTTGACAGATGCAGGTGATCCAACGATAGATATTTTTAATGAAATATGACTTTGACATAAATTGTGACAGATTGCCTGTAAAAGAGCATGTCAATAAAACAATCTGGTGATGATGACACCAGTGATGTTAAAGAAGCACTAGTTGTGTCTGATGTACATGTTCATAATTTACTAATCTGGGTTTTGATAAACTATTATAATAATATTAGAATTGTTTCAAAATGTACACCTTTTACCCAAAGAAGGCTCCCAGGCTTCGCTTCTTGTCACGTGAGGTAGACCGGACATGTCTGACACACCCGCCTCGGGCGGTCCTGCGATAATCTCATATTTGTTTGGGGCTCGGGAATTAGACTTTGTACTCCCACTTAAGCACGCCACTAGAAGTCGTGATGGCTAAGATCAGTGCGGGGCTACGCTTGGAAGCAGACCTGGATTCCTCTTATTAATGTGGATACGACGGGCACACTACGGCTTCGCCTGTGTCTTAAGCGCCCGACATGCAATGCTTGGCAATGCCTTTAGTCGAGATCTGCTCTTCTTGCATCTCCTGGTCTTCTCCAGTCATTAGCATATTAAATATATATATATATATATATATATATATATATATATATATATTTTTTTTTTTTTTTTATATTACATAGCTGTTTATCCCCACAGGCTTTTCAATTTATCTTACGCTAATGCGGTTTACAGCGCTTGGCACAGGAAGCAATTTCCCATGTCGTACTACCACCGCTTTGTTTGCACCAAGTGCATTCATTAATACTGTCTCGAGGGAAGAACTCAAGCCACAATATTAATAGCTGAGTTGATCGTGTGCGGCTCTTGGAAAGTACCGCTAAATTCTAGAATTTTGCGCGGAAGTCCATATGCATCAGTGAGCATAACATCGTTGAGACCATTGAAGTCAATTAGCGTGGACATCTGTAGTGTGCCTCGGAACTAATTCATTAGAAGCAAATAGAAAAAAATATAGGATGATAGTATCCAGCTGGATGAATAGTATCCAGCATTACCCTACTATCATTACCTTCAGTATTGTCAGCTTCGTGTTTACTAGCATCCTCACATCTACCCTTAACCTCATTGAAACCACCCCATGCGTCATCATGATCAGCATCACCGTGTTTTACAGGCCTTATAATACTCACTATCAGCAGCATCATCTTATTCTCTCTTCATCAGCTCTACCTCACAATTACCTGAGTTTACTCACTATCGCCAGTTGTCATCCCGACTCTCATCACCGACGCCGCCGTTGTCACTACCTCCCCTTCGGATACCACCACCACGGTTTCAAATCGAACGCAAACTACAGTCCGGCCTGCCACTGCATGGTAAACAAACGGTATCTTGTTTGTAAACAGGCGCGGCATAGCAGTAGCTAGTTATGTCGGTGCAACAAACGCCAACAAAAGAGCAGATGGTGCAACGTGACAAACCTGCGTACGTGCAAGTGGATAGAGCTGCGGATGGACGCGTTGATGAATCAATCAGCGATGCGGGCAGTCCGGCTCACCGTCCAAAGGCGCGATGTGGGAAGCGCGCCGCATCAAGTCCTGTGAAGGACTCTCGCAGCAAGGATTTGCGTATGTCGCAGGCTTTTGTTGAAACCACTAGTGAGACAACCGGTGGCGTCCGAGACAATGAAGAGATACCGGATGAAGCGGTGTTTACAACGGTGACCCGGTCCAGGCGATCTCGTGCGCCGACAGTTGTCGTGGCAAAGCAAGAGGCAGTAATATTTTCGACGGAAGACAATTCCTTGGAGCTCCATTTTAATGGTGTATGCGCCTTTATCGCTAGACACATCAAAGGAAAGATGGAAGAACCCCGTTTCACAAGAAGTGAGGAGTTACTATCGCTACAGGAGTTAGCCAAAATAAAGGTGTCGGCGAGGATCAGTGGAGGGCGATCCACAGTAAAGGGAAAAATATCTGGTGTGCATCCATCATTAGTGGAGGCTACAATATCGGCTGCTCTCAAGCCTTTTGGGGTTTCCGAAGCGATAAGGTGAAAACTAAAGACGCGAAGACAAATATTGTATTGACCACTGAGCAAGTTATTCAGACCCTCGCGGGTGGAGATTTTCCAGCAGAGGTTCGGTTAGGGTTGGAACGACACGGCGTTGTCTTATATCAAGAGCCCATGCAATGCTTTAAGTGTTACAGCATGGATCACTCTGCAGCAAACTGCAAACGTTCTACACCGAGATGCAGAAGGTGTGGTTCTACGGAACATCTGAAAAAGGATTGCAAGGCCCAGGCTCGATGCAGTCTCTGTTTTGGTAAACATGAAGCCACATGGGGCTCATGTCCACATGGGCTGAAGCGTATGGAACTAATACAAAAATCGTCCCAAAACAGCATTATCAAGCGCTCAGATGCCCCGCTGGTACCACTCTGCACGCCTGTGGGCCACATACAGGCCTCTGACAACTTCTCAAGGCGCACTTGGTCCTCCGTAGTAAAAAACGGAATCAAGATAAACGAGGCGGCGCTCAAACCTCAACGACCTGAACCAGAACGAGACCCAGCAGCAACAAGTTGAAATGACCGGACATAAACATAGTGACCAGCAAGTGCCGCTACCGAGAGTGGAGGATATAGTGTAACAGGTGATTGCGACGATTATGCCGAGGTTAACGGATATCATCGTGCAGACGGTGGCTAGGGCCATTCAGGAAGCTATTCCGAGCATTCTGGGAGGACTGATAAGCGCCCCGTTAGCTTCCTCACTATGCGGCAACAATCCACGACTATTAACGCTGATAGGACCCAACCTACACGGGAGAACAGAAGCGCAGATCATGTATTGTCATCTTCATCACGTTCCAAATTGACCTGACTTCTGAAGACAGCAGTGAGCAGGCCGCACGCGTGTGAGAACCAGCAAATCCAGCAAGATAATAATAAGTTTGGAGGCGCAGTTAATGCAGGTATTCAGATAGTGATGTGGAATTGCGAGGGGAGGGGGGTGTTAGATTTGCTCGGGGACGATGCGTACAAAGGATTAGACGTCCTCAATTAGGAGACCTGGGCACGAGAGCAGTTTAATATTCGGGGATTCTATGGATATTATGCGCTGGCAATTTTCGTTAGACCGAAGGTGGGAGAAATGAGCGTGGGAATAGTAGCAGAAAATCTAATCGCAGTAATGTCATCTAAACTAGAACTAGTGGCTACCTATGTACAACCGGCGGGGACGGAGTCCACAGAGACGATGGTCAAGCGCCTCTTGCTGGGGATAGAAGCGCTTCCGCGGAAGGCTCCGAAGATCATAGAAGGGGATTTTAACACGAGATTAGACAGGATTGACTCGGAACGAATGGTGGCCTTGCTAGACGTACTGGAGGAGATCGGCTGTTGGGTAGTTAACAGGGCAAATGTGCACATATGAATGCCACTCCGGGACATCAGTTATTGATATGTTTGCAACCGATATAGACAGAAGGGTCATACTATTTACAGGGGACGACAATCCTTTACAGATACCCTAATTCTCGCACCATGCTGGCAAGCCTTATTCAATGAATGTTTAAACAAGGGGCAAATTCCAGAAGCCTGGAGAAAAGCGACTTTAATAGTCATTTCAAAAGGTAAGGGAGTAGAAACTAAACCAGAAGTTTGAAGGAGAATAGCAATGAAAAGCTGTCCGTATAAAATATTATTGGGAATAATAGCTAGGCGACTGGGGACATTCTTGGAGGAGCGGGGGGTAATACCGGAGGAGCAGCATGTATTTAGAAAAGGAAAATCAACAGCTGCTAGGAGCAGTGTGGAAAACGCTGTCCATGCCGAGAAGTTGTATATATGCGGTGTTTGTAGATTTAAAGGCAGCGTTCCACATAGCACCAAGGGCTAAAATAGTTGAAGAGCTGGCAAAATCGGGAATGCCGGGAGCAGTTCTGAGGATACTTATTAATATGTTAAAACAGAACACGGTGCTGATTGATAACGGGGTCGGTATTGCGGGGGAAGTGGCTCAAACCACAGGTGTCGCACAGGGCGATGGACTGAGCTCATTGCTGTTTTCCGTACTTTTGGGTGGACTGGACCCAAAGTGGGCCAGAATCTTACTGTACGCTGATGATGTGTCATCTTTAGTGGCAACCTTTTCAGGGTGAAACAAGCCATGAATCGACTTGTTACATCCATGGATAAAAAGGGCTTGAAGGTTAACTGGGGAAAGACAGTAGCTATGAAATTTCGAAGGGGCGGCCGTATGGCCAGGGGTGACGTGATCCAAATCAGGGGAACAGAAATTAAATTTGTAAACAAATTTACATATCTAGGCATAACCTTTCAACAAGCGGTAGCAGTTTTCAGTTATACATCCAGGAGAGGGTCAGGAAGGCCACCATCGCAGCTGCGGCAATTAAATGGCCACATATGCTTTCAGTCCATGCAGCAATTGCTCTTTTCGGGATACAGATAGCACCCATAGCCACATACGGCATTCCACTAATATGGTAAGTTGAGAGTAGGCGAATTTCGTTTAATTGATGGCGTGAGGTTTTTCTTTTTAAAGAGGGTTTTTGCGCTTTCGAATACATGCAGGACTAGAATTGTTCACGTTTTGGAGGGTGGCCCGCTACTGACGGAAGACCTGCAAAAACGATGTAATCTGAAGAAAACATGCGCCTTTGAAGTTTATATGCGGAACTGGGAAACCAAAATTAGTGAGGTGGACATAGGTATTTATGAAACAGCAGCAATGACGAGCACTGAATGGCGGGGTAGCGGGGTAAAATATCAATATCTAACTACGGCCTTTGCAGCACACGGATTTCATCACGTTCTATGCAACGTGGAGGGTTTTCATGAACCACAGGATGAATGTCAATGCAAACAATGCTGGAGCAAATGTGATCGATATCACGCCGCGGTATGCCCGGCAATTAGGTCTATAGCAGAACTATCAAAACGCTAGATTGTTGGCGTCTCGAAACATTTTGATGTAACATAAACACATTTACCCAGTTTGGGTGTTAATAAAAAAATATATATATATATATATATAGAAAATATTGTGATGATTTATTAATCATTTACAATACGTTTGCACACTCGGCAGTGCTCGCCTTAATAAAAATAGTGATAAAAAGGTGTCACGTGAAGTTAAGAATCAGTTGTCCGTGTCCTTGCTTGATAGTAGCCCCCGCTCTTATGGACCCGGTGCGATCGGTATATCCTTAAGGTTCCTTGCAAAGTTAAAACGGTGAGATCCATAAGATTCCTCTTCGTCACGCCGAGCCCCAAGAGCGTCCTCGCAGATTCGGAGTCCCATACACCACTCATAGAGATAGTGATGGATCCGAATCTGCGAGGTTTTTGCGGGTCGGGGAGCGCCGCTCTTAGAAACTCGACGTCATATTTGGTGATCTTGTCTTGCCGCGCTTTTGCCAGGTCCCGGTTCGGGCCGCAAATCTCGGCATCTAAAACCCAGACCTCATTAGGTGTTGTTATTACGAGGTCGGGCTTTAGACCCGGTGCGCCCGGTCGACGGAATACTCGCTCACGAACCACCTCATGACCCCTTTCGAGGAGAAGACGCGCTACGCGATCACAGACGTCGTCATGTCTCTTTATGGTTTGTTTGTGTATTGTATTGCACATCTGAGCGACATGAGCCAACGTCTCAGGCGCATAACACCCGTGCCTACAACGTTTGTTGTAGCCCGGGCGTCCCCTGGCCAATCTGGCACGCGTTGGTAGTGCGTTGATCCTGAGCTTTAGTAGGTTTAAATACTTCTTACCAGATAGGTAGGGCATACCCTTGATCCAGTAATGTACAAAGGGCGTTTCGTGTGCTTTTTTAAAATGTGCCCCATCGAACGTGTTGTGTGGTTGTTGAGACCAGTCATCGGTCTCTTGTGTAGCGGCGTCAATGAAGGTTCCCAAAGAAGTCTTGTTTTTGCAAGATATTTTTTGAAGTGCTCGGTGGTTAGCATCCATTGGACCCCAAGGTGCGTGGAGTGTTGTAGTGCTGTCAGGCGGGAGAGGCGGAGTCTGGGAATTAATGTTTGGAGGCATGGGATGTCCAGACCGCCGTGTGCTGTGTGCGTGTACAGGTAGGCGTTCGGCACCGAGTTTTCGAGCTTAAGCCATCTCGACTTAACAACCTTTATGATCTCTTTATCTAGGTTGCTAAGGAGTGCGTAAGATGGTCTGGGACCGGAGACCAGTTTATATAGGAGACGAGGAATGAGAAAGTCTTTAAAAAATGTGAGTCTTTGGTGGGGTTTAAGGGGAGCTATTGTGAGTCTGTTGAGTAAATTAAGGAGTATATCCTTGGAGGAGTCAACTCTGCCATTGCTGTCAAAGTCGACTCCAAGATATCTCCATCGATCGCTCATATATTTAGCTGGCAATTGCCGATCTCCAACGTTAAATTCTAGTACGGTATTGATAAAACCTTTACCTTCCTTCCTATTAAATAGGTGGGAGATAGTAAAGGTTTTATTAGTATTAATTTCAAGGCCTCGGGATTTCAAAAGTGAGGCCGCAATATTAAGGAGCCGTTGGAGAGTAGATTTCGTGGAGGCTAGGAGGATGAGATCATCCGCAAAGGCTAAGCCCATAAGGCGGAAGTCATCAGTAAGTTGGTACCCGATATTAGTTTTGTCTAATTTTGAAAGAAGGTCGTCGAGAACTAGATTAAATAAAAGGGGGGACAGAGGATCTCCCTGCCTAATACCCTAGTTGGCCAAGATGTGCGACATTCTTGTCCAAATTCGATGAGAGTTTTAGATGAGAGGTACAAGCGTTCGATATAATTAATGAATACCTCCGGGTATCCGCGAGTCCGGAGTGACTACAGGACGGAGTCATGACTCACCATGTCGAACGCCTTACGGAGGTCGATTGAGGCAAGTCTGAGCTCACGTCCTGCAGACTTGGCATCGTTAAGGATACCATCCCAACCGCAAGATTCTCAAAGGTACCAATATAGGGGAGAAACGCTCGCTGGATTGGGGAAAGCTTAATAGATTTCTGGAGGCGTCTAGAGATAATTTTGTTAAGCGTTCGTTGTAAGTATGAACTAATAGATAGGGGTCGCAGATCGCTTGGGGATGTGGCATTGTTAATTTTAGGGATGAACGCTAAGCGAGCAGTTTCATGGGCTGAGGCAGTATCGCTAATTAAAAGTATGTTAAGAATACAACAGACTACTTCTAACGGGAGTTTACGGAGGGACGAAAGACAAATCCCGTGCAAGCCTAGTGCTTTAGAAATATATTTATATATATATATCAACACTTTATATATATATATATATATATATATATAATATATATATATATATATATATATATATATATATATATTTATTTATTTATATATATATATATATATATATATAATTATATCAACACTCTGCAGCTGTGCAGAGATGTACGCGTATGCGTTTTTCCTAGACACAATGATTTATTTCTTTGTAAGAGTCGGCTTCTAAATCCTATAAATACCTCTCAAACATGTGTTTATAGAGGTGCATCCTAAACGTTTGAAAGAATAATAAATGGCAGAAAATACAATTTGGTAAAAATGGGTCTACCAGGAAGTGTTGCAGATCTGACGGCATCGGACGGCAATTGCAACGTTATAGAATACGAGGGCTGATCGGTAAGTACTCGTTCTTAAAACTATAAAAATTGAACAGAAGCCATCCCTTCCGGTTTGTTTTGCTTAGAAACGCCGCTTATCAGCTACATGCAGACCAAATTTTGTTTTTTATTTAGGTTAAACGTGGGAAGAAATCGAGATTCGGCGATTCTTAAAAGCCGTAGAAAAGAAAAAGTAGATTTGCATCAAGCTATATGTTAGGTCATATACTAAATCATGTTCCAAAGTAGTGAAAATGTTGCAAGCTGCTTATAGTAATCAAGCAGCGTCCCGAACCACTGTGTGTAAGTGGTACCTTCGCGCCTTCGACGTCAGTAACAGAAGAAAACGTTACAAAGTTCGTGATATATTACTTAGCAATCGAATCGCCGCATTACTATTAAGGATGTAGTTGAGGACTTGGAGATATCTTATGAATGAGTTGTATCAATCTTAATCGATATTGTATATGTCGATTAAGATTGATAACAGACTGGCAGCGCAGTTCGTTCCAAAAATAATAAATTTCCTGCAAATAAACGCCCGTCGGAAAATGTACGAATGGAATTCTCAACCAGTAGCAGAAAACCCTGGACTGCTACAGAGAGCGACTACGGGGCACAAGTCATGGGTATATGGTTACGACATCGAGACCAACGCTCAATCCCCCCAGAGATGCTTCCAAGAGAAAGGTCTAACAAAGAAATTCAGATCCAGACCCATCTACCCAAAGTTAAGGTTTTTAACAGTTTTTTTTGTCGACTACCAAAGAATCATGATCTAAGAAGTTCTGCCTCTGGCTACATGTTCAGTAAAGAATACTACTGCGAAATTTTACGAAGATTCTGCGAGAGGCTTGAACGATGAGTACATAATTATCTTTCATCACGAAAACGCACCTGAAAGATGTATTGCTTAAAAATAATGCAAAACGTTTGCCGAAAGCAGCTTAATGTCAAAGAATAAAAACCATAATAACCATAAATGGAGGGTCACTGTTTTGCTGAACTCTGCAGCTATTTTCTTACAGACGCGGCACAAAAATAACTCACAACTCACTAAAATGCAGCTGTTCTTGTTGTTCCGTGTCGGGGGTGACTGCAGTACTTTCTTTTGAGTTTATTTTACCAGGTCACTTTCACCTGTCATTAAGATTGCTCAGACACAGCGTTCGTAATGGCGCCTTACGTTGTCAGCCCCTGCAGTGTTGCACATATGGCATCAGAGCGAGTTACCTTTGCCAATGCGATGTACGTATTTCTGAAAGCAGCCACTGTAGCCCGCTAGCAGTGTTTAAGGATGTACTAGTTATTTAAATTAGAAAATTTATATCAAGTCCAGTATCCAGGGTGACCCTGCTAGATTGTTTCCACTTGTTAAGATAAGTATTCTAAACACTCTCTGAGTGACCTCTCCGAGGAAATGGAGCTGCTCGAATGTCACGCACGGTAAAAAAAATAATTCTCCGGACGCTGAGTTTCCTCATGGGGCATTTTAACAAAGCATGAGTAGTCGCCTGCCCTGGCTTTCTTCAAAGGTCCAAAGATGAATCCCTTTTGAGGCGCACTGTCCTTAGTTCTTCGTGGATGTCTCTTGTCCTAAAGGAGCCGCCTCCGTCAGGATCTGAGTGGAGAACTCGTTTTCATATCCTTCTACAAAGATAGTTTCCATTTCATAAGGTGTGGCAACGCATACTGCAGTCCGGAATAAAAGTCGCTCAATTGGGTGATCGTCTATGTTCAAGACGCTATATGCGATAGCAATAGTCTCCTGTGGGACCTCGTTGAACAGGGCACTGTGCTATGAACTAAACCGATATAGAAAATAGCGCTATAATAAGAAACGGGTAAATGAAATGACCGCTTGTTCTCTTCTCTAAACACACGTTAGTTATATTTTCTAGCGTTTGAATGATTGGAGTGAAGCTATCCTGATTTCCGCGCTTTCAGGACCTTTATGCCACCTGCATGGCATAACCTAATCTAACGGGGCAATATATCAACGAATTATTTAGCAAACTGATTTAGTTTAAGTTGTATTTAGTTTCAAACCAATTATAACCTCAATTTCGATTTACAAATACATTCATTAAACATACGTATTTTGCCTTTTCTTTGCACTTCTCCTAGGTCATAAATAATTTTAATAATATGGAAACGCACACAAATACTTGCATTCAAAATGCCTCGTTGTAAAACGTTAGTAAATTGCCGTGCTTTAACTTTGCTTTTAGCAAAATGTCCAGATAATTTGTTTGGTTTCAAATAGAGAAGGCATACTACATTTGGGGAATAAGTTGCTTAACAGAAGGTAGGCAAAACCTACGCAGGAAATCTTTTCCTAGCCCAGTAGCCGTAATTTTCAGACTAACGTTTTAACTTTATCACTTAATCACTCTGCTCATCATCTGGTGATAATTCACTACTCTCTAGAATTGCACCGCTAATAGCACATTTGATCGTTTTAAGATATCATATAAAAAATTATTTTCTCCGTACAATTTAAACAGAGTGTCCATAAGTAGTAATCACGTTATAGATAACTGGGATGACAAGTACAACGATGAAACACGGATGTTCTGTAAGGAGCGTGTGTTTGAAAGAAATACACTGAACCGAAACTGAACTGAACAAAACTTTCTGCGTATTCACACTGAATCGTTCCCTAACATTTCTGTATTGTAGCGAAGCGAGTTACATCAGGACGTAGCGATCAGAGCCGTTGATTAGTTGTGATTAGTAATGTCATCGCTACGCTTTGGGGTGCTTCAGGAACTCTCTGTAAACTTACGCCTTTTTACTTGTCAGCCAGACATTACCTTGGAACAAGATGAAAGCTTACATACTTAAATTTACTAGACAACGCGTGTGCGAGCATCCTATCCTGCTTGACTCAGGGTTTTTTCTGACACCTCCGGGAGCGGGCAATTCAAAGAAAATTAGATAGATCGAATACCAAAACGGTCGCACATATTTGCGCAAGTCGGCTGATAATATTGCACCAGAATTGCGAGTCTCTAGCGCTGATTTGAATTTGATGACTGCGCTAGCCTTCGTTGGCTGTTTGATTTGGCTGCTTTATGCATTCCATCCTATAGCAACAAGCCGTATACCCGGTTCTATATACGCTGCCTGTTCAATAAGAGCAACACGTGTATATAACTTGATGCCGTTTTGCGGTGCCAGGCTATCTACACGCGCGCACACAGCTTCTTACAGAGACACCGGCAGGTGTTTCATCCTGATTAGGGCCTAGACTGTATGTGTTAAGAGAGCCAAGTAATACAACGATCAAGTACGACAGGTGTCTAGCTTCTGTCAATCGGTTCACTGGAAATCGGCGTTTGTACAGTAGAAGAGATGTCTGGGAGAGGTTGAACAGCTTCCTTCCTCTCCTCTTTTCGACTTTTTTGGCTACTGGGCCACTATATTATTGCGGCCATCTTCGTCGTCAACGCCAATGCTAAAAATAGCTGTTTGTTGAGGCTATCGGCAGGGCAAGCTTTTCCACACTTGGATTGTCCTTTCGGTCGATCGATTCACACAACAAAGAAGTCAGAAGGCGACTGGACAATTAAAGAAGGTCACGGCCGGTGGTTGTCGAGGCGGAACAGCAGGAGGCAATTCCGAGAGGTGGCCGAGGCCAGCGATAGAGCAAAGGCACAGAGGTGGGTCATGGCTGGCTGGCTGGCTGACTGGAATCTGGGGATGGATGGGCGGGCTATATCGTTCCCCTTCTTCCGCTTCCACCTCATTCTCCTATGTCGAGTCTTTACGAGATTCCGTTCTGCTCCACGGTCGCCGGCAGTGTGGTGGTAGCGGCGGGAGTTTGTGACCCAGACGGCTAGACCAAGGGCAAATCTCCATCTCCGTCGGTCGCGTATCGTCTCGTTTTCTGCTGGTGCCAATATCGAGGCGAACCGGAACTGACACGTACGCCAGACGTATGGCGACGTCAGCGACAATGTGGCCTCGGCGGTCCGGTGTTGGGTTGTTTTCGACTCCGGTTAACGGACTGAGGCCCGTCCGTCTCTTTACATCCATTGACGACCTGTCTTTTACGTCTGTCACTATGCCGGAGCGACGGCTGCTGTAACAATAACAACAAAAACAACAACAATGACACCAGCATTAGCCGCTAGGCAGTCGATCAATACGAAGCGAAAGCGAAGACAGCAGACCCGACCTCATAGGGCTGTCGAGTGACTGCGTGCCGCCTCTTGATCGCCGCCGCCTCCGCCGCCAAGAGGAGTCGTGTTGAAAGTGGTGATGTTGTCAGCAACCGAGGTGAAAGCCGCCGAAATCCGAACAATCAAGCCGTCGTTACGAGATACATTGACCGCACGCTCCGAGTCGTAAACAAAGTATTACTGCTGTACCGAACATAGCGTTTTAAACGTTTTTAGTAGCATGTACGGGGAAACGCTATGCATATATATATGGTAGAGGTTCTATTCATAATGTTGGGTCTCAGAAATGTCGCTCTTCTAGGCGGTGACCGTTAAGATTTTGTCGATAGGAAATATTTTAATGTTTATATGTTTTTCCCATATCACCAAATGGGCTCGAGTATTACTTCTGACGGTCATACAAGACAAATGGCAAATGTGACTGGCAGCTCTGACACGACAATTCTGCTGCACGATTCTGCTCTACGTTGCCGGCAGCAGGCAAGCCTGGCGCAATATACCTACCCGGAAACAGCGGCGCCACTATGGAGATTATGCTGGAAGCATCAAGGTGTTGAAAACCAGAACAAGGATCTGCAAATGTTGACCCTTTAGTTTCATTACGATATACGTTCCGTCACATTGTAGTTTGCTTCATGGCGTCAAAATGACGGACGGAGTTAGGCAAAACGGGCATCAGAGGATCGAGGAGTTCGCGTGCCCGCAGGGCAAGGCCACAAATCGGCCTAAAGCAAGCCGCTTTGCAATCCATCTAGACGAAGAAAATTCCCGCAACGAAGAACCTAATATATATATATGTTCGAACGTCGAGGCGTGCAGTCGTGTTCTTGATGTCCAGGCCACAAATAAGTTCCACGGGCGGCTCAAGTACATTGTGTGAACCTTGTGCATTGAACTGGCTGACGAGGTCGCTCTGTTGGAAAATTGGCAAGTTCTACCCGAATCCCTGCAAATAGGCCTCCCAGCATAGTGGGGATCTATTTATTGGCGCGCAACCGTCCCACGCAGTGGCACGGTTCTTTGCACGCGGCTTTGGAAGTTGAACATGTCTGCGCGACTTCTTGGTCTCGCTCATTTGTGGGATGCTGTTTGCGTGTTTGTGTGTAAACAACAACCTCAACACATTTACTTGGGCCCGTGTATATACATATATATCCGTTCCAGTTTATTAACTCATGATGGAGTGTAAGCCCATTGAACGTACCGACAAGCTACAGCAGCCCTAGGTCTAGACCTGGTGTAAACCACCTGGACAAGGTGCAAAGCACCGCCCTAGCGTTGTTGCATTGTATATACGATGACAGCATTTGCCGGAAAAATTCACTAGCGCGTGAGTCCCCTGTGGCTTATCTGAAATCGCGGATTTTGGCTCTTTCGACGAAGGCTCTCTCTTGCGAGCCAAAAATCTATTTTGTAGAATGAGGCACTCCGCAGCTGTCATGGAAAATGTCACTCTTAGTCTAGGGCATCTTGCGAAAGCTGCCTGCGAATCCCAGGCCTTACCCGATTCTCGTACTCGGACAGGTCCGCGGCGAGTTTCTGCCCAGCAGCATATACGGACGGTTAAACGATCCATGCTTCGTTTGCAAATGGAGGTCTGTCAAGAGGAAGATGCGCAGCCCTCGGTGTGTCCTACACAACCTGGCAGCCGGCCGAATTTTGCTGCAGCTCCCCAACGAATTTGAATTAGCAGTATCCGGTAGCCGTGCCACGGTTCAAGCAAAATGACCGGTGGGCTAATGCGTGAACTTTTTTTCGAATAATCCAGCAAACACATGAGGCTTAATAGCGAGCTAAAGGGGATCATCCCACCTTCAATACTGCTCTGCGGTCTGTTTGTTGCAGAGCCTCCACCGAGTTGACACAGCCGAGCAGTGTTGACTGCGGCGTATATAGGAGGCGGCAGATAACACATATACACGCACATGTTCAACCGAATTACCATTTCGCGAAATCGACGTCAAATCTCAATCAAAGCTACTCTGTATGTGTTTGCAGGCGTACAGACTGCACGCTCTACTTCCGGACAGAAGTGAGTAAATATCTTCTCGATAGAACCGTACCACTGTTTTTAACGGTGAGGTGACTGATTAGTCGCGGTTTTTGACTAACTAGAAGAAGCTACCTTGTCCGTACTACTATATCAATTTAACGCACCATATGGTCAACACAATCTACAAAGGTTAGACCTACTCTGTGTACGAGACCCGTATGGAAGCGTTGCGTGTACATGTTTTGCTTGGTTTATAATTATTGTATTGCCGAGATACGGCTAAAAAAAGAAACAGTGATTATAAATAGTAGTAGTAGTAGCAGTAATGTTAATGATTATATTAATATACCCAGGCGCACGCTAAGACATGTGCTCTAACAGTTTTAGCTAAATGCGTTTCGCTAAATATTTCATAAAGAAAGACTTATTTGCCCTGCAGCACGTTTTATGTTCAACAAAGAAACTGGCCTACCTAGCCAGTGCCACTGATCTCCTACCGTCAAGCGCCTGTGTACACCCGTCATTGCCAGAGTGATCTCTCGACGCCAACATGTCCCACCCGTCAACGGAAGGGAAATTGATTTATTAGGTCTCTTATCTGGCTTCGGCTACACTGTCGCCGCAAAGTTGCCACAATCGTATTACGGAACGGAACAAAGATAGCTAAAAGGCTGGCGCCGGATGTGTTGAACTGAGAGAGGACAACACTCGGTAAAGTGCAACCGGAAGAACAGCCAATACGCCAGCATCACTTCCGGCTGGGCTGCTGTCCATTTCTGCAAACCGTTCCCTTCAACTTTTGTCATTGGCCTCAGTCAGCGACACGAGAGCACAATGTAGAATGTAGAACTTGAACTAACTTTGCTCATAAGCGGGTCGACGGCGACGACCATTATTACGTCGTGGACAAACACGATTGACACAGGCAGCGGCAGTGTGCCCTATCTAGTAGACAGTGTCTACAGTTTAGTGCAATACAAATTACTTAGTACGCTCAGCTTTTGTCGTGCGTAGTCTTGTTCGGTCGTCTTGAAGGAGATTAAGGAACTCGCCGTGGTTAATAGTTTTTTTTTCTTTAATAATGCAATAAACAACTGCAAATTGATACAACGAAATTTCCTTTAATATACGGCCGGCAGGAATACTTTCAATCTGTTTTGTCGCGAGTCACTAGAGCCGCGTTATATTGTAGACGTATAGGTGGATGAAATATGCTGGCACTTTTGGATTGATTCATCGTATTGTGCTTGAGGACATATATGAACCTAGCGACCTTGTGCAGAAGCCGCAACCTCTAAGTAGATGTTGAAAGCCTTTCATTTTAACCCAAAAAGAGTTATATTGCTGGGCAGAGCATAACCGTGCTAACCAGAACGGCCTCGCCGTTTCGACGTGACACGATGGGTTTTTCATTTCTCTCTCTCTTTTACGATCACCATGCAAATAGATCCGCGTTTCTAAATTGAGCGGCTTATCAGAAGAAGAAGATGGATCCCGTACGCCTCTACTTTGAACACCAACGAACGGTAGTCTAGACAGGCCGTGAGGAAATATAGTATAGAAGGGCCTAAGTGAGAAGGGAGCAGGCCAAACCGTCGATGGATGCCCTAACGTGCAGTAACTGCTTAACTGGTGATTCATCTGTCTACTATTGGTTCCCGTCGTCAGCCGTTTACCAGCCGAGAACCAGTGCTACCAACCTACCCAGGTCTCGCTCTCGAGACACGTCGAACTAAATCGAGCTCGCAGGGGGCCGTGGCTTCGGCGACGGTGTGATCTGGTCCTCGAATGGCCTACTAACGTCTGTTTAACAACGTCGCTCTCTCTCTCTCTACCTCATTCTCGTTCTCTTGAAAAAAATGTCGTCCTGACAAAAAATGACATCCCGAACACTACCATTTCATAGGTAGTCAGCGGCACCTCAGACGAAGCACCCGTAGCGGGGAAAACATTTAAATATACACGCATGCATGTTTAGCGACGCCTTACACGCCTTCGTCTGAAATTGCGTTTAGCATTGCTAAACGAGCTCGCATTACGCCTACAATCGCGCCATACGGCCTTATCTTACGGATACATCGTGGAGACCGATCGTGCTGCGTCATCCATCTTTATATAGTAAAATCTATTGTTTATATTACATTCGTTCACTTACAACGAAAATAAACCTCCATATGCGCACTACTATAAATTTGAGCCGTGACCTTGATTCAAACGCGCCCTTTATCTGCTTAAAAATACTCTATATCGAGAAGAGTGCCGATGCCTGCAGTTTAGATATATATCCACTTGAATTTTCTCTGATACGGAACGAAGCTTTTTACAGCCATTCGCGCGAATGTAAACGACGCAGTCTCTACAGCTGCAAAATGACTCACGCGGACTGCCTCGAAGCTACACAGACGCGAGATCGATATCATGCAAAGAGGTCAATCCCATGAAATGCCAAATATAACGACAGTCCACTTTGCTCAACAACAGCGTATTAAATCGCCAACGTATCCATAGTGTAATGTAACATTAAGGCCTGTTCAGCACAGTTTTACCAAAAGCACGACGAAATGCTGTCAGCTGAAGTCAAAGTTTTCATTTCCAAAATGATAATTCTTGCAGAAAGCAGTATAGAAATCATCGGTATTGTTAGTAAATGACGTACATTTTGCATTGATGTCAACGCATAATCATCTCGGCTGGGAATTTCCGACATATAATTTGCAAGCCACCATGCAATATGTATTTGAAGGTGTATGCACATGACATCTTATGACGTATATATAGCTAGTCGATAGAGTACTTAGACATTCTATATGACATCTAGTGCAAATTATGCCAGTCTGCTACTGGCTTTCGCCAGGAACGCATCGAGTGCGGTGAGCTCTGTCTGAGTTTGGTGATTTTATGTTACTTGTGTCTTGCTTTGTGCCGTGTTGTGCATGGGGCGAGCCTTCAGTCGTGCCTGCCCACATCAGGCCCGATGCTGAGGCCCGAAGCATAGTGTATGCTTCTTTTTTGACGTTTTTGATCGTGACAATGGACTGCGTGCTGAACGTTTTGGTGCTATTTTGACTCGGGGCGGTTGTTTTACTTCACTGTCGAACAGTTGCTCTGCGCGCTCTGTCGTATCTAGTCATCACTAGTCATCAGTAGTCAGCTACCTGCATACAATCGTTTAGAGTCACTGGCTGCATATAGTGGCCGACTACTTCAGTGGTCTGCAGGAAAGCATTGTTTTCCACGTTAACAATGGTTAACGGGAAGATAGTGGTTGAGAAGAGGGTAAGGGCCGGTTTAAGTTGTACACTCAAGAGTACGACCGAATCGAAAGACAGAAAACGTGATCATTCGAGTGGTGCAGTCGACTTTCTTCGAGCTCTGTGAAAAACTGTGATTTGGTGATTTTGCTGACCTCGCTCAGTGCTGTTTTTTGTCGAGCAATAACTTCAACATCCGGTGAACACTTGTATGGTGGAGTGACATCAAGACGGGTGTGATACGTTCGCCAACGCCGGCACAAACACCACGGCAGGATAATCAACCTGGCTCATCGACGACAACAACAGCAACAACAACAACAACGTCGCCACCAGACGTTTCGAGCGGCGACCATGATCCGCCTTCTATTGCAGACGCGGAAACATCGGGAGACGTTCGAAAAGCTGCAGCCGGTCAAGAGACTGAGGCAGCAGCAGAAATGTCAACAAGTGGAAAGGAGGTAAGGAGAAAGCAGCCGCAACGTGCAGCCGGTGGAGGGGATGTCGTCGGCATCGACACCGCTGTCACAGCGGCAGCTATCAAACGGCAAGCCACCAGCCCGCCGCAACGGGAGAAACCATCGAAGACGAGAGCGGCCGGAAAAAGCGGTGCAAAGCTGACAACGTTAGCAGAATCCTCTGGCGCTAGTAACGATAGCGCTGAAAGGGAAGCCATGGAGAGCGGTGCCACAGCGCGGCCAACCGGGGACTCCGGTGAGACACACGACGAGGAAGACACCGAGAGTTGGAGCGTAGTTGGTGCGGGTGGCAAAGTTATTAGAAAGGAGGCAATACCAAAGGTTAAAACAAATGAGCGACCTGAGGCGATTATTTTTGCCGCCGACAATAATTTGCTGGAGACCAATTTTAACGCTGTTTGCGATGACGTCGCTAGACATCTTAAAGGAAAAGTTGAGGAACCTCGTTTTACACGAGCCGGCGAACTTGTTATCGTCGCCGAGGACGCTGAAGATAGAGCAACATTGCTGAGTTTAACCTCAGTCGGAGGTATCCCGGTTCAGTCTAGAGTGAGTGGTCAAAGATCGACAGTAAAGGGAAAAATCTGCGGTGTGCATCCGTCGCTCAGCGACACAACTATTATTAACGCGTTGGGGTCTTTAGGTGTCACAGAGGCCATTCGAGTCAGAGCGAAGAACGCACACACTGGCATAGTTATGGCCACTGACCAAGTAATCCTAACTTTTGTCGGAATTGATTTTCCGACGGAAGTTCGTCTGGGCCTTAAAACACACGGGGTGATGCTCTATAGAGAGCCACACCAGTGCTACCGGTGTTATAGCTTGGACCACATCAAGCCGGACTGCCCCTGGGCGGCACCTCGCTGTCGCCGCTGTAGTTCCACGAACCATCTCCGGAAAGACTGCAACCAAGCGGCGAAGTGTTGCCTATGTAAATCAAACCATGAAGCTACTTCCGGCAGTTGCCCGCATCGACTTTGCCGTATGGAGCAGCTAAAGAAGTCAGCAATACGGGTTATACAGAGGAAGCCTGAGGCGACGCCAGTCAAGATCTGCGCACCCGTGGCCGATATTCAGCCGTCGTCCTCCTTTTCCAAGCGGTCTTTCTCTGCCGTTGTTCAGAACGGGGTTAAGGTACCCGCGGCGACACCCAAAGTTCAGCCCCCTGCTGGCACAGTGATCAAAAAGCAAAAGCAGGTCACCAATGATGTACACCAAATCAACAACATTGACAAGGTGGTGCAATGCGTCACGGAGAAAATAGTTCCAATTATAATTGACGCCATAGTCTCGCAAATCGGAACAGCAATCCAAAGAGCACTTTCGACTGCTCTCCCCAGCTTGCACATTCAAGCGGCGCCACCTATAGCGCCTGGCAGCGTCTCTGAGTTGTCTTCGGACGGCTTTCGCGGCCAGCTGGAACTGGCTCTCCGCTCAGCACTTGAGCTGAGCATGGTACAGCAACCTCAGCCGGAGGCTCCACAAACGACCTCCGCAGTGACGCCGTCGCTCCATGCACTCCAGACATCGTCGCCTTCGACGAACACTGGCTACGACACAGGTGTCAATACGGGGTCGCCTTCTTCTGATCCTAATGACCAATAGACAACTAGACATTCGTCAGTGGACAACACCGCTGACGCACAGCAACACTGAGACGCTAACCACGACGTCGTCAACACGACTTCCGGCACCGATCTCACCGTCAACTGCCCTTACTCGCACCGTTCAACGACTGTCCGCTGTTTGCCAAAATCTCAAGATGCTCTCGATCGTTCCTCGTGGCGTGAGACCTATAGTTGCTGCCGAACTGACCATCACAATCAAGTCGATTTGCTCAGCGAATGATCTTGACTCGTGGTCTCGTCTGGCTCATTTTGCAACAACGGTCCTCACCATCCCACGGCAAAAGGCAAAATGAAAGTCTCTGTGTTCACTTATTCGGGACAACCTTAGTCGATTCAGGAGTCGTGCCCCACTCGATGCTGCCATCAATGCTAACCATGTCGCGGCGCCGAAGACTAACACAAACGATGATAGACAAAGAGCTCGGGTGGCACAGGCAAAACTGGCTCAGGGGGATGTTTCGGCAGCAGCGCGCATTCTTATTTCAACGGATTCGATGGCTCCACAAGACGCTAATACGCACCGCATACTTAGCGATAAGCACCCAAACATGCCAGAAACAGCGGCATACCCGGTACCGCCTCGTGGCGTTCCATCAGCCGACCAAATCAACATTACCCCCAGTGAGGTCCGAGCAGCAATCTAAACTTTCCCAAATAGTTCAAGTGGAGGCCCTGACGGTCTCAAGCCCAGACACCTAAAAGACCTTATTGGAAAGGGTGATCAGATCTGCCCCCTCCTTTTTGCTCTGACGGACTTCTGCAACCTTGTCGTGAATGGCCGCCTACCAGGGTTCGCACTTAGTAACTTCTATGGAGCGAATCTTATAGCTTTAAAGAAAAAAGACGGTGGTCTCCGCCCGATAGCAGTCGGGAATACCCTGCGGCGGCTAGCGTGTAAAGTGCTAATCCGCAAATACATGGCGCCAATTATCGACAGGATTGCCCCCGTTCAACTGGGTTGTGGAGTTAAAGGAGGCTGCGAGGCTGCTGTCCACGCGGCAAGTGCCTTTGTAAATACTAACTCGGCGTCCAATAAGGTGCTGATAAAACTCGATTTTAAAAATGCTTTTAATTCGCTGAGAAGGGATGTAATTCTTGAAGCCGTCAAATCAAACTTTCCACCAATGTACCCCGCAGTCTACCAAATGTACAGGAGCCCATCCAATCTCTTTTGGGGGGAAGAGATCGTACTCTCCAGATGTGGGGTACAGCAAGGGGACCCCTGTGGCCCGGCCCTCTTCTGTCTGGCAATTTGCCAATTGCTTTCTGCTTTGGAGTCGGAATTTAAGCCGTGGTTCCTAGACGATGGCACAATTGGAGGTACTCTTGATTCCGCCCTTAGTGATGTGGAAAAAATAATCGAGTTCGGCGTCACCTCTGGACTGCAACTAAATGCTTCAAAGTGTGAGCTGTACGTCTTGTCATCCGACTGCGCCTTTCGTGACGAGTGTTTACGCCGGGCGCAGGGCCTGCTTCCTGACATCAAGCTATGTACTGATGAAAACATCGAGCTTTTAGGAGCTCCCCTCACAACGGCCTCCGCAGAACTCGCTCTAAACAGGAAGTGCGAGCTAATGGATCTCTGGTGTTCCAGGTTGGAATCCCTCGATGCGCATCCTGCATTATTCTTGATGCGAACTAGCCTCTCGACACCAAGGCTAATATATATCCTTCGCTGCATAGATGCATCGGCCCAAAAGAACATTCTACAACAATTCGACGATAAGCTGAGACAGTGCGTGAATCGGGTGTTAAATTTAAATCTGGACGGGGCAAATTGGGACCAGGCTACCCTTCCTACAACAGCCGGAGGTTTAGGAATACGACGTGCAACCGATTTGGCCCAGACCGCATTCTTGGGTTCAATCACCACACTTCAGGAACTGATTATATCTATATCTCCTTCGAACGTCAAGTCCTTTTTAGAACGGCTCATGGAGTCCAAAAAAGAGGAGTTCGCCGCATATTACCGCGTGGTGCTTGACGACACACGCCAGCGTGCTCTTGATGCTGTGGTAGTCGAAGCCATTCAAAAGAAGCTCCTGGACAACACGGCTGATGCACTCGGCAAGGCACGCCTACTAGCAGCTTTCAACGATACGAGCGCAAAATGGCTTCAAGCCATCCCCTCGCCGCAGCTGGGAACGATGCTGGACAACACAACACTCCGCATCGTTGCCGGCCTGCGGTTAGGGGAGGCTGTGTGTGCGCCCCATAGTTGCTCCCTGTGCAACACACCGGTGTCGCCGACGGGAGAGCACGGCCTCAGCTGTCCTAGGAGCTGCGGAAGACATTCGCGCCACGCCGCCCTCAACGAAGTGATTTCAAGAGCGTTGCAATCCGCTAACGTACCCAGCAGAAAGGAGCCAGTCGGTCTAGCAGCGGACTCAGCCTTACGTCCAGACGGAATGACCTTGGTTCCGTGGTCCTCCGGAAAGGCCCTTGTATGGGACGCAACCGTGTGGGACACGCTGGCGCCGTCGTATAGAAGCCGAGCTTCAAGATCAGCAGGTGCTGTTGCTAATTTAGCGGAGCAGCGGAAAAATTTGAAGTACCGCGAGTTAGAGACATATTTTATAGTGCAGCCAGTTGCAATAGAAACATTAGGAGTCATAGGCGAATCAACAGTAAAATTTCTGAAAGAAATTGGGAAAAGAGCGGCAAGTGAGAAGGATGAGAAAAGGGCAGGGGAATTTCTGCTACAAAGAATATCAATTGAAGTGCAACGTGGAAATGCGGCTGCGGTGCTAGGTTCGCTGCCTTCAGGCAGTGGTCTACCGGGTCTGCTCTGATTACGTATTAGAATTATGCTGTGTATAATGTATAAATAAACAGCCTGTAAAAAAAAAAAAAAAAAAAAAAAAAAAATGTATATGTATGTAAAGAAAATGAATGTTAAGATGAAGACAGAAAAGCGAAGTTAGCTGCGTTAGCTAACAAGAAGGTGACGGCATCGAAAGCGGCGCCAGCTGGTGAAAATCAAACGGAGTCTGTGCCGATAGTCGTGGAAGACATTTCAGAGAATGTACCGCCTGCAGAAGTTAATGTTTCTACGAACGGCAACGATGAAACTGACTGCGCTGACAAGACTGTGGATGCAACCGATGCGAATGATGATTGAGAGGTAGTAGTCTCAAAAAGCACTACCAAGCGTCTCCAAAAGTTGAAAGAACAAATTGGCGCCATCCGATCCAAATCGTCCAGTCAGCCAAAGGGTCTGTTTCGTGTAGTTATTGCGCGAAGAAGCGACAAAACAATCAATGGGACGACTGCTTCTATAAGTGAGCCGTTCAATGATAGTCTACTCTTATTGTGCAGTGAATTGCATAGACTCTACCCGCTTGTTAAGCTGGAATCGGAAGCGGGCATCATTTACGTCTGGTTTAATACCATTGACGAAGCAAATGCCGCGGTGCAATTATCGACTCTCCTCGACATTCCGGTGGTAGCTAAATGCAACGATCTAGGTGCATATCGCGCCAGAATAAACGGACTGGACAAAGGTTTTACTGATAAAGACATTCAGTCTGCCCTTAAGGAGGTTGGTGTCGTCTCGGCGAGAAGAGAAAACATCATCAAGAGAATAGGATCCACAGCAACATCGATCCCTACAGACAGGGTCATACTCCAATTTAATAGAGTTCCGCCGACTGACGTGTTTCTTGCTTTTAGGTCACATAAAGTAATTATGTATGCGGGAACCCCTGTATCATGCTACAAGTGTTTGAGGCGTTGAAATGTGGTCAAACTGGTCACCTCGCGCTAAATTGTAAGCAACAAGCAAAATGCGTAAACTGCAGGGGTCCCCATGCGTCGTCTTCGATGTCCTGCCCTATCCGACTATGCGAAATTGAGAAGCGCAAGGCACTGATGGAGTGTCGCTTGTTGCAACAGGTCGGATCAGAGCATCCTGAGGCAACACAAGTCAAGGTGGTCGACGCGTCGCAGCAGGCTGTTGCATCCGACTCCTCAGACCCTCCAAATTCCTCGACTGAAGTATCCGCATCATCTCCACCTACCTATGCTGCTGTTGTGAGATCACTAGTAGTAGAAACCTCGTCTGGCTCCGAGATTCGTGTAAATCTACCGCGATCAACATCACTCCCTAAGAAGCAGATTCGCACCGTGGAAAAATTGGCTACAAATACTCTTCGCAAGCCCCGTCCATGGAAGTCATCGCGCACCTCTGCCACTAGTAAACTAAAGGGACGTAACTCCAACATAATCTCATCCTTGAGGCACATCACGAAGGTTTTAAGTATTGTATCCCCGAAAGCTGCAATACGACTTAAAAAGCTGATTGAGGTTCTCTCACCGTTGTTGTCAACTCTCTCGATGCTATCCTAAGATTTTTATTACTGATTTTAGTCATCTTGATGTTCTCACAACCATCTATTTTTACTAATGAATTGTATAAATTATGTTAATCAAAACATTACGCCAAATGTAAAGGCATGCCAACTTTTGGATGACGTTAGACTTGGACCCAGTAGCTTAGCTTTTATCCACCTAAACGCGGGGACTGGAGGGATAAAAAAATCCGGTAATCTGGAGTTATTACATAATTTTTTAAAGGAAGAGGGAGCCATATTTGATGCGGCAGTGGTTAGTGAAACATGGCTAAAGGATTGCGATCTGGCGTCTCACTCTATAAGTGGTTTTAAATTAGTTGCGTCGGGTAGAGGCTTGGAGAGATTAGGTGGTGGTGTCGGCATCTATGTGCGCTCTACCTGCAATATCTTATCATCGCGCTGTGTTTGTAGTCCTGACGGCAATGTTCAGGCGGTACGTCTGCATTTAAAGAAACAGGACGGTCCTGAATGTTTTATTGTGGGTTTTTATTCTAACCATGTATCTTGTAAAGACACGCTTCTGAATACCCTAGACGATATGTTGCCAACTTGTACCTCTACCCCTGTCATTGTTATGGGCGATGCTAATGTCAACCTCCTTTCGGTCCTGCAGCCTAGCGATTATACTTCATTCTTTTCCGCTAGAGACTTCTCCCTGGTAGTGGAGCGCATAACCAGACCTGCATCTGGTACGTGCATAGACCGTATTGCTATTTCCAATTGCTCAAAATTTACTACTGTCCAGCCGGCGGTCGTCGGTACTCTGCTTTTCTCTGATCACTACCCGGTTTTAATATCTTTGTCCGACAACTCGGTGGCTGCCAAACCGTTGGCCGAGCTGGCCCCAACCCTAAGCCGAAGTCACAACAGGGCTAAGATTGATACGTTCCTCTATCGGTTGCAAAATGTCTCGTGGTTAGCAGTTTATGATGCAGTAGACGTAAATTCGGCATTTAACGCTTTCAATAGAATCCTGCTTCATGTATACGAAAAAACCTTTGATCTGGTAGACGTTTCTGCTCCAAATAGTTCGTCCAAGGTGGGTCAATTTTCCTTTTCTCCAGGTTTACGGCGGCTGCGCCGTATAGTTAATAAGATGTACCGCAGACATCGCAAGATAAATTCGGTAGATTCGAAAGCTTCCTATTTAAACAGTCGTCGCCGCTACCTCAATGCAATTCGCGCTGCGAGGACAGCCTTTTACCAAAATCGCTTTGCTTTCTTGCGTGATGATTCCTCTAAACTCTGGAAATTTATCAATGGACTCTGTGGTAGGCGACATGATCCAGTAGAATTACCGTCCGCGTTACTAGTTGCCGAGGATGAAACATTAGATGATCCAGTAAAAATTGCAGACGAGCTAAACCGTCACTTTGCCACGCTAGGTAATACCACGGTCGCTCACCTCGAAAAGAACAGAGATATGGCCACCCTGCTTGACGAGGTATGGGAAAAAAATGACAATGTATTCTCACTCTCTGCTGTCTCTATTCCTGAGGTTCTTGGTACCCTTCTCCGTCTTAAAGCAAGCTGGAGTCGAGGTGTCATCGGTGTACCTGCAAAATTATTGAAGTTAGCAGCTTTATCGATCGCAGGTCCGCTGACTGTCATTATAAATCGTTCGTTTGAGTCTGGCAGCTTTCCATCACGTTTGAAAGATACGGCGGCGTTTCCTCTATTTAAGAAAAAGGGTGAGCGAAACCGCGCAGCCAACTATAGGCCGATCTCGGTCGTGGATTATATCTCAAAGGTCATTGAGAAACTGGTGCTGGTTAGGCTAAATGGATATTTAGAGACGATACATTTCCTTTCCTCAAACCAGTTCGGCTTTCGCTGACCTCGCGTTGGCCCACTTATGGCAGCGAGTGTCCGACTCGGTTGAGCTACATAAGTTTTGTCTCGCAGTCTTTCTCGACGTGTCAGCGGCTTTCAATTGCCTTGATCATTCCCTTCTATTCCAAATGCTCGCTCAGCTGGGTTGCTCTGCGCCGGCGGTTGCCTGGTTTAGGTCCTATCTCTCAAGACGGAGACAGGTGGTACGAGCTGGTCAAATAGAGTCCTCATGGCAGCAGGTCGATATCGGTACCCCTCAAGGCTCGGTTCTCGGACCTTTTATGTTTCTTATTCTACTGAATTCTATTCTATTAAGGATTCAGAGGCTAAACCTTGGCTCAGATATAGCTTTTGCTGATGACACTACGCTACTGTTCGGAGTGAATCATCGGAACTTTGATATGGACTTGCAGCAGTCGCTTTTGAATGTTGATAATATAATTAGCATTTTTAACATTTTTGGACTAGTCGTCAATGCTAACAAAACCAATTTCATAGTTTTTCGTGCATCGCCGAGGCTTCTAGAATTATCTGACAACCAGATATTTAAGACACGGAACATTAAGCTCTCGCAGACCGCTAGGTGCCTGGGGCTCGTTCTCCAGGAAAACATGAGGTGGCATCCCCATCTGGATTACATTGCACCAAAGTGCTATGCTGTAATATCTACGCTGTGTAAAATGAAATTGACTGGGGTACCCACAGAGGGCTTACTTCTGGTGTACAAGGCCGTGTTTTTACCAGTTCTATGCTATGGAATCCTTCTCTGGGGAGGTGGCTACGACGGAATTCTCCGAAGAGCACAAGTGATACAGAATGATGCAATTAGAGCCATTTTTGCTAGAAGGCGAAGGGATTCGGTCCGTGACTTGCTCATTCGTTTTAACCTACTCACGGTAGAAAGCATTTACTCCCTGCGGGTTTCAATGTTGGCGTACAAAATTTAGCGTGGTATTGTGCCTATGGAGATTGCATTTGCACTAGTTCCTACCCTGAGTCGAACATCAGGTAGGCGCGCAACAACTTTTGCAGTGCCCTCTGTATCCTTGAAGTCTAGTCAACACGCACTTGCGTACCGCCTTCCTGAAACCTGGACCCGCATTCCTAAACGCATAAGATGCCTCACCACGAAACACCTCTTCTCTCGCGAGTTAAAGCAGTGGCTGCTAATTTCACAGTCGGAACCAGGCGTGTGATCTAGGTATAGTTGGTATTACAAATGTTGTGCTTCGTATACGAGGACACACTTAGTTTTTGATTGTATCTATCCACATGTTTTTAGACATAGTTGTTGTAAGTTGTGTTGATGCTGTACTAGTGGACTACTTCGTTTGTGTGTTATATTTGCAAGTTTGTTGCCTTATGTGGTGTTCGGCGTTCTAACAAACGCACCAATTGCTGCTTTGAAGTTCTTGTGTAAATTATAAACAACTGTAATACCATTGTGTGTAGAGTGCTTATACAAATTTTGATTCATATTTTTAAACCATTTTTATTTACCGAGAACTTAAGCGTTGTGAAATGCAGTTCCGTGAAAAAACCACGTTTGAAATTGAAAATTGAAATTATGACAAAAATACTAAGAACAACAAAAGATATGGTAAATTAACTAAGAAAGACAATTTACGACTACAACGACTACATTCGTACATTTTCTAAGGTGCATGCAGTAGTGAGAATGAACAATTTCGATATTTTCATTCAGTTATCCGCTGGCCAAAAATTTTGTTTATGTGCTGCGTGCGCGCAACAGCTTTGGGGTATACGGAGAGATGTCTCCGATGGCGCACATTCGGTGCATTCTTTTTCAAGAACTTTCTTTCTTGCTTATTGTCAAACAGAGTAGACTATTTTTACGTCTTTCACGGTAGGAGAGAGCACTGAAACATATTGCCTGCAATTAGTTCTTTGTGCAGTCTAGGAAACATGCACACGTTTTTTTTAATAAACAGGTACATTGAATTTGTAGTTACCTACATGCACGTTTTAGCAACGTGCCTTATACATACCTATTGTAATAACTTTTCATTTCAAGATGATACATAATTACAATACAGTTGTCATTATATACATGGGTTGCCGTTTCAATTGTAGCAGAGAGTTTCTTGAAGGGGAGGGGGGTATGTCAAAATTTATCGAAAGGGAAGTGCAAAGTAAGCTGAGGTATTGTAGTAGAATTAGGACATTAAGTAACGAACGATGGGTAAAAAAGATACAGTGGGTAAAAATGGCAATGGGAGTAAAAACAAAATGGGACAGGAGGGTAGAATTTGCGGCAAGACAGATAGGACTCACCAGCAAACAATGGACAGACACTGCTATGTCCAGTGGGCAAATTAAAAGTAGGGTAAAGGCAGCATACACCCAGAAGTGGCGGACAGCACTTATGCAGAAAACTAGTTTGAAGGAAGTATACGGGAATATGAAATTGGAAAGGGGTGGAGTAGCATGGTTATATGATAATACAAGAGGCAGCGGGTTGTTAGCGGATGCAAGAGCCGGTATGTTAGACACAAGAGTACAGCGAAACAGCTACGAGGAATTAGAAACAACGGTTTGTCGAATATGCTGTAAGAGAGAAGAAACTGTAGATCATCTGGTTAGGGAGTGTGAACAACTGGGAGGAACTAGGGATTTAGAATTAGGGGAGGCGCTGGGATTAGGCAAGGATGCAGAAAAGGCACAGATAGAGATTACGAAACAGAGGCTATCCCGATGGAAGGTGTTCAACACATAAGGGCAAAGTAACTGGAGACCACAATATAGGTAATTAATAGCTGCAGCGTTATGCGCCCCTGATATAAAAGGGTAATATGTGTACACACACTTATCAAGCAAATAAACCAATCAATCAATACAATTTGAACACTTCAGCGACCGTGCCACCGGGCGAGAAAGTGCAAAGACCGCCGATACCTCTGGCAGCTCGCTGCGTAGTATTTAGCGCATATCTGCGAGCAGAACCGGCAACGACATTGATCGCCAACTTCGTGAAATCCTTGAGTCGAACACACCAAGTGATGATAGCCATGCACAATGTACCTTGTGTACACGTGCCGGCTAGTGCATGCCTTTCCATCCCAGAGCTCCATGGCGAGGTACACATCTAACTGCGCTACCTCAGCCGAGGCCTCAGTCACTTTTCCCTGCCACTCTAACAAAAATTGCTGAAGTGGTTCTGTAATAGGTGACTTAAGCCTGACTCTGATTGTTTCCACTGCCGGTCCGCAACCCGCTAGCAGGTACACAAAGTGGTTTCTTGCCGTCCGCGGCAAGCAAAGAACGCGCTTCATATATATTGAGAAACACCTTTCTAGCTACGCAAAATTTGCCCCTGAAAGATGGCCCCACATCCTGCCAAGGCTGTAGCTCAACATTGGTACAATCTTAAGCTCGAAAAGACGCAATGCGGCACTCAGAGACAGTCGTAAAAGGTCCCTCATCTCTGTGTGAATAGAGGCAAAAGCCGCCCGACCCCTGTCGCCGATGTGGTGACTGGAGGTGAAGGTAACTTTCTACGTCGCCGACAATACGAAGAATAGCACCGCGGTCTCGGTGGGCCACTACTGTGTCATCCGCATAGATAACGACGACGGGGTCTCTAAACTCCTTCCGCACATGACGAGCTAGGTCTGCGATGAGGGGGGACCCTACGTTTTTACTTAATAATCTGCTGCAACGTGTCTTCGCCCTTTATGTTTACTTCAAGGCGGTCTTCAGCAAAGAAGCTGGAGAGCACTCGTAGAAAAGAACCACCCACCTCAGCATGTCGAATGAATAGACTAGTAAGTGACGGGGAGCTTTGTCGAAGGTCTTGACACAATCGATAAAGACGGCGTACAAGTGACCCCCGGGCACAGCTAACACCAGCTCAACTTCCGACTGGAGTACGTGAATCGCGTCCTGTGTACCTCGATCTTTCCTGAATTCGAATTGCTCCGGATATAGGGCCTTCGCCACAGTTGGAAACTCTCTCGAGGTAATCAACTTAGCGAAGATTTTCTTAAGAGTGCGTCCCGACGCGACACCCCAGAGAGAGACAGATAGAGATATGGATCGTCCACGCTGTCACCGTATTTGCCCTTGAATGGCAGAGTAAGCCTGGTCTCGTGGCAAACCTGGGGTATGTGTCTACCGCTGACTATCTGATTAAACAGATTACACAGCTCCCCTGCTAAAACATCGGACGACTCATCCTAGTGTTCGTAATAGATCCCATAAGGACCACTACTCTTCTTCTTAAACAACCCGCGCATGATCTGCACTACTTCTTCCACCGTAAACGGCGAATTCGTGTAGTGCTGCTCCAGAGTGAGCGGTTGCTTAGTAATTGGGTTAGGCGCGGGGGCGTTTGCATCGAGCGGAAGTACAGGTAGTTCAATAAGTTCTTAGAATGAGCTTTTTAGAATTCGAATTTTGTCGCGCTTCCACCGCTATTAGGAACTGCAACTTTTCGACTGCCAGCAGTCAAAATAATATGGTGATTGGCCGTTGCGATTTCGTTTGATCGTTTTCCCGTGCAACGTATCGGCGTGATTTTGAAAAATTGAGAAAAAAGAGTTTCGAGTGGTTATCAAGCATTTTATTTCAAAGGTTGGAATGCGACCCAAGTGAAAACTGAGTTAGACGAGGTGTACGGTGACTCTGCGCCATGTTTTGCCACTGTTTCCAACTGGATTAATGAGTTAAAAAGAGGTCGCAGGAGCACCGGGATGAACTACGTTCAAAACGCCTAAAAACGGCAACTGATTAGGAAAACGTGGAAAAGGTGCGGAAAATCGTTGCCGTAGATAAGCGAGTGAACATTAGGGAGATAGCGGAGGCCTTGGGGATCAGTTTGGGTAGTGTGCATTTCATCCTGCACGAAAACTTGAAGATGAAAGAGCTCAGAGAAAAATGGCTGCCGCATTTGCTCAACCAAGGCCAAAAAACGCGCCTGTTTTCGCTTCACAGCGAAATTTGGCCAAGATGTCGAACAATCCGTCGGATTTTTGGCGCAGATTCATGACCGTCGATGAAATCTGGGTCCATCACTACACTCCCGAGACCCAAGAAGCATTTTGCCAATGGTGTGCACCTGACGAAGGACCTCCGAAGAGGGTGCGGACAACGGCATTGACCGGAAAGGTGATGGCTACAGTTTTTTAAGACCAACGTAGAATAATGCTGGTCGACTACCTTGAGAGCGGTAAAACGATCACAGGAGAATATTAGGCAAGACTGTTAGACTGCCTTTAGCAAGAACTCATCGTAAAACGGCCCGCTTTGCAGAAAAAGGTTGTCCTGTTTCACCAGGACAATGCTCCTGCACACAAGTCCCGGCAAGCATCGGCAAAACTGGCACAACTGAGGTTCGAACTTATTGAACAACCTTTCTATTCTCCAGACCTGGCCCCCTCTGATTATTTCCTCTTCGTACATTTGAAGAATAGTCTCGGTGGAAAGCGTTTTTCCAGCAATGAGGAGGCTAAGGCTGCTGTCAATGCCTATTTTCAGTCTAAAGACGCGGAATTCTACTTAAGAGATATAAAAGCTCTGAAATCTTGGTGGGAAAAGTGTATTGAGCATCTCGGGGAGTATATCGAATAAGATAAATTTAAAAACATGATTTGGAAAATTCTTGGTTTTCATTCTAAGAAATTATTGAACTACCTGTACACTAAAGTGCTGCCGCAACTGCTCCTTTGTCATGCTGTACATGCCTTTGCTCAGCCAGCGAACAATGTAGACATGGGGTTCGCGCGCTCTCTCTCAAGCATGTGAAACTCGTCCTCTTCATCATACCGGCGCTTATTCTCCCACAAGCAGTTTCTTGTAAGTTCCTCTATGTCGGCCATAAAGCGCCCTACGATCAGCAACTATCTGGGGGTCGGGGTGTAGAGCCCGTGCTCGGAGCAGGAGCCCCAACATTTCCCGACGTTTTAGGTAGCAGCAACCCTGTGTAAAACAGGGCCGCGCCCGCCTTTGTCTGTACTTCTTCTTGACTACAGCCGCCTTGACAGTGGCCTCCACAGCGTGCTTTGGAGGCCACTGTTCTTTATAAAAACACTTAACTAAGATCGGCTGTAACTCATAGGCACACGTCGTATGTAGCAGCACATTTATTGGAGGAACTTGCACCTCATACTCTACCAACTAACGGTCAACTACCTTTGGCAGTGTAACGTAGGCATAACGAGGCTTGATGGGCAATATATTTTAAGGTCGTCTGCGTGTTGAAAGTACTTTACCTAAGTGTCAGACAGTTCGTTTTGAGTACTTACATTACACTGTATTTAGCCAATAGAAAATGTAGGTACACAGGTATACCAGTCATTCGGTATGCACGGTAAAAGTAACAAGATAGAGCAATACAAAATATGTTTTCATTTTGTAACATAACATTCCTAGAGCTCCGTACACTTAGTGCAACGGTATTCCAATTCTTTTTTTTTTAAACTAATAGGAGGTCTCGAAGCGGGGAGTAGCGAATTATCCGAAAGAGCCACGTCTCCCAAGTCAGTTGCCTTCTTTAATAGTGCACTTTGGTGCCCCTTGATCACTGAAGAGTCACCTGGGGAGCCTCTGTCGCCGCGGCCATCCTGAACGGGCGGTCAAACGAAGAATGAAGAGGGGAAAAGCCCGTTTATTTTAAGTTAATTTATTAAGCATTTTAAAACAGCATCGGCATTAACTGCATTACAGCTGCAGCAATCACCCGGCTGTGGAGCCGTCCTTCCATCTCGACAACGGCTGGTCGGAAACGAAAACAATAACATTTTCGGTCTTCATAATGCCATGTTGGTACCCGCGGTCATACATACATACACATACGAACCCCTGGAAATACGGAGAACTAATATTAAAACTATGGGAAGGAAAACTGTCAACTGACTGTCTAGTTTCTAGAAGAATTTGCGAATGGTTGGTTGGATTTGACTTTTGTAAACGATTCCGGGTTTAGGATAAGATTATCTACACAGGGAGCCAGAGACATGTATTTAGGGGTCCAAGCGAGCCCCGGGATGGAAACCCCCTGAATAGGGACAGCAGGTGGAAATATCCAAAGATAAGGCCGCCGAAATCGCGTAGAACGACCCGGCAACGAACTCAGATGCGAACTCGAAACGCGATATCGCTAGAGTGGGAAAGGGGGACTATGACAACAAGGTCGATAGGGAGCATAGCGATGCGGTAAGCGGAAGGGGGCAACGAAAGAAACCGAGCCCAAGGCCACCTAACCAGCAGGAAGGCCGCAAGGAAGTTCTTCGAGGAGAAAAAGCTCACTCCAGCCAAGGAAGATGAAGCTCTGGAGAACCCAGAAGCAGTCACAGAACACCTCAAGGGTGGAGGACACAGCGCTCCAAGGGCGCGCAAAGATACCTGGCCCAGCGCGACTCGCCCTCACAAAAGCATCGTTCAGACCAATTACATTAGGAGCAGGGCGACCCACGATATGGTGGGCGAAATTCCACGACGAATAATGACTAATGTGATGGTACTCAGAAAAATCAAACTGAGAAAAACAGAAGAATTAGAGGCATGGTCTGAACACCTTGCGCATGGACGCTATGCTTTCAAGTAAACAAGGTGTACAGGTGCTTACAAGAGGAGATGGAAATCATTTCTGTTTGGGTTGAGGTAAAGAAGGTCTACCCTGCCCGCATTAGTCCGCACTGCCTATACCTCGTGGAATAGATACGCGGCACAAAGCTTGAAAACGAGTACTAGTAACAGAGAAGCCAAGGTTCAAGAGAAAACTTAGGAACAAAATAGCTCTATCTGGCCTCCCGTAGAACTGTAGAAAACATGCAAGCACTACTCGTAGAGGTGTGCGAGACAACACATACCAACAGCGCACACCCTAGGCAAGGAAACATGCCACTTAAATACTGGCGGGCGTAAGAGATTGCAGAGAAACGAGATTCCTGCTGAGCGCGTCAGCAAATGGGACCCGAGATCAGCTATGCAGCTGTACAATGCAGACAAGGCAGTCCATTATGGTCTTTTAGACGTTGAAACGCGTTTAACAGCTTACCGTGGAGGTCCATGCTGACAAGGAAAAGGTTTATTCGCATCCAGTAAGAGTAAGTTTACCTTAAGGCACAGTCAGGTGAACTTCTCAATAAACGCCGGGGTCCCACAGGGGATGTATACTTAAACCGCTTCTCTGGTCTTTGGCCGATGATGATGTCCTCGGACTGACAGGTCTTCCCAAAGGAACGGACACAGTGGAGTATGGAAAAGAGCAAAGCAATACTCCTCGCAGAATTAAAGAGGATTGGTCCACTCACTTTACAGCTCCATGGCCAGAACATTAAAATGGCACAGGAAGACTATTTCCCAAAGGTCGCACTAAAAAATAAATCGCTGTCACGCACCATGCTGAACTATCAGGATGAGGGCGGTGGTACATGTCAGGGCTACACACACAAAAAGAACAACGTCGGCAAGCACAGCACAGAACAGCGGTTCCTGAATGTTTCATTGCACTTGTTGATAGCTTTGGAAATGTTCCATTGCACGTGTTGATAGCTTCTTTGGAAATGTTCCATTGCACGTGTTGACAGCTTCTTTGGAAATGTTCAATTGCACGTGTTGATAGCTTCTTCGGAAATGTTCCATTGCACGGGTTGATAGCTTCCTCGGAAATGTTCCATTGCACGTGTTGATAGCTTCTTCAGAAATGTTCCATTGCACGTGTTAATAGCTTCCTCGGAAATGTTCCATTGCACGTGTTAGATGTGCTTGAATGTTCTCTCTCTCTCCACGTCTCTCTTGCACAGCCCCTTTGACACCCGCGCCAATACAGGGTGGAGCGGGTATTGCGCTAAAAAGAACACGACTCACATAGTGTTCGTCATAATCGCCTCAGCAAGGCACTGATAAAAGCAGCCAAAGCAGTGTGCGTTATAGCTAAGATCCTACTGAACATCCTTAGCCCACGAGCCCCGTTGGACGACTAGCACAACAAAAAAGGCAAAGCAAATGCTACGAAGCATCCAGAGGGTAGCAGGCTGCAGGTTAATTCAGAGGTACTATACAGTCAGAACTGATGCTGCTCTGTTTCTAGTAGGATCGAATCCCTGGAATCGCAAGGCACTTAAAAAGAATCGATTGTGGAAGGGCACGTGAGGACACTTTATGTCATACACTTCTGCCGAGCCGATACGTCCGAGAGAAATGGACCACGACGCAAGGTCCGCACTTACCTAGTCTAAAAGAGCTGGTAGAGTGCATCGTCTCCAGTAAGCAAGCCTAAAGTTGGAAGCAGCTACGGCAAACGGGATCCTCCAGGAGAAATACAAAAGGTGCAACAAAAAGCAGGTCATCTTCTAGGCCAGAGCGGCCGAATGTAACGTAGCTTGAACGAATCGGATTTGCAGGTATATATATATATATATATATATATATATATATATATATATATATATATATATATATATATATGCGTATATCTAAGTATAGAAGGATTAACGAGGAAAGAGCAAGGAAGGGAGCACAAACGTACAATACAGAACGTAGTGGCTTTCTCAAAACAAATCCCCTAGCGGAACGCTCTGCTACAACAATCCAACTGTTTTGGCAGTCAAACAAAATCACAGCCAAAGAGCCCAGCATAAGTCAGCGTCGTCTGCTGTTCCGCACTTGGCTGTCGAGCAGCCGCAATAACGGCAGCAAGCACTAGAACAGGAGGAAGAAAAGCGGTAACTAGTGCGCGACTCTTTGTGCGCGACGATGCACGTTCTATAATACACGTAGCGTTCGTATTGCCATCCTGCTCCTCGCAGAAGGATTTTGCCTCGTTCATTCAGTTGTCCGCTCATCCATTGCTCCACCGCTTTGCGTACCGCTCGGCTCGACCCCTCTGCACGTTAGGCGTTGGGCCGTCTCGGGAACAAGGCTGCTTCTACTGAGAGGGAAGAGCAGACGCGTCGTTGTTTTTCATCTCGTCACATGCAGACTTGTCCCAGCGTCGACTCCCAACCGGTTTCCGCTACTGGGCTCGTTCGTTCGTTCGCTTGCTTGCTTGCCCGTTCCACGGAATCATCATTCAGAGTTAATCTTGAGCTGCAGAAGACAGAAGAGTAAGTAAGACACGCTCTGCTTGGTTGGCAGCAACAGTACTACTACAACGATAGCAAAGTGACGCCATTATTTCTATCTTTATTTGATCTCAGCCCCCCTTTCCGCCATCCAGCCGTTCATTCATCTATCCCAGGAAAAAAAGATTTCCTGCGAGAAGACAACAAAAAGGAGATGAAGGATGAGTGCGAAAAGTGGGTCTAGTGACGGCTTGAAAACCAGCTTCATTTCTCAGCTAGTCAGATCGAGAACGAGCAGAGAGAATGAGGGTATGAGCTAACATGGACAGATGCACGGCACGCAGCAGCGATGCACGTCCGGTGACAGGCGTGTTTATTACGAGCCGAAAGAGTGACGTAGATAACTGGAGTAACAGCGAGAAAGACATCGAAAGGGAGGAACTTACGGAATACGAAAGAAGGCTACGTAAAGGAGGCCAAAAGGAAAAACAAAAAAATACATAACGAGAGAGATCTACAGAAAAGGTGCGCAACTGCGTCATCAAAATGGAGAGTCCTCACGCCGTCGTCATTATTATAATCGCTGTCTCCGCACATCCGCGGCGATATTCTACACAGTAAGCCGCTGCTCTTTCAGGTACTTCAGTGGCATTTAGCCGAGCATCATAACATTCCGCTTTTGTGCAGTCGCTCTAAGCCACAAAGGCTCCCGCGCTGTCAGGTAGAAGCGGCTGTAATGGTAGTCACAGTAGTGTATCAGCAACAGCCGGTTGCGGTAAACTGGTTTGCAACCAATTAGCTTTATGGGTGCGGTACTTCTTTTCAAAGTGAGCTAATGAATTCAAAGTTGGATATCGCAGGAGAAGTTGGTGTGCGGCAACAAGCAATTTAAGTACTACTGCAGGGCGTTAGAGCTGGACAATCACCTTGTGCTTCAAAAATAGAAGCGAATTGTCTATGTTCACACACACACACACATATATATATATCGAGCGAAACTGGAAACTCCCTATGTCCACATACGAGGTGTGTTCAAAAAGTATCGCGACTTTTGTGTTTTTTCAAAAATTATTCATTTATTCATGAATATCTATTTTGTCCCATTCAAAGTAATCCCCATGAGATATTATACACTTGTGCCAACGGTTTTTCCAATCTTCGAAGCACTTCAAAAAACCATTTTTTTTAATCTTGTTCAGCTCCTCCTTCGATGCCGTCTTTATCTCGTCAAGCGTAGCGTAACGTCGTCCTTTCATGGGCCTCATCAGTTTAGGGAACAAGAAAAAGTCACAGGGGGCCAGATCTGGGGAATACGGTGGCTGCGGCATCATTAGTGTGTTGTTTTTGGCCAAAAACTCGCGCACAAGCAACGATGTGTGAGCAGGGGCGTTATCGTGGTGCAAAAGCCAATTTTTGTTCTTCCACAAATCCGGGCGTTTCTGGCGGATTGCTTCGCGCAAATTGCGCATAACTTGCAGGTAATATTCCTTATTGACCGTTCTACCCTGTGGCAAGAACTCATGATGCACCACGCCCCTGCAATCGAAGAAAACTGTCAGCAAAACTTTCACATTCGACCGAACTTGGCGCGCTTTTTTCGGTCTTGGTTCGTGCGGCAGCTTCCATTGAGATTATTGAGCTTTGGTTTCCACGTCATAACCATAAACCCACGATTCGTCACCAGTTATGACCCTCTGGAGCAAATTTGGGTCGTCGCGGACAGAGTCCAACATCTCATTAGCAATGTTCATGCGATGCTGTTTTTGGTCGCAATTGAGCAATTTTGGTACGAATTTCGCGGCGACCCGTCTCATGCCCAAATCATTGATAAAAATCGAATGGCACGAGCCAATCGATATGTTTAGGTCCTCAGCAACTTCTCTAACGGTGATTCGACGATTGGCCAATACCATTTTCTCCACTTCATTAATTTTTTCGTCTGTTGTTGAAGTGCTCGGGCGTCCGGCACGCTCTTCGTCGTTCACATCTTCTCGGCCTTCAGAGAACATTTTGTACCACCGATAAACGTTGCTTCGGTCCAAGGTAGCTTCTCCGTATGCCACAGTCAACATTCGGAATGCATCCGCGCACTTAATTTCGTTTTTCACACAAAATTTGATACAGGTTCTTTGATCCATTTTTTTGAATAGGTAAAAATCGAAGACGATCCAAAACACGTGCAAGCAAAGCAGCTGTCAACAATTAAGTGAACATTCAAAATGGCTGAGCTTGTCGGCATAAGTGAGAGACATGAGTACCAACATAACGCCACAAAAAATCGAAATTCGAATATACGTAACCCGCGAAAATTCAAAAGTCGCGATACTTTTTGAACACACCTCGTACACACGCACACGTATATAATATATATATATATATATATCTTTAAGCGAAGCAGCTGGTAAATTAAATAAAATCGAACGCAAGACATGCAGTCGATTTAATTTCTAAGGAGAACACTATGGAAAAGCCAACTAAATTATTGGTATCAGAACTACCTTTAGCATTTACTAGACGCATTTTCAAGGAGAACAAATTGTATGCAGAAAACAGGGTTGGAGTAGAAGGAATAGCAGGACAAACAACTGGGATGACCTAGGATGACAGATGCGGTCCCCTATTCTTTTTGTTTCTGCTTGTAGGCCAGACTGCACATGTGTAAAGGAACTGGTTGACATAATAAGCATGATTTAGTGTTCGCGTATGGTATTTTTATTTATAGGGGAACGTCGATACAGTACAAGACAGACAATGGTGAAGATGTGTAGTTTCTGGATGGAACCAAGATTAATCATTAACTGGGAGAAAACAGTGGCGGTAAAATTTCAAAGAGTTTGCCGATTAGGCAATCAGGATTGTAAACACTTTACCTATGGTATGATCACCTTTGCGACGAAGGGGATTTGCTCACGAGCTCATGTGCAGAAAACCATGAGAAAGGCAACGTGAACTGCAGCGGCGACACGATGCGCGCAGAATTTATTTTTGGATGCGGCAAAAGCATGACTGAGATTCAAAATAGAACAAATAGCTGCCTACGGAATAGAATTCCTATAGGTCACAATTGGGAATTGGGATAATAATACTTAAAACATCAGCATGCTCTATTAATGAAAAGGGTCCTGAAACTGTTAAATACTTGCAGAAACTGAATTGTAAGTGTTTTGGAGAAAATTCGCCTTTTCACATGAGAACTTCAGGCCCACTGAGGCTTCGGCAGAATGTCAGCATTAGTAATATATATAAGGCAGCAGAAGGTATAATTAAAATAGATTAATACCTATATTTACTAAAGCTTGAGCGATGAAGATTATACTTGGCGGAGAGCAGAGGGAAGGCATCTGGTAATGGCGTTTGCGACACACAGCTTGCATCATATTCTGTTCCAGATCAAGGGTTCTCACAAGCTCACAATGGATGCATACTCGTATGCATGCGATGTCAATATGTGCGATATTAAGTGGGATAAATAACATGCCGCGCAATGTCCTGTGGCTTGTTTCGGTGCGGCAAAGGCGTAATTTGTTTTTGTAAATATATCGTTACATAATATGTGTGTATATGCACATAAAGACCCGTCCGCCAAAAATCAAGATACACGCCTTCTAACGACAATTATATGCGTTTTCTGTTGCATATCTCACACGATGCTATGCAACAGAAGACGATGTGTTTGAGCCCTGTACGAGTGATAGATTAAATTTTCGAACGACCCTCAACCTAGCTTGCCGGTGGTACTTGTAGTTTCTCGTTCTTCCAGCATGGCTATGGATAATTTATAACGTTACAAATACTGTTAGAAAACTATTTTTGTTTTCCACTTTACATATAGACCTTTCTATTCTGGAAATTATTGGATGGCTAGGTAGAGACGTGTGTTAAACGCATTTTGGTCATTTCAGGCCTGGCTGACATTCAGTAATAGGGCAACCGGGATGAATTGAAGCTGCTGAATAGAAGAGCAGCCGTTCCTGTCCACATCTTGATGAGAGCGAAATGCCTTATGGTTTGCCATGATATGGGGCAGCACGCTTGCATATGAACAAACATAGAAGAACCTTACCTTTAGTGACGTGATGTCGTCTTGCATCACTCTTGCCCAACGTTTAAATAAGAATTTCAAACACCACCAATATGAAATGCTATATATATATATATATATATATATATATATATATATATATTTATATATATATATATATATATATATATATATATATATATATATATATATATATATACATATATGTATATATATATATACTCGTATATATATATATATATATATATATATATATATATAAAGATATATATATATAGACACAATTTCACTAGCCACAAGCGGAGGTGGGAGAAAACACAACCGGCGCCAAGAATCAAAACTTGGTTGGTATGCTGCAGCTAAGTGTGCTGAGTCGCAAAAGATTGTCACACGGACCAGAGCCACGCGGCTGCCATAAAGAGTGTGTTCTCCAGCGATAAAAAACGGCCCGTCTAGATTGGCATAGATCCCACAGGGTGAACTCAAAGCCTACCTTCTCTCACTAGACAGCAATCCCGTTGATGCCTGCCACTGCAACTGTTAACTATTAGTGTTAACTCAGCTATCCAGCGAAATGCGCATACGCGAACAACAGAAATATAGATAACATATATCTACTTGCTGCAGCGTTGCAATCGTTTGAAAGAGATGCTTTGCATTACTATGCTTTTAAAAGTATTATATATGTTTTAGCGGGAGTTTTCGCTGATGCGCCAAGAAAAAAAATCAAGACAGCCGAGGCAATAAATATTAAATCGGCAACTTTAATTTACCCCGATACAACGGTTTTCCACAACAACAGGATTCAACAGGATTCAGTTATCTCGATTTATTTTGGGTTGGATAATATTAACCGCCTAACCAGCCACGGTTACATTGCTTTGTACAATAATAATGCAGGCAAGTCTAGTAAATGAGTACAATATACTTGGACTTGGTGTCTTCTTAAAATACTCGGCATCGCAGGACGGCTTTTCAGTGCGTGTATCTCCGTAGCCTGGGCGATCCAGTTATATCTCACCAATGAGCTGCCAAGTGCATTACAGCGCGGTCATCAACTAGGAGGGCTCGACTCGTGCCTTGGGACAAATCACTGTACTCCACGAGTACTTCAAAACTCTGTATATCGCCTCGAATTACACGATGACTATGAAGACACATGAAGTTCGCGGTAGCATCAAGTGTCCGCCGGTAGCGGATTTGAAGAAGCTACGTAGGCCAAAGGGTATCAGCCAAACCAAACTGTTCTTCTGGTTCGTATCGCTCCGAAATTCCTCAGGAGGTCTTGTTTAGGTTATTTGATACATGCTACATTCGTATAATGCTATTTTATACGTGATATGTAATGTTTGTGTGCTTAGGACAGTTCAAAAATGGTTATGCCATTAACTCTGAGATGAAATCAGCCAATTGGTCATTTTTACTCTAAAGTGCGGTTTGCTTAGAATAACATCTTTACGTTTGCGCTAGATGGTCAACCGATCTTTGAGGTGTCGTCCTATAGAGGCCCAGATTCTATATTCGACGAACAAAAGAAGTTCGGCTATCATACTGCGGAAGCTGCCAAATCGCTTTCCGCTCGTGTAATTAAGTGAGTGTATTATTTCTAAATATATACAGGTTATCTGTCGCGCTGAAATTGGACCGAAACTACCAGCTCTAGAATTGCCAACCATCTTCTTCACTCCGTTCACAAATGTTTGCATTTACCGTTCCGCATACAAATACGTACACACGTGTATACAACGCGGCTGTGCTTTCGGTTGAACCTCCTGAGACATGTTAAGAACTTTTTTTTGTAAGAAGAGTGGCACTGCAGGCTGCGTAGAGGAAGACTACAAACCATTTTTCGTAATTCGGCTAAACGCATAATCTGTTTATTGGATACTTCCAGCCTGCTAACTGCGTTTACGTCGAGGCTAATAATTTTCCTTTCAAATTTAGAATACTTAGTTCTAAAGGTCTCTGTTCTTTTTAATTTTACATTTGTTTGGGCTCTCTGCTTTTTCGATTTTATCCAGGATGATTTTTGTTTATTGCGACCCACATGACTCTCGCGCGTCTACGGGGATCGTCCAGCCTTGCAAAAAATAATATTTTTCCAATGAAAAAGAGGAAACGACGTTTAGCAAAGACGATATTGGCATTCGATAGAAATAATTCATAATAATTAATTTTGTGTTTTCCCATATCTATTATATGTTTTTTGTTTTTATAATCTCATTTTTACACATTTACATGAACTCACATGTATGTCCGTGAGGCCAAATTGTTGTTTTTCCTTAGGCTCTCATCCGTTTGCCGTATACGTTAATATTTATTATTATTATATGGCCGTTGTTGTATTAATATAAGATGAGGTGGTGAGGTTTATCACGATGACGTATTGGTGAAGGTAACACCGGATGGCGTGATTCTGGTGTTATCGTCGTCGCATTATCTCGTACGATAAGCCCGAGCAGTAAGTAGTAGTTCTAATGAACGATGGTAACAGTAAGGTCTAGGCAGCCAGTTAATAACAGATTAGTGGGGTTCTAAAACTTCACTAGTTTAAGGGGCCTTGGTGGCAGTATAGCCAAGATGGTTTATGCGCAATACTTCCGGGTGTGGGGATCTAATTCTTATGTTCAAACATGTCAGGAGTATATAAGTTCAGGCATTGGACAAAAGATGACACCCATCAGTGACGCACTTGGGTTCTGTGCTTGCTGATTCCACGCTACCACAAAGCTTTTTTAGAAGTCTCATCTAGGTAAACTCCGAAGAAGATCTCATTTGTTTTTTTTAAATATAAATACTTAAGATGTAATGCGGGGCGTTGCATGCACCCCAGGGAAAGTCCAGCCGCGGTTGGTTGGTATTGATTTATGGTCTAAGGGGCTTTGCTTTCCGGTTAGACCTTTATATCATGAAACTATGTAGGGTACTGTTAATAAACGATTTAGTAGGACACCATATAGCTGATTGCACTGATTGATAGAAATGTAGACTAGTAAGTGTCACTTAAGTCATGTTTTTGCTAACGCAGGCGAAAGATACTAAGGCCTAAGTTACATTTTGAATAGAACTTCATATGTAACTATACAGTTTCTATAGGATATAGGATATATTGTGCTTACAAGTTTTAATGCCTAAAACGTATAGTTCTCTATGAGAAAAGCGGCATATACACTTATGTTTGTTTGTATTTATATTAATTGGATGCCATAGAACGGTTTGCACGTGCACAATTAAGTGCAATTATATTTGCTAAACAGTGTCATAATAATAAGTAATAAACAAGCGGAAAAGGCTAAGGCCATTAGATGAGTACATAACGTGGCAACGAAACCTCTCTTATCGATATAGTTAGCAAACTGATGAGCCGTTCTGGTATTTTGACGGCAAACATGGGAGAGAAAGGTGCTACGTTATTTTTAGTCGCTTTGCTCGCATGATCAACTTAGAGCAGAACTTTGTACGCCGAGCCACACAAGGTCTTCGATCTAGCCTGAGCAATACTGATATCCAAGCGAGCACTTAACAGCTGGACGAGAATAGCAGTACCATTTGCAACAACGGCAAAGCCACAACTACACCAGCGATTGTTCCAAGAACAACGACTGTTCTCATCATAGCCATCGTCATCATCACTAAAATATCACAGTAATAACAACGACAATAGCAACAACAACAACGACAACAACGACGAAGACGACGACGACAACAACGACAAGCGTCGACGTGTCCTCGATACGCACGTAATGGGGCCCTTGGGCCCTCATCACTCTAGCTGAATCTCTCTTTGTGGATAAGCGTTACATTTGTGGGTTAAGCGAAGCATTCCACCCGCAAGGAGCGTTCGTTGCCAACCGATTACGATCCGCTAGACGGTATGCCATTTTCCGTCGAGCGAGGCCGAGCCGGAGGGAGCGGCCCGCCAAACCTCAAACTGGTCGTGGGCTCTCCCACGCCCATCCATGCTGGGGACGCCCCGCTGTTTCGGCGGAGTGCATGTTGACGCTGTAGCCGACCGCGTACGGGACCAACGATCAACAGATGCACCGGTGCACCCAGCGCGGCCGCACGCACACTGTGCACCACTTCTGGATGGTAACCGTCGTCGTAGCCCGTGGTTCGTGAACTCGTGATTCTGTTCGTTGTGGGTGCTTGGCTGGAGATGGCAGTGCTGGTGGTGGTGGTGGTGGTGGTGATGGTCGCGACGGCAGTGGGTTAACGTAACGAACAGTCAGTCGGAGGTTGTGAAGTACCCCTCGCCGCCGCCGCCCCCGCCGGCGCCGCCGTCACCGCCGCCCTTGATATGACCCGCCTCTTCGAGCTATTCTTGGCGACAGATGTTCTTGATTGCCGCCCCCGTGGCGCCCACAGCCGCGGCTCTTTATATCTGCTGCTGCTACTGCTACGGCTGTTATTGTTCCTTCTGCAGCAACCGCAGCAGCAGCTGCCGGGTACAGAAACAGCAGAAGCAGATTTCTAGCCCAGTAGTGGTCGCCACGGTGTAGGGGACGCCATGCAAATCGGCGGCTGGAATCTTTCACTACCCACTCAGCGAGTTGTGCTGCTACCAGCCGTACGAAGATTGGCGAGACTGTCTTCTTCTTGCCTGCCTTCCTGTCAATGGGGCACTGAGCACGCCATGGTCGACTATCTATCGACTCACGCCGTACGCCACCCCAAATATTCATAATGAACATCAAGACATCACGTTCTAGCTATACGAAGTCTGATGGCAGACCAATAATGTCTCTCTCTGTATATATATATATATATATATATATATATGCATTTATAAATTCTCTACCCCCGTATCTTTCTCTCTCTCTCTCTCTCTCTCTATATATATATATATATATATATATAGATGAACATACATTCATACACAACTCACAAAGGGGCTGATTGACTGTCACTGATTGAGCTCTTAGCGCGATTAATGTAAGTATTTTAATTATATTTTGTTTAGTATCAGTACTATTTATGAAGTTACTTCTCTTTTTCATTTTAATTTATAGACCATAGTTTTGCAAGATGGAGCCGGTAATACACGACTATTGCACCGACGCACTAGGTACTGATCCTATTACTAGGAACACTGGCACAACTATACTAATGACCATTAGCCTTCTCTAGCATATCTTAAGATCCTAACAAATTATTAGGGATTTACGTAAGGCGCGGAATCTGACCACGTATCTACAAAGCGTGGCGCGTGGCGAGAATGCAGAAAACCATAAACGATATAATATTATAAACTGCACCATAGAATATATCTTTAATTATATTAAATTTCAACTTGTCTTTTAAGACTATTACATTGCGCACTATATATATTGCGTTCAAGTTTTTTCTCTGCAAACAACTGTATATATATGTGTTTACCCTTTGAAAGGAATAAAGGAGCACTTACATTTAAGAAAAAATATATTTTACGCTTCGACCGGGCGAATATTGGCTGTGCAGAAACCAGACGGGCAATCGATCAACGCGGTTAACGAAAACATGCCACTTTGGCATAATCGATGTTGCACTTTGATGGCATAGTTCTATGCCACGATGCCCGTGTTTCGCTATGAGGCTCACATCTGAAGTGAGCTGATTTGCTGCCTAAGCAAAAAGCTTTGCAGCTCGTTTCGTCGCATGGGTTGTTTTGCATATTTCAAATACGTAATAGCCATACACCTGGCGTTTAATTAATTTTATAGTTCATAGTACAGATGCATAGAGCTTGCAAAAATGTTTAATGTTTTCATTGCAATATTGTACTGTAGACAAACTTGCACGCGTTTCGCTTAGCTAATTGAGCCCTCAGGCGGATTAAGCAAGCGTACGCTTTCTTAACTAAGGGCCTAACTAAAAGGGTGTTCGACGGAAAAATCTTAATTTTTTTTCTGGCTGACCCTCAGCCAGCATTTAACGTCCAGAGGTCTGCTTTCGCAATGTTTCGTAAGACAGACCCCATAAATACAAACGGTACAACGATGGGGCTCGAGCCCGTGCACCTATGTGTCTCCTTCGATTGCGAGGCGCACGCTAATGCACTACGCCATGGGGCTCCACGACGAAAAAACATCTATTATAGTTTTCTTGTTGTTCTACTTTGTGGTTAGAAACCGTTAGTGTTAGTCGGACAATAATCGCATAAGGGATATACGAACATTTGTGTACAGGTATTCATGCCACTTAGGAGTGCCGGTGTACTTTCGCTGTGCGCCTCTCCAACTCGTTGCTTAATGTAGGTCCGCCAACCAATGATCGCAAATATATTCAATGGCGAGCTGACGGTGGCGTTTTTGCTAACTATACGCAATGCGTTGTGGCTAACTTTAGATACTCAGTAATGCACTAAAACATCTGCAAGTGCAGCTATGGGTTTTAATTTTAAGTAATATCAGGACACAAGCAAAACACATGAACATATTAATACAGGTTTCTGCAGGTTTATCTAGTCCGAATACGGTAGCTGCAGGGTACGGTAATGAGTTCTACAGGTGGTCCGTCTTGCTTGATCTGAAACTATCGGTGGCAAAGTGCGTTGTACTTAATTTCGGTCGCGGCAACGCAGAATACAATTACTCCAGCAGTGGCCATCCTCTTGATTTGAAAAACAGATATTGTTTTAAGAGCAATACACCGACCGAATTTAATTACACGCTTATTCATACTTAAGGATACAAATATATACTCAAAACTGTTTGAGGTATACGTACTACCTATAATAGCTATGCAGCCCTAGTCTGAAACCCATGTCTAAAGAAATGTCAGCGTTTTCTAGACAAGATATGCAGTAAATACCGACGAAAGATTTTACACAAGTGTGGGATCCCAAGTGACGACGTCCAAATTTCCAACAAATTGGAGAGATTGAGGAAAATTGATCATGATGTTCCCGTGAACATTAAGAAAAGTCGTACTGAACTGATTTTAAAGATGATCAGCATCATCCATAAGACGATGCGTCATGAGAGGCATGTTGTTATCAAGTTTGTAGCAGCAAAACAAACTCTAAACCATATGCTCCCGAATTAAAAACAACCTCCTTAAAAGAAAGCTTTTTTTTAATTCTAGAACAATATGGAGAGTAACCCGCCAACTCCATGGAATTTTGATGTTATCAAGCTAAACGTTTCCTTACATGTAGCTAACTAATAAGGAAAAAAAATATATATATATATAGAAAATATTGTAATGATTTATTAGTAATTTACAATACGTTTGCACACTCGGCAGTGCTCGCCTTAATGAAAATGGTGGTATAAGGGTGTCACGTGAAGTTAAGATCCAGCTGTCCGTGTCCTTGCTTGTTGGCAGCCCCCGCTCTTATGGACTCGGTGCGAACGGTATATCTTCAAAGTCCCTTGCAACGTTAAAACGGTAAGAATTATAAGAGTCCTTTTTGTGACGCCGAGCCCCAAGAGCGCACTCGCGGATTCGGAGTCCCATACACTACTCATAGAGATAGTGATGGATCCGAATCTGCGAGGTTTTTGCGGATTGGGAAGCGCCGCTCTAAGGAACTCGACGTCGTATTTGGTGATCTTGTCTTGCCGCGTTTTTGTCAGGTCCCTGTTCGGGCCGCAAACCTCGGCATCTAAAACCCAGACCTCGGTAGGTGTTGTTATTACGAGGTCGGGCGGAATACTCGCTCACGAATCACCTCATGACCCCTCTCGCGGAGAAGCCGCGCCACGCGATCACAGGCATCGTCATGTCTCTTTATAGTTTGGTTGTGTGTTGTATCGCACACCTGAGCGACCTGAGCCAACGTCTCAGACGCATGACACCCGTGTCTACAACGTTTGTTGTAGCCCGGCGTCCCGGCAATCTGGCACGCGTTGGTAGTGCGTTCATCTTAAGCTTTAGTGGGTTTAAATACTCCTTAGCAGATAGGTACCCTTAATCTAGTAATGTTTAAAGGGCGTTTCGTGTGCATTTCTAAAAAGTGCCCCATCAAACGTGTTGTGTAGTTGTTGAGACCACTAATCGGTCCCTTGTGTAGCGGTCTTAATAGACGTTTCCAAGCGCTCGCAGAGAAGTCTGGTCTTCACAAGATCTTTTTCGAAGTGCTCGGTGGTTAGCATCCATTGGACCCCAGGGTGCGTGAAGTGTTGTAGTGCTGTTTGGAGGCAGGGGATGTTCAGACCGCCGTGTGATGTGTGCGTGTGGAGGTAGGCGTTCGGCACCGAATTTTCGAGCTTAAGCCATTTTGACTTAGCAATCTGTTTGATCTCTTTGTCTAGGTCGCTAAGGAGTGTGTGAGATGGTCTGGGATCGGAGACCAGTTTATATAGGAGGCGGATAATAAGAAAGTCTTTCAAAAATATGAGTTATTGGTGGGGTTTTAGGGGAGCTATCGTGAGTCTGTTGAGTAAATTAAGGAGTATATCCTCGGTGGAGTCAACTCTGCCATTTCTGTCAAAGTCGACTCCCAGATATCTCCATCGATCGCTCATAGTTTTAGCTGGCAATTGCCGCTCTCCAACGTTGAACTCTATAATAGTACGGTGTTAATTGAACCTTTACCCTCCTTTCTATTAAATAGGTGAGATATAGTAAGCTTGTATTAGTATTAATTTCAAGGACTCGGAATTTCAAAAGGGGTCCGCAATATTAAGAAGCCGTTGGAGAGCAGATTTCGTAGATGCTAGGAGTATAAGATCATCCGCAAAGGCTAAGCCCATAAGGCGGAAGTCATCAGTAAGTTGGCACCCGATATTTGTTTTATCTAACTCTGAAAGAATGTCGTCGAGAACTAGATTAAATAAAAGGGGGTGCAGAAGATATTCCTGCCTAACACCCCTAGTTGGCCAAAAAGTACAACATTCTTGTCCAAATTCTATGAGAGTTTTAGATGAGAGGTATAAGCGTTCGATATAACTAATGAATACCTCCGGATATCCGTGAGTCCGGAGTGACCAGAGGACGGAGTCATGACTCATGTCGAACGCCTTACGGAGGTCGATTGAGGCGAGTCTGAGCTCGTGTCCCCTAGACTTGGCATCGTTAAGGATGCCATCCAGAACCGCAAGATTCTCCGAGGTACCATTATTGGGGAGAAACGCTTGCTGGATTAGGAGAAGCTTAATAAAGTTTTGGAGTCGTCCAACGAGAATTTTCTTAAGCGTTCGTTGTAAGTATGAGCTAATCGATAGGGGTCGCAGATCGCTGGGGGATGTGGCATTGTTAATTTTAGGGATGAACGCTAAGCGAGCAGTTTTATGGGCTGTGGCAATATCATTAATTAATAGTTTGTTAAGAAGGCAACGGACTACTTTTAACGGGAGTTTGTGGAGAGACGAAAGACAAATTCCGTCCAAGCCGAGTGTTTTAGAATGTCCGCGGAGAGCTGCGTGGGTTTCCTTTAGAGAGATAGGGAAAGAAACCTCGAAGAGATCAGACTTAGGAGCTCCCTACGGCGGGGTTCAGTGGGTGGTTGTGTTATCGTGCTGGCCCAGTGTTCTACAACTTCGGTGGCCTGCATGTTGTGTATGGCGTGTTTGCCGTCCAGCACCTCATGAGCGCATTTGGATCGGTTTTGGCTAAAAAGTTTTTGAATGGTTGCGTAGTCTTGAGGCCGCTGTTGCCTTTTAGATACACGCGCTTCAGTAGGTGTTCCTTTAAAGGTACGACATTGGACAGTGTGTGTAAAATGTTTGTTCAGAAAGTCGTTTTAGGCAAAAGTGTGGACCTCATCTGAGCAAATTATATTTGACAGATGAGTAAGGTCTGTTGAAATTATGTTGCGTTTCGGAAATGTGTTTGTGAGGGCTTGCATTTTGGATATAATAAATATATATATATATATATATATATATATATATATATATATATATATATATATATATATATATATATATTTTTCGAATTTTATAATGATTCTTTACGGACAAAATCGAAAAAACTTTTTTGTAGCCCCTATATATATATTCAGTCCGCCAAAAAAATACAGCCCCTCTTTTCCACCTAATTTTAAAGGTGGAAAAGATGGCTGTATCTTTTTTTTGCGGACTGTATATATATATATATATATACAGTCCACGAAAAAAAGACTATATATATATATATATATACAGTCCGCGAAAAAAAGATACGGCCACCTTTTTCCACCTTTAAAATTAGGTGGAAAAAAAAGATGGCTGTATCTTTGCTTCGCGGACTGTATATATATATATATATATATATATATTATATACAGTCCGCGAAAAAAGAGTATATATATATATATATATATATATATATAGGGTCTACAAAAAAGTCTTTTCGGATTGGCTCTTGCGCGGCTTTCACAGCGCCCGCCCCGGCGCCTAGGCATAGATCATTGGCTCACTCTTTGTTGTTTTCATGTGAAAAAGAGCGGGGAATCTGCTGGTCTCAACCATTTTGAAATCTTTTTAGCCGTTTGTTCGTAAAAGTGCTGCAAAACGGAGGTATAAAAAGGCCAAATTCAGGCGATTTTACTCAATGAGTTTAAAAATGGACTGAGTGCAACGCAGGCTCACAAAAAGTTGTTAAAATCGTTTAAAATTGTCTGGAGATGCCTGTTGTACAGATAGAATATGTCAACAGTGGTTTGAGAAGATCCGAAAGAAAAAAACAAGGTTTTATTATGTATTTGGTGGAATGTGGGTGGAATAGTGCACTATGAACTTTTACCGCGTAACCAGACGATAAATACGGCCGTGTACTGTCAACAACTCGAAAAGGTTCACGCAAAATTAGAGCAGTCGTACCCTGCACTAATTTCAGGAAATTTGGAAGATTATTTAGGAATCGAGAACCTTGTAAATCGTTAGGCAGAGGTTGTATCTTCCTGCGGAGAATATATAAATCAATAAATAAGATCTCCCGTGTCTCCTATATATGTGTCTTTTTTATAGCGCCAAAACCGAAACGACTCTTTGTAGCCCTAATACATATATATATATATATATATATATACAGTCCGTGAAAAAAAAGAAAATGTTTCCACCTTTAAAATTAGGCGGAAAAAGGTGGCTGTATATTTTTTTGCGGACTGTATATATATATATATATATATATATATATATATAAATATACAGTCCGCGAAAAAAGATACAGCCATATTTTTTCGCAGACTGTATATATGTATATGTATGTATGTATATACAGTCCGCGAAAAAAAGGTAACTGTGTGACTGTATCTTTTTTTTGCGGACTATATATATATATATATATATATATATATATATAAATATACAGTCCGCGATAAAAAGACTGCATATATATACAGTTCGCAAAAAAAAGATACAGCCACCTTTTTGCACCTTTAAAAATAGGTGGAACAGTCCGCGAAAAAAATACAGTCACCTTTTTTCGCGGAATGTATATATGGATATATATATATATATATATATATATATATACAGGTAGTTCAACAGTACCTTAAAATGAGCTTTTCAGAATTCGAATTTTGGCGCGCTTTCACCGCTATTGAAAACGGCAACGTTTCGACTGCTAGCAGTCAAAATATTATGATGATTGGCCGTTGCGATTTCGTTTGATCGCTTTTCCCGTGCAACGTATCAGCGTGATTTTGAAAAATTCGAGTTTTGAGACAAGAAGAGTTTCGAGTGGTTATCAAGCACTTTTATTCCAAAGGTTGGAATGCGACCCAAGTGAAAACTGAGTAAGACGAGGGGTACGGTGACTCTGCGCCATATTTTGCCACTGTTTCCAACTGGATTAATGAGTTGAAATAAGGTCGCAGGAGCACCGAGAATGAACCAACCAGGACGCCCAAAAACGGCAGCTGATGAGGAAAACGTGGAAAAAGTGCGGAAAATCGTTGCCGCAGATTAGCGAGTGAACATTAGCGAGATAGCGGAGGCCTTGGGGATCAGTTTGGGTAGTGTGCATTTCATCCTGCACGAGAACTTGAAGATGAAAAAGCTCAGAGAAAAATGGGTGCCGCATTTGCTCAACCAAGGCCAAAAAGACGCGTGTGCTTCCGCTTCACGGCAAAATTTGGCCAAGATGTCAAAAAATCCGTCGGATTTTTGGCGCAGATTCGTGACCGTCGATGAAGGCTGGGTCCATCACTACACTCCCGAGACCCAAGAAGCATCTCGCCAATGGTGTGCACCTGGTGAAGGACCTCCGAAGAGGGTGCGGACAACGGCATCGGCCGGAAAGATGATGGCTACGGTTTTTTGGGACCAACGTGAAATAATTCTGGTCGACTACCTTGACAGCGGTAAAACGATTTTCACCAGGACAATGCTCCTGCACAAAAATCGCGGCAAGCATCGGCAAAACTGGCCCAACTGAGGTTTGAACTTATTGAACAACCTTCCATTTCTCCAGACCTGGCCTCCTCTGATTATTTCCTCTTCGGACATTTGAAGAATAGTCTCGGTGAAAAGCGTTTTTTTCAGCAATGAAGAGATTAAGGCTTCTGTCAATGCCTATTTTCAGTCTAAGGACGCGGGATTTTACTCAAGAGGTATAAATGCTCTGAAATCTCGGTGGGAAAAGTGTATTGAGCTTCTCGGGGAGTATATCGAATAAGAACAAATTAAAAACACGATTTGGATAATTCTTGGTTTTCATTTTAAGAACTTGTTGAACTACCTGTATATATATACAGTCCGCGAAAAAAGATACAGCCACCTTTTTCCACCTTTAAATTTAGGTAGAAAAAGGTGGCTGTATCTTTTGTTCGCGGACTGTATATATATATATATATATATATATATATATATATATATATATATATATATATATATATATATATATATATATATATATACAGTCCGCAAAAAAAGACTATATATATATATATATATATATATATATATATATTATATATAATATATATATATATATATATATATATATATATATATATATATATATATATATATATATATATATACAGCCCGTGAAAAAAAGATACAGCCAAAATTTTCCACCTTTAAAATTAGGTGGAAAAATGTGGCTGTATCTTTTTTTGCGGACTGTATATATATATATATAGTTCATGCTATTATTAAACATAAGTACTTGTTGTTTTGCCGTTCCACCGAGAGAAGAAGTGTAAGGATCTTTTTTTTTTTTTTTTTTTTTTGTGGAGGAGGGTTAAATGCAGTTACGCACTACTGCTACGAGAAAGGAGTTTCCATCTCAAGCTGTGTGGGACTCGACCCCAGCGGATGGATGTTACGCCGCTGAGACCCATACTTCGTTGCAGTGCCGGACAATCAACCGCGTGGTACTTAGCGCATTGCTGCGAGCAGAACCGACAATTAAACTGAGCAGTATAGTCTTCATGAAACTTTCTACGGGAGCATACAAGGTGATGGAACCCGTGTACGATGTACCTGGTATATACATGCCTGTCATCGCAGGCCACCCCGGCCCACAACCAAGGAGACTTAAAGACGTCGAGCGTTCTTACCTCCGTCGCTGCTTCCGTGAATTTGCGTCGCCACTCTTCCAAGAAATGGTTAAGTGGCTCCGTCAATGGCATACGCAGCCTAAGCCGAAGCATCTCCACCATCGGCGCACAGTCCGACAATACATAGACGAAGCGGCTTCTCGCCTTGATTGAAAGGCAGAGTACTCGCTTCATGTATAGTGTGAAGCACTTTTCAAGCAAATTAAAATTAGCTTGAGATAGGTGTTGCCACACTCTGTCTAAGCTATACGCCAACTTTGGCAGAGTTTTTAACATAAACAAGCGCACTGCCGTACCGACGGACAGTCGCCGTACATCTCCGACCCCTCCGTAGAGAGCTGCCAGTGCCAAGGTAACACTGTTTTCGATGTGTGTAGTAAACGATGTTCCCCTGTAGTGAATCCGGAGACCCAAGTATGGGAAAGAGTTTACAAACTCCAATGGCTTCCCGCAGCAACGAATAACGTCGTTTGCACCTAAACGCCCGCCGCGACGAAACTTAATCGCCTTGGTTTTGCGTGAGTTTATTTCTAGCCCTTTTTTCATGAGATACGCCTCTACCATGGCGGTAATGCGCGAGATGGCACCAATGTTACGATGAGCAACAACGATGTCATCAGCATACATCACTACCACGGCATGTTGAAACTCTTGACGCACGTATTGAACAAGGTCGGCCAGAAGTAGCGTGAACGAGATGCAGCTTAGTGGGTCCCCCTGAGGAGTCCCAACATTCTGCGTTAGCTCACGCACGCCGTTCCTTCCCTCGACTAACAGTGTATCATCGTCGAAAAAACTAGAAATTACTCGCAGAAGAGCTCCACCTATGCCAATCTGTCTAAAACAATCGATCATAAGATCGCGCGGAGCTTTGTCAAAGGCCTTGACGCAGTCAATGAAGACTGCATACAGGTGGCCCCCCTGGACGAGACACCGCCCGTTCTACTTCGGATTGCAAAACGTGGATGGCGTCGCGGGTCCCCATGCCTTTTCTAAATCCGAACTGCTTGGAAGGCAGAGCATTGTTTGCCATATTTGCAATATATATATATATACAGTCCCTGAAAAAATTATAGAGCCACCCATTTTTGTTACATTTCACGCATTTATTGTAACCAATCGTGTAAAGATCACAGTGATACATGCTCACAGAGTAACAGCAGAAACTTCTATCGACATTTGGGGTCTCGGATTACTTTGAACCACGAGATTTCCACATTTGGCACAGCTACACCGCAAAAAAATTTTAAGGCCACTAGCAAGATACCTGGGTTAATAAAGGCATTAAGCGGGAAAACGGTATTTGGGCTAATTTCACGGTATTTAGCAACTATAGTTAATACTCAGTGAACTTCCCATTAAGTCGGATAACCTTAAAAGTGCGGTTTGGTATAGTGTTAAACAAATTTTGGATGACGTCCGGCAAGAGCTCGTCCCAAGCCTCAAAAATTGTTTTTTCATCGATGTAAACTCATTGTTCGAGCCAGCTCCACATATTCTGGATCATATTAAGATAAGGTGAGAGTGCAGGCCAGCGAAGGACTTCAATGTGGCGTTGGTCGAAACAGCTTCCGATCAGCCTGGCGGTGTGAATCGGGGCGTTATCAGGTGTAAAAAAAGTCTGGCCCTCCCATCAGCTTAAAATGCGCCGATTGCTCTTTTAGCAAATCCCCGTAGCGCGTCGAATAAACACGGCCGTCTAAAAACACAATCGACGACTTTGTATAATACCCGACAGCAGCCCAGATCACCACTGAACCGCCACCTGAGTGACGTTTTGACAAAATTCGGTCTTCCTTGCGGACATCGTGCGAATAATAGTAAAATCGATCCGATTAATCAAAGTTAAACTTTTTTCATCCGAAACGAGCACAGTGTCACTCAGTGGTCCATGACATCGTATCGTGGGCACCCAGTGGTCCATGACATTTTAACGTGGCGAAGTCAAGACGAGCTTTCATCGGTCAGCGGTCAATCGTTGTTTTTTCTTGTGTTTTTTGCCAATGCGTCTTCCTGAGGAAGCTTTGCACATTTCGCACGTTCGTTTGCACGTCGGCCGCCGCAGCAATTGCTTTTTCCGAGGGCGCAGAGTTCGGCGCTTTCTTCAGAATTGCAGCTTGTTTCGTTCCGAAATAGAATTCGGACGCCCGGAACTCTTTTTTTGCGGCGTATTTTTTACCTAAATTAACCAAATTATTTACTACTTGGGCACAACGCTCCAACTGAGGGGAAATTTTGCGATTAGAAGGGCCTATGTCCTTATAAGCCTTGATATGGGCCTTTTCTTCATCCATGAGGCGCCAGCCTAAGACGATCGTTTCAACAAAGAAAAAACTTCTGGTAGGAATTCTGCCTTTGTTTCTGTCGAGCCGTTAAATAAGCCCAAACGTCGTTATTCTGCTTACTTCACTCGTTAAGACATGCATCTTGCTAGTGACATTATCATTTTTCGCGGTGTAGCCGTGCCAAATGTGGAAATCTCGTGATTCAAAGTAATCCGAGACCCCAAATGTCGATGGAAGTCTTCACTGTTACTCTGTGAGCATGTATCACTGTGATCTTTACACGATTGGTTAAACAATTGCGTAAAATGTGGCAAAAATGGGTGGCCCTATATTTGTTTCAGGGACTGTATATTTATATATATATATATATATATATATATATATATATATATATATATATATTTATATATATATATACAGTCTGCGAAAAAAAGATACAGCCATCTTTTTTCGCAGACTGTATACATGTATACCTGTATATGTATATGAATGCATATACAGCCACCTTTTTCCACCTTTAAAATTAGGTGAAAAGAGGTGGCTGTATCTTTTTTTTTCGCGGACTGTATATACAGGGTCATTCAGGGAGTATTGTACTTCTTTCGAGGTTTGTATGTATCCATAAGTTTTCCCTATGGAGGGAAGAGGCCGAAACGTCTTGTTTAGGAGAGAGAGTGAAGTTTATAAAAGTAGTTTTTCTGCCTTATTCTCCTACATAGTTGTGCGAAATCTACGTTTGCGGGAGAACCAACGCATGAAGAAACCGATTACACCGGCGTGTTCGGAGGAAAATTCTGCACAAAGTCACTTCAGTAGCTTGCGTAGCAAAAAGCGAATACCCAGATTAAGAAAAGTCATGAAAAGTCGATATTTTACGTTAACGCCTTTTCACGAAAAATCGTGAAATTTTTCCATTGCGACCAAAAATGTACGTCCAAAAGACCACTCTCACGCAATAGCAAATTGAATGCCCATTAATTCTCTTGCTGAGTTTTACCAAACCTCAAAATATGTACCTAACTTTCTCATACGCCCTATGGAAATATGATGCCTTCGCTTTTGATATGGCTATCGAAAATGCTTAGTGACTTGACAACTACGTAACGCAGCATCATCACTTTGGTACGAAAGTGATATGCATTAAATTTGCCATTGCTTGAGAGTGGTCTTTTGGAAATACAGTTTTGGTCGCCATGGAAAAATTTTACGATTTTTCACGAAAAAGCGTTAACGTAAGACATAACAACATATCGACTTTTTATGACTTTTCTCGACCTGTGTATTGGCTTTTTGCTACGCAAGCTAGTGAAGTGTCTTCCGTTGTGCAGAATTTTCCTCCGAACACGCCGGTATACTGGTTCTCCCACAAACGTAGATTTCGCACAACTATGTAGGAGAAAAAGGCTTTTATAAATTTCGTCCTCACTCCTAAACAAGACGTTTCCGCGTCCTCCCTGCATAGGGAAAAATTATTTTCTTGCCGAGTTCTATCAAACCTCGAAAGAAGTACAATACTCCCTAAATGACCCTGCATATAAAGCCACCTTTTTCCACCATTGAAATTAGGTGGAAAAAAGGTGGCTGTATCTTTTTTTCGCAGACTGTATATATATATATATAAATATATAAATATATATATATATATATATATATACACAGTCCGCGATAAAAAGATACAGCCACCTTTTTCCACCTTTAAAATTAGGTGGAAAAAGGTGGATGCATTATTTTTTTGCGGACTGTATTCCGCGAAAAAAAGATACAGCCACCTTTTTTTCGCGGACTGTATATATGTATACGTATGTACATGTATGTTCATATATATATATATATATATATATATATATATATATATGAAAGAAAAATTATATATATTTATTTTTTTTCTTTTACATTTAATGTGGTGTATAACATTTAGGTCTTAGCGAACGTGCGTACCGTTACGGGCGGTTCTGTAACGGTGTCGTGGGGACCAGCCATCTCTGGAGAGTTACCCGAACGGAGGCCGCATTGCTCCATGAAAGTTTTTACTAGAGCAGATTAAAAATCTTAATGAGCGTTGACGATATAGGGAACTACAAGAATGGAAGAAGCTCTTTCCGTTAGAAATTTGTGTGTGGAGCACTGTATGTTCGTGTCTAACCTGATAACCGCGATTTCAAAAATCTCGATCTCGTCGGCACGGCGTCGCCAGATCTAACAAGGCTAGTAATCTTTTCAAATACAAACTCTGCTGCAAGCAAAAAATTAAAACACTGCAGTTTAAGTCGGTAGATCAGAATGATCTGATAAAATAAAACAGTTTTTCAATGTTTTAAGTTGCTTTGTACAGTAGACATACGTATCGTGTTCTAATTTAATTGGCGAGGACATTACATAAGCTATATTTTATCAGGTGCACATGTCTTCAATATTTGACACATTTTTTTGGATTTCAGTTCTCAAAGCTTTCAGCGTTACAACTCAATTGATAAAAATGCTCAGTAATGGCTATGTTTACGTGTTTCTCTATGAATGAAGGAAATTTATAAATGAGGAAGATTAAATCAATTTCTAAAGGCCTCGTTTCCTAGAAACGTTCTATAAATGAAGTTTGGTCTTACTGCTTGCGCACGGAAAAACTATAGCGTGCTGCAACCCTGCTGGGTAATTAGGGCACAAGATAAGCGGTAGATGGGCGTCGACGAACATTCTCCTTTTTGTGAGAAAGTAGTTAGTCAACGAAATCGACGACAAGAGAAGCCGGGTCGATTCGACATAAATCGATAATTATGGTAAGACGGCACATAATTTGTTTTACTTTCAAAATGTTTGCCTAGTTTACAACGTGGGGCGGACTCGATTATAGACTGTCTATGTTACAGCAATTAATACGATTTGAGTAGGCGATAGAACCTACTAAACAACAAGACTTTGCTTTAAAATAGTGAAAGCGATAAGCAAAGCGATGCAGATACAGTAACTGATGAGTCAAAAGAACTAACACAATATACAATATTTCGATTACAATGATTGAAGGCATTTTGTGGCACATTTTTAAACGTTGCATTTGTTTTGACAAAAGTGAAAGACAGGAAGCTCTATTTTAAATATCTGGATATCTCATTATTTGAAATGAATTTACTCTTTATAGAATAGGAACTGCGTTGCACGTTACGAAGTAATGTGGAGCTCGAACTTGAGACACCGTCTACCTACGAGATTTTGCCATTCGTTAGGCCCTAAAGGTAGAACCGAACAAAGAATACAGTTCTATGACATCATTTTGACTACATTTTACTGCTAAGAAACGTCCATTAAACGTAACATTCAATCGCATGATCCTTAAGTTGAATAATATAGGTCAAACAATTCGCAGAGTATATATGGTTTTCAGTCTCTTGAGCGAGATTACCCTATAAGTACTGCAAGTACAACTGGTAAACAAAACGCCTCTTAACAGTAAACGCCCTTACAAATACGTTAAAAAACATTGGCCTTATCACCCGGAACTACTGAGCAGATAGACATAAAATGCCGTTCGCCTAATTTAGTAGGGGCGGTGTTGCAGCTTGTAGTGCTCAGAAAACGGCAGAGGCTTAACGTATCATGCCGTTACGGATTTAACCTTATATTCAAGTCTGGGTCAAAAGTGCCAGTCATCCTGACATTGTAATCGGGCTCCCGATTTCTCTAGTAAATCAACAACTTACTAGAGAAATCGAGAGCTATCTTTTTACGTTTGACTGTGTATTGTTTAAGATCATACTATATTTTTTTCAAAGATTGAGACAACAATTAGCGTTTTGGTAACGTGCTTTAGGTATATTGTTGTAATTATAACTAAAATGTTAGTGAACCAGATAATAATCATGAAATATGTCCCTAAAGCCTTTCTGATGCTTTAACAACCACATTTTAGACGCTTGTAGTAATAATCTAACATGCCACGTTTAAATGCGCCCATCGTCATCGCGTTCTCTGTACTAGACTTATATCGGTTTTCTTTGAATGAATTTAGCAGTAGAATGTCAACCACGTCTAACAGGAACAAGGAACCAGGAAGACCGAGGCTCGAACTGGCGATTTTCGGTGTGTTGCTCATGACTGTCATGGCAACGCCCAGGTTAGATGCTACGGAGCGTAACACACCAACACACACACACCACAAATTACACAATTATTTCCAAGTGCTATGAGCTGCCCTTTGTACACGGATTAGTTGAAAACGCACATAGATCTGGCGGACATAAAACAAATTACAGAGTGTGCTATGCCTCGGAGTAAAACACATGAAAAATACAGAGTGGCAGCTAACCTATTACTATAATATCGCATGATTATAGGGCTAAACACGTTTTGTTGACCCCAAAATGGATTTTGAAAGTGTTTATACATGCAAGGCTAAATGCCTTAACCTGGGAGCATGCCAATACAGACAGTTACCGTCAGGAAATGTTTATATATATATATATATGTTAGTCTACAGCTCCGCGGTACTTGTATTGCTTCACAGAACTGCCCTTGAATCGAAGACATCTTTGATCATGACTAGAGTAAGACACAGGGCAGCAGGAACAGGGCGTTCTTACTTAGTTGATGTTCTATGTATGACGGCGTAGTATTAGCCCGAGTCGTAGCTTAGACAGCCTTGACTCCGAAAATAGCCATACGCAAGCGGAAGGACCACCGGCCACAGAAGTGTTTTCAGATACAGTTGCACACTGCCAAAGCTGTAGTTCACAGATGCGGCTGGTATACTGACGTTTGACTTTTTTAATACATCTTGTACTTTTTCATGGGTAGCAGCCGCATTTAGCCATATACCGTCTTAAATATTAAAAGCGTTGTTGACGTGTGAGAATAAGTTTGTATGCCACGTGGAGGTTTAATTCCTGTACTGTAACTTGAAGAATGATGTCGAAACTTGTCGATAGCAAAATTTGTAGATGAGAAATAGCGTAATGATGCTTTAAACTCTCAGGCAGATGATTAGACGGTTAACACGTAACAGCCTAAGTAGGTCTATCGCGTTTTTAAACCCGCTTTACTATTCTAGATTTGTGAGGGTGATCATCATATATTTACCCGCTATTCAGGTTCCTTTCGAGCCACGGGTCATATTAAATCACATGCATGCAATGGGCCGCTCTCCGCTCGCTAGCATATACTCTATGTGGTTCAGGAAAAACGACGACGTCAAATATACGTTTTAAACTTGCGCGACGTTAACGGCACAAAAGGGCCCTGGTGCATCTCCTTAGAGGGGAGCTTCCTGCCAGATCTACACGTAGATCGTGCAAACAATTTGGAATACCATTAATGATTTTGCCAGGACCATTATTGAATTGAAGTACTTAGTACTTTGTCCGCAATTGCGTAATGCGCGTGCAAAACTTTTAGAGCATAGGTAGGACTAGACTTTAAGTGCAATTCGGGAACGGTCGGAACCCTTCGTCTCGCAAAAAGGCCCTTTAGTGAGTCGTTTTTAATGGGCAATATGCCAATAACATGCGCACCGAGTCTTGCACTACCAGTATCGGGTAAGCTTAATTTAATCTCTTCTTTTCTCCTATAAAATAATACTTTGATTAGCTGATTGAGTATATCTGTATACGCACATCAGACGTTATATAGACGTTATATATATATATATATATATATCAATTCTATCCACGCCTATATATGTATATGTCTGTGTAAATCTGTATACGCACATCAGATTTTATATATATATATATATATATATATATATATATATATATATAAACATATATATCACTTCTAGTCACGCCTTTATATGTATATGTCTGATTGCTTCGCTACATCGATCAACAGGATCCTGGCACTACTGGGAAGAGGCAGCCTGGCAGGCATGTTTATTTTTGCGCATCCAGCTCCGCCGAGCTTCGCCTCTCTGCCTCGACGATAACAGCCAGAGGAGCAGGCTGGCAAGCAGTCATCAAGGGAAACCGCGGGTGGCGCACGCCAGGGAATAGACACAGCTGCAGGGGTGTGGCGGGACAGCATGCACGCTAGCTCCATTGCGTTCGTTTGAATTCGTTCGCCCGTTCTATTCGGCGTGCCACAAGCGGACGCCGGCTACGGTATTTCGGGATATAGATGCGCTGAGCGCGGAGCATTATCTATCGCACATCATTAGCTGTAATCGGCAGCTTTTAACACTGGCTGGCTGGCTGACTGGCCGGCTTATTGTCGGTTCTAACGTTTTGCTGCTCGGCAATGGCGAGGATGTGGCGAGGAGTTCTGTGCGATGTCGTGACCTTCGGACTTCCAAGTGCGGTGTTGTAAATCCACTACGCAACAACTACAGGGACATTGCTTGTTTGTGGTTATGTAAAACAATTAGCGACAGCATAGCGTACTGTTTCACTGCGTTGCGCTAGCACGGGCTCTTCCTACATGATCTGATCGTGATTGGCGCGTTGATGCGTGCGACATCCTAAAGGAAGAGCACCGCTCCAGCTACACAAATAGTATTGTGGCCATGAAGTACTGATAATAAACCGTAAAAACAAAACAATTACCAAATTACTACAGAGCCATGCAATTGGGGACATTTGCAAAGCGTTCCGTCAAAGACATACGTTATATTTCTTAACAGTACCAGTTTTTAAAAATTCACATGTTTAATTTATTGCTTATGTGGTTTTCTCCGTTTGTTAGTCTGTGTGCGTAGGATGCGGTATGTACCACGCAGCAATGTTTGTCTGTCATAGCGGTCGTGCGCAACTGTTCTCGTTTCCTCTCAATTAAACAGCATAGTTCTCAATTTTACTACTTTGCTAGGCCTTGGATAGCGTCATCTTAGTGGAAGCATATGTTTCATTCTGTGCAACATTAAACGGATGTGTATTTTGCTAAGCGTTGCCCGATTTTGGCAATTTCTTGAGAGGAATATGTAGCACACGGTTATCGCATGGGTGACAGGAAAAGAAACGTCTACTTTCACCTTATACGATATCGTCTAAACGCATCTATCGTCATCGCGTTCTCGTACTGGAATTATATAGGCTTTCTCCAGCAGAGGTATGTAGCAGCAGCAGGGCAATGACAACCACGTCCAACAAATTAAACCAGCACGGGGTTCGAACTAGCGATTGTTTTGCTAACCGTGGTTGCCATGGCAACGCCCCGTTTTGAACGGTGCGTTAGCCGCCTAAGTTTGCTAAGCCCGTAGTCTCTCCCCCCCCCCCCCCCCCCGCCCCCCCAATGTTCGGGATTGTATGCCGGTGCGTTAAAAACTAGCAATAAACGAAAGGCATATAATCAGAATACATTTTTTATGAAGGCGCAGTGAAAGATGCGAGTTATAAACATCATATTTTTATGATATGAGGTTCTTGCATATTTGGAATATTATAAAAGGCGCTTGAAGCGCACACGCTGCGACGCTCGGCGTTTTACTATAGTGGAGCTAAACAAATTCATGTATGTCGTTTGAATGAATGAGAGAGTGCACACATTCCTGCAATAGTTCTATTTTTTTTTCATGTTAACATAATAAATTACTTGCATTTTTTCATTGTATCATTTACACAATTTAAAAACAATTTCACTCGCATTTTTGGTTAAGTAAAACTGCATTGAATATAAAGCGAAACTTACTTTACTATTTATCTCCAGCTGCCGATAATCCTAGATACGTGCAGTCCAGCTATGGCCAAGAGTCAGTAAGAAATGTTTACACTTGCTCTGTCAGTATACTGCTTGCGCAATTAGAAGATCAGACGACGGCACTAATGGAATGGGAATGCGTTACGCCGGTTAGTTTTCGAGCGGTTCAATCTCTGAGCGAAAGATTTAGAACGCATTTAGCCGCTCATCGTTTGCTCGCTTCTAAATGCGTTCCAGCATACTCCTATTAACGATTAGGAAAAAGTTTCCTTCCTGCTACGTTCGCTCTCTTTATGCTGCCGCTCGTGCACTAACCCCTGACCGTTTCTAGGGAGAGTTCCTAGTTTTTCAAAGCGAACCCAACCACAGTCGACACAGCGGCGTAGAATCTGAGTGTTTACCGTCATCGGACGCAGTTTCGATTCTGTATATAATATGCAGTGTTTATTATTTATATTATTTATCTGTAACATATGTCCGCCAACGTTGTGACGCCGCAACCTTACATATGGTAACGAGACCATATATATATATATACATATATATATATATATATATATATATATATATATACGTAATTGTTTTTTCGTCATTCAGGTACACATGCATTTCCACTGCCGACTCGATTCGGCTACGACAAGGACGAGTCCCTTGCCCGTCGGGATTGAACCAATAATCGACACTGCGTTTTCGCGTTTAATTTCAACATATATTGAAGACAGAAACAGCCATATCCTCGCCGTTTGCCACAGTGTCTTTGATTTCTAGCTCTGCCAGAGAACTCTTTATTGTTTTTCTTGGAAAATGTGTCTCGAATGAGACGGGTTGAATGATGAAATGTTGCCCAAGTCTGTGATATTTAGCCAGCTTGCGTCTTCCGCAAGATAAGCGGCTGCTCCATTGTCCCGGCTGGTGTGACAAGTATACGATGCGACTAACGATACCGACACGGTGACGTCGCATTCGAGACAGCGGCCTTTACTCTATGGGACTAGAGTCAGGCTATCCGGTTGCAGTTGCTGTTTGATGACAGTTCAACCGGTTCTTTAACTGCAGGGAAGTGGGCTGACTGCACGGTTCGGTGTGCTATGACGCTCATAGTCGAGTGCCTTGACAACCTACCGGTGCTCCTCCTGCAAGCATGAACATGCTTGCCCGTGGAAAACATCGATGTGTTACAGCTAGCATAAATATGTGCAACGCAGACTGATTCCCCAGACACAAGCCAGAGACGATGTGGCGTGGTATTGTTTAGCCTGGTCCCCAGCAGCAATAAAATAATAGCCTGAAGCCATTTCTGCCTCTCATCAGATCGATCGCGCCTTTCAGTAGCGCCTGTTCCTCAATGTTTCTTGCCTGTTTCACCAAATGCTCCTGGGTCGCCTTAGGTACTTGCAAATTCAAAGTCGATTGTAACTTTCTTTTAGGTACTAGACTCATGCGGCAAGCTTGTGCTATCTGAGCAATAAAGCTTGGGTAGGCATTCGGTGGTGCAAGCCCTGACACTCAGGTCGCGATGTTTTTGAGAGATCCAATAGAAGCACACATAGCAACATGCGAAGCCATACGAATTGCTATTTCCCATGAAGACGTCGGTAGCGAGGCCTGTGACCAAGACGATTGCCTAAGCTGAACATTCGGGAATACAAGAGCATCCAGACAGTCCTGTTGTGGTCAATCAATGCACTTGTTGGCTCGTTGCCCGTCTGCTTCCACACCTTTCCTGATTCTGCAGCAAAACTGATGTCCGGCAGGCTTTTAATGATGATGTTTTTTTTGACTAAATGATGCAGTGTTAAGCTAACAGTTATGGTCAGGTGCTACCGTATTTGTTTACCTTACCATTAATACCAGAGTTGTTTAAGTGTACTAGACTAAGGAGCAGTCGGCTCTTCTCACCGTCTTTGCTGACAAAGTCTTTTAGATGACACCGGCCAAAGGCTGTCGGGTACACCGCCAAGCTGCTAGGAAAGCTCCGGTTGGCGTTGATGGCATTCATCACAGACGCGGTGATCTCGTGGGTTTGCCCGGCAGAAACGGAAGACGGGGAAACGTGTAAGTCTTAGAGAGCGCCAGCCTCTTTTGGGCAATGAGCGGCGCTATTATGTCGGTGACCAGAAGAACCCCTGCCGCAGAGCAGAATCGCTGAGGCCGAGCTTTATCTGAGCGAGGCAAACAATAGAAGAGTTGCTGTGCGACGAATCTTTTAGCCGAGTGAATAGCGCTGAAACATATGACTCAGTTCCAGGTTCATTTTTCACTCGGAATCGGTTAAGGTTCTCGCGTAGTATCGATGTGACGGATCGACCGCGTTTCTTCTGAAATGGTATGCAGAGTACTGCAGTTGGAAAATGGAGTTGCCTCTGTGGAGTTATTTGACTCTTTCCTCGCTGTTGCTGGGCAGACTTGCAAGCTTTAGAAACAGGTTTTCAGGAATTCCCCGAGGTAAACAGGAAACCATCTTCAGTACGATGTCGCACGGGATAGCATGAGATCGTTTGAAAGGGCTCCTTAACAGTCGTAAATGTTTATAGATCTGATCTACTTTGTCGTGACGGGACAGTAATCCCATTTTTATGATTGGAAGTATTTTGTTGAGTGCGTAATGGGGCTGATCTCCTTAGCTGCTTCTTCTGGTGAAGGCGTTAGATCTGGGCACGATCTCCAGATAGACTTGCCAGACCATTACAGCGACAGTACTTCGGGGGTTGCGTACAATGTGTACTGACGTCATTCGTGAAGCCGATGTGGTCTAGGCTAAAGCAGCAATAGCAATGAGCACCACGCCGTTGGTTTTCAAGCCGAGATGCTTTTCAGCAGGAAATTCAATACTGCGAAGCTGGGAATGACACTGTCTTTGGGCATACAATGGCTGTCCTGATGTTTTTCTACCGCACTCATATATCACTTTTTATGATTTATTTATATAACTTTAACAATTATAGCACTTTGGGGCGAATATATATATATATATATATAAAATAAGATGTACAAATAGATGTATAATCAATCAATCATGTTTCACTCAAATAGAGTATGTACAAGATAGCTCATGTTGTTATTAAACATGAATATTTGTTGTCCTGCCGTTCTACCGAGAAAACAAGTGTAAAGATCTTCGTTGCAGTGCAATCAACCGTGTTGTACTTAGCGCATAGCTGCGAACAAAACCGACAAATACACTGAGCACTATAGTCTTCATGAAACTCCCTACGGGAGCATACGAAGCGATGGAACCCAAGTACGATGTACCTGGTATATACATGTCTGTCATCGCAGGCCACCCCGGCCTACAACCAAGGAGACTTAAAAACGTTGAGTGTTCTTACCTTCGTCGCTGCCTCCGTGACTTTGCGTTGCCACTCTCCCAAGAAATGGTTAAGTGGCTCTGCCACCGGCATACGCAGCCTAAGCCGAAGCATCACCACTATCGGCGCACAGTCCGACAATACATACACGGGGCGGCTTCTCGCCTTGACAAATATGTGTATATATTTGTCCTTTCGTATGGCCCTCCGCGGCTGCTTCAAAAACTCTAGAAAATGTACTGGCGCTTAAATACGCATACGCGACCACTACGTAATCTGTATACTCTTGTCGAATAGAGTCGACAAAATACCGGATATTACCACAGATCGTTCTATCTCTGACTGACACATATATTGCATCACGCGTTCCTCGACTTCTCTAAAAGACGCTTTAAAACCAATTTGCAGAAGATCTTCTACGGCGTTTTTTCAGACGCTAGACCGCGGTATAAGTTTAAGTCTCGTCTGTCATCGACATGATTGCCCTTGCCTAGCACAGAAAACCTAGCGATATGCCAGGCTCCTGGTATTTGTCACTTTGTTTTGATCTCGTTGAAGAAATTGTTTTTCAAGGGCGGCTCGGACGGCACCCAATGCTCATCAAGTGCACCTGGTCTGGTCACGCACTCTTCTTCTATCCCAAAGGGCAGATTCATAGTATCTAATTTTAATGTGAGCGGGCGCTTAGTCATTGAAGCCAAAACACCATCTCGCACTGATATAGACGACCGAGAAAATGACTTGTTGCCTGTTCATCGCTGAACAGGTGGTTTGTCCCTCTACGAGGTCGCACAACGTAGGGTGAGGGCTTCCGCTCTGCTCTTCCGAACAGTCGGAAGTCCTCCTGCCTAGCGTATTTACGCTTCTGGTCATGGCATAGCTTTATGTCAGCTCGTCTACTATAAAAGTAATTAAAGCTGCGTCAGGCGAGCAGCTGCGGTGGTGCTTTTGCCCTCGCTCGCGAGATAGCAAGTCTAAGAGGGGCAAAGAAGACCACGACAGTGACCGGTCTCCTCCCCCTGACTGCACTTCTTAGAGTTCTCTCTAGCAATTCACAGCAGTTCTTACATCACGGCCCACTTCGAGGCAAAAAACTTAAGGTATAACGGTCTCGTAGTAACCAAGATTGGATCCTCTCGCAGTTCAGAATATCTACAATATGAATGAATGTTTACAGTTTCTGACCCGGTAGATATTTCCTTCTAACCACCTTAAGGACATGGAGGCTTTGTACTTTACCATCGATAGGGTTGCAAGACAATAGATCCATGGTGCTGCTTCCGTTATGGTTTACATACGTGTTGTCTTCGGGTGCGCTCATTCCAGACCAAATTAGTCCATCAAATGGTGCAGCACCTCTCCTTTGTCGTTAGTTGCTCTACCATCATTACGGGCCTTGTCGTCGCCACAGACAATGGTTGGCACGGAGAGGTAAAAACTTGATACATCAGAGCTCACCGAGAGCTGGTCAAGATTTAAGTGAGGTGGAAGATCACACTGTTTACCCTCATAGTTCAGAGGCCTGCACAGAATCTTTCTTCTTTGCCCATTACGTCGGCGGTATACGTTTATGAAGGTAAATTGATAATCTGCCATCTGTTCTACCATGGCCTCCCGCAGGTAGAACTGCAAAATGGCAAACTCCTTGCATGTTATCAATGTAGGACAGCTCCTTTTGGTGGTAAGTCTCCGTGAAAAGTGTAATTTCTGATGTATGCATGTCAACTGGTACTAGATCTACTGCTCCTCTAAATCTCTCGCAGCTTCAAAGAAGAGAGGTTCAGGCGGTCTCCGCGTCAGCACGTCTAGATCTGTTCAGTTACCTCCGGCAAGCCGGAATGCTAAGCAATATGAAGCTTTCCATAATCACTTTCACATACGAGCATACTCGCATACAAAGCATACTCGTAGGAAGCACCACCAGCCCATCGGCGAAACATAATTATTTTGGGCCCAAATTTATGCTTTATGTACTGCGCGTAGTCGACGTAATCCAGCACTACACAGTACACGGCATCATCACCCTGCGTCCGCAATAGAAATACCGCCCTCAAAAATCTTTTCCTATCGCCGAATCAGGTGTGCAAGTTGACAGCTGACGTTTTGGCCTCCAGCCGTGCTACCTTTATTTTTTCATTTTAAACAAGGTGTTGGAAATTCTAATGCACATGCGTTACTGACAACTAGAGTGGGGCTCGCAAACTCACTAGAACTGATATCGCCCCCCCCCCTTCCCCCCCGTAGAGCTGTGTTACTCTTAGCGTCCTGAACTTGCCTGGCTTTGCAGATACTTCGTGAATTCCTACTCAATCAGCTGCGCTGCCATTCGGCATATAGAACTTTGTTTTGTCGCTCCTTCTCTCTTTAGCGGTTACAATGCCAGCATTGTCGTCTTCGTATTTCGTTGCCTCTGTGGTAGTCTCCGTTGGTGATGTTGTAGGCGCTGCCACTTCCCTTGCAGCTGGCGTGTTGGCATCCCTCGGCTAATTCGTTTAAAAAGTGTTGTTGTTGCCGGCGCCACAGCTACGGCGGCCGCTGCTGTTAAGTTAGCACCGAAAAGGGTACCCTTGCTGTTCTCTGTAGTTGATACAAACTGACTTCCGCCTTTCGTCAACCGTGCCTTCTTGTTCTTCCTCGCGTTCTGTGTTCTCTCTGTTTTCTACACGCTAACCTCTTCCTCTAGCGTAAAGTTTAAACAGCCCTCGATGGTCTCGGAGGGTGCAGGTTGTTGCAGCGATCCTTCGTTAGATCTTCGTGTATGATGCACAGTTTCACTACATTCCACTGTCATACACATAATCGACTCTTCATCAGGACGCAAGTTAAATTCCTGTGATTCACAGGATCCGGCGACACAAACTGTGTGTTCTCAAGAGGACCTCGGTCTTAATTTCATGGGGGATGCCCCCCACTCCCCGTGAAACACTGTTGAATATTCCTGGTTACAAATAACCAGTTGTTCTGCCGTTTTGGTCAATAGCGAACACATTGCAACATCATGGTAGTAGACGATGCAAACCAAGACTGTAAAACAAAATTTGTTTATACAGAGGAGAAGACTTTGTACGCACTAACATACGTATATGCTTTCATTATGCTAAGCTTGCGTCGGGTGTCCATACACCCGTTTGCATCCTTATTCATTATAAATATTTTCACTGTCTACTTTTCAACTTGCATACGCTGAAAGTGCTCCTGATTGAGGACCATGGGGTTCTGGGGCTGTTCGCTGCTAAGAAACGTGATTTCTGTTTGCAACCTACTGAGACATTAACGTTTATTAAAATGTAGTAGTTAGGTTCTGCAAAAGTTGTTTCGTAGAAATAAACGTGTGGTGTATTGCATTTGTAGGCATTTTTATTCGCATTTCAAGTGCGAAACACGCAGTACTGTTGGTTTTACAACGGTCGCAAGTCTATCCCATAGTTTCGACATTTAGATTTATTCCCCCAGCGGACGTGTCCGAAGCTGTAATTGGCTGGATTTCGCATAGACAGTAATTACGTATGCAAAGTATTCAAAGCAAGACACAGTTCCAGTTTTTGGGCTGCGCAAATGTGCCTTTCTTTCTTTCTTTCTATACGTAGAGTAGTAGCAAATGAAATGCAACTTTGTAAAAATGTCCTTTCCTCTTCTTCTTCTCTTTTGGGTCTTGCATTTTAGCAACTGAATGCTGTTGTTGCCCGATTTAATGAGAGTGCGTGCCATTCCATTTGCTCGATTTAAATGCTATGCTGACTTTAGATGCGTGGACTTGTGCCGGCGCCGCCGCTGCCGCAACAGCAGCAGCACTGCTCGGAGTCGTACCAAAGCGTATACTAAGAGGCTTCTCTAGTATATGGAACTTAGAGGCTGGGCAAACTCACTCGCACTCACTAGAGCCCCGCATCGCTCGCCGAAGAAAAGTGCACCAGGATTTCTTTGTTTGTCACGTGTCACGCCACGACAGGGCTCGAGGGGGCCAGCCAGCGCCCCTCCTACAAACGGATGACTTTGCGAGCTTTTTCGGCCATTTGACGCGGCCACGCCAACTTAGTGGCCAACTGTGGGTGTCGTACAGGTCGTGTCGCAGGAATGTCTGGAATGTCCCGGTGAAACTGCCACTGTTGACGAAACGTCAAGGCCAACGTTTCTGCGTAAATTCCGACGGATCAGCACGGATTGCGTGCTGACGCGTAATGATAATTATGAGACCGAGCACAGACACGGGTAAGATCAGGGTCAACGTTGCCAACTGCTTTAGCCACGTCGGCCGCTTCCGCACTGAATTCTACAAGTTGTATCGAATAATCAGGTAGAAACGGCTTTTTTCCTAACACTACTAATAGTTGTTGGAATCGTAGAGATAATCGCCGCAGTCACGACAACACTAGACCTAGTGATAGCGATTGCGATTGTTCTTCAATGTGCAGATGGGTTCAAACGTTTCACAGGTGTATGGAGGGCCAATAAATCCAGAGTTTTAGCTCGTTTCCATACTATGGCCCTACGAAGCACGCTATTGTTATGACTAGTGCAATATACAACTACGTGCCCAATGCAGGCCAGGCTCCAACGCGAAAACAGTATACCGGGATACAATACAAAATGTGGCCCCACAGTATCTAGCGGGCTAGCAAAAATCTTCTAAGTATTTAATTAATATCTGTTTGTAGCACGCCACACATAAATCCACATCGATTGAATTTATGAGATTAACCAGTTCCGGTCGGCTCAACTTGTGATTTGAAACCCACCGTTGCAGGACGGTGTCGATAGCATGAAAACCGTCCAGCTTCCAGTCCTCAGTCAGCGGCGCGTGGCCTGAGCCGAACGGGCCACGCGTTTTTATTGTGCCAAGGCCCATTCGAGCCTCTTCTAAATTGCAGCAATTAGCAGGCTGGCAGATTACATATGCTTCAACGACGTGCTTATGCCGACGTCTCGTTTGATGGTCGTTGAGGTGCTGGGGGTGCGGTGACACTCACTGCCACTATACTACCAGAGAACCGTTCGGCCGCCACCCGACTCGAATTGTCCTTATGAGAGAGGCGGGTGGTGCCCGGTTGTGGTTATCTTCACGATTGAGGCAAATGAGACGAATGATGATAGATACCGGCCAAAAATAAGAGCCAAGGGCACTCGTAACCGAACCGCTCGCGCACATATAGTGTAGTGGTGAAATATCAATCAGGACCTAGCCAGAAACAACAAAGTCAATTTACCCTCTTTCAAGAGAATAGCGAAAATGTACAATCAAGCTTAACCCGCCTTCATCTGACTATGAGTACACAATGCGACATACTAGTGCTTACTGAGACGTTGGCTACGGAATTAACTGTGATTTCCGGATATGATAAAATGTTCTGGGCAACATACTGATGTCCTGGGAGAGCAAGCGGTGGCGTTGCTGTGATCTATAACAATAGGCTCAGTAGAATAGAAGTATTATACATAGAGGACAATTGCATTAAGTTTAAAAGAAGGTCCATAAACATAATTGCAATGCATTTTAGTCCCTCAGAAGCTATTTCCTATTGGAAAAGCTAGTGTATTGCTTGGATAAAGCTGATCTTAACAAAACAAATGTGCTTCACGGGAATCTTGACTGTCCCGTGTACAAACCGGACAAAGCTAAAACAAGCGCACTTATCAGGACGTGAGCGTCCCGAAATATGCGCGTGGAATGTGTGTAAGAAGGAAAGCGGCCTTAGTTCTCATTCCTAAACCTGGTGGAACGACAGGCCCATAGGCTTACCGCCCTATCTGTCTACTTGACACGATGCGGAAGGTACTGGAGAACATAATCGTTCGGCGACTCAAGGAATCACTAGAGACCCATAACGGCCCCTCGAACGCTCGCAGGAGACTAGAAGCTTTGTTCTGCTCATCCTACTGGAAGTGCAAAACGCGTTTAACACAGCAAACTGGGGGGTAATCATGGCGGTTCTAGAAAGAGTGCGCGTATCGCCGTACATGTGGAGGGTAATCTCGTCGTACTTAAGTGGTGGATTTAGGAGTTCTACTCTATTCGCGGAACAGCTGCTAGCGACGCATGTGCATTTATAACCTATAAGCAAGTGTGTGGATGGTCTCCACAGCCGAGGAACCGACTTACGTAGCTTCGCAAGAAAGATTTGTGATAGATAAACTTGCCGCAAACGCCGGACATTACAGCATCAAATACAAGGGTCCATAAATGAACAATCTAACCTAGTACAAAAAGCATTTTCCTCTTCGTTCTACTTGCCTGAGGAAAAAATGTCAGCCTCTTAAGTGTGATACCGAAAGGAACAGGGGTTTCCTTGACACCCCCATCGTTATGTGGCATATCAAAGAAAGACGTCATTTGCAAAGTTCTATATACATTGATGTCGTGGCAGCTGGAATTTCTCTTAGAAAGTATCAATTGCTTGCCAGAGCAGCAACACGGTTTTAAGCAAAGGAGATCAACGGTGACGGCGTGCGCTGTGCTTAACCGCGTTCAAATGGCACTCCGAGAAAACACGCCGTCTTCGTAGACTTTAAAGCGGCATGCAAAATAGAGCCACGAACTACAATCCTCGATAACTTAGCGTTAGGCAATGTTCCAATGGTAATACTAATGTTATTATAGAAAGTGTAGGTAACCAATAACGATGGGGTAACTGAACATACCCCAATGAATCAATCTACGGGAGGCGCACAAGGCGATAACCTCAGCCCGCTATTGTGCTCAATACTGTTAAACGATTTTGCCAGAAGAAATCCAGCGGCGCCTCTTGCCATTGAGTACACTTATATATACCGACGACCTTGTCCTCTAATGCCGGAGTCGATTTCACCTGCAGCAATTGTTTGCATCACTGCAAAAGTTTGTTGATCTTAGCAATCTAGTGATAGCTGTATCAAAAACTAACCAGGCCCTCTGCAGAGTCTCTTCGTACCCACTGGAGCAAGCCTACTGTCCTGTCAAGAGACTCCTTCCGCATAGTGCCTAAGTAATGCCGCACAATGCCGAATATTAAGGGTGTATATATATATATATATATATATATATATATATATATATATATATATATATATATATATATATATATATATATATATATACATATACATACATATTTTATCGTATTGAGATCTGGGTCACCATAGTTTATGTACAACTCTCTTAATGGGTTGTACATAAACTATAATGATCTGTAGACAGAACTAATTTGACAATTGTACCTGAAGCCTGCAGAGACGATGCATACAAGGGTGCCGGTTTGATATCTCCTTCTCTAACGAACATCTTATACTCACGACCTGTCTGATGTGGGAGTGGGTATCAAGACACGTAATCGCTTCTGCCTGCAACCCTTGCATTCTAAAATAATGTGCTTTGGATTATATTTTATCGGGGATTACTATGAGCTAGCGACCTACAAATTTGTCTCTTATTGAGGACATGATTTAATAATTCGCGGTCGCTACAGTATCATTAGAGAAAAGTGTCTTACGGCTGTGCTAGAGACTACCTTCTCTATGCGTATGTCGCGTTATTATGTCTGCTAAGCTGACGTGAATATCGTAGTTTTGGTGAGCAATATTTTGAAAACCTTCTTTAGCGCGCTTACCTAAACTCCCGAATATCATATACAACGGTGTGGTGCAGTTGATTTGCAATCTATATTAATATTCATAGGCATATATCACGTTGGTAGACTCCGTCTTTTAAAACTTGTGCCATATTGTCTGTGAAGATTAGACTGAGACGTCGCAGGATCGACTCGCTCCTTGGAAGTACTACTGGGAGGATCGGTCTTTGGTCTCGATGTCGCAACCACACACCCGTGACTCGTCCCCTGTACTCAGTCTTTAAAATAATAAGACAGTCTTCTGCTGTCGCCTGAAGCTTCACTTCGGGCATTTCCGACGGGCGTTAATTTGCTCAAAACTTTTGCTTTTGGAACAAACGTCATTGCTGCTACTTTTTTGAGGCATGAAATACCGGCAAATACTATTACAACAGATCCATAAAATATCTCTAATTCCCCAGTTAGCGCCCTGAGAGTAGTTTAGTTGGTTTCGATCGTTGAGTATACGTGTGAGTAGACGCCAGAGGCCTTCCCCAATGGGCGTCAGCTTCGGTCTCTTCACGGCCGTTGCAAAATCGACTGTACCACAAATACACAGTGTTTTAGGGCACTGTTTGATCACCCAAAAAAATTATTAACATTTTTACCACTTAAAAAAATATGATTTGGTTTTTAACACACATGATGCAGATTCATTGCTTCTCAATTTTCGGCTCGTCAAAAATTGCCGAACCTCGTTTTCCTCTTCTTGGATTCAAGCTGAAACAATGAAAGCAGTCACCAATCGACGCGTCCTTGGCTGTGTGTAACGCCGCCATAATTCTAGCCCATGGACGACGTTGTTACGCAAACCAATACAGGGCACCTTAATAGGTTAGTCGACCTAGCGGCAAAATTTAAAGTTTCGACACTTTTTGAACAGACCTGGTATAACGAGAATATATCAATCAGATTGTTAATTCACAACTAAACTGATATAAATTATCGCAATTGTTCATACAATGTCGTTACATCTCCTTGCTTTATTTTGCGGTGGCCGCAAATTAAGGCCAAATTATTAATTAGATAAAAATTGTGTTAAGTTTCGTGCAGAATCATCATAGGAGACATAAAAGCCCAATGTTCTCTGCCGCTGAGACTATTAGCCTTGTTAGATTGGGTGTTGCACTCCTGGTAGCGTAAAAGTATATATATATATATATATATATATATATATATATAAAGATCAGAAGCCTTAGTTTAATCTAGGGCTTCTGGTCTGATAGCTTATATATATATGTATATATATATAAGAAGATGGAAGAGTGTCGAAGATGGCAGAGAAGGAAATCAACAGAACCGGTCATCCTGCAAAACATAAACATTAGGATTGACTCCATCAACTAGAAGATTATTCTAAACGCTTGAGAATCTCATCGAAGACACCTCTCGTACGATGGATTTCTAGATACCAAATATTTAAATAGCACCTGGACTCTAGACTCAAGCCCAGATCTTAGAGCGTGGACCAATAGAACGCACAAAAAACTAACATACTACATGATGCAGATGCTGACTAGCCACGGAAAGGCTAGGAGTTTCCCAAGACTTGGTTGCCATATGCCTGTATTTCCCTGTAAGCACAAAAGGCAGACGCTGTTTTTTCACAGGGGACAGGAATAAACATGCGTAACGCACACCCTTTAACGCATGGAGAGTACCACACTACCCTTTGGTCTGGGTAGTGTGGTACTCTCCATGCGTTGTCGCCTCTCATCCATCATCTTTGTCTTCGCTCTTTTAACGATATCCACAAAATCCGAGCCCGCATCGCAGCTTTTTCTCGAGCTGGGCATCCCTGAGGGTATATCTCCGGTCGTATTGCACATCTAGTCGTGAACCTCGTCGGGTCGTCTGCCTCGTGGTCTCAAGAGCTCTGCATACAAAGACGTGTGATCCACGCCGTCGGTCACGCCGGCGTCGCACAAGACACATATGTCTACCTCAATCTACCCGATCTTCACCATGTAGGTCTGAAAGTTGCCATGACCGGTGAGAACTTGGGTTAGGTAGCACGTCGTTTCCGCGTACTCGCATCGGTACCATTTCATGAGATTTGGGATTAATGACCTCGTCCACGACCCTAGTGCCTCTCGCTTAGCTCCAGTCCATTATTGATGCAGTGGGTATACGTGTGTAAGTTGGAGGGAGTCAGCGGCCGTAGTGCATTCTAACCGTGCAATGTAGCCAAGAATATTTTATCTGGGTCGAGACGCGAGACACGTCGAAGGACGGAGTGTATATGATTATTATGCGACAACAGTGACTTACAAACCTTGAGTACATGCCATTCACAGACGCCATGGCAGAACTTCGGCCAATCAATTATGTTAAGGTGGCTAGCAATTTCTTGCGAGTCTATATGTTTGTTGTCCAACTTCTCTGAACAAATCAATTTTTCACAAGAATTAACCACAAGCGAGAAGCTTACAGCTTGTGACTAGATGCGACAAAATTAGGTGCTACAGAGAGGTTTTCAATCATGTCTGTTATGATCAGTAGTATGTATGGGGTCAAGTATTGCCTTAGCATCATATGTTAACATCACTTAAGTTGAAAAGACTATTAAAGTACCAACAGTTTTCAAAGAAGGATTATTTGGTATCGGAATCCGACCATCCGGCAGTTGACCAGTCAACCTTAGGCAGATACGTAGTCAACAACAAGTATAACCATGGAGTCAGTATTGCAGCAATAGTTACTTGTCTTGCATACATCGCAAATGCGGTCAGGTCGAGCAGCAGAGTTTCCTGAATTTGTAACATAACAACAAAAGACAAGAGGTTTGTGTTGACTTGGGTTTCAGAGTATTTTGAGTCTTCATGGCATCCAATGCTTCCGGTTTTCCACAGAGCGCGGGTTCAGAAAAAGTCAGTTGAAATTTCCGGCATTTCCTATTCTGCACATCCCTCCTAGTTTGGGGCAGTTCGAGGTGAAACCAGAGACGGCGATACGATAGGCGAGCCGACAACTGCCAGATAAGCAATTTTGAGAGCACTCTCTCCGGTGATAGGCAACCAAGGATGGCTTTGATCACCGTGCCAGCCGACCCAGGGTTAGACATGAGTTAGACATATTCATCCTATTCGCCAACAATCAGATAAAACGACGAATATGATTCATGCTGGGTGCGTAATCGCCAGGCAGACAGTGAGCTAGCTACCTTACATTGGCTTGATTACATTGTAGAGATCCGAGGCAGCGTGGATGCGCGTTATATGAGAACTAAAAACGCGTTTCTTGATTCTGTCGCAACCAAAAGAGCAAAGCCGACGTTTGACGCAGCTACGCCATTCCTCGCAATGGCGTGCTAGGCGAGTTGTGCGCCAGACAAGCGAATGGTTAACAACTACCACACTGGCAGTCTCAAGCTGTTGAATGATGCCTTCGTAGGCTGTTTGATCTTACGTGATAGTACTTATGAATCAGACCATTGCGTATAAAAACTCTAAGAACATGATAGTCAACACGACGCTGGTACTCCGCGACACTTGGTAATACGACTCGGTCACGCGTTCTGTTGCATTTTCTTAAGACTCTTTTTAAAAACTTGCTCTGAACACACTGCTGCATACACAAATCCTTGTCGTAAAAAAGTACCCACACGTGACCGCTGTACGACCATTGTGGCACGATTACGGTTACATAAAGGCATAGGTATTTGGAGCCATCTTCTACTTGATGAGAATATTCTCAGTATAAGATTGCTCAGTCGAGAAGCAGCTTTTGCTGAATCCACAAAGGGTGTCTGAAATTTCACATGCCTATCGAACGTAATCCCTAGGTCCTTGTAGGATGTTACCTCGGGTGTAGAATCATTCTTTACATGACACGTGAATTTGTCCGGAGCTGTTTTCAGGGCCACGCACTTCGAAACTGAGATCACGACATCATTTAGCTCACCCCAGGTCGCTATATTATGAATGGGTGCTTGAATCTGCAGGCGATTCTCGTTTCCTCTGATCTGTGCATATATTTAGATACCCGCATACATTTTGTATGATGCGTTTAGGTTGTGCAGACATCCACCCAAGTTCTTAGCGAAGATTATATACATTAGTGGGCCTAAGCAGGAAACTTGAGGAACCCCAGAAAGACATGAAGAGCGCTCCGAGACCGAGTCACCAGCTTTTACGGCGGAGGTGCAATGCATTAGATGTGAGTGACACCAAGCCAGGATCTGGGAGACAATTCCAAGCGCTGCTATTTTAGATAAAATAATCTTATTGTTTAAGGAGGTACAAAAATAGAAGTAGTTGTTATTGGCGCCAAGAGGACGTGTTGTTTAAGCAAGAGACTGGAGAACTCGCAACTTGTCGCCGTACGGTTGTGGAGGTAGTGAACACTAGAACACTGTTATTAAGGTTGTTCAAGCTCGCGTTCTTTCTTTTCTCACCTTATACTTATTGGGACAGTAATACTTTGCGAGTTACAAGAGCGATTCAATTATACATCATCTAAAAATAAGTCTCTGCTGTTTACTGCATGTCCATAGGTGTATACTTTCGTTACATGTATAGTCGTCAGTATGAAATGCAGTACGTAATGGTTTAACAGCCAAAGCCAGGGCATAATAGTAATCCTGTTTCCAGGGGGGAGGAGCGTTTCCCAAACCGTAATCCATAAAAATTAGCCCTATGCTCATCTGCATTGCATAGGAGTGTGCAAGTGAGAAGGTACGCAACGACACCATCGGTATAATTGAATTTTTTATTCAACAAATGGTTACTGTGTCACCAGCCAAAGGAGTCCCAGTTTCTAAAAATCCCGTAGCTGTGATAAGAGCCAGTCCGGACTGTATATCCGGGCTGTAGGGCGAATGCCAAAAAAGCTGCCCAAGTGTGATGTTGCAGTGCTAGCCTTATACGCATCTCGCTTTTCGGTGTGCTGAGTTTCTCTCACTATTTATAGTAGCCCAACCTGCCATGCGCTGTCGTCGCCGTTGTTCTAACGCAGGCTCCCATCATCGCACTGTGACACGCCAAACTCGGCCGTGATTGCCGTGTTGGCCTAGCCAGGTATCGGGTTATCACTAAACCACTCCCGGCATTCACCGAAACGGACACTCCACTATCTCACTGATTTGTCGGTTACCCAGACAAGCCAGATCGCACGTGTACGGCCATCCGATGAATATCTTCCGCAGTCTGATAGCACCTTGCTGCTCCTTAATTGTCAAACTTTGTAATGAAGATATTATGACGTGCTCACGCGCACTCTTACGCAAGTTGGACGGGACACAAAAAAATCGGTTTCTTTCTTCCCTGATGTGCACAAATACACCAGACACTTAATTCACGTCCTTAGATGTCTCACTACGTTATCCTAAAGCAGCATATTCAAATTGCAACCGGTTTGGTTGGTACGACATTTCGTACCTCTTCATTTGAACACCAATTTCAAAGGAAATCAGATAAATGCGAATTTGAAGTTCACCCTGGGGTTTTAGAGCTGATCAGCAGCGCAGAATAAGCAAGTTTAATGTTGATAACAACAATGTCGAGGCGGCCACCTAGGCTGTGGCGTAGAATTGGTATATGGTTGCTTGGAAGATATAATAATAACATATATTCGGCAATAAAACCGCCTAATAAATCCAAGAAAGTTTGTGGCAAACCAAACTCTTCTTGAACCACTATACAAAATGTGTCTTATGTTGTCTTATTTTGCGTGCCTACTGAATTTAAAGCTATTTGTTTAGATTTGTTCTACTTAAGGGGCTACATGCTTGCCCCTTCCGTGCGGCTCTTTCGCGGGATCGCTTTGCTCTTTTGCCTTCACGGATAGACGCTCGAAATCTACGCTATACATGGCATTAATCCAGATCATGTGCGCAGTAATTTAACCACTTAGTGTGTAGTCATTTAACTCGCTTAGCTTGGATTGTGCGCCGAAGAACAGGCATGTGGCAGTTCCCCCGTATTGCATTGGACACCAAAGGTCATGCATGATTTTTAAATCCGAGAAAGAGAAAGATGTGAGAGATATAAAAGGACGAACTACGTACGGGGATACATAAACGCTTATCAAAAGCGCAGCTTAAAATACAAATAAATACCGGTTTGCAAAGGTGCATTACGTTTTAACATGACATGTGTGATTCGGTCACATCATCTACTGTCGTAACGCGCAACCGGCTCAAATCTTTTCGCCAGAGATGAGAGTTTGACGAATCGTGATGATTGTACTATGTATTCGTTTTTTTCCTTGACATTTAAGCGGTATCGTCTCAATGCCACGACGTTCTGTCTTGGTAATGAGTCCTAAGGTATCCTGGTGGCCTTCGAAGAGTTCAGAGGACAGGTACGATTAAAGTGCGAAGATTTTTTTAAGCATTTTGTTGTCTGCTCTAGCCCTATTAGTAATACTTTTTTTTATCAACAACAAACTATTTTTTTACATACCTTTAGTACATAATCTCTCTATGCCTCTACGCTTGCAATGGACACGGAAACCGAAGGCATGAAAAATTGCTAAATTGAGTATAATCTACGCTCAACAGCTAGATTGTTAATTGGGTTCTGCCTCTATGAGATTTGACGTTAATACGCCCGTTTATAGATATGTTTTTCTCTACAACGCGTGGAAGACTGAGGCTGGTTTGAAAGTAATGCTAACCTGTGTAAACATTCATTGCACTTAGCTTGGCATATCCGACTGGTAGCAAAACGATACACATGCCGGCTTAGACTGGAATATAACAAAATGCGTCGTGGTATCACATTTTACTACCCGCTTAGGAATAATGCCGAATCACGTTTACATCCTGTCCTATTACTAAATGTGTACAGTAGCAACGTAAATGTTTACACCTGACATTTTCAGTTTCTACGTTCGCTCATTAGAACCACGCCTTATATTATAAGCAGGTGTGCTTCACTTGTGTGTGTGTGCGTTGAACAGAGAGGCATACTATTTATACATCTTGGTACATGACTTTCTGCTAAAGGTTGTTAGAATAGCGCTCACAGAACATAACAAATCTAGTTTGTGTCGGACAGACATGCGAGAAACAGGAACGGTATCGAAATTGAGACCGAAACGTGTCATTGTTTGAGCGCTGCTTGTCTGGCTGCCCCTAAAACCCGTTTATTTCACATGATATATATATATATATATATATATATATATATAAAACCATTTATTAAATGTTCTCAGCCATTAACGGTGGGAACATGACAAATGGCTTCATGGCGCGGAGTTATGCGCCCACCCTTTGGCGCGCTTTTTGGCCCTATCAGCGTCTGTGGCGCATCCCGCGATGAGGTCGTTAACACTTTGCACACATAAAGTTACCGACCAATCTCTCTGGCGCCCAGCTTCGGCGGACTCGTGGGCGCACAGAGCAACAACAAGCTTCTAGGTCTGCAAGAGCGAATCGAGAAGGGATCTAGTCTGTTGCTTAGACCTGTGGAGGAAAACTACCTGGGCTACTCGAATTGGACAATAGCATTGGGCAACCTTACACCCTCCCCCTAAGAACGGGGAGTAGAGCTTGTTGGCGTGCATCTGCCGATAGGCTAATTTTCAAGCGCCTCCACTGTAGACAGCATGCTGTCACTAAGTCGCTCAGGGAGTCCTAAAGCAAGCGAGCAGACTGCATCTCAGAACAGATTATTAACACGTAGGTCCAAAAATGAGGATCTCAGAAAAAAGGCATCGTCAAGATTCTACCAAGCGAGTGCGTGACATCGCATGTTCTAGCCTTTGCAGCCTCTCTCTAGGACAGCCGAAACTCCCTGCGGGAATAGGGAAACGCCTAGCAAGTTTAGATTCGTGCCGACAGTCTTGCACTCTGGAAGAGCCTCCAGCACTTCGGAGTCAGTAGCACCTTCTACGGCATATACCACTTGACAGGAGTAAGGGCGGGCCACTCCGCTCCGCGAACTTATTAGCTCTGTGGATGTCCCCCAGGACTGCAGAGAGAGTCGACTAACTGTTTGATAAACATGCAGGCCAGGGGGGAGGGGCAATGTGCCGCCCAGCTTGGCAATCTAATGCTACCGAGAGCAAATGAGACGTCTGCTCAAAAATGCAGACTTGTTCTCAAAACTGCAGATATTTGCCGCCAGCCTCTGGATTGCGGATGAGCATGCAATCGGCCATCCTTCTTCTTGAGAGCAAAGCGCCAGGGCAGCCACACGCCGGTTTGTGGTAGCCTCTAGGGTGGGGGACAATAGGTCTTGTGAGCGCCGTGGTCTGATGAAATCGAGGCCTGCTGCTAAGCTACGCAAAAACGTTTTCATAGCAGCCTGAACGTTCTCGCCTCATATGGTTAATGGTAAGGACGCGTCAGGGGTGCTAGGCCAAGACAGAAGTAAGGGCGCGGGAAGGGCTTATGCAGCAGCGAAGCCGTCTCGTGTCTTCTAAAATTGAGACCCTAGCCGCCGAAGAGACGTTGCCTTCCAAGAGCTTGCTGATAGCTAGCCAGATGGTATCGACCGTATGCTGCCGGGGGCGTTGGTTTGGGGCAGGGCTACAACTGTGCTCAAACCGTCTCTTACCAGTTAGGTCGCAGAGATTCTTCCGAACGATCACCGCCAATAAGCGGTCATTTTTCCCAATATCGGGGAGACGGAGGTCTACGGGCGCGATAGAGAACAGGGAAAACCAGGCAATGTTGTTGTTGTTATTATCTGCGACTGAGCACAAGACCTTAGTGAACTCTTTGGCTACCTGTCTGTGTACTGACTTCGGCAAGATGCGGACCAAGTGCCAGCGGCGAGTGACATCTTAGATAACTCTGACTAACTAATCCGAGGTAAACCGAGAGTTCGAGGGCTCTGACTCTCGCCTCCGGTGAACATTGGGCTGACTCTCTCTATCCTTTCGGCGAAGTGACGACCGGGCAAGCAGCTGATACGGGGCACCAGGAAGCGTATTTAAACTCTGTAAGTCTTTTACTTAATATGCAATTGACTGGGAATTACCACCAATTTTGCAGTTTGATGGCACAGCGTAGATCTTCCTGAAGATAGTAAGCATTTGCCCTTCAAAAGATAATATATTATCCGTCTGCGAACGATAAACTTGAACAAACTGAGGGTCCCTGCTTCGATGTCCCACATTGAAGCTGTTTGTGCGAAGCCATGTTGATGAATGCCTCGGACTCCACTACCCTGCGCGGCCCGCTTGTTGTCTCTGCTATTTCAAATTGCCTGCACCGCTTGCAGCCAGCGCGATCATGTGATAACACATCACTGCCGTCGTCGTTGCCGATGGCAGTGCACTCCATCTCATTTTCGGACATAGCCGATGCGGCCATTTTGCCGTAATGCCGTTTGCCTTGGTCGTATTGTTCTCAACACTGGCGGGGACGCCTTTAGTAGTAGTTGATATGTCCAGCAAATCAGCTAACTTCTTTCGACTGAAAATCACCAACTTCAGCATGCTTATATTGACAGCGACAAGCGTCAAAACACAAAGTACACAACTGCCAAATAGAGTAATCAGTACGCACGCATTCGACAATACAATTATCACCACACAATTCGAAGCCAAACCTACTAAAACAATCAATTTTATGGGAACCAACGGAACCACGACTGCACTTTGCCGAATCGAACAGGCAAAGAACTCTACTCTTATACCATGGTATGGTGATACGTTACCAAAAAACAAATGTATCACAATGCCGCGCTACTCTGGCATCGTTGTCCGTGAGCATCGAAATTATGGAAAACCTTGTTTTGTTTCTATGATACAATGTTATTACTTTTAATTTGCCCCCGCTTATCAAATCCCTATACTTCCTATTTCCTATACCATACAATTGGCTATGTACAGAGGTTTCTCATATCCAAGAAAATAATAATGTGTGTAGATCTTCAGAAAGTTATCATCTGAGATCAACGGAAGTGTTATTCAAATAACGTTACATATAACCCTGCAATAATATAGGTGCAATTATCGGACGTAAACAGCAGCTGGGAAATGTCGTATAATGTAAATATGTACCCTAAATTTGACTACTAAGCCTTACAAATTTAATATTTAAATGTAAATATCGTTGAAGTATAAGAAAAAGCTTGAGGCATATATGAGCATAAAAAAGTGAAACGCACATATATATATATATATATATATATATATATGAGCTAAATGCTTAAGGCAGTTAATATGAACCTCACAAAAGGCTTCCATTAAAAATAAAAGGAATCTGCCTATAGTTGAACACATAAAACTGCTCGTGTGACATCCAGTACTACGCCATCCACATAAAAAAATTAAAGTTCATGTCTAGATACCCGTCGTTTAAACAGGAAAGCTAGGTCGGTTAATTAATTTTAAGAAGTTTTTTTTTGTATTTGTTTTTTTTTACATGAACATTGTTAATATATACTATATATGTGGATATGGTTTTAGGGTTTAAAGCGCGAAGAACGGGATAATCAAATCGAACGCTCTAGGGAGGGCAATCGAAAACAGAGCAGCGGAGAAAATCACAGGACGTCGGACAGCAGCGGGGGCAGCCCACCAATTAGTGTAACCTTTCCCAGACGTCCTTCCTTAATTGTCCGGTATTGGACCCGGGTCGGCTTGGCAGAACTGACGGTGAAATCGGAGAAGTAAGAAGAAAGCCGGGCAAAGAGAAGAGGGGCTTACGAACGTCGACGTAGGGTGACAACAGCGACGAGGGGGCGACCGAGACAACAAGCAGAAATCGCACACAGAACGCACTGATGCTTGCTTGCTTAGTTAATACATGTATATCGATGGACCACGGCCTGTATCGTGTGTCATAAACCTTGCTTCAGCGGCCCTGCACAATCAGTGACAGGGGAACTGCTGCGCGCCCCTTTAATAGCAGCAGCAGCACAGCAGTGCAGAGCATTTGTAAGACTGCGCAGAGCCAGAACTCAAAATGATGATCGTCGGCAAACAGTGGAGGACGGGAACTTCGATACTCGACGCTGACACGCGCCATGTCAAACGAAAGTTGTTTCTGATGTCTTCTCTGTTGGCGACGTTCAGGCTGTTGTGCAAACTCGCTACGAGTTCAGGCCTAGTTGAAATTAACAAAATTCTTTTTATAATAATGTTTTTTAATTAGTGGGAAATGTTGCTTTAATAAATGAGATAAACAATGACAAATTAAATAAAACGCAAATAAAATAAACGTGTGCACATGTTGTGGTGGCTCTGAACTCTTTCCGTTCCGTAGGACGAATGCGCAATGACTGGTACAACTAACTAATTTTCTGTACGAACTCAGAGTAGAAAACTAAGACGGCCTATTATGAAGCAGAGACCATTCAAAGTATCTATATGCCGCTATTTTAATTGATTAATGTCTTATTTGCTTGAAAAGTGCGTGTGCATACTACAAATTACTTTTTTTTCCGCATACCTGACAAAATGTTGTTTCTTACTCTTCCTACTTTGCCGGCTGAGCCCTCGTGTCTAACAGATCTGCTTTCGCATCGACTAAGTTTCGCGGCATATCTGTATTCATACCGTGATGGATGTAGTACAACTTCTAGCGCTCCGTGAACCCCTTCTACAGTTCTTGCTGCTCTGAAGAGCTCTGTTTCCCAGCATTCATAACCGACTGTTCCATGTCGTCTCACTAGTGATTATAAATAAAGGTGGCAGCGGCATTTGTTTGACACAGCAGTACAAGTCGTAGTGTTCCGGGTAAATATGGATTGTTCAAGTGTGTAAATATGATTGCAGCGTACTTTTCTACTTTCACTAATGACGGTGTTGAATCTATATGCCGTCCAGCACGTCGTAGAGGATTGTCTATGGCCACTACTTTGCGTTCGGTTTGCACCGCTAAAAAAAGAGCCACCTGCGCAATATTGGCGTTGTGGTGTAGCGGTCAAACAGTGGTCTACCGTGTGGCAATCGCAGGTTCGAAACCGACAACTCGTTTCATTTTAAAAGCGTATATATTTGAACTTGACGTGTCTTATAGCTCTCCAGTCTGCCGGAATACTGCAGAAGATTGAATATTTCGAGCAACAGAGCGAGTCACTGTTAGCGGTTGATAGCTTCGAGGTAGGCCGTGATGTGGATACTTATTGTGAACTTTTAGAGAGAACGACAGTAGTTTTCTTAGGATTGCAATCTTGCCAACCGTGGGGTGCTTAGGCTTTTGCGCCATGAGAATAAAGGTACCGCAGCTGCTAGCCAGACGCAAGCTTGACTACTTCAACAGTAGAAAAGCTTTCTTAAATCTATTATATGACCACAAGCGTGAATACGCTATGCGGGAAGATCCGACTGCTCAAAAGAGCAGAACGGAAGCCCTCAGCCTCCGTTGTGCAACCGTCCTGGTTAAGTCATTCTGACTCGCAGGAGCTGGTGGCTCTCTTCTGAGCGTAATTTCATCAAGCTTCTTTGATGAGGACACCTTACTGGTACAGGGTAAGCAGGAAGTTTTGCGACTAAAGCAAAATGTGGGAACCCGCAAGAAAACCCACTGTTCAGTTTAGAAGATGAGATCGACTGGCTGCCGAAGACTTTATACGTGGCGGCAGGCAATCCCTGGAATTCGTCGATTTATTTCGGAATATAATACAATACAAAGTCTCCTTTATTGAAAAAGGGGGTGTTAAAATCACATTGTAGTCTTTACACTCATGGGCATGTCGCGAAACTCTCCATGCAAACGCGTTATTCACCACTTCGACATTAGCAACTTTTGGTGGAGTAATTGACACATTACTACGTAGATTTTTTGGACGTAATGTGAAAAAGGAATAAATGTATTACTCCGGATTAGTTGCTTAAAAGTCTCACGTCAACTTGCATTTGGTACTCGCTCACGGTTGGGAGTACGAGGCTCTCGCGTTATACATTGCTGCGCCATGCGACTCGTTTGACAAATTTATCCTGCACTCGCTGGAGCAGTTCTACATCTTTTCTACAAAAAGCGCCCAAACGCGTGAACAGTATGTCCACTTTGGTACAACAAGCGTATTACACAGTTTTTGGGTCATGCCCGATAAACGCTCTAAGAATGTGATTGCACAGCCGAGACGCAGATTTTACAACTTCGGCGATATGAGAAGTATACCTCATTTGGAAATCAAATGTAACACCTAATTCTTTGTATATATATATTCACACACCCTTTAGCAGGGGGGCTTTATTGAGATCACAGATGAAGGTTATCGCAAGTCGGCCTTCAGGCGGCGGGTTGTACATGGTTAAGCTTACGGACTAAGCGCCATGCAAATATTTTGTTAACAATCGCTTTCCTGGCAATCATTTTAGCCTGGAGATTGATTCTCGAGCGAGCGTTTGTAGTATTCATGTTAAAAAATCTCCCTGCTTGCTCGGGCCGTTTACATATGCGAGTAAACGTGCGTATGTCAATTCTATCTAACATTTCAACAATATTGTCGCATTTAACATCGTCTTCGCTAATGTTACAACGATATGCAACACGTTTAACAAACTTTTTATGAATACCGGCCAGTATCTTTTCATCACGAGAATAACCTAGATTCCACACAGGTGAGGCATATACCAAAATCGGGAGAACATATTGTTTATATAGTCTTACATACAGAGAGGATTGTTTGATCACAAAAGAACGCATAATCCAGTTAATTCTCCTCGTAGCCGACGTTGCTATTTCTAGAATGTGAGGAGCATAGTTTAAATTGGATGCCGTTAACACACCTAGGTCTTTTATAGATCTTTTTGCAGTTAACTCCTTAGTGCCCAATGTATATATATGAGCAGGATTGTTGTGGCCAAAGTGAAGGACAGTACACTTATCCACCGACAGTTTAAGATCAAGTCCTTTGCACCATTCTGTAAATTTGTTTAGTGTTCCTTGGAAGGAAACAATATGATTTGCATTATCTACAGGTGTATACATTTTTACATCGTCAGCATATATCTTTACCTGCACATGTTGAGGTATTATGTGTTTCATAGAGTCAGTATACAATATGTACATTAATGGCCTAAGTATGGTACCCTGCGGACAGCCAGATGTGACTTCTGCCGTTGATGATAGGCAATTATTAACCCTAACTCTAAAAAGTCTATCCGACAGAAAAGCCCTAATCCAGTTAACTATACGACTACCAACTCCGTATTGCGGCAGAAGTTTAAGCAGCTTTGAGTGCGTGGTGCTTTCGAAGGCAGATTTAAAATCGAAGTACACACAGTCAAATGCTCTTCCATCATTTAAAAGCAGACACCAGTCATTTTGGGTCTCGAGCAGTTGCAAGAGAGTCGAGTGAGCGGGACGATACGCAAATTGTTCCCTCGAAATAAGGCCTTGTGCATTTGCGTTTCGATAGATCTCTTCGGCGATGGCCTTCTCAAATAGTTTGCATGGGACGGAGGTGAGTGAAACTGGCCTTTTATTATTCGGATCACTTTTTTGTCCTCGTTTGTGTACCGGACATACAATAGCACACCGAAAGAGACTAGGTACAGTTTCTTCCTCCAGGGATCGGCGGAAAATCATAGAAAGTGGTACGCATACGTCGTAGCCACACTTTTTATAGACAAAAGCTGGAATACCGTCAGGGGTTGCGCTCCGCTTGTTGGCAAGCTTGCGGAGATGCTTAAGGATGTTTTCAGGAGATGCGTCTACGTCGTTCACAACGCTCACATTTTCGGGCGTTGGCGTTGATATAGGTGGAGCGACGTGTGCGTTCCGTGTCTGCAGTTCTTCATATGTGGGATAGGTAGCTGCAAAGACATTTCTAAGAATTTCTGCTTTCTCCTGGTCGTCAGTGGCGATTGTACCTTCGGGTCTTCTAATCGAGGCAAGACTGTCCTTGATCCTCATACGCTTCTGCACGTATTTGTGCACAGCATTGGGAGCAGTCGACTGCGCGACGCTGCTCTCTTCCATAATTCGTTTTCTATGCAGCATTCTCTTCAGTTTCTTCTGTAGCGCAGGACCGTTTTTCTGCGTGGCTTTATTCAGTTGGCGGCTGACCCGTTGAATGCCAGAATTTAGCTTTTCATCGGTATCTGAGGCCTTCTGAGGCACAAATACTTCAAGCAGGAAGAACATGTAACTCACAAACTTATTGTACATGTCGTCCACGTTAGGGCAGGCTGAGAAAAACATAGTCCAGTTTGTCGCAGTTAGATTAGTGATCATCCCTTCGTAGTCACCTTTGTCATAGTCCCACCAGAGATCACAGGCACCAGGGGTGATAGGACCGCACGATATGGTGAATGTAATCATTTGGTGATCGCTGGCTATTGGCAGTACTGATACAGAAATGTTATCAACTGAGTCATCATTTGCCAGGACGACGTCCAGTAAGTTCTGTCCACGAGTGGGAGCAGCGACAAGTTGCTTCAGGCCAGATTCACTACAAAACTGAAGAAATCTTTCCTGTATTGAGAGTGCACTGTTAGTCGATTCTTCGTTTTGTCGTGATGATGTTACAGTACACCAACTAGACCAGTTTATTTTAGGTTGATTTAGATCGCCGGAGAGAACAACGCTTATGTCGCCAGCTACGATGTTCTGTAGATCAGCAATCAGATTTTCTAATCTTGTCGTCCGCTCAAGATGCGAGCCGGTCGGACTGAGATATGTACAGACAAGTCGTACTCTTTTTTCTACCAGTAATACATCTGCCGCAATTAATTCAGAGGAAGTGTTGCTTAGGTTGATTTCAGCACAGGGAAGCTTAGAATTCACTAGCAGTGCAACGCCTCCACCTGTGGGTCCAACACGGTCCTTACGGAAGACTTCGTATCTTCCACAGGCAGCCAACTCAGCAGACGTTATCCTGTCGGTTAGCCAAGTCTCAGTAATGAACGCAATATCAGTCTTATCAGTTTCCATAAACGCATGTAGACAATCGATAGCTCCAGGTTTGGCTAGTGATCGGGCGTTTATAGATATACATTTGAGTTCATTATTTATTTCACAATTCGGTGCCGTATTTGAGTTCCATTGCATGTCCGTTACCAGGGTTGATGACCGCCGATGTGCCTCGTTCAGTCATTGGTGTGGGTGCATCTCCATCACATCAGACTCTCTCAGACGCCCATTAAATATTTTGACTACGGCACCTTCATTCCACACCTCTTGATCGAACATCTTATTTACGTCTGTGTCTGGAACTTCAACATAGAAGGAGCTGTAGTGGGCAAAACGAGTTTTTATCTTCTTCACCACAATCGGGTACACCCCTGATTTCGACAGGTGGCCATGGAGCACGCTTGCTTTAAGTCCTGGTTCTTGACCTGACACAAAAATGCGTTCCGTGCGAAGTCGTACAGAAACACTAGGCAAAGCGTTCGGTCCTTGCTCTTTTCGATTTTGGACTACAAGAACGCGTCTGCGGTTTCGGTTTTCCTTGCTACCGGCAGTCATGTGTGAACGATTTGAGATAGTGTGAAGATTGTTTTGAAACTGTAGACGCCCTCTAGACTGCGATCTACTTTGGGATCGGCTGTATGTATAACTCTCAGATGTGCCAATCTTCCTACCTCTCTGGTGACTTTGTCGGCTTTTTTGGCTGTCGGAGCGGGCGCTTACAGGCCTAGTAGTACTCATACTCTGAGATATAGTTTGGTTACTCAATAGCTTGTCCATTTTCTTCTCTAACAGCTGATTTCTTTCCAGTAAAATATCATTTTTCGAAACCAGGTTTCGGACGGTAACGTTCAATTTTTGTACCTGATCATCTAGAGACCTAATTATCGTCAGAAGGTCGGTCTCATCATCAGCAATAATCATCCCACCTTCATCCTCAATAGCGGGTGGATCGCAAATATTACATTTGAAATTTTTCATGACGTCTTCCTGCCTGGCTTCGGCATAGGAGAGTCTTGTACACTTGGCAAGATGAACCCATAGGTTACATTTAGTGCACTGGATAGATGATGCTCGACCGATGGCTCGTGAACAGTTCGGGCACTTCGGCGTAACATTACGTGGTTTCTTCGTGTTTCCATTGTTATCATCATTTTCCATCATCGTTCGTTTTGTTCCAGCTGTTTTGTTGTCAGACATACGAGTCAGCTGTTCGTTGCTATTGTTGTTATTGATGTTGTTGGTGCGCGCTGACTTGCTTGTTCGAAGGAAGCAACGGTATCACACAGTCTCACAATGTGTCACAATGTACCACAGCTTGTTGTTCTATTCTTACCACCCAGTTATAATTAGTTGAAGTTCGAAAAAGTTTGAAAAAGTGAATTTTTTGATGCAACAAAATTGTTATCCCTAGGACCGCGGTATGACTGGGTGCTTGAGTTCAGTGCGGACACTTCACCAGCGAATAGTTGCAATCTTACGCAGATTGTGGAGTAGATGAAGTCAGAGATGAGATCCACGTTTTTTTGTGAGCACAGATTGAGAGATACACTGAGTGTAACTTGAGAACAAGGTAAGCTCTTCAATATTTCAGTTTTGTAGGGCAGTCTGATGTATAGGGGTCTCAGATCACAGGAGGTACACAGGGATTGAAGAGTTTACACAGCTAAACTGTCACTTTTTTCAGGAGCTCACTCATTGACCATCTATTTCGGTGTCGAAGCAGACGATATTACGATGTATATTGACACTTCAGGTATACTATGGCCGTTCATAAAATATGAAGTGTCGTCCTTGACTGTCTTCAGCACGGCGCATTTAGAAGTGGATATTTTCATTCTATTCAAGTGGGCCCATAGTAGCACGGCATCAATTGATTTCTGTATTTCGGCAAAAATTGCATAAAAGAGCGTCCCTAGGCAGGAACCCTGCGGGACTCCAGACGGACATGGAGCAGTACCAGATATAGCACCTTTTATCTTGACCCTAAAGCTCCTGCCAGTGAGATAAGCTCGGCACCAATTTCGAACCCTAGGTCCGATGTCTAGCGATTCCATAGTGCTTAATAAAATTTGGTAATCAACCCTATCAAAATCACCCACCGCGATGGAAAAATAAAGTTGAACAAGTCTGACGAGAAATTCAAGACCTGGATATTTTCAGTGCCTCTCACCTCTGGTCTGGTCTTGCATGTGACAATCGCACACGTCTATGCCAGATATATAGTTCATATGCCGAGAGCATCTGACAGCTGCAAAAGTGTAACTAATATATGCATACTCAATATGAGTGAAATCCATGTGATGAGATAAGTGTGTTTATAACTGTTTTAACGTGACCTTATATTATACTTATTTGGCGAGATAAATAAAGTCATAATCCTGCGTACCTCCTTTAAACTTGTTTTCTTTGCAAGTGCTATCCGCCACTGAGTGTTGCATTTACCCTACATTAGTGCCCCATTATCCCACTCTCCTATTACATTTTGTTGGTACCCCCATTGCATATTTAACCCCTTTATCTTCATAACTCATCATCCGTATATTAATGACCCAATTCTACCACTACACCTCAGCATACTTTGGACTTCCCTTTTTACATCCTGCGTTTTTCAAGAAACCTTCTGCTTCAACTGAAAGGCAACTCTATTGAAAACCAAATATATTCCCTCTAAATTTCGTCGTATTCCCTTTATAAGCGCGAGCTATGCAGTATAACAGCGTTTGAAAATGTCAGCCCTAGCACATAAATAGCTTTTCTTTAATAACTGTCCCTTGTAACCAAAAATCTATTAAATCCCCACAAACCTAAACATCTCATCAAAGTCTTTCCCCAGGCCGCTTCCATTACTCATAACAACTCTTCCTCTCGCAAAACCTCTTTCTTCGAAAATTTAGCTACTCCTAATAGTTCATAGATTCATAGTTATGTGGCATTTCTCTGACACAGTGAGGGTAGAGTCTCACTTTTATAGCGCCTCATCGCCTGTGCTCTTTCGTCTAGAGAGGGTTTCCGCATTGAGGACTCAATGCGTAGGCTTTTTAGAGGGCCTAGTTCAACTGTCTTCCTACCCCCCGTTTTTTCTCGGCTCCTTGTCGCGACCTGCCCTGCCGGGGCGTTGACTTCCTTTTCCTTCTGTCCTACTCTAGGGTTGTCTTCAGCTTCATGATGGAATCAAGTGCTGCCCGTTTTTTCCTCCACCCCTCTTCCAAGGCTATCATATGCGGCGCCACAACCTCCCTTAGACCTCGCACCGCTGGAGTGGTGGCAGCTCTGGCTCATCGCATGACTGCACAGCAATAGATTTTGTGCTTCGTAGTGCCTAGTATGTACGTGGCTACGTGTCGGCGTAGGCCAAGGTCTCTACGTCCACGGGTATCTTCGATTTCTAGAAGGCTGTCATATGCTATGTTCTATTGAACTTAAACTAGAGACATTCGTGCGATAGTACTGCATGTCCTTCTCTCCGTCTCAAGGCCACCCTCGATAAGGCATGATGAGATCACCCTCCACTTTTATAGAGATAGGCCTTTTGTCTTAACGACCTGATTGGTCTTTAATTCTTTGTTGAACTGCAGTACAATCATGTTCCCCGGTACATTTCCCACGTGGCGATAGGATCCACGGGCTAATACGCTAATCATGGTTGTTTTCTACCGGGGCGTCGCTAGTTCAATTCCCGTTGTTGATCGAATTTTGTTTAAGTTATACATATTGAGAATATATGATAAAGCCGGCAAGCCCGTAGGTGGCGGATAAATGATAAAATTAAAAAGAACAAAACTTTTCTCATTATGTCAAAGAGATAGATAGGACTCCATAGGACAGATAGGACAAACAGTTTAGCTGCTTCGGGGGGAATTTCGCCCCTACCTAATCAATGAGTTGTTTCCATGCGTTCGTCCTGCTTCTAATAATAAATAGCCTGAATGGCGCGCCGGCTGCTCAGTACCCCTCTAAAGAGCCTTCATTCTGATCGAAGCCTCCGCCAAAAGGCTGTCGTCTCCTTTTATGTATACAAAAGCGGGCGCGGTGTGTATCCAGTTACTTTGTGCGCGTGCTTTCCGGGCTTCCCCAATGTCCGAATTCCACCAGTGTCCCTCGGATGACGTCTTATCCCTTATGTGTGGCGATCTCGCTGCTTGCCGCCGTCTGTTTGACCGAGGCGCCCTACTCCCGTGGTCCCTGGAAGGTCCCAAGGTCCCCGTCATCTCCTCGTCGCTCTGCACCCTCCAGGTATTGGTCACGGAGAGGGCGGCTTTGTCAACCATATAGAGATCTATGTAAGACTCCCTTGTAAACGTTGGGCCCTCTCCATCGTGTACGACCGCCAAGCCAAACTCCACCAGATTCCCCAAGACTTCTGTTTAGTGACAAGTAGCAGCTGTATCCGACTTCAACCCCTTTCGCCTCTACCGACGCAAACTTCATTTCCCTCCTTCCACTTGCAATACTGTGCTCCAGACTGTCCAGCACGCCGCTGCGTCCAGCTCCGCATCGACGCATAATTATTTTACATTTGTGCGTTTTACGCTTTTCCCACAACTGTCTGGTCTCCAAGGCCATCTTCCACCGGAATAACAAAAAAAACTCTGCGGTTTTTTGTCAGCCTTCCACAGTTCTTTCTACTCATTGCGACACCGACATTTCGGCCATGGGCTGTCGCTTCTGCAGCCATTTGTGCTTCACTTGTTCTTGAAACGCCAATGAACCATCTTGCCTTTGTTTGCTCTCCCACCTCTGTGCTCAGTGCGTGGCTCGGTTTGTTGCAGCTATAGCAAATCAGGAAGGTGATCCACGTCTTTGATTTGCACCTTCTCGTACTGATCTTAACGCTCCTGTGATTTCGGATTACTTAAGTAGTCACCGCTATTGCTCAAACTAGCTACGAGCAGACCTAGCGCCGCATGGTCTGGCTATTTCCTATGGAGACCTCCTAGTGGCTAAGCGAAGTAAAATGTATCTAGACGAAGGTCTGGATCTCACCAGGACTAGCAGTGCCACCATATCGGCCTGACATGAAGAATGGGCGCAGGTAAAACCCCGTGTGACCACAGGAAGCTGGACCAATAGTCTAATAGCGGAGCTCGGGGTATGGTATGACCGCCGACACGGGGAGCTTTCCAACTGGACGACACAGGTTCTGACCGGACACGGCCAGTTCCAGAGCCACATGTCAAGAATAAAGAAGGCCATCAGCGATATCTGCGTACTATGCGACTCTGGAGAGACGGACAACGTAGACCATACTGTTCTGCGGTGTGATGCTCTCACGGAAGCACGGGACGCAGCACCAACCGCTGTGAGAGGCCAACCCATCAAGGAGGTGGTGGCCCATATGATAAATTCGGCGAAGGCATGGAGGGAGGCGACGAACTTGTTCGACGCCGTTTTGACACTTAAGACAGCCAAGGAAACGGCCAGGCGGGAGAGGTTTGAGCGGGTCTTTCGGAAGAGTGGTCGAGACGAGGAGCCGAGGGGGGAGGGGTGGGGAGCAGCCGGGCCCTCAAGGTCTCAACGCACCCTCACAGGACGGCTTACAAAATAGCATCCCCGTATCCAACCGCAGATAGACATGTGGGATGATAGTCAAAGATAGAGGTGATTGAAGGAGAACGGCAGAGACGCCTCTCCCACGGCTTTGAAGTAATGCTAAAGTAATACCTATAAACCTGGGGGGGGGGGGTGGGAAGGAATCCGGGTTTAGTGGGTTTGGGAGTGGCTGCTAGTGGCGTATGTGCATCATGCATTCCCGAAACCTCCCAGAAAAAAATCTATTCCCTACCAAGCGTGATAAGTGCCTTGTTTGGTTGTATGGTCTGCCTTCGTACTTCCTGTTTGGGACCTACTGCCAAGACTCGCTAGGTCGCTATGACATTATTTCCTGCCCAACCTATCCTGTCGTCAGTCTGGTTTATCTTCTGTATTATGTCTTACTCTTTGTTTTGCTTATGCGCCACCGCTTTCTAGTGGCCTCTACAGAAGTCCTGTTCTCCAGCGTATTTTTTTCTGACCATCTTGGTTATCTTGTCCATACCGGTCTTTCCGAGCCTCTCTCAGCCTATATTCTGTTATCTTCTCTAGCCTCCGCTCGGGCTTGTTGTGCTTTCCGCCGAGCCCTATACTTTGCTCTGAGGTCTTCTTGTGTCATTCCGCTGCCATCCGAGCTTCTTGCAAAGCCCTCTCTGCCTCCTTACTGGTAACTTTAATGCGGTAAATAGCCCTTCGGCGCGAATTCTTTTAACTTTACCCTGATGGTAGGGCGACCACTTGGCTACTGTATTGTCGCATCGCCCCATATCACTTTTTGGAGGTTTCTCTCTGTATCAGTCTCCATTGAATCAACTTTGCTCTAAATTATGCTTCTACGGTGAGACAACCGCAAGCCGCTTAGGTTTGCTCTACTCTTTCCGGTAACCATAACCCATAACTTTAGCTTCTGGCTCAACTGTACTACCAAAAATATAAATACAACGCTTTAGTTTTCGGTAAAGACCATATCTAATTTATATGCTCCCCACAGACACAAAGTAGCCTTTGAACGTCACCTACAATTTCCAAAACCATCACATCATTTGCAGACAGCAAATCCCTTTTCCGCCTTAAGCTTATGTAAGGTATTTTAATTGACCATATCGTTGGCCCCAAATACTACCTGTCCCCGCACCTCAGATATCCCAACTATTTGATTATAGAAAAAAACATAGTTGTCTAACTTGTAACTCTTTCTAAACCTGCATTTTTACCATCACAAGATAACTTATTTTCTACTCTACTCTGAAAAATGCCATACAAATATGATTCGTAAGTGGTGTAATAGTTATGAGAAGTCTATTTTTCAAAGCATGATCAACGCCATATTTTAGCAAAAGGATGCCTTCCTTACGCCAGTGTATTGGTAGGTCACCCCTGGCCTAGAAGATAATTACTACCTTTAAAAATATTCCATCCAACCCACACGCCCTATATTCCCCTAAAAGTCTGTCATATTTTCTTCATTCTTTTGTCCTTGCCGACGCATTCATCATTTCTTCTGTGTACACTGGTCGATATTCGCCATGCTATTTCCCTTCTTAGTACAGGCGTCTAGAATAGTCTGGTCCCTTGTCCCCCTAAAGCCCCCAATATACTAATCAAATTCCTGTTCATCTTGCCGTTTTGTCCCTTCTTGTGCTTAATGGTGGACCTACATTGAGTATTCCTCCATGTACCTGGATCCCTACCCAACACCTGCTGTGCTCCCTGCTCATCACCTCCTCTTTTTACCCATTCTGACTCATCTAACTACTTTATAACATCCGTCGTATTTTTTTCGTATTATTCTATGCATTTAGTTTAGGTCCTTCTCTAGAACCAACATTGCATTCCTTTTCTCTTCATCTATCATTATCTCTCCTATCGTATTTTCTCCCTAACCATAACAATCCGCACATGACCTTCTATTCCCTTGACTATACGTATATTTTCCTGCCAGTACTATATTTTATCCAAATGTATTATATCTAACCCTGTCGGTTATGCCCAGTTTACTAGCATTGCCCACCCCATATCTCCCTTCCTGTCTAATTGATGACTTAAGGCGTCCATGTCTCCAAGACACAGCCCACCACTACTTACGACAGCCTCTGTTAACACACTTTTTACCCCCATAATGCGCATTACTATATTTATATTTAATTCAGATGGACTAAAGTGGCGGATTCTATTCGACGTGAAAATCAATCATTTAATCTGCGTATAGAGCGAAAGACTAATCAAACTATCTAGCAGCCGGCTCATTTTCTTATAGAAAGACCTTTAGAAGACGTCGTTAGAATAGCAAAATTTAAAGGTTTGCGTTAAAATACTATGCATACTAAATACGCCATAGCTGACGGAGAACTAGAGCACTCATGGTTGGTTCATATTGTTTTTATGTAAGTGCGTCTAAGTGCGCTTCCGCACTTAAATAAAGAGTATTAATTTCGAAAAGGCTTAACCGACATTGATACACGTGCGATATCTTTTTGCTTCCATATATCTTAGTAGACAAAAACAAACACGTTCTTCTTCTTCTAGACATCCGAATTGCATATAAATATACCCCTACATGTATGTATCTGTTAGCAAAAAAATTCTAGTTGCCTACAAATAATCTAATGCAGAAGCATCACATATGTGCATGATATAACCATGCGGCAGTCTCAACTGAACTGATGCAGCGGCAAACCTATTCACAGGCGCCTCTTGGGACATATGTAAATAAAGATAAACGCAAAGCTGGTTGAGTAACTCACTATATTAATAGATTTTTTATTCATTCTTTATTTTCAGTGTCTCGTAATGCTCTCACATATGACTTCAAACCCCAGCAAATCGGAACCGAGTCATACGAGCCCTAAATCACCGCAGAAGATAAACAGCTCCTCAGCCCAGGTGATAACAGATCAGAAAATATTAGAACGTACTTTAAAAAGAAAACCCTAAATAAATCTGTAGGGTACACCTGCCCTAATAAAATTTTAGGTTATTGTTCTGCCAACCAACACAAGTACGGCTTTTATCGGTAAACTTGCAAGTTAAAATAAGGTGGCGCTTGTACATCCCTTTTATTAGTAAGCTACAGTTTTGCAGTTCAATAAAAAACGCATACAACACCATAGCTCGTCATCTATCAGATACTTGAACAAGCTAGGCAAACGTAAAATAGGAGCTTGTTGTCGGTGTTGTTGTTGTCGGTGCTGTTGTTGTCGGTGCTGTTGTTGTCGGTGCTGTTGTTGTCGGTGCTGTTGTTGTCGGTGCTGTTGTTGTCGGTGCTGTTGTTGTCGGTGCTGTTGTTGTCGATGCTGTTGTTGTTGTCTGTCTATATAATGTTGCCGGCTAGGGTATATGCAACGTCTATTAGCCATACGACAAAAAGTAAAGTTTTCGGGCTGACCCTCAGCCAAGATTTAACGGGCCATATGACAAGTGAAAAGCTAACAATTTTTCGAATATTTCGGTATCTACAGGACTGCGCTATGTGGCGTTGACCTGCCGGTAATGCTTGCCAATGCTGTTCTGGCATTGGACGGCCACTTAATTATCAGTGGATTTTGCTTAATCCTCCAGAGTTGGGTTTTATAACTCACTCAATGACGTCTTGTTGTGCATAGAGTGGTAAACGTTTAGCTGAGAAACAATAATACACATTATTATAGTGGTTTGCAGAAAAGTACATTTGAAATATTGCAACTTGAGTGGTAGATCTCGAGGTCTAGATTTCATATAGTTATTTTAAACCTCAACAAGGACAACTGTACTAACAACCATAATGGAATGCGCCTGCTGTCTACTATTTTGTGTACTACAACAACTAGTTAAGGAATAACATATTTAACTTTATTAAAGGTTAGTTAGACATTAACTTGCTCTCATTCATTTACTTCACATTAGCGCAACGCGTTTTTTTTAATAATGTAAACCAATATAATTTTAGTTCCTAGGAGTAAACTTATATAAAATGATCTGTCAAAGTCATGTATGCAAACTATAAAAATAAAATGTTACGCATTCAAAACGAAACACGGATACAAATATGCTACATTTTCGATCATAAAATGTTAAATTGCCTAAGACAAAATTATATATATATCCAGAGGAGGGGTCATGCTATACGATTTTGACTCCAGTGTAGACAGACAATCCTTGCATATATAAAATACGTTTGCACATACATGTATATATATATATATATCGAGTCCCTGCAAAACTCACCTCTGCCAACCCACGCACGGCAATAGGCATTACTATCCGTCTCCCAAGAGGGCCTCAGGGTTCCGAATATATCATATATCATATCACCTTTATTGAAAAAGGGGTATTACAATAGAAGCAAAGTCGTTTCGAATCTGTGAACGACGTGCAATCCCTGCAAAATGAGTTGTTACAACGTCCACACGAGCAATCTCGTGGGGGTGGATGGAAACGCCGCTCCGGAGATGATTTGGTCTTAGAACAAAATACCTAGTAATAAGCTTCTGATGCGCTAGTTGTTTAAAAATGCAATAATCGGCATGAGATTGGTATTCACTAACACTAGGCAATGCGATACGCTCGCGTGGTAGACAACACCGACGAGCAACTCGTTTCACAAATTTATCCTGCACGCTCTGCAAAAAGTCAACATCTCTTTTATAGAATGGCATCCATACGTGACAGCAATAAGTTCACTTTGGTACCACTAAGGTTTGATACAGCTTTAGGTACACATTATGGTCCTCTATAATGAAAGACCGCATTATGAGTTACACATTCCAGACGCGGCCTTGGCAACCTCAGCCATGTGAGGTCTAAACTTCATTTGGCGGTCGAAGATTACCCCGAGGTCTTTGTAGCGTGAGACTTCAGGAATATGTTGGCCGTTTAGCATATACTGAACAGTATCTGGCATTGTCTTGAGAACGGCAGATTTGGAAGTAGATATTTGCATGCGGTTTTCCTCTACCCATAAGGATACGGTATCATGCAGAGGGATGTTGCGATTTCGGGTCAGCGCCCAATCGTGAGCTACTTCCAGTAACTGGGTACCCGTTGATCGACCCTTTGTAAAACCATGTTGTGAGGAGTCCAACAGGTCTTTAGAATCAAGAAATGTATAAAGCTCAGCCACAATTATTTTCTCCATTAGCAAACAAGGTATTGAACACTGAGACACAGGTCTGTAATTTTCTAACGCTGCACGATAACCCTTTTTGTGCGTCGGGGTGATAATAGATTGCCGAAAGAAACTCGGTACTTTATCGTCTTCGAAAGAGCGAGTAAATATCAATGATAATGGTTCAGCCAAGCTGACAGAGAGCTCTTTGAATAAAATTGGGGGAAGGTTGTTGGGAGTCCGCGAGCATTTTCTCTTAAGGCTGTTGAGGTGCACTATTACCTTCTCCTTGTTAAAAATAATGTCATTTATGAGAACGGTCGGGATCTGATTAACGGAATTCCAGGCGGCTGAACCTTTACGCTCTCAAAGTAATCTTTCATAGCTGGCGCTTTTTCGGAGTTCCCTGTGACCGTGTGTTTGCCAACTATAAGTGGAGCCACTCCAGACTGCAGTGTTAAACGGCGACCAGCATATCTAAAAAAGTCTTTGGCATTACGAATGTTTAGGTTGGCCTCCTCTAGCCGCCTTTTGCGGGTTGCGGCTCGTGCCAATTGAGGGGATAAGCGCGAGTGTGCACGGGACGATGGCGTCAGACTATGTAGGCGCCTAGATGCGTCTTCTATAAACACTTGCAAGGTAGATGGTTTAGGCTTTCTTAACGGAGTAAACATCTCCATGAGAAATATAATGGCATTCAAAAATGACGTATATTGTGATTCGATGAAGTCACAATGATATAAAAACGAACGCCGGTTGGTAGCTGCAATCATCATCATTTATTTATTGCACCATATGTATGGTATGTATATATATAGATCATTGTAATAAAACACATGTTTATAGATAAGTAATAAAATATCATCGAGCTAACTGCGTAAGAGAAATAGCTCTCTGACAGGTATCGGGATGGTAGATAGGGCACGGCTGACTACATAAACGGCACACACAGCCGACATCAGGATCGTAGAAACCTTTTCAATGGCAGAGTTTATGGTGAATCCCGTGAAGTGAATAGCGGGTCACGAGATGTCGGTTGGGTTGTAGTGGTCTCTGCCAGTTCTGTGTAACCATTGCTGGCGAATTAAAGAAGTTTCCGGAAACTGCTCGAACTTTCTTCATAAAGTTTTCTCTAAACTGAATAAGAGCAGCGGTTTCTGAGAGGCGGAATCTAGTTACTAGATCTTCTACTTTTTCTGGTTCGTTCGGCAATGTGTTGTCCAAAGGTTGTGCCCTTCATCGAAAAGTTAACCCCAAGGTAACAGAAGGTATTAACGAACTCGACTGCACCAGTACTGAGTTTCAGTAGCTGCAATGTTAGCCGCAATTGCGTCATAGTCCGACTGGAAGTAATCTAGGGAAGGGCTAGCGGACTTTTGAGGTGTGTCAATAAGTATTTTAAAATACACAGCAAGGTGATCTGACTTTACGGGTGGCTCGTCTACTAAAAGCTCTGCTAAAATATCTTCGTTGTTAGTAAATGTCGTCACTGACGCCACTAACGCCAAAACGTTGAAGGTTGTTGACTCGGCCGACGCAGACCCGAAACCCTCCCTGGCTACTCACGAGGACCGTCAAGCTACAGTGGCCACTAATTCCCCGGCAAAGCCTACATACGCTGCGGTAGTTCGCTCGCTAGTTGTCGAGACTTCAGCTGGCCCAGAAATACGTGTCAATCTGGCGGTCGTTTCTACAATTCCTACCAAATCGACTGTACTTACTACAAAGCGTCCAGTTAGAATCTGTAAACCAAAAACTTCAACCAAGCGAAAACAACCAACTTCTTTGTTGAAGCCGTCTTCACTCTTCTCTGGGCTGAAACCCATCTTGCGAGTTCTCAAAGCTGTATCACCGCGAGCAGCATCCTGTCTAAAGAAGCTTCTCGACGCAATCCATCCACTTCTATCAGTTTTTAAATAGTTTAAAAAGTGCGGTCTATACTAATAATTAGAGTTTTAGATTTGAATCTCTACTTATATTATGTATAAGCACATCCACAATGACTTTTTCAGTAGTACAAATATTCGCGGCTGCGAAGAGTGGCCCTATCTCCACAGGAACAAAAGTAAGCTTGCGGTTATGCATCTAAATGCAGGCACCCTGGGACTAAAAAAGTCGGGACAGTTGGAAAATTTGAGTGGCTTTCTTAGTGATGAGAGAGCGCAAATCGACGCTGTGGTTGTTAGTGAGACATGGCTGAAGGATGTTGACATTCCGGCTTATTCACTTGAAGGGTTTGACTTTTTTGCGTCACATAGAAATGTTGACAGGCTTGGAGGTGGGGTTGGAATCTTTGTTCGTTCAACCTGCAAGGTTCTCACATCTTTTAGGCTAGGCAGTGCCGACGGCACATTAAAAAGCATATAGACTCTGAAGGCTATATCGTAGGTTTCTACTCGAGCAATGCAATTTATAAAGATACTTTGCTCAACATTTTGGATGATATTTTGCCCAGAAGCTCCTCACTTCCTTGCCTAGCTCTCGGTGATGCGAATGTCAATTTGTTAGCCGAACCGTCGCCCGCAGACTATATCTCCTTCTTTTCGTGCAGGGATCTGATCCATCTTATCGATCGTGTCACACGTCCCCTCTCCCGCACTTGTATTGACCATATCGCAGTTCGTAACTGCTCCGGCTTTTCTATTGTCCAACCAGCGATTCTCGACACCTTGCTTTTTTCAGTCCATCTACCAGTCTTTGTCTTCATTTCTGATAACGGCGAAGAGGGCAATGCACCTCGGGTTGAATCTCGCGTGCCTTATCGGGCACACGATAGAGCTAGCATCGATCTTTTTTAAGCCGCGTTGGCAAATCATCCTGGCTCACCGTGTTCGATGCAGCAGACGTCGACTTAGCTCTTGAGGCTTTTCGAGATATTCTTTTTAACCTCTACGAGTCTTCTTTTCCACTGCGCACTAAAACTCGCAGAGACGGCGCGCCGAAAGGGTAATTCTCATTTTCTCCTGGATTGCGACGGCTCCGCCGGCACGCCAATAAGATGTATCGGAGGCACAAAAAGATGAATTCTCCCGAGAGTAAACTTTTATATCAAGAGAGCCGTAGGCGGTATCTTTGTGGCTTACGCGCCGCTAGAACTGCTTTTTACAGATCACGGTTCGATTCGTTGCGCAGCGACTCAAGAAATCTCTGGAACTTCATCAATAAAACATGTGGTAAACAAAACCGCTCAGTAGAACTGCCTCCCACTCTGACTGTATCTCCTAATCGGTCTGTTACCGAACCACAAGAAATTGCCGATGAGCTCAATCGGCACTTTGCAACTATTGGTTCGGTCACTGCCGCGCCTCTCTGCCTACAAGGCGATTTAGCGCCCATTCTTGCAGATTTATGGAACCGCAAGGGCAAATCATTGAGTTTTCGCCCAGTGTCTAAGTCCGAAGTGTACTCACTCCTAATGAAACAAAAGCGAGCTGGAGCTCTGGGGCTATGGGAATACCAGGTAAACTTCTAAAGTTAGCGGCCCCTTTCATTGTCGGACCCCTGACATAAATTGTGAATCTCTCCTTTACCTCTGGGATCTCCTATAAGACGCCTCAAGGCCTCGTATGTAACTCCTATAAGCCTGGTGGATTATGTGTCCAAAATACTAGAAAAAGCGGCTTTGTCAAGGTTTGAGCAACATTTGGAGTCCATTCACTTTTTGTCGTCGCAGCAATTTGGCTTCCGCCATGGTCGTTCAACGGAGCTGGCCCTCGCCCATTTATGGCAGTCTGTCGTGGATTCAGTAGAATCGACAAAAATATGTCTCGGAATTTTCCTGGATGTAGCCGCTGCCTTCAATTGTCTCAACCACGCATTCCTCCTACAAATGCTGCACGTATTAGGGTGTTCATCGGGTGCAATCGACTGGCTCCGCTCGTACCTAACCTCAAGAACTCAGGCAGTGAGAGTTGGTACAGTCGAATCTGCATGGAGACCGGTAGATATCGGTACTCCCCAGGGTTCAGTGCTCGGACCTCTGCTGTTCTTAATCCTTATCAATTTTATCCTCTTGAATATCCAGAAAGAAAACTTGGGCAAACCGATCGCTTTTGCTGATGACACGACGTTACTTTTTCGGCTTAACGCTTCCGAAATCAATTCGGAGTTGCCTTACCTCCTCTCACAAGTGAAAACAGTTAATTCAATCTTCAATAAATTTGGTCTTGCTGTTAATACTAGCAAGACAAACGTTATTTTATTCCGAGCCCCCCAACTAAGGATGCACCTTAACAGGAAATTCTATCTAGCAGGGAGTGAGTTGGTCTTTTCTGACACCGCAAAATGCCTCGGGCTTATACTACATGAGTTCATGAGTTGGCGTGCCCATCTGGACCATATCAGGCTTAAATGCTATGCCATAATCTCAACGTTTTTTTGCATGCGGCTTATCGGAGTACCTATAGATGGCCTTATAATGGTATACAAAACACTGTTTTTGCCAGTTCTCTACGGTATCCTTATATGGGGTAGTGGGTTCGAGCTAGTTCTTCGTAGGGCGCGTATAATACAAAACGACGCTCTAAGAGCTGTATTTGGCAGGCGACGCAGAGACTCCGTCAGTGATCTCTATGGGGCACATAATCTCCTCACGATCGATTCATTATATTTGCTGAAGGTTGCCGTGCTGGGCTTTAAAATTACTCGGAATATTATTCCCTACGATGTTTCTTTTCCTCTTGTTCCCTTGTTTCGTAGAACCTCGAGGCGTGCCACAACATTTGTAGGGCCATTAGTTACTAAGAGATGTAGTCATCAAGCCGTTGCTTCTCGCTTGCCCGTGATATGGAGTAATATACCACAGCGCATTCGCCGCATCACTTCCCTGAATTGTTTTACACGTGAGGTCCAGAAATGGTTACTCACTAATGGGTGTTGACATGGCGGAGGCACACGTACTATTTGTGTTGTGTTAGGATGTCTGATTCTGCAAGGCTGAACAAACTTATTTTGTGATTGTCCATGGCTGACAGCAAGATATCTTAATCCTTTTATTATTATTATTATTATTATTATTATTATTATTATTATTATTATTATTATTATTATTATTATTATTATTATTATTATTATTATTATTATTATTCAATTTTATATTTTTTAAATGAGAACTAAAGCATTGTATAATGCAGTTCCTTTATTAAACCACGATTTGAATCTTGAAAATAAAAGGTCTAAAATGGTACCGCTGCGTGGTCTAGTGCGTACTTCAATGTACTTCTTGGTGCTTTCACTTGAGGACAAGTCAATACATCTCCAATTAGTATCAGGCTGGTTAAAATCTCCCGTCAGAATGACCGGAAAGTCTACTTGCAAGAGCTTATCAAGCAAATCACAAAGTGTAGTCATTCGCTCAGCAAGTTTTGTTGCAGAACCCGTAGGTGAAAAATAACAACAAATAAGTCGGCACTTTTGATCTGTTCCACATAGTATGTCGATAGCAATGGTCTCTGTAGATTCCTCCGTAATAGAAACTTCTATAGCTTGCAATTCAGATGTAGCGAGAATGCACACACCACCACCGCGACTGTTGCGGTCTTTACGAAAGACCGCCCAGCGACAGCTCGGCTGATGAGATGTTGTACTCGGAACAAAATTGATTTAATGAGTCACATTTAGAATTCTTAGTAATGGATACAGCGTTAAAAGAAATGCAGTTCATAGATTTTCGCTGGGGTGTGTGTCGTTGAAGGTTCTGTATATATGTTGAGTGTACACAAGCGCATTGTTTTGTCAGTGGGTTTCGGCTGGAAATGTCTCAACAATATTAATATTGGCCCTTCGATCCTTATAATCCATAACAAGTGTTCCGGACCCCCCATATAGATTCACAAAAGAGCTTGTCTCTATCTAGCTCAGATATATCGACAATAAATAAAGAATAAGTCGCAAACTTTGGTTTGCTTTTGCGTACTCGCTGCGTGGTGATCTTGAAATTTGTAAGGTAAGCATTCAATTGGGAGGCACTGACACAATCCTCAAGCCTAGATACGAAGATCATCTGAAGAAGATATATACTGACCTGGTTGGGCCTGCCATAGTTTCTCGTCAATGCTAGTGCACAAAGCATGGCAATTCACCTTCTAGATACAGCAAATAACGACCCGTTTAGAAATCGCTTACCCCACAGGAGAACCATGAGGCCCGGTGCGGAAATAGGCCCGACAGCATACTATCCCAACGTGACTGCAGTGCTCCTTTGCACGATAAGGTACAGCGACGTTTTTTTATTAAAGCTTCCGACGACAAAACGGGAGCTCGCCTAAACGACCTACGACTACAAAATGCTGATTTGATATAGTCCTTAGCTCCTTCAATGATCGGCACATCCGAAACTGGCTATGTAAGCCACCTTGCTGAGGCCAGTGGACTAAGAAAATACTTATCAATGGGGTATTCTCATGAACTTTGCCCTCTCGCGTTTGAAACTTTGGGTGCTTCTGGCGTTTGGATCGCACAGCTGACCCACAAAGCCAGCACTTTGTTAAACATGCCATATGGTGATAGCAGGTTATGGTCTTCTTTAGGCAACATTTTTTTTTACATTTTGCAACATCTGGACATACAATAAATGCGTATGGTCTTGGCCTGAGCGCGTTGGCTTAGCTAATCCCTCCATGTATATATATATATATATATATATATATATATATATATATATATATATATATATATATATATATATAATTAGATTAATTATTTTCTATGTCATAAACTCAACCGACCATCGAAACATGACAGTTCTGGTAACTAGTTACTTCACGCAGCATGGAAGTTACTTAGTAATCATTTTACTAACGCGTTGCCAGTTTTAATCAATCCTAGTATACGCTCGGCTCTCTTTAGTATACAACTACAAATCCAAAGCAATACAACATGTAAACACATTCATCCAAAGTAAGTAGACGTTCACATTGCAGGCGTATTGAGCCCAATTTTTACAACCGGTGTTTTTCGTTTGAGCGTGGCTTGGGCATGAATCACCTCAAAATGAATGAACAGATACTATGGAGGTGTAACGTGGCCTGCGCTATGATGAAATTGTCATACACACCTAGCCAAGTTATGGGAGGAACGTCATTTATCATGTCTCTTTCGTTAGCTAGATCAGATGTTTATATGTATGTATTCGAGGAAAACAAATCAAGTGTGTCACATTAGCCTCGGATATTTCCGTGCATTATACTATATATATAGAAATAAAACAAGCCATGCGTATCGGCATCTGGCCCAATGCTTTCTACCAGGAACCTCTGAAAGGCCGGCGATGTAGCACATTACGTTTGGTATCACGTCGACGTGGTATCATGGCTGCCACCTCGACGCACAAGCCCAGACAGTCAACCGATGAGGGTCCAATAATACTTTGAGGGCACGGAGGGGGGGCAGTAGCAACTCCGTTGTTGCCGCTACGCTGAGTCCGTGTCTCAGTGAACGTGTTGCTGCGTAACAGCTGTCAATCATCATGTGTATATATACTAAGACTTTTATACACCACATATATATATATATATATATATATATATATATATATGTGCACTTGCTCATACGATTTATCACAAACGCATAGCATGATTATGGCATGTTAAATTGCCGTTAATATCACATAATTCAGTATGCGTGTACTTACAAAGAGAAGGTACTTATTTGCCAAAGAGGCGGGTACTATTTGAATTTGCATGCGCTCTTTTGGCCATCCGCCCGGAAAACCCGTTTATGACAGTAAATCTAGCAACAACGAGATTTAAGAAACGGACCAGTCGCACGACTGTCCGAGCTTTTTATATAAACTTATTCAATTTAATGCCACTTGATATTAAAAAAACGTTTTAAAAACCCATTTGCAATAACCAAAATGTTTTTACTTGCCTAATTAAAACTTCACTTTACTTCGCAAAACACAGAAGCGGTTCTAAATATATTTAATTAATAATTAAATTATGTAGTGATTGTTCTTGCCGCCTACGGGAAATCCTAGCTCAGGTCGCACTGCTCTCAGCAGCCACTTATATTTTATGTTCAACGTGCGCATTAGAATGTATTTAATGCTAAATATCTATTATATTTTTCTGTAATACATACATACTGTCCCCCCCAGGCGTAAGTGCCACGGACCTTAAGGCCTATTGCGGGCGTCGAGACATATTTTCTACTAAATATATGTTAAATAAGTCTAATCCTGATAGCCCATGCTATGTGTCTCACATATATAATGTAATATATGTTAAATAAATATGTATGGTATTAACAAAATTGTACACTGACGAGCGATTGGTATGCAGCAACCATACGTTTTTACTGCACTCACCAGGAAGAGCTCTAATACCCTTAGATGTTAGAAACGCGTTTATTGCGCTTTCATGGAACGCCATAAACAAATAACTTGTAAAAAAAGCGTGTCCCCTTACTTACGACGTATACAGATTCTCCAATCCTCAGTTCGCCGGCCCAGAATAAGGAAACACCGTCCGTGGTTCAAACGCATCTGTCATACTGCCAGCGCGGTTTAGAATGCTCTCCGTCTCTTGGTGGAACTGCAACCTCCGGCCGGACCCCTAGCTGCAATCTTCCGAACGATCTGTCGGAAGACATAGGAGTTAAGATTAGAGCCCGCGCCTTTACTTCTAGACGAGATTATCAGCCAATCGCTCCCGTTACTTGAAGAGCACACCAGCAGTTTTTTAGTTGTTGTTTCTCCATTCCATCTAGCGTCGTACCTGAAAGACCGAGCATCTACGTTCGACGGCGTGGACCATGCAGCCACGTCGAGGTCCCTCAAGCTATGGAATATAGACTACGATAGAGTACTTAAACTCCCACATTCCCAGCGAGTTTATTCCGTCGCTGACGTAGACTATCTGGCACTGACCGTTATCGCCCGTGACAGGGATTTGCTTAAAGGAAGAGCCGGAGAAGCCCTAATAGATATCCCACAATTCCTTTACACGTTGGGCATAGAATTAACTTCACAAATGACACAAGCAATTCTATTAAGCGGTAGCGGCAAGGTAACACTCACGCCTATAGTTAGGTATCTAAATAGGGCTCGCACAAAAGTACCTCACGTGAAACACCGCAAAAAACGATGCCAAAGCCTCAGCAAAGCTGGGACAAGTTCTTCCGAGGACCATAGAAACAACAGACTTTCGGTGCCATACCTTAGCATCCGTAGTAGGTAGTTGCCGCACCCCTATGGGAGCGCACGATTCCCAGGGCTACAACACGCCGCTTCCTCAACAAGACTCAAAGAGCTATGGTGCTCAACATCGCACTAGGACCTTAGAGTAAAAGAAATAGCTTAAAGATGCCTCTCAATTAACTTATGAACTGAAAAACTACTTATCAGCAGAAGAGATAGCCTAAACAAATGTAGCCAGCAATGTAAAGCAATCCAGCCAGGCTACGCTGGATACCGGATGATACAGCCTTAAACACGGCTCGCTGCTCTACCCACTCGCGCATATAAATGTGGCTGTTTTCTGCGTTACCTGCGCCATGATGTTTCTGCGTTACCAATCCAAGCGGGCTCTGGTGAACTGTTGTACAACATAGTAATTATATTTATAATCATATCGGCAATATAAACTATAACAAAATAACAATAGTAATCGTACGCACCATTTTGCGGGTTCCACGACGTAATGACCTGCACAGATATTTCAGCATTTGCATTTAATAATCTCATTATTCCACGCTTTTTCTCTATGTGAAACTCTGTAGGAACGTTTTGCGTCGGTGGTGGAAATTTGCGATGGAAAGACGAGAAAGAGAGAGAAAATCATCCGATGCAAATTAGGGTTCGGATGGTTAAAGGAGAAATTGAAATTGTTGGTCAGTTGTAGGTGTAACATGATGTTAATGTCTGGTCAGGTTTCTTTGCGCATAACAGAACTTAGAGCTTTTGCACAGACAACATCTTACCCCTGAAAGTAGGTGGGGTTTCGTATGTTGAAGTTCGAGTCGTTCTGACGACGCATAACAGCAGAGCTTGCTTGAAAATGGGTTACACCGTTTCTGTGGCTCTCTTTTGATCGGTATTTGAATTTAAAAACGAAAACTGAAAGACACGTTTGCTTGAGTTATGCCTATAAAAACTACAATTATGCGGGTTAAGATATTTTTTTATTACCAAGCGCTGCTCATTTTAATACTTATAGTGCACGATTCACTGCTGTTATGTTGGTATGTCTATAATACTATAGGTTTTTGCGAAAAGGGAGATTATCTCTCAGCATAATACTTCGATGTATTCGTAATAATATTTCGACTTGTTTAACTGTCGCCATATTTTTTTGGTAAGTATGAATGCCTGCGACTCTATTAAAACCGCCCCGAGCAAATGTCGTAGCAGAGAATAAAGCCGAACAATCCTCGAGCTACTACAATTAAATAGTAACAATGATAGCCACTGAACTATCTTTTGTGTACTAGATTGTTTAAACACGAAACGTTTAAAAGTTCAAAACTTGTGTCGTTTGTTTAACAAGAATTGATTGTGTACGATACGACATCCCGCCATATTGATGAGGCTACAGTAGTACAACACGCGTAGTTTAAATCGATAGTGTACATACGATATCCAACTATATTGATGAGGCTAAGGTAGTACCTAGTAAGATTATTAAATAAAAAGCTAGAGTTATCGATTGCACGGCAGCTGAGTAAATCTTAGAACGCTTTTTGATATGTATGCATTTTCGAGTCACCGTGGACGATGACCATTGCGCTTACTTTATTATCACTTTTAGTATGACGGCTCATAGTAGAGAACTGCATATTCAGGTTTGCCTATAAAATTAAGACGTTGTAGTGAGCTGTCAAGATTCTGTAGTCAATTATCACTATTAGAGTAACCTTCTGATGATTTCGGTAGTTAAAATCATATCGGGCTCACGGCGCAGTCAAAAATCGTAGATACAAGCGTGTCGCTCTTTTCAAACACGCACGTATGTCTGCGGCACATTGCAAACGTCTATAAATTAGTGTGTGTGTCTCTCTCTCTCTCTCTCTATATATATATATATATATATATATATATATATCTACACCATCTGCATTTAATTATATTGTCGCTTAAACCGGTGAGTGCGCGTCACTCACTCGCACGTAATGAATGCATTATCATCAGCAGCACCAACAATATAAAGAACGGTGTACCCATATATTCGCGACTGCTACGACCTGACGTTCCCGGTGCATGTGTATGTGTATATATTGCCTCTCTAAAACATCGAATGCTATATTGCTTAGTTGGGACTGTTTGCTGTATCATTGTGCTCCGCAGAAATTGCCCACTCTCTCTACCGTTGGCTGATATGAGAACCACATTTAACACCTTTTGAACTAAGTTGTGCGGTCTACTCCGAGTCTGACGCACATGGAGACACGAGTAGACGCGCTGTGGGGGCTATCAGCATTACGCGGTAGTCTACTGCTAAGAAGCGGAGCCTGCACTTTACGGCTTTGGAGTGGCCCACGACAAATAGCAATACGCACATGCCAAGATCACCGTACCGTGGCTAAATCATGGATCTCTTAGAAGATTACTTTAAGGCGGCATATCCACTTGAGGCACTAGCAGAGCGACCTGTGGTCCAAACATTCTGGGCACTGAGCTTCAAACGGTGCAACAAAAATGGGAAGCGAAGCCGGAAACCTCACGGCGAGGGAAACGTCTGATATCCAATATGCGACCGTGTCATAAGAGACGTTACGGAAAGACGTATCACCCACCACCTGCCACAAGTGCTCATCGGACATGGCTTCTTGTACCTGCACTGCAACGGCAAGACAGAGATCCGCGGTAGCGTCTAATGTGCGATAGAGGCATGGAGGACGGCCAATATCTGCAGTGACTTACGATTATCGTTCCATAGGCGTTGGTGTAGATGTTGACCATATCGGCTGAAAACGCCATGTTCAGATATGCCATAGATATTTCGAGGCTGCACGTAAGCCCTTATCTTCTTGCTCAACAGACGACAAGCGAGAAGAAGTACGCTGAACGCAGCGAACAAACTTGTGCCATCCCGACTCAACGAGAAGTGTCGATATCGCTTTGGTGGAGTGAACCTGATAGCACTGTGTATAAACGGCCTACCAGTGTGCAGGAAGGTATTACTAGGTTCTTAAAGGCGGGGTGTAGCTAGTGCGCTACACTTACCAAATCTCTCGTGTGCTTGATTGTGGGTTCTATATATATATATATATATATATATATATATATATATGCACATTTATTTCGCTATGTTTTTGTTATACGGTCTCCTATGCTGTTTATGGAAACAAACGTGTTCAAGTCAAGTTAAAAACACCTTTATTCAAGGGTCATATATGCATATGTTTACATTGTTTTTAACAAAATATTTCACATCTGAGTACATTTATAACATACTTTAGGTCTGTCGATTTCGCAGACTTCGTGGAACTTTCCACTAAAAGGAGTTGTTTATCTTCACTGAGCGCGCGACTTCGAGTGATCTAACATTCACGCTACTTCGTAGTCTATTATCAATATATTTAAACATGGTCTGGTTAGTTCCGAGACAGCATACTTTTTTACATCTCTCTATCTACAACGATAGATCACCTCGCTCGTATAACGTACGCATTGGCACAAGATATACACTTTCACGAGGAGTATTACATATTTTTGATACTCATCTGATTAGTTTAGCCTGTACCCTCTTAATGGCATTTATATTTTTTGTCATATAAAAAGCCTAAACCTGGCTGCAGTAGAGGAATTTGGGTGGGACTAGGCGTCTGTGCATATTCACATAGAAATCAACGATTTTTTTTAATAAAACATCTAAATATAGTATCACATTATTGTAAAGCATAAGTGACGGTGGCAGTAATATGTTCAGTAAAGTCTAATTTGAGGGTCACAATCATACCAAAAACACGAAAAGATTTAATTGTCGGTATTGCGTCGTTAGCGAGTGTATACTGTGGCGAACTGTCATCTGATGACACCACGCAACATTTAGGCACAGATATTTGCATCCTATTCGCACAACACCAGTTTTCAATGTCTTTAATTGCTAGTTGTATACTACTTGCGTTTAAGGGAAACTTTGGCGAGTCAGCCATCCCTTTTACGCCAACACAGAAGAGGTCGATGGTCGTATAACTAGATGAAGTTGGCTCAAGTTTATTTGAATAGGACGTAGTGTTTGCAATTGGCCAATTCAATAAACTGTAACAGATCCAGTCTGTACATATGCCCTTAGTAGTTATACCAAAACGTCTTATCCCGGAACAGTAGGTCAAGTACTTACCGGATGACATCTCCAAGTAAAAGAACATCTGGCTCTGCAAGAAGATTTTTTTTTTCTTCGCAAATTTGCGCTACGAGAGCTCTCCTAGTTTAGAAGAAACACTAGATGCCTAGGCCAAGCTTCTTTCCGATACATTATTAAAGATCTATAGGAATGGCTTGACAATAACGCAGCGTCGCTGCCCTATACCATGATGCACTTTCTAACTTGGCAAGAAGCATTTAAGAGCCCGCAGCGAAGCAGCACCTTATCCCACCTACCTGTTTTGTAACTCAAGGAAGGTGGACGAGGCGCAGGATACCATTAATGAACGCACGATGTTTTACGCCTAGAGATACTCAGGGGGTCATACACTGCGGGTGCGTTTTTCCCGTGATATGCGTTCAAATGATGCAAGCACTCCATAAATACATAAATATTCTCATTGCTAGGCACGTCTTCATTGGCGACTTTTCCATTGCAATTTCTCGAGCCATATTAGCGCCTATGCACTAATTGTCCCTTGTACCTCATTATACGGAGTACTTGCTCACGAACCTCAAGGCCCTGTCGACGGAATACTCGCTTACGAACCTCATGGCCCCTCTCGCGGAAAAGACGCGCCACGCAATCAGAGACGTCGTCATGTCTCTTTATAGTTTGCTTGTGTGTTGTATCGCACATATGAACGACATGAGCCAACGTCTCAGGCGCATGACACCCGTGCCTACAACGTTTGTTGTAGCCCGGGCCTTCCCTGGCCAATCTGGCACGCGATGGTGGTGCGTTGATTCTGAGCTTTAGTAGGTTTAAAGACTCCTTAGCAGATACGTAGAACATACCCTTAATCATGTAATGTACAAAGGGCGTTTCGTGTCCTTTTTTAAAATGTGCCCCATCAAACGTGGTGTTTAGTTGTTGAGATCAGTAATCGGTCTCTTGTGTCCGCCCGTAAGGAAATCTTGTTTTGGCAGGGTCCTTTTTGAAGTGCTCAGTGGTTAGCATCCATTGGACCCCAGGGTGCGTAGAGTGTTGAAGTGCTGTCAGACGGGAGAGGCGGAGTTTGGAGATAAATGTTTGGAGGCAGGGGATGTCCAGGCCGCCGTGTGCTGTGTGCGTGTAGAGGTAGGCGTTCGGCACCGAGTTTTCGAGCTTAAGCCATTTCGACTTAACAACCTTTCTGATCTCTTTGTCTAGGTCGCTAAGAAGTGCGTGATATGGTCTGGGATCGGAGACCAGTTTATATAGGAATGAGAAAGTCTTTCAGAAATATGAGTCTTTGGTGGGGTTTGAGGGGAGCTATCGTGAGTCCGTTGAGTAAATTAAGGAGTATATCCTTGGTGGAATCAACTGTGCCATTGCTGTCAAAGTCGACTCCCAAATATCTCCATCGATCGCTCATACCTTTAGCTGGTAATTGCCGCTCTCCAACGTTAAATTCTGCTGCGGTATTAATACAAGCTTTATCCTCCTTCTTATTAAATAGGTGGGAGATAGTAAAGCTTTTATTAGTATTAATTTCAAGGCCTCGGGATTTCAAAAGTGGGTCCGCAATATTAAGGAGCCGTTGGAGAGTAGATTTCGTAGAGGCTAGGAGGATGAGATCATCCGCAAAGGCTAAGTCTATAAGGCGGAACTCATCAGTAAGTTTTTATATATATATATATATATATAGGGTCATTCATATCGTTATGTACTTATTATAAGGTTTGGTTGAACTCGGTAAGAAAATAAGTTTTTCTATTGCAAAGAGGGGGTGCAAACGTCTTGTTTAGGAGAGAGAGTGAAATTTATAAAGGTAGTTATTTTGCCTTTTTCTCCTAAATAGTTGTGCGAAATCTACGTTTGCGGGAGAACCACGTACATTTTTGGTCATAATAGAAAAAAATTACGATTATTTACATAAACGCGTTAACGTAACATATCGACTTTGTAGGACTTCCCTTAACCTGGTTGTTCGCTTTTCGCTACCCAAGCTAGTGAAATGTCTTATATTGTGCATAATTTTCCGCCGAACACGCCAGTATAATCGGTTCCTTCAAACGTAGATTTTGCACAACTATATAAGAGAAAAAAAGGATAACTACTTTTATAAATATCACTCTCCCTTCTAAACAAAATGTGTCCGCCCCCTTATTCCATTGCCTATTTTCTTGCCGAGTTCTACTAAACCTCGAAATAAGTACACAACGATATGAATGACGCTGTATATATATATATATATATATGTATATATATATATATATATATATATATATATATATATATATATATATATATATATATATATATATATATATATATATATATATCTTTAGATATATATATATATATATATATTTATTTTTATATAAACGTAACGGAGCTCGTATTTATATTTACCCCAGCGTCGTAGCGGCTTGGCTACGCAAAACTTTATCTCGTAAACCCCGCCCTATTTAGCAGACAGTGAGTCTCTGTGAACGGGGCCATGCATTTAATGGACTAATAAGGCGGCACACCAACCACAGTTGAAAATATAATGTCCTGTGCTACTAATATTGTGCGTGTGCTAAGTAGTATTTTCTGCAATGGCTTTCTTGCAACAGAGTTTCTGCAACGTTATACCCCCTTTCCGTTCAGACTATGAAACTCGGATGGCCTAATGAGTCATTCCATTACCAAACGGTACATCTAAAAACGCGCCTGCTTCGTGTGTCTGGCATTGATCGCTATTTAACCGGCAAGCCTTCGTACACGCCATTGTGCCGTTAGTCTGGAATGGGATTCGATGTACGTAGCCATTGTTCCGCGTATCGCCACGGATTGTAGAGCAGTCCGAGTGGGCATGGTAACCTTTGCGACGACTGAGGTCGTGGTCGTTTAAAGAAGCTACAGCGCGCCGTATGGTCCATTTAACCCCCCGGGATCGACTAATGCACTAAACGCGAGTGGAAAATCACGAACAAATAACCTAACTCTAAGCAGGGCATAGCTTTCAAACAGGCCAAATTCTGCTCACGAGCTCTCCTCTTTCCTTTCTAAGTATCACAATGTTTTTTGATGACGTTCTACACCGACTTGTACATGAAGCTAGCGATCAACTTGCCATGGGAAATGGCGCGCGTCGCACGTATGCTTTGCCGCTCAAGCCCTTCCCAAGTTCGCTGTGTTTCATACGCGTCATTCCTGTCCTCGGATATTTTTCTCAATTATCCTTCTTTTTTTCGAAATGCAATCATAGACGTTAATACCTACCTCTCGGCCAATGAAGCGGTACTGCCAACACTCTTAAAACGGATAATGTACTTGACCTTACCTTCCCCTGACTGCAATCTAACTACATTAGTAATACCGAGAGTGGAAACTTCCCGGTCGGATAGCAAAATTGTACAAATGTAACTACCTGGACAGACTTAATCGCTCAAATAAGCCCTTGTCACTCGTTGAGAGGTGAGCACGTGGCAGCCGTGAACGGGGTATAGCGGACCCGACGACTGGAGCGTTGCCTCCAGTCGTCGGGTCCGCTATATCGACCCGTGTGTGTTTTATTTCTGTGTAGCAATTACATACATATATTAAGGCAATTACATGCATACGCCTCTTCGTAGCGTGCATAAGAAATACTTTCCTCTTCCAGGCTCTCTAGGCTGACTACTGAAGCTATTGGGAGCTTAAAAGCAATATCTAACGGATAGCCTTTAAAAACGTTTACCATACACATGCTTGTGGAAATAAACGTCTGGCCGTGTTCACTTATCACAGGGGTTGTCCGTTGTCTTGTTAGTTAATACGATATCTAGAATATGTTAAATTTGACCTCCGAAGAAAGCCTGAAGCACGTCACCGTCAATATACAATACAAAAAAGCGCACAAACAACACTCGTAATGATGATACTGTCCTTAGTGATGGGCATGATGGTAATCGTCGTCATTATCAAGATCATAAACGCAATCAAGTTGCAAGCTAGCTACAACAAGATAGCGCGCCTTAAGAGAACAAAAATAACGTTTCTGTATGTGAGAGCTGTTTATTTGACCTTGTACGTACGTTCGCCCGTATCCGTACCGCACGCGAGTTGCGCCGTTGAGACGGAACATAGAATCAGCATCGAGCGCTTTTCCGCAAATACACAACGAACGACTCCAGGTGAGGTCCTGGACCTCTGCATGAAAGCAGCGGTAGAATTGTTTAGGCTAATGATTAAAGTTCCGATTAAAATCTTCTACTAGGGACCTCCTCACCCAGCGCTGTACATGGCAGCACTCAGCTTCAAGTATGCAAACATCGTAGCAACTTGAAGCACAACTGACGCCGTGGATTAACTTGGGTGTTGTGTTGTCAAACGTCTGTAAAAAAACGCTTGGACTAGCCTAAAACGCCTGTTCGATCTGTCTTTTAGTTAAATAGCTGGTGTGCAACAAGGTTTAAAAAAGCTTTTGCTAATCAACCTTGCCCAAACAAGTACACCAACAAAACATCAAAGCTGATGCAATGCAGGACTATGACAGACATCATACCTATTTATTTAAGTGTTTTAAAAAAATGCGGGTAATGATCTGATTTATTGCACTTTCAACAATAAGAAAGAACAATGTCGCTGTCCAAATTTGGAGAGACCGAATAAAAAAAGTGACGCTCAATTTGTAAAACGCTGCCACAGCTATGCAGAATAGATCAAGTCGTCTCTAATCCTAGAGATGGTTGCAGAAATTGCTTTGCATCAGACGTGAGCCTTCTTTTTGTTTAGTACAGCTTGTAAAGAGAAACTGCGGGGGGGGGGGGCACCTTATATAAACATTGGCTGTGTTTGCCACTATCCGGCGACCTCACGAAGGTTACTCCAGTTTTGAATAGAGAGATGAATTCTACTGTACCCTATTTTTCCTTCTAGCCTCGCGGAAGGCGCCGAACTCGATCTTGTCGCATATGCATTTGTTACCACGGATGTAAACTGCACAGACGGCATAGCGCAGTTGGGGTACCGACGAGGTGCATCGGTAGTCTCAATGGTGGCACGACCAGCGTTACAAGGAACTAAGCACAGAGAACGCTGCCAGCTGTGCTGACGCTGGGTAGGCTTTACCCGAGCAAGAGATGGAAAAAAATACTGATAAAAGCGTATATGGATATTGAGTTTTAAGTCGGTTATCGGCGTTAGTTCGCGCGCCTTGTCGACGTTTTCATCAGCATCGTCGTCGTTTCGTCGAGGCTCAGCCGGTGGAGGAGAATAGGGAAACTCAAACAGCCTCTATTGACAATTGTTTGCCACCGAGAGATAAACACAAGGAACGCAAGATACCGTGCGACACTTGCTCACACACAAACACTCGGACCCTCCCTCACACAACGTCATGTCTGCGACATTATACATACATGCAGCAACACGGCAATACCAAGGAACACACGCGTTCACACGCGAAAGCTTGTCGCCAGGCGAGATCTGATCGGCACGATGGGCTATGCGACAATGCCTTCGACCGCGACTCATTTTTTGCTTGCTTCACTTGAGCCTAGCCAGTCGCCCGAGTAGTTCACAATCGAGTTAGATCAGGCAATCGCGCAGAGGCGCGCATGACTCAATTACTGTCGAAGAAATGGACGAATAACATTTTCGAGAGATTGACCTTCTCGAGCTGCCTCAGACGGAGTTTAGTCGCCGTAGGTAATTTGTAGGTCTGGCCTGAATCATGATGTGAACGACCAGTTACAGCCTATATGTATATATATATATAGTAAAGTTTTCGGGCTGACCCTCAGCCAAGATTTAACGTCCACGGAACTGTTTTTCCCATTGCTTCATAGACGGACCCCCATAAATACAAATGTGCAGCGGTGGGGTTCGAACCCGCGCACCTATGTGTCTCCTCCGGTTGCGAGGCGGAGACTTAATCCACTACGCCACCGGGCTCGACATATATATATATATATATTCCACCTACTGGGCACTTTTTAAAGACATCTAACTGACTTACCTCCTCGCACCTCCCTAATGGTCAGCTTGTCATAAAAACTCTTCATATGACCATAACGCAGAGTCTATGTATCATCAGTATGTACCACTATTGATGTAGAATTTTCGCTCATAAAGTTAATATAGGTATATTTTAATGATCACCATCATCACATAATATATATATATATATATATGTATACATATAGATATAGTAGTATATAGGATATATATATATATGAATATGTATATAGAAAGATGATAGATATATAGATATCTATAATAGATTTATAGTATAAATGATATGAGGTATAGATATAAATATAGTATATTTAGATTAGATATATATATATATATATATATAGTATATATTATATATATATATATATTATATATATATATATATATATATATATATTTATAATATCATATATATATATATATACATATATATACCTGGCCAACTGTCTTTGCCTGATCTAGCCTCTCATGCCTTACGATATATCGAGGTGCGGTGGAATACTAGTTTCTAAATTTCCCGTGAGATTCTTAAACGCTAAACGATCGAATCACACATGTTCCACTTGACTATGTCAGCTACCTAGTTAACATATACGCCAGCTTCCTATTGGTCACTTACACGATTGACCGGAGCCTGATCAAATTAGGCCAAATCTTTTACGTCCGTCTCTTCCCTTTCCTCGGTTCCTTGCCTCTGAACTAAGTCTCTGGAAAGAGTAGCCGATAGTTCTTAACAAAGGTTGTCCTGGTAGCAGCACGTACGGTTTCACCTAACCTTTTAGAAGCTCTAAAGGGGGAGCTAACCTTGTTGGGTCATTTGATGTATTTGCTATTTTGGTTTTCTATGTCTGAAACTAGCGCTAGTCGTCTTTTGCTTGGCCGGAAGAGGCCATTTAGATTTATAAATCTAATGCTTTTATTCGGCTGCCTCAGGTGTCGTAGTTGCTAGCTGTCTTCAGGTAGCGTAAAATAGTTCCTTGCCTCAAATAACATTATAAACGATTTGAGGGGTCTCTGCTTTACATTCCTTCGAAATGCACTTTTTTGAAACTGTGCGTTTTGAAAGTGTGTTAAATTAAATTATGCGTTTTCGGTTTAATATAATTTCAATATTGGTTGACCGACACACTCTAGGCCACTATAGTTTTGTGGCGACACGGTTTAGGGGACTCAGGGGAGAGTCAGCGGTCATGCTGCCACAAGGACTCTTAGGTAAACCGTGAATATCACAACATGTCCGGCCCTCGGTGGATTGAACATATGCCTTCCGGTGAGTTCCAAACCCGAAGGGAACAGTTGATGTTTTAGAGTTAAAAACAACCATTTCGATAAATATTTTAGTTGTAGGGCATAAAACAGATTAGGACGTGATTATCCTCCGTCTCCTACGGGCTTGGAACCGCCGTGAGGCATAACGTCAATGCACCGAGGGCCGAACATGTTGAGATAATTACCTTGACTACATCGGCTACAAACAGACCAAATACTCTCTTTAACTTCTTGGCGTAGCACAACAGCATTTCAAACGCCGTGGCTTTCTCCTCCAAGCCGACCGTGCAAATTCCGAAAACCTTGTTACTACTTTTACTTTCTCTAAAAGATCAAATTTATCTTCACTGCAAAACTTACACGTACAAAGTACAAGGACGTCTAATCAGATGATCTCCCTAAACCATTCAATCAGAAATAGTGTACTAATTACTATACTATCTTGCATGATACCACTACACCAGCGTACGAGCCCGTAGTGAAGAGTGTGATGGCTCTGGTAAAAGTGATGTTACGTGCTTGTGGGCTTTCAAAAATAGCGCCAGGCCACACTTGGTTCGGATCACGCAGTCTCGCCTCGTTTAACGAGGCGGAATAATTTCCCGTAACTTCATGTTTTTCGTTGGATTGCGACGTTGCTCTCTAGGTCTACTAAGTCGAAAATGTGCAGTATAGAATAGATTTTGCAAAAACCGAAGCGCACTTCGTTTAAGTGATTTGCGCTGACCGTATTGCCTTATCTTTTATAGAGCCTCAAGGATGTACAATGATGATTCCCATGTATGTGACGTGCGCTTTCCATAGCATCGGTAGTGCTCTCTACAATTGGCCTGTCATAACAGACATGGACAGTGGAAGATTAACTAAGGGAAGCGAAACGGCACAGAGAACTTCTCTGCTGGCTCTCTACAATGAACGTTTCGGTGCCCTTCCGGAGATGGCTTGCAAGATCGTGATTCGTTGCGTTTCGCCTAAAATAGCTGCATGTTTTTCCTCAAAGTTTAGAACTTAAGCAATACCTCGACAGCCACCGAAAGAGAGAGAGGGGGGGGAAAGAAAAAGAGAGAAGGAGTCAGAGAGAGACAAGAAACATGAGAAGATAATTTTTTGGTAAGAATTACCTAGAATCGATAATTGCTTCAGGGGATCTTCTAATCAAGACCCACTCATCCCCCGGCTAGCTTTCCTAACTTCTGTTCGTTAATTAGAATTTAACGAAGCTCTCGTTAGTGCTATTGTTCGGCAACGATGACGCCAGTATACCCCTCACAACGGATAAATTGATAATGGATGCTTGTGTTATAGTGCGTTAAACTTTGTTCAGTGAACATAACCGCGGTCATCGTCTTAGTTAGTAACAAAATACACTGCGGGTATGGGTCGCTTGTCATATGCATGCCTGTGGCACTTATAGTTGCCATCGGTTAGCGTCGGAGGCCAGAGCCTCCTCATTTGACGTAGAAAGGTCGGCGGTACCTGAAGCTATCCGCGCCTGCCTGTCCAGATAGGTATGAGAACGAAGTTAAGCCGTGTGTGTGAGTTCGCAAGCCTTTCTATAGTCTCCTGTCTGTCATTGTTTTTCGTTTTTGGGATTACAGCGCTAGTTACAGTTTGGCGCCGACTAATTGCTATTTGGATTCGGACGTTTGTGTCCTTGTCTGAAGGCAGTGGTAGCCTAGCAGCAGCGCTGGCAACGAGCCAATTACGCTTAAACAGCGAAAATCGACTCCAATTACGCCAACATTTAATAATAATAATAATGTCTGCAACTCAGTGATCAATTTAGTGTACTGTGTGTGGTCATGCAAAGGAGGGCAAGCCGCCAAGGGGCTGTGAAGATCCAGCAATGAGAGGGTGAAGCAAAACGAAACTACTCACGTAACGGTCCGGAGGCTCCGAGCGGCACGCCGCTTTCATACAAATTCGAATTCTAACGGCTGCTTAACCAAACTGTTGAGGTTGGAACATCTAATCTACAGAGTGGGGCCAACAGTTATTTCATTAACTCATCGCGCCGACGATAAACACGGCGTTTTCCTTTGGAAAGGCAAGACATGAGAAGTTGACAGCAACAGCGAAGCCAGTAGCAGCTCGGTTTCACAGGAGAAGCAGCAGCAATGGCTATCGAGTTTCAACTCCCGTGGTGTTCAATGTGCTCCCTACGAAGAGGGGTATCCAAATTCACGCTGAAAGGACTCATAAGAAGAAGATAGCCGAGTTTAGTAAAATGACCAACAGGCCGCTGCCACTACTAGCAGCATCTCACAACCGCTGCCTACTCCGCGTGCTCCGCTAGTAGAATCTTCTTCTCACCCCGTCAGCCAGCCTCCAGCGAATGGAGGGCTGATAAAGAAAACCGGGGGATACCGACTTATAGCTGCTGGGTGCATTCTGTGTAGATTGGCCACAAAACCCTTGCTTCCCAAGGTCAATGTGGAAAACTACCTGCAGCCACGGCAGATGGGGTACGCCACTGATATTGTAGTGGAAATTATTTTTCACACAGCGCGCACCTTTCTCAAAAACGAGAAATGTCGCCTCTTAAAATTAATTTTGTAGAATGTTCAACTTAAACAAACGAGGGCACGTACATGGCAACACGCCCCGGCCCTCTTTCCAATGATGTACCAGGCGCCTAGCAGGCCGACTCCCCTGATGTCCGGTGAGACTGAAATTACATCATCAGCCGGTTGCCAACAGGGGTACGTAGCGGCCCCTTTTGCGTTTAACCTGCTTCTGCATCAGTACGTCAACAAGTGACATGCAGGGTCCTTCTGTTCTACCTTGACGATGGGACCCTTCTTGACAACGATCCATCGGTGTTACTCAAAGACGTTGCGTATCCTAGAGCGTTTGAGAAGTGAGGAGGGCTGCAGCTTAACCCAGCTAAATGCAAGCTTTTCCTTTAAGGTTTCGAAGACGAAAGAGACAGCAGGTGATCGCGGAATTCACCAACAAGTTTTCAGGCATCCTTGTAAAAAAAAGGTGTGACCTGAATCTGCTGGGTACGGCGGTGTGCCCCGACATAATTAGCCCGGTACTAGCCGAGAAAGGAAAATAACTTTTCCGGCTTTACCAGCAGCTGGGCCATTTCGGGAAACACCAAGTCTAAATTCTGCTCCGGCACGCAGTAGGAGTGCAAAAGGTCTTGTACATACTACGGACTTCATCTGCCTTCCCTCTGCCGTCCGAAACTTTGGATCTCGACGATCAGGTCGAAGGGAGCCTTGGAAAACATCTTTGACCTGATGCTCGAAGATAAGGCATAGACGCAGGCAAGCCTACCGATCCAGCTGGGTGGAATAGGAATTCTTGGACCTTGCCTTGCCCGCCTTCCTTGTCTCATCACATAGCTGCTGTTCCGCAGTGGCCACTACTACCGGCGGATTCATCAGCCACCAACAAGATGCAGTTCGGCTCTTGAACGCGCGTCAGTCTGGTCGTCCCTCTGAGTCTAGAATGAAAAAAAACAACCGCCTTAAAAAATGTTTGAATTCTAGCTATTTAGAATACCGCTCTTATTCCGTACTTCAGAATCGGTCTTGCAATTAGAAGCTCAGTCGAATTACGACAGGTGTTCTTTCGCATCTTGGTAAATACTTGTTACTTTTGTTGTAGCTAACGCCTGTTTTCTAAGGGGTCTTCTGATTGTGAATCCAAACACACATCCAATACTGAATAGCTATCCTGTCTTTAGGGGCATATAGGATGCAGCCGTCGTTTATGATCACAGCTTTTTTGCTTTTTCTCGACTCAGACCAGCTCGTTATCTGCTAACGGCATTTCCTTCATTATCCAAATTTCCTCTGCGCTAGCATGGACTCCCGCTCACTTGAGCCGGCAATAAGCCATTGCCAGTGCTTTGATTGCCTGTCTTATCTCTCTGGATTGATAGATCAGTCCCGACCGTATACATATGTTTTGTATTTCGCTGTGTCGCGTTTAATTTCCCTTTTTTAGGGTTGCATAGGGAAGCTCGCGAGAGGGCTATTCTCTCCGTAGAATGTTTATTATTTTTTTAGCGACATTCGCCGCGTTTGTAATAGTCTCCCTTCGCTTCCCCCTGCATCAGTTTACATGAGTATTTCAGTTTATTGTTATTTTTTTAATTTTAATTTTATTTTCTATTCTTTTTATCTTTTCTTTTTGCCTGATCGTTATGATTTAACCTCTGGTGAATTATTTTATTCTGTCGATTTTCTCCACAATCTCTTCTCCACAGGCAATAGTCCTAGGTAGAGTTTGTATATAGTATATAGTACCTCAATGCTAAGTAAATAAAGCCTAATAAAAAACAAGTAAAAAATATACTCAGTACTCCTAGCTGCTATATGCTTCTTTGGGTCCTCCGGTTCTTCGAAATAATAACCTTTTTGTCTAAAAGAGTAACAACGTACTTTGAAAAAGCACACATAGCTCGTTCATGTCATACACATGTTTGCGATATCCTATGCGCCGAATGCTATTGGGCAGATTGGATCCTTTTTGTTAACGAATCTTTAGTATTGGAAAATATTCGTCCACCGTCTCGGCCATCGACCTGCACTTCATGCTCTAGGCTAGCAGAGGATTTTGTCTTCCTTTGTCCATATTTCTAACACAAAAGACGCTACGCCCACTTCCATACAGATTCTCTTGAATTTCCATACGTTGTTTATTTAGAGATATCACATGGGCGCAACTCCGTTGAGGTGTAGGCGCAATCACTTTGTATCCACACTGAGACTATATATATTTTTTATTTGTATCTTATCTGGGAAGTAATGAAACACAGCAGGCGAATCGTTTGTTGCCTCGGAGCTCCAATGTCGTCTACATATATCTAAGAGCTACATCGCACCGCACCTTTTAGTAACACTACTAGGGTCCTACTTAAGCACGTTGGATACCTGACACACGGGCTGGCCGCATTCATCTCGCTTTGTCGTAACACGGCAAGCTGTTTCAAGATCAAAGACGTCTATCGCTCTGCCTGAACGTCCTGTTAATATTAGCAAGGCAGACCGATGTTTACCTATTAACGTTGACCGCCGCGCGCTTGAAGAAATACTGGGCAGACGCGAATTAAATTTGTACCCGTGTCCATTCACGAGGAGAGCCATCTCCGATTCACCAATATTGTTTTCGATATAGGTCAACCTTAACTTTGCTGTTGAGCACGAAATTCCTGCAAGAAGGTTCACCACAACGAGACGAGCTCGTCGAACACTACGGTGGTTACCCCGTCAAGGCTGTCTATGCCAACCGTTCGCCAACAACAGCATTTAATTAAACATACCTAGCCAAGGGATTTTAGCTCCCTTTATTAGAACTAAGCAAATTGTGTCATTTATTGATGTCTTTAGGATGGTGTCAAAGGTAGTACAGTTGGCCGAATCTGACCATTTAAGGCAGAATTCATATACACGAGAGCAAAGTATTTTTCACGATGCACTTGGCAAAACAACTACTGTTTTGCTCCCAGAAACATTCTGGTCGAGTGTGACGTGGGAAGTGCGACACATTGTTCACCTCCTCTAAAATCGAAGCCGTTTCGATTTATGTGAGTAAATAAAAACTATAAGCCCGGCTACAATACATAGTAACAAGGCTTTGACAGTGTATTTTCTACACGTCTGTAAAAACATTATTATTTATGACTTTTATGGGTAGAAATTAATCTCATGAAAATTATCACAGTTATCTTTATTAAAACGCAATTTAGCTTACGAACTCCTCTTTGTAAGAACTGCATGGCTTTTTGCAAAGGTAAAAAAATGTCAGCTTTGAGTTTATGAAAGCTCTTCGCGTAAAGTCTTGTTCAGTGGAGCCTGTGATAACCGCGTCTAAAACGCCTCCGATCATATTCCTTATGACTGAATGATGCGTCCCTAGCAAGTGTAAAAATACATTTCTAGTAAATAAATAGACAAATACTCTAATAAAATAAGATGATAAGTGCTTATTAATTAAGGAATCGTATGAGACAAACTATTCTTATTATTAAAAAAAGTGTTTTTATAATATGTAAAAAATAATTTAGGAGATTATAAAATGCATTTTTAGAAAATAATTGAAGAGGTGTTTAGGAAAGCCACATCAATACCTAGACGTTGTTTTGTTTGTTTGTTTCTTTTTCTCAAACGTCTTTAGTTTTCATGTGACACAGACTATTTTTACATCTTGGAAGACCTTAATCTTTAAGTGACAAAAATTAGAATAATCTCAATATATATATATGAATCAGTGTGTGTAGATTATGGTGACAAGCGCTGCTTTTCTGTGGCACACCTATTAGAAACCGAACCTAAGCATCACGATGAGGTTTATTGACATCCTTAAGTATTTATACTCCTATTCAAAATTGTGTCAAGTGCTTACAATTCAAAATTTAAAAAGTTCAAAACTATTCAACAATAGACATGATGTCCGGTTACAGTTGCGTCCTAAACAAGCATGCGGCCATGCTCAAAGGATGTCAGAGCCAGACCGTCAGGTCTTTTTTTATCATCTCTGGACAAGCCCGGGGGTTCCAGTACACATGTTCTCAGCGCGCGACTAAAGATAAAGCGGAGTGACGTGCTCGTGGCCCTGCACTCAAAGGCCACGATGGCCCAACGCGTCTACAAAACAACCTTATAGACATCGGTGGGACACGACTAGGTCAACACCAAGCCGCACCTCGCGCTTATGCGCGTCGTCTCATCGTCTAAAAAAGTCCTAATTCGCGGACAGGGTAAAGCGTGTAACCAAGCTAATGGAACACGCTCGATTAATCAATATTGCTAGTCGCTTTTCTTGTAGGGGGGCTGTCCAACTACCCTGGTTAGCCCTAGCATTGGGAGGAGAATCAAATAACCACAACCATTCGTGGGCCAACCTTTGAAGTTCAATGTTATTAGCATTCCACCCATCACTATCCAATAATGCCTAATAACCCTGTCAGCCGCCTGGGTCAATGACGACACGATTGCGGATCCTGCCATCACTACGGCGTTTGGCACACCTAGGCCGCCTAAACAGAACGGGAGCAATACGTGGCCCCTTGCCACAGCTGCTAGCTTAAGTTTTAATGTGTTTTTTTTTTAAAAGTCCGTTAAATGGCTCTAAAAGCTCTGGGGATAAAAACAAGTTGCAACCTCTGAGCACGTGTGTTAACCTCGTGGCTGAAAAACAAAATCTATAAAGGAATAGATCCCAATTGAGGTAGTCTGGCGGTGGCGTCAAGTTTACCTCTTCGACTGGCGAGTGCCTTTGTAATGCCGCCCGGCAATAACCTAGAAGCTCCAGGTCAAACGCGACAGTTTCGTACTAACCGTTGTGGTGAACGGACGTGTTTCCCTTCCCTCCGCGGTGAACTGTGAGATTGGTGTCTTAGGATTGCGCTAGTGCCTTGCGTGCCTAGAGGCTAGGCTGTGCGGAGATACACTCTTGCGCGTCCGTACCCGCGAGTGGTCGAGGAGGTACTGCTGAAACGTAGTGCCTTCAGCTGCCACCTAGGGGCGCAGGCTGCACTACGAGAGAGGCAGCCGGGTCGCCTTTTACCTACCCCCGGTTTTTTTTAACTACCCCCGGTTACCCCCAACTACCCCCGGCCACCATCAACTACCTCCGGCTACTCCCAACTACCTCCGGCTACTCCCAACTACCCCCGGCTACCCCAAGCTACCCCCAACTACCGCCTGCTACCCCCAACTACCGCCTGCTACCCCCAACTACCGCCTGCTATCCCCGGCTACCCCCAACTACCGCCTGCTATCCCCGGCTACCCCCAACTACCGCCTGCTACCCCCGGCTACCCCCAACTACCGCCTGCTACCCCCGGTTCAGTGGACATTTTTGTCTAAGCGACGTCACCACATCAGCGTAAATTCTACCCACTATCACGTCCAAGGGGTGTTGTATGGTCAACCTCTTGGTCTCGGAGTGTATCGTTCGTATTTCACGAGAACAATAGGAACTCGTGGCCAAGTTGGGCGCATCTTTTACAAATCAGTCATAAAATCTTGCTGGCTTTAATCATCGGTGTAACTGGCGTTGTATTATTTTATAGTAGGCTCATGGCCGGGTTTATTTCTCACTATTACCGGATTATTATGACAATTTGACTTCTAGAGTAACATACGTCTCTTTTATACTTGATCGATCATTTATTTGTTGGTTAACTTAATGGTTATTTTTAGAGACTAGTTACGTTGGTGTTGCCGCATATCAATGTACTTCTGGCCGTTAACTGGACCAACTTTGTAACTGGAATAATCGGGGTTTCTAGGACTGTTTTATACTAGCTATGCGTACGTAAATAGCCTGTAGAATATGTCAGATTCCACTGTAGATTTTTTTTTCAGTAAGCCGAGCGTTTTTAATGTTTCTTGGCTAGTAGAAAACTCAAAGCATAATAAATGCTGACTAAGCTATAAACTAAGCGTCTTTGAATTGAGCCTTTGCAGTAGTGTTGGCTTTTCCGTTGGCTAGTTGCTTAGTCGTGCCCTTCATCGCTATATGTGTCGTTCCTTGTCGACACGGTTGCCTATAACCTGCTTTCGTTGACAGAACCACTTTTCCATAGTCGCGTTGTCTCTTAGTCTCTGGAGGCAGGATACATATGTTTTAAATATAATAATAGTGAAATCAATAATGAGCCAGTAAATACTATTTTGCCAGAGTGTATCAGGGGTATTCTTATCATTTAGTTTATTCATCATAACATTGGTAGTTACAAGTAATCTGCATGTCTTATAATTCAGTGTTCAAATTATGCAGGTTATTCGCACGTTCTTTCGGTGAGTGTGCGTCGACTGACGCGCATCGTTTCAAGTGGTAGCGGTTGATGTTACAGTCTCCACAAATTCGTTCATTTCATAACACGCTTCTTTCAAGCATGTATAATGGTAATAACCGTACCACGTTATCCTACACAATCCGATTTGTTTATAGAGCCTTCTTGCACTTATCTGTGGAAAACGCTAGATCCTCTGTTTAGTTCTGCATTACAAAGTAAATATTTTTTTTCTAAACTCTAGGTATCCGTCCAACACATCTACACTAAAGGGTACTCTAACCGATATTAGGTCCTCCGTAAAGGTTCTCTCTCGACACAGTGGTAATCTTAGTGTCGCCAATGCGTTCCGAGGTAGTCCAAGTACACGCTGTATAAAGTAAATTCTTAATTCGGTCGATGTTCTTGAGGTCTGTCCATTTAAGGTGAGGCGCAATCAGTTGTAAGCTATATCGGACGATTGGTGGGACCTTTATCTTAAATAGTTTGACAGCAATCTTCAGGTCGGTGTCACGAAGTTCTCCAAGAAGCATTAAGCTACTGTTGCTTTGGTTTGTTTTTCTTCTATGTGCCTCCCAAACGAGAGTCTTAGAGTTAGAGTCACTCCCAAATATGAAACCTAACTAACTTGCTCTATTGGGGTGCCTTCTATCTATATACGGCAATCTGCGGTGGCATATGCTCATCCACGAATGAAACGTAGAACTTTAATCTTATTTATACTTATTGTCAGTCGACTTTCATTGCACCACTTTGCCGATTCACTAGGATAAAACTATAAGTTGTCTCGGGGTCTCATTGTCTTACTGGATAATCTGTGGGCGTGCATGTAGAGACTCGCAGAGGTAATGACACGTTGCCTGTGTTTGTATTCTAGGTAACGATGTATTTGTGCGCAGTGAGTGACTTTTAAATGGTAATACATTTTGTAGTATTGGAATGGTGCTTTATTCAATTAGCCTTGACAGTTTCTGGGTGACGTGACCTCTGTCTCTCGTGTATCCCAACATGCGCCTCTTTTAAGAGAAAAAGAGAAAACTGATTATGCGTATTGATGTTGGAATGGCAAAACCTTTAAACTGTGCATAAATATCGCTGCATTAGCGCTGCGGTCCCCACCACCGACCAATAAGATGGCTTTCTTCTGCAGAAGGGTCAATGACTGCATTGTCATCAGATAGTACCCACCGTATGGCGTGGGCCCATATCGATAGTAACTCCACACAGGTGCACTCTGATTTATTCTACATCCGTTTTGGTTTACCTACGTCCCAATACTACTTAAGCTTGTTTATCTGTTACGTATTCTAGAACGACTGTTGTATATAGATAAGCGCTGTGTGCGCTGTGTACATGTATTTAATAGAGTAGTCTTGTATTTGAAAGAAATCGTTGCAATATAAGATGTATAAAAGAAGATCCATCACACTTCCTTGCGAAACAGCGAAGGTTCATAAGGTCACTTTGGAGGACTCGTTGTTGAAGTACTCTGTTTTCTATTATTTAGATATTTGTCTTTCATGGTTAGCGCCGTTGCAGTAATACCATGCGTTGCCACAGGTCACCAATATAATTTGTTTTTACGGATCAGTAATAACTAGATTATAGGTTTTTGTCATTGCAAGGATAAACTGGGGAGGGGGTAGAGGGAAATCAGAATCATAAGTCTAATTAAGTACTTTTTTACAAGGAGGGTTCTGGAAGCGCATGCAAAAAGTTAATGCTAGGCTTAGTATCGGGGAAACACCCAGGAGACAACCAATAGCAAATGACGGCTCACTGCCTTGAGCTGGCATCCCAGGAGGCTGAGACCCTATAACCCACAGGGCGGCAGAGAACACACAGAGTGGACTTCTCGTTAGGCAAATTCCCACTTTGAATAAACCGAAAGGTTAAATATTTAGGCTTAACAGGGCTTTACGCATCCTTACGGGCCTTACGCCTACTCACACATAATTCATGTACCTAAGATGGTCCAACGTTTCTCTAGAAACCCGGTGAAGATTCCCCCCGCGTAAGCGGAGCATCCGGAGCCAAACAATAACTGTTCCTCACTTATCACTTACCCCGGATCTGCGTGCATAATAGTGCTCTTACGACGAACTGTCGTATTACCCCACGAAGCTTCTCACGGGGTACGGGCAGTTTCTGTCCCATATGGTTAGGCTCGAGAAAATCGGGATAGACATATGCGCACTATGCAAAACCGGGAACCGTGATAATGTGGAGTATACTACTGCCATAGAAACACAGACTTATCTGTCTATCGGCCTTGAGAAATCTGGCGACATAGAGTGGGAATGTGATTAAGAGGACGGATAAAAGCTGTGCCACATTACACAGTGAGGAGAGACAAGTTAATTACCATGGAAATACCTTCGTGTTTCCATGATAAATGTCCAACCCTGCTTGTAACCATATCACAGACGGCAGTACTGCCCCATGCCTACATCAACACTCAAAATATCTTACGGCAAGCGAGGGCGACAAAACGTTTTCAGAGATTACATGAGATTGGCGCACGAGTAAGTGTCTCGCACAGATTATGTCACTGTGTAGGGAAAATGTTGCATCCATAGTGGTTTCCATCGAAAAAACATTTATGCTGTAGAACTAGTCGTCCACAAGGGTATACCTCACAATTTTAAAATTAAGTGACATGCGAGTAAAACTCTCGCATAGTCGCATAAACCTACAAACTCTTTAGTGGGTATTTTTAGGTAAGTCAAAAAGTTCGTCGGCTTTTTTACCCGATTTTAAAGAGCCTTATTTATGCAGACAACAGTATTGTTATTCAATGATATATTGACCGTTTTGTTCGATAACCTTCGCCCATCGCCTCGGTAGATCCATGATTCCTTTCTCCCAGAACGTCTTGTCCTTCTCGTCGAAATACTGAGTGAGGTGGAGAGACCTGAACAAGTGATAATCAGATGGTGCGAGGTCGGGACTATAAGCTGGGTGCGGCAGCACATCCCAGTCAAACTCCGCCAATGTTTGCCGGGTGGCCAAACTTTTGTGTGGTGTCGCCTTATCATGTTGAAAAGTGACGCCCCACCTGTTTGACAATTCCGGGCGCTTCGTTGCTACTGCAGCCTTCAAATCTTCGAGTTGTCTGCAGTAGACGACGGAGTTGATCGTCTGACCCATTGGAAGCAGCTCAAAATACACGACGCCCTTACAGTCCCACCAGCAGCACAGCATAACCTTCTTCTGATGAATTTCGGGTTTAGGGATAGCTGCGGCCTGAGAACCTCTGGGTACCCAACTTCTTTTCTGTGTTATGTTTCTGTAGAGTATCAATTTTTCATCGCCGGTTATCAATCTCCTCAGAAATGGCTCATTCGAGTTCTTCCGGAGGAGTGCGTGACAGGTATCGACTCGCCCTTCAAGCTGCCTAACATTGAGGTCGTGTGGTAGCCAGATATTCCGCTTGCACGAGAAACCTGCATCATGAAGGCGATTCCAAACGGTTCCGTGGGAGACTCCCGTTACACCTTCAATTTCTTTTATGGTCAAACCTGGTTTCGAAGTAGCCAGGCTTATGACTTCGACGGTGTCCACAACATTGGGTCGTCCTGACCTCGGTTCATCTTCGAGATTGAAGTTTCCAAGTTTGAAACGGGCGAATCGCTTTTCGACTGTGGATTTGTGTACTGCGTTTTCGCCGTAGACTGCACATATCCTCCGGGTTGTTTGCGCTGCACTTATGCCTTCACGGTAGGAGAACAGCATAATGTGTCGAAAATGCGTATTTTTGTCCTCCATTGCAAACAGCTGCCAATTCCGCAAACGAAACGGTTAAGTTGGAACCGGTATACCGTCGCGCCGCCACGGGTCTGCTCCTGAATGTAAACACCCAGCCGCACTCTCAGGCGGCCCTGCTGCAGAGCGCGGGAATTTAAAAAATGTGGTCCCAGAAAGCCGACGAACTTTTTGACTTACCTAATATTATTACAAGTGACGGCTATTACTGATACTATTGTTAAGAATAAAGGTAATTATCCGTATATATATATATATATATATATATATATATATATATATATATATATATATATATATATATATATATATATATATATATATATATATATATATATATATATATATATATATATACATACATATATAGCTTCTTACTCAGATTCCTACTCATGTCGCCGGTTTTTGTAAAGCTACTAGACAGACGAGTTACGTCTATCAGGACAGGATGTTTGACCTTCCAGCTGAATCTTATATCCGTGCAGGGGTGCTCTTCGGCTGTCATAATCACAGAGTAGTTATGGTCGTTTGGAGAGAGTTCTGTATCTTTCCGGTGCGCCTCAGAGGGCAAAATGATGAAGCAAAAACTCGCGATTTCAGTGCATTAAGAGTACATAATACGTATTGCTATTATGAACTACTATGCATGTAAATTCATGTGTGAGTAAGGTGCTATTCAAGGTAATCGTGTTAAGTACGATGCTCGCTATTGCTCGCTGCTGCAGGTGACACCTTTAGCCAATAACGCTAGCTATGAAAACAGCGTTCTCCTAACGAATTGCGAAAGGCTTGTCGTTTTGTTGTTTTAAATACTGGTCGCTGCGCCACTCATCAATCTGTTTCTTTCTACCTCGCACAATCTCAGATAAGCCTCGCATGTTCTATTCCACATATCTGCTACACATTTGTTTATTATTTGGAAGTGTGGGCGGAACCGCGAGGAAGAGATGGCTGATAATATTGACTAGAAAAGGCCGGTTTGGTCCCGAAGCGACACAAACAATCTTTCATAGGATTTAAAGATTTAGTGTAAAATTTAATTCTTAAATTAAATACAAGAATAATAGAATTTACACACAAATACAAAATACATTTTAATATTTATTTAATAAATTAATTAGCCATCGTGTATGATGGCCAAATATATGAGCAGATTTTTTTACGGCTTTTATGTGTTGCCACCCCCATGACACCCACGATGGTCGGCCCACTTGCCCTACAGATTACTAACCACAGCACCTGTCCTAGTTATGTAATCTCTTGCATGCATTTAGAGCAGTCGTTGGAAGACACATCGGCTGCCCTACTGATGGGTTCCAGGGTCTCTATTGCAATAAATACGAACATTCATTTGTTTTGGCTAATTTAATATATTTACTCTTCTTTTTGGCTTCAGAGAGTTTTGCTAACCACAATAGCTCCACTGTGCTATAATGCAGGTATAATATGAATGTCGTCGCTGGAGTCCCGCGCAACATGTTCCGGCTAATCAAGGCTAATCGCCGGCGCGTGGGGTTCCGCCGCTACGAACCGGAGAGGACACGTAGTCCTCGAATGGTTGGCGGCCATGGACCTAGTCGTTCTTAACACAGGTGCTCCTACATTCCACAGGGCAGGGCGCTTTCTTCTTTAGTATTGGAAAATATTCGTCCACCGTCTCGGCCATCGACCTGCACTTCATGCTCTAGGCTAGCAGAGGATTTTGTCTTCCTTTGTCCATATTTCTAACACAAAAGACGCTACGCCCACTTCCATACAGATTCTCTTGAATTTCCATACGTTGTTTATTTAGAGATATCACATGGGCGCAACTCCGTTGAGGTGTAGGCGCAATCACTTTGTATCCACACTGAGACTATATATATTTTTTATTTGTATCTTATCTGGGAAGTAATGAAACACAGCAGGCGAATCGTTTGTTGCCTCGGAGCTCCAATGTCGTCTACATATATCTAAGAGCTACATTGCACCGCACCTTTTAGTAACACTACTAGGGTCCTACTTAAGCACGTTGGATACCTGACACACGGGCTGGCCGCATTCATCTCGCTTTGTCGTAACACGGCAAGCTGTTTCAAGATCAAAGACGTCTATCGCTCTGCCTGAACGTCCTGTTAATATTAGCAAGGCAGACCGATGTTTACCTATTAACGTTGACCGCCGCGCGCTTGAAGAAATACTGGGCAGACGCGAATTAAATTTGTACCCGTGTCCATTCACGAGGAGAGCCATCTCCGATTCACCAATATTGTTTTCGATATAGGTCAACCTTAACTTTGCTGTTGAGCACGAAATTCCTGCAAGAAGGTTCACCACAACGAGACGAGCTCGTCGAACACTACGGTGGTTACCCCGTCAAGGCTGTCTATGCCAACCGTTCGCCAACAACAGCATTTAATTAAACATACCTAGCCAAGGGATTTTAGCTCCCTTTATTAGAACTAAGCAAATTGTGTCATTTATTGATGTCTTTAGGATGGTGTCAAAGGTAGTACAGTTGGCCGAATCTGACCATTTAAGGCAGAATTCATATACACGAGAGCAAAGTATTTTTCACGATGCACTTGGCAAAACAACTACTGTTTTGCTCCCAGAAACATTCTGGTCGAGTGTGACGTGGGAAGTGCGACACATTGTTCACCTCCTCTAAAATCGAAGCCGTTTCGATTTATGTGAGTAAATAAAAACTATAAGCCCGGCTACAATACATAGTAACAAGGCTTTGACAGTGTATTTTCTACACGTCTGTAAAAACATTATTATTTATGACTTTTATGGGTAGAAATTAATCTCATGAAAATTATCACAGTTATCTTTATTAAAACGCAATTTAGCTTACGAACTCCTCTTTGTAAGAACTGCATGGCTTTTTGCAAAGGTAAAAAAATGTCAGCTTTGAGTTTATGAAAGCTCTTCGCGTAAAGTCTTGTTCAGTGGAGCCTGTGATAACCGCGTCTAAAACGCCTCCGATCATATTCCTTATGACTGAATGATGCGTCCCTAGCAAGTGTAAAAATACATTTCTAGTAAATAAATAGACAAATACTCTAATAAAATAAGATGATAAGTGCTTATTAATTAAGGAATCGTATGAGACAAACTATTCTTATTATTAAAAAAAGTGTTTTTATAATATGTAAAAAATAATTTAGGAGATTATAAAATGCATTTTTAGAAAATACTTGAAGAGGTGTTTAGGAAAGCCACATCAATACCTAGACGTTGTTTTGTTTGTTTGTTTCTTTTTCTCAAACGTCTTTAGTTTTCATGTGACACAGACTATTTTTACATCTTGGAAGACCTTAATCTTTAAGTGACAAAAATTATTATAATCTCAATATATATATATGAATCAGTGTGTGTAGATTATGGTGACAAGCGCTGCTTTTCTGTGGCACACCTATTAGAAACCGAACCTAAGCATCACGATGAGGTTTATTGACATCCTTAAGTATTTATACTCCTATTCAAAATTGTGTCAAGTGCTTACAATTCAAAATTTAAAAAGTTCAAAACTATTCAACAATAGACATGATGTCCGGTTACAGTTGCGTCCTAAACAAGCATGCGGCCATGCTCAAAGGATGTCAGAGCCAGACCGTCAGGTCTTTTTTTATCATCTCTGGACAAGCCCGGGGGTTCCAGTACACATGTTCTCAGCGCGCGACTAAAGATAAAGCGGAGTGACGTGCTCGTGGCCCTGCACTCAAAGGCCACGATGGCCCAACGCGTCTACAAAACAACCTTATAGACATCGGTGGGACACGACTAGGTCAACACCAAGCCGCACCTCGCGCTTATGCGCGTCGTCTCATCGTCTAAAAAAGTCCTAATTCGCGGACAGGGTAAAGCGTGTAACCAAGCTAATGGAACACGCTCGATTAATCAATATTGCTAGTCGCTTTTCTTGTAGGGGGGCTGTCCAACTACCCTGGTTAGCCCTAGCATTGGGAGGAGAATCAAATAACCACAACCATTCGTGGGCCAACCTTTGAAGTTCAATGTTATTAGCATTCCACCCATCACTATCCAATAATGCCTAATAACCCTGTCAGCCGCCTGGGTCAATGACGACACGATTGCGGATCCTGCCATCACTACGGCGTTTGGCACACCTAGGCCGCCTAAACAGAACGGGAGCAATACGTGGCCCCTTGCCACAGCTGCTAGCTTAAGTTTTAATGTGTTTTTTTTTTTAAAGTCCGTTAAATTGCTCTAAAAGCTCTGGGGATAAAAACAAGTTGCAACCTCTGAGCACGTGTGTTAACCTCGTGGCTGAAAAACAAAATCTATAAAGGAATAGATCCCAATTGAGGTAGTCTGGCGGTGGCGTCAAGTTTACCTCTTCGACTGGCGAGTGCCTTTGTAATGCCGCCCGGCAATAACCTAGAAGCTCCAGGTCAAACGCGACAGTTTCGTACTAACCGTTGTGGTGAACGGACGTGTTTCCCTTCCCTCCGCGGTGAACTGTGAGATTGGTGTCTTAGGATTGCGCTAGTGCCTTGCGTGCCTAGAGGCTAGGCTGTGCGGAGATACACTCTTGCGCGTCCGTACCCGCGAGTGGTCGAGGAGGTACTGCTGAAACGTAGTGCCTTCAGCTGCCACCTAGGGGCGCAGGCTGCACTACGAGAGAGGCAGCCGGGTCGCCTTTTACCTACCCCCGGTTTTTTTTAACTACCCCCGGTTACCCCCAACTACCCCCGGCCGCCATCAACTACCTCCGGCTACTCCCAACTACCTCCGGCTACTCCCAACTACCCCCGGCTACCCCAAGCTACCCCCAACTACCGCCTGCTACCCCCAACTACCGCCTGCTACCCCCAACTACCGCCTGCTATCCCCGGCTACCCCCAACTACCGCCTGCTACCCCCGGCTACCCCCAACTACCGCCTGCTACCCCCGGCTACCCCCAACTACCGCCTGCTACCCCCGGTTCAGTGGACATTTTTGTCTAAGCGACGTCACCACATCAGCGTAAATTCTACCCACTATCACGTCCAAGGGGTGTTGTATGGTCAACCTCTTGGTCTCGGAGTGTATCGTTCGTATTTCACGAGAACAATAGGAACTCGTGGCCAAGTTGGGCGCATCTTTTACAAATCAGTCATAAAATCTTGCTGGCTTTAATCATCGGTGTAACTGGCGTTGTATTATTTTATAGTAGGCTCATGGCCGGGTTTATTTCTCACTATTACCGGATTATTATGACAATTTGACTTCTAGAGTAACATACGTCTCTTTTATACTTGATCGATCATTTATTTGTTGGTTAACTTAATGGTTATTTTTAGAGACTAGTTACGTTGGTGTTGCCGCATATCAATGTACTTCTGGCCGTTAACTGGACCAACTTTGTAACTGGAATAATCGGGGTTTCTAGGACTGTTTTATACTAGCTATGCGTACGTAAATAGCCTGTAGAATATGTCAGATTCCACTGTAGATTTTTTTTCAGTAAGCCGAGCGTTTTTAATGTTTCTTGGCTAGTAGAAAACTCAAAGCATAATAAATGCTGACTAAGCGATAAACTAAGCGTCTTTGAATTGAGCCTTTGCAGTAGTGTTGGCTTTTCCGTTGGCTAGTTGCTTAGTCGTGCCCTTCATCGCTATATGTGTCGTTCCTTGTCGACACGGTTGCCTATAACCTGCTTTCGTTGACAGAACCACTTTTCCATAGTCGCGTTGTCTCTTAGTCTCTGGAGGCAGGATACATATGTTTTAAATATAATAATAGTGAAATCAATAATGAGCCAGTAAATACTATTTTGCCAGAGTGTATCAGGGGTATTCTTATCATTTAGTTTATTCATCATAACATTGGTAGTTACAAGTAATCTGCATGTCTTATAATTCAGTGTTCAAAATATGCAGGTTATTCGCACGTTCTTTCGGTGAGTGTGCGTCGACTGACGCGCATCGTTTCAAGTGGTAGCGGTTGATGTTACAGTCTCCACAAATTCGTTCATTTCATAACACGCTTCTTTCAAGCATGTATAATGGTAATAACCGTACCACGTTATCCTACACAATCCGATTTGTTTATAGAGCCTTCTTGCACTTATCTGTGGAAAACGCTAGATCCTCTGTTTAGTTCTGCATTACAAAGTAAATATTTTTTTTCTAAACTCTAGGTATCCGTCCAACACATCTACACTAAAGGGTACTCTAACAGATATTAGGTCCTCCGTAAAGGTTCTCTCTCGACACAGTGGTAATCTTAGTGTCGCCAATGCGTTCCGAGGTAGTCCAAGTACACGCTGTATAAAGTAAATTCTTAATTCGGTCGATGTTCTTGAGGTCTGTCCATTTAAGGTGAGGCGCAATCAGTTGTAAGCTATATCGGACGATTGGTGGGACCTTTATCTTAAATAGTTTGACAGCAATCTTCAGGTCGGTGTCACGAAGTTCTCCAAGAAGCATTAAGCTACTGTTGCTTTGGTTCGTTTTTCTTCTATGTGCCTCCCAAACGAGAGTCTTAGAGTTAGAGTCACTCCCAAATATGAAACCTAACTAACTTGCTCTATTGGGGTGCCTTCTATCTATATACGGCGATCTGCGGTGGCATATGCTCATCCACGAATGAAACGTAGAACTTTAATCTTATTTATACTTATTGTCAGTCGACTTTCATTGCACCACTTTGCCGATTCACTAGTATAAAACTATAAGTTGTCTCGGGGTCTCATTGTCTTACTGGATAATCTGTGGGCGTGCATGTAGAGACTCGCAGAGGTAATGACACGTTGCCTGTGTTTGTATTCTAGGTAACGATGTATTTGTGCGCAGTGAGTGACTTTTAAATGGTAATACATTTTGTAGTATTGGAATGGTGCTTTATTCAATTAGCCTTGACAGTTTCTGGGTGACGTGACCTCTGTCTCTCGTGTATCCCAACATGCGCCTCTTTTAAGAGAAAAAGAGAAAACTGATTATGCGTATTGATGTTGGAATGGCAAAACCTTTAAACTGTGCATAAATATCGCTGCATTAGCGCTGCGGTCCCCACCACCGACCAATAAGATGGCTTTCTTCTGCAGAAGGGTCAATGACTGCATTGTCATCAGATAGTACCCACCGTATGGCGTGGGCCCATATCGATAGTAACTCCACACAGGTGCACTCTGATTTATTCTACATCCGTTTTGGTTTACCTACGTGCCAATACTACTTAAGCTTGTTTATCTGTTACGTATTCTAGAACGACTGTTGTATATAGATAAGCGCTGTGTGCGCTGTGTACATGTATTTAATAGAGCAGTCTTGTTTTTGAAAGAAATCGTTGCAATATAAGATGTATAAAAGAAGATCCATCACACTTCCTTGCGAAACAGCGAAGGTTCATAAGGTCACTTTGGAGGACTCGTTGTTGAAGTACTCTGTTTTCTATTATTTAGATATTTGTCTTTCATGGTTAGCGCCGTTGCAGTAATACCATGCGTTGCCACAGGTCACCAATATAATTTGTTTTTACGGATCAGTAATAACTAGATTATAGGTTTTTGTCATTGCAAGGATAAACTGGGGAGGGGGTAGAGGGAAATCAGAATCATAAGTCTAATTAAGTACTTTTTTACAAGGAGGGTTCTGGAAGCGCATGCAAAAAGTTAATGCTAGGCTTAGTATCGGGGAAACACCCAGGAGACAACCAATAGCAAATGACGGCTCACTGCCTTGAGCTGGCATCCCAGGAGGCTGAGACCCTATAACCCACAGGGCGGCAGAGAACACACAGAGTGGACTTCTCGTTAGGCAAATTCCCACTTTGAATAAACCGAAAGGTTAAATATTTAGGCTTAACAGGGCTTTACGCATCCTTACGGGCCTTACGCCTACTCACACATAATTCATGTACCTAAGATGGTCCAACGTTTCTCTAGAAACCCGGTGAAGATTCCCCCCGCGTAAGCGGAGCATCCGGAGCCAAACAATAACTGTTCCTCACTTATCACTTACCCCGGATCTGCGTGCATAATAGTGCTCTTACGACGAACTGTCGTATTACCCCACGAAGCTTCTCACGGGGTACGGGCAGTTTCTGTCCCATATGGTTAGGCTCGAGAAAATCGGGATAGACATATGCGCACTATGCAAAACCGGGAACCGTGATAATGTGGAGTATACTACTGCCATAGAAACACAGACTTATCTGTCTATCGGCCTTGGGAAATCTGGCGACATAGAGTGGGAATGTGATTAAGAGGACGGATAAAAGCTGTGCCACATTACACAGTGAGGAGAGACAAGTTAATTACCATGGAAATACCTTCGTGTTTCCATGATAAATGTCCAACCCTGCTTGTAACCATATCACAGACGGCAGTACTGCCCCATGCCTACATCAACACTCAAAATATCTTACGGCAAGCGAGGGCGACAAAACGTTTTCAGAGATTACATGAGATTGGCGCACGAGTAAGTGTCTCGCACAGATTATGTCACTGTGTAGGGAAAATGTTGCATCCATAGTGGTTTCCATCGAAAAAACATTTATGCTGTAGAACTAGTCGTCCACAAGGGTATACCTCACAATTTTAAAATTAAGTGACATGCGAGTAAAACTCTCGCATAGTCGCATAAACCTACAAACTCTTTAGTGGGTATTTTTAGGTAAGTCAAAAAGTTCGTCGGCTTTTTTACCCGATTTTAAAGAGCCTTATTTATGCAGACAACAGTATTGTTATTCAATGATATATTGACCGTTTTGTTCGATAACCTTCGCCCATCGCCTCGGTAGATCCATGATTCCTTTCTCCCAGAACGTCTTGTCCTTCTCGTCGAAATACTGAGTGAGGTGGAGAGACCTGAACAAGTGATAATCAGATGGTGCGAGGTCGGGACTATAAGCTGGGTGCGGCAGCACATCCCAGTCAAACTCCGCCAATGTTTGCCGGGTGGCCAAACTTTTGTGTGGTGTCGCCTTATCATGTTGAAAAGTGACGCCCCACCTGTTTGACAATTCCGGGCGCTTCGTTGCTACTGCAGCCTTCAAATCTTCGAGTTGTCTGCAGTAGACGACGGAGTTGATCGTCTGACCCATTGGAAGCAGCTCAAAATACACGACGCCCTTACAGTCCCACCAGCAGCACAGCATAACCTTCTTCTGATGAATTTCGGGTTTAGGGATAGCTGCGGCCTGAGAACCTCTGGGTACCCAACTTCTTTTCTGTGTTATGTTTCTGTAGAGTATCAATTTTTCATCGCCGGTTATCAATCTCCTCAGAAATGGCTCATTCGAGTTCTTCCGGAGGAGTGCGTGACAGGTATCGACTCGCCCTTCAAGCTGCCTAACATTGAGGTCGTGTGGTAGCCAGATATTCCGCTTGCACGAGAAACCTGCATCATGAAGGCGATTCCAAACGGTTCCGTGGGAGACTCCCGTTACACCTTCAATTTATTTTATGGTCAAACCTGGTTTCGAAGTAGCCAGGCTTATGACTTCGACGGTCTCCACAACATTGGGTCGTCCTGACCTCGGTTCATCTTCGAGATTGAAGTTTCCAGGTTTGAAACGGGCGAATCGCTTTTCGACTGTGGATTTGTGTACTGCGTTTTCGCCGTAGACTGCACATATCCTCCGGGTTGTTTGCGCTGCACTTATGCCTTCACGGTAGGAGAACAGCATAATGTGTCGAAAATGCGTATTTTTGTCCTCCATTGCAAACAGCTGCCAATTCCGCAAACGAAACGGTAAAGTTGGAACCGGTATACCGTCGCGCCGCCACGGGTCTGCTCCTGAATGTAAACACCCAGCCGCACTCTCAGGCGGCCCTGCTGCAGAGCGCGGGAATTTAAAAAATGTGGTCCCAGAAAGCCGACGAACTTTTTGACTTACCTAATATTATTACAAGTGACGGCTATTACTGATACTATTGTTAAGAATATAGGTAATTATCCGTATATATATATATATATATATATATATATATATATATATATATATATATATATATATACATACATATATAGCTTCTTACTCAGATTCCTACTCATGTCGCCGGTTTTTGTAAAGCTGCTAGACAGACGAGTTACGTCTATCAGGACAGGATGTTTGACCTTCCAGCTGAATCTTATATCCGTGCAGGGGTGCTCTTCGGCTGTCATAATCACAGAGTAGTTATGGTCGTTTGGAGAGAGTTCTGTATCTTTCCGGTGCGCCTCAGAGGGCAAAATGATAAAGCAAAAACTCGCGATTTCAGTGCATTAAGAGTACATAATACGTATTGCTATTATGAACTACTATGCATGTAAATTCATGTGTGAGTAAGGTGCTATTCAAGGTAATCGTGTTAAGTACGATGCTCGCTATTGCTCGCTGCTGCAGGTGACACCTTTAGCCAATAACGCTAGCTATGAAAACAGCGTTTCCTAACGAATTGCGAAAGGCTTGTCGTTTTGTTGTTTTAAATACTGGTCGCTGCGCCACTCATCAATCTGTTTCTTTCTACCTCGCACAATCTCAGATAAGCCTCGCATGTTCTATTCCACATATCTGCTACACATTTGTTTATTATTTGGAAGTGTGGGCGGAACCGCGAGGAAGAGATGGCTGATAATATTGACTAGAAAAGGCCGGTTTGGTCCCGAAGCGACACAAACAATCTTTCATAGGATTTAAAGATTTAGTGTAAAATTTAATTCTTAAATTAAATACAAGAATAATAGAATTTACACACAAATACAAAATACATTTTAATATTTATTTAATAAATTAATTAGCCATCGTGTATGATGGCCAAATATATGAGCAGATTTTTTTTACGGCTTTTATGTGTTGCCACCCCCATGACACCCACGATGGTCGGCCCACTTGCCCTACAGATTACTAACCACAGCACCTGTCCTAGTTATGTAATCTCTTGCATGCATTTAGAGCAGTCGTTGGAAGACACATCGGCTGCCCTACTGATGGGTTCCAGGGTCTCTATTGCAATAAATACGAACATTCATTTGTTTTGGCTAATTTAATATATTTACTCTTCTTTTTGGCTTCAGAGAGTTTTGCTAACCACAATAGCTCCACTGTGCTATAATGCAGGTATAATATGAATGTACGTCGCTGGAGTCCCGCGCAACATGTTCCGGCTAATCAAGGCTAATCGCCGGCGCGTGGGGTTCCGCCGCTACGAACCGGAGAGGACACGTAGTCCTCGAATGGTTGGCGGCCATGGACCTAGTCGTTCTTAACACAGGTGCTCCTACATTCCACAGGGCAGGGCGCACTTCTTGTATAAACCTAACTATCACACGCCGGACAGAGGCCCACAGGATTTTAAACTGGAGAGTTTTAAATGACGAAGAATCACTAAGTGACCACCATATAATCGAATTTCACGTGACGACCAGCTTAAAGCAATCCTCTGCAAGGCTGCATCCGCCTATGAGGCGTCAGGGAACCGCCGAACTCCGGGAGTCCCTTAGGGCCCGCTTCGATGACGGGCCTCCAGGAGCTCTTAGAGACCGCGTGCAGGGCTCCCTCGGGGCGTGGCACGAATGCTAGGCGCCGCGGCACACCAAAGTACTGGTGGACTGCGGAGATCGGACATCTAAGGAAGAGATGCCTTTGAGAGAGGCGCTTTTTACGCGTGCCCGGAGGCGTGCACCCGAGGGGAGGTATGCCCTGTACCATGGCGCCGAGTATAAGAGGCTGAGGACTCTCTTACGCAGGGAGATCTCCAGAAGTAAGGAACGCTCCGGAAGAGCCTTTCTCGAAGAACTGGAGGACGATCCCTGGGGCCGTCCATACAAGATGGTAAAGGGGTGCCCGCCTTTTAAACGGAGAGTGGACCTCACGCCGGACAAGGCCCAAGAGGCAATATCAGTCCTCTTCCCAAAACATCCTCCCTTTGACCGCGCCCCCTACCTGGAGGCCCCAGGGACGGAAGAACAGGATCCTCCAGAAGTCACCTTGCAAGAGGTGTACGAAGCGGCGGCGCGCCTCAAGGAGGGAAAGGCACCAGGCCCCGACGGCGTTCCGGTCTTCGCGGTCAAGCTACTAATGACGGAATACCCGGAAGCAGTAGCCGCCGCGGCGACTGGGATGTTCCGGACGGGCTCGTTCGCTGCGGCATGGAAGGCCGCAAACCTTGTTCTCATACCCAAGGGCCCCGGCTCCTACCGCCCGATCTGCCTACTCGGCGCCCTGGCTAAAGCATTCGAGTCCATCGTGGAGGCACGCCTCCGGGACTTCGCGGAGGGGACCGACCTGCTGTCCGACGCCCAGTACGGATTCCACAAGGGCTACTCAACCATCGGCGTCCATAAAGCGGATCCAGACGCAGGTTGAACTCCTCCGCGAGTCCCCGCCTAGAAGACGGTACTTGTTCCTCGCGATTTTACTGGACGTCAAGAAGGCTTTTACAGCCTACCGTGGAAAGTCATCCTAGGGACTCTCCACAGGAAAAAGGTCCCCTTTTGTCTTCGGAAGCATTTTATCAAATTATCTACATGACAGAACAATCCAGTCCCGCGGGTCCGTTTTTAACATGACTGCAGGGGTGCCACAGGGATCCATACTTGGCCCCCTTCTATGGAATATAACCTACGACGACGTGCTGCGGCTGCGAGGATCTCCCCCCCGGCGTCAACCTCCTTGCCTATGCTGACGACCTCGTCCTAACCGTCCAGGCTCGGACCGCGGACCTGCTGCAGAGCCGTGCGGACGAGGCACTTGGCGACGTCGCCCGCTGGATGCAAGAAGCGGGGCTCGCTCTCGCCCCAGCCAAAAGCGAGGCGATACTCTTGGTGGGCCGAAGAACATGCCCTGACCTTCACCTCCGCCTAGATGGCCAGGAGATCGTACTCGTCAACCACGTAAGGTACCTCGGGGTTACCCTTGACAGGGGTATCCGCGGTACCGAACACGTGCATCGGGTGACGGAAAAGGCAACGAAGACAGCCAATGGCTTCGCAAGTCTCATGCTCAACACATATGGTCCACGGCAGCTGAGAAGACGAATAATTATGCCCGCGGCCGAGTCGGTTGCCCTGTACGGAGCTTCGGCCTGGCCCACCAACACACTAAAATTCGCCGCGAACAGGACTCGCCTGCGTCGGGCCCAAAGGGTCGGAGCTCTCAGGGTGAATCTCAGCGTACAGGACGGTCAGCGCCGCGGCGGCCTTCGTCCTTGCCGGAACGATCCCTGCCGCCGCTTATGGGATAACCCAGGCCTCAAAAAAGACGAGGCACGTCAGCGTACAATCGACCTCTGGCAGGAGGAGTGGGAAGGCCTCGAACAGGGTGCCCCAGGCGCCAGCCTCCGCACTCTGATCCCAAATATCAGAAGCTGGCTTAACCGGCCGGGGGGGAAATTACATTCCACGCAACCCAAGTCCTCACAGGTCACGGCGAGTTCCAGTCGTACCTGTTCAGGATTGGAAAGGTCCCCAGCCCCACGTGCGTCCACTGCGGCGATGGACTCGACGACACTCCAGAGCACACGGTGCTTAGGTGTCCGTCATGGGCGGAGCAGCGCGCAAGCCCAACAGAGTTTTTAAGTAACAACCCAGCTCTTTACCTACACGACCTCACCATGAAAATGACGGAATCAATTTCAGGATGGCACAAAGTGACCCAAGCTTTTAAGAACATACTGCAAGAGAAGACAAGGGCCTCCCTTCGAGTCCGCTCGCGCCTCCCCGAGGCTCCCGGGGAACACATCCGCCTGGACCAGTAGACTCGCCCCCCCTGACTGTTTGATGATATGCGCAAGCAGTTCCCAGTCAGCGTGAGAGGCGGGGACACGACTGGTTTTTAGTGGGTTGGAGCTCCACAATACCGGCCCGCACTTGCAGGGAGCTCCTTTGCTGCGATGCCCGCGTGTGCAACCGCATTTTCCAGTTAGTCCTCTTAAAAAAAAAAACAAGGCTGTGCTTCGAGCAAGCTCATAGGGTATTGATGACGGGATGTCCTAGCTCCCCCCATTAGCCCAAACGACCGGTGTCGCGCAGGGCGATAATCTGAGCTCTCTGCTGTTTTCCCTGCTGACGAATGACTTGCCACCTCGAGTCCAAGAATCTACTTCTCACGTTAAAAATAATGCTGTATGCAGATGACCTTGTCATTTTCGAAAGAAGTCGTTTCCATGCACAACAGGCATTCACTAGACTCTCCACGTAGGTATAATATACTGGCCCGACCATCAACCTTGATAAAAATGAAGTTGCGAAATGATGGCTATTCGAATCCGACCCACTTTGAATAGGGCTAACGACCCTTGAGTATATGAATAGTTTTAAGTACTTGGGGGTGGTACTACCTACCAACGGCCGACGTTTTGCAGAGCACATTACAGACAGGGTCGGGCGAGCCTTGGTTGCGAGTGCTGGAGTGCAGACGCCATCAAAGCTATCGCTACAATCAACAATGGCCTTGTTCGAGATACGGGGTTGGAACCTGTTGCTGCGTACGGAATTCAAGCATTCTAGGAGTACCTTTTCGCGTTGCAGCTTGAGGTGCTCGATCGTATATAGCCAGCATTTCTTAAACGTGTCATGGGCCGCTATTTACAGAATATCTCAAACAACGTTTCGACCTTCAGGTTACTTCTGCTCACTTAGAGTTCATTAGCGTATGAAAGCGGAAGATGGCAGAAATCGTCCCTGAATTTTATTATACGGGTGCAATGACCAACGACGCATGGGAGGGGCGTAACAGGACTAATAGGCACGTAGTAGCACGTTTTGTAGGTTCATGGGTTTCACCACAGTCTCTGCAGAACATTAGGTTTTATTGTGCTATGTGATACCTGTATTTGCAGTAGGTGCGGAAACTCTTGCGCCAGGTACTACGCTCTAATAAGATGGTCCTAATAGTGTATTATAGCGTAAAATTTGTATCCTGGGGACATCGAAAATAAGATTCTTCTTCAATTAAAAGCATGTGGATGTATATATTTAACAACAGAACTGGTATGCTCATACTAACACAACTTGTATAATGAAAATAACAAAGATGGTAATAAACGTCATATCACAATATGATTGTCGTCGCATGTCACACCAAATATTTTCCACATATAATAATTTAATTTTATTCACAAATAACTGATAGTTTAATCACCTACAATGCAATATTGTCATTTTTCTAATAAAGCAGTATGTTATCCTATCTGCGTGTTAAGGATCAACTAAAGCAAAACTGGGCCCGGTAATGTGGGTAAAATTAAAAGAGTTCCATGTGAGTCCTGTCGGACCCAGTAGGCAATATGCTTAAGAAAAAAACGCACGATTTAAATACATAGGTCGTATACGCGGTTTTCATCGATTATGTAAAGACCGTCGATAGAGCCCCTCACCAACTACTGGTTAATTCGTTTCGATAAGCTAAAGTGGGTGGTTCTATTCTTAGGGTGCTACCCGCGTTTTAACTGTGGGGCGGCGAGTCTATATAGCCGAGACAAAAGGTGGGAAGTTCGCAGGAAAACCCGCTCAGCTACCCTACGTTCGTCCTACTTATCGCTGCCTAGTTTGTCATATGTGGGAGGCGTTTAGAAACGCAGTTGTCATAATTTATGCGGATGACGTTGTGGTTTCACACCGCAACTTCATCTTTCATTATGAACCTCATATTTTATTACCCCATAGTGTCGCCGACAATACGTCAGGCCATCCGGTGTATTGTCAGTGACAATGAAGCCTACCTAAACGGATACGTCCCTTGCATTACCAAGGCTTTTAGACCTGTAAGACGAACGCATACTTTGTACTGGAGTTTTACTCTCTGAGCTTTTGTTCGCACTCGGTTAGCAGCACAATTGTTGTCAGTGGACAAGTGCGCGCCCCTACAACTGGCACATCTTGTCTCCTTTCAGCATTTTCAAATTTGATGCTCATAGCAACCACATCTTTTCCATGCGAGTTCCTTCTGTATCTTTCATTCTTTAGCCCTTTGTCCGTACTTATGGCTGTCGGATCACTAGTTTTGCTTACACATTATGTGCGCATGTTAATTATCAGATGTGACAGGAGTTGCATTGCTTGTATCAATAAATTTTAGTAGAAGACCGATGTCTTTACCGCTTGCCGGCCATTGGTGCATTGAAACATCGCCCTAGTCTCCGCTAAAACGATTCAAAAGAGCAATTGCTCGTAGGAGCATTAGTAGCCGAAGTCGCTTCATAGACAAATTGTTTTTGCCTTGATCGTTCTGTCTTAGCTCGTTGAAACGGTAGTCCATGCTCTACCAGCTCCGGTAACATTGCTTGAACCATTAGGTAACTCCTAGATAGCATCCACTATTTCCGAGCTCTTTTCACCCATTGGGTGACTAGAAAGTGCGCTCCTCACTAGCCCGTCCTTCAACAAAAAAGACTCAGAGGATATATACGTAACCAATCAGCACCAGGCTAGCTACCATGATTGCTGTTAGTGCAGTCTCTAGGATATACGCACACGTTTCCATTACACATTATCCAATCGCACAATACGGTGATAATACGGTGACGTATAAGAACCGCTGCACAAATTGCGTGATTATTTGCTTTAGCGTTTATTTACCTGAAGTTGTTCGACGCTCCCATAAAAGATCCACGTTTGATTCTATCTTAGTGAACTTATAAGTGTTATCATTAGTTCACTGAAATATTAAAGTGGGCGACTTGAAAAAACACACATATATGTTTCTAACTACTTATAACCAGCTTTGTTACACGCGTTAAACCAACTTCAATGAAGATACTCGTAACAAATGATTAAAGTGCAAGCAAGGGCGGGCCAGACTGAATCTCCTAGATGCGTATGCCTCTGTAATGTATTCCGGTAGACCTACGCGGCTACACATGTATGCATACACTAAAACACAAAAAAAAACAGTTGCAGACCGGATTAGACGCATTGTCGCATAGTCTGTTATTGTCTGTTGTTTTTGCATATACTCAACAGCAACTTATTAGTTCTAGGGAGGCTGATCAATTCCGTAAATATAGAGTGGGAAACAAAATGTTGGGTGGTTCTGGGGACACGTCGACAGCCGCCTTGTCCCGAAGCACGTAGGATTTTCAGCAGATTCCCGCGCAGTTTATACAGATAATAGAATAGCTTCTCAGTGAATAGATAGATTTGTTCCTGCTAGAGTGATCAAACTGCTACCATGGCAAAAAATACAGCGAAGACGATATTTAACAATTTGTCACTTGGAGCATTGATTGCCCTGAAATCAAGGTCGTTGCGATGGGTCGATCATCCGTCGTTGCGGCAAATTAATAAATCTTTGACACACAGCGCTCAGCTCCGCTGTGATGGCATTATCGCTGGAAAATCACTGCGGCATAGGGCTGGACTGGATCCCGCGCTTAATGCTTGTCATCGGGGTGGCCCAGCAGAATCTGCAAACTGCGAGAGCGGTTTTATCAATGTGGTTTCTAATGTGGCATGAAAGATTGATGGCATGGATAGGTCGACAGTGCCACCGCGCAAAGGCGTCGTTCCTTTGACAACGACAAATAGCGACTATACCAACGGCAAATAAGCTTTCATAAACTGACCGTAGCTTACGCACGGTAATTTCTGATAATTGCTTATTAGCAATAACTATCTAAAGGCTGGAGAAGACTGGCGGTGTCTGCACACCGGTTCAAAAATTAAGCTGTATGCTGCTATTACTAATCGATGCAAAATAAAGGTTGTACGAGACAAAACATCTGGTAGTAACATGTATTTTTGGCAATAGTACTTCTCTTATTCTCATTCAATAAATGGCTATATTTATGTATATATAGAAGCCATTCAGTAACTTTTTATCGTCTCAAATTTACCTACTTCTTCAAAGACATAAATGTTCGAACACAGCTGCAGCAAGAGCACGCAACCTTAAATAGACTGCGTCAAAATATATTTGTACTGGCTTTTTGCATTATTCTGTTCCTTACATACCGAATAACCCATATATAATATAATATATATATATATATATATATATATATATATATATGCCGACGATATCGTCATGTATAGTCGTGACAAGCTGGAGTTGCAGTCGAGTTCGTTAACACCTTCTGCTACCTTGGGGTTAACTTTTCGATAAAGGGCATAACCTTCAAACAACACATTGCCGAACGGACTAGGAAAAGTCTAGTGTCCACAATTGAAAAGCCCCAACAGTTATCTCTGAGCACACTAAAAGCAGTTTTTGACCTGAAAGTTGCTCTGGTGGCGGCCTCCGGCATCCAGGTCATGTGGGAGCATCTCAGTCTATCACATCTAGATAAACAAGATAAGGTAAAGCCCACGTTTTTCAAGCTAGCCATTAGGCTGCCACGACAACGCGAAACAGCTCTAGTTTACCTTATGACCTCTACTCTATCGCTTGTAGAAGATCTAGTTACTAGATTCCGTCTCCCAGAAACCCCTGCTCTTAGTCAGTTTAGAGAAAACTTCACAAAGAAAGCTCGAGCAGTTCCCGGAAGCTTTTTCAAATCGCCAGCAGTGGTCACATAGAACTCACAGAGGCCACTGCAACCCAACCGACATCTCGTGACCCGCTATTCACTTTAGGAATTCCACCATAAACTCTGTCATAGATGAAACTTTCACGATCCTTCGGTTGTTTATGCAGCCAGCCGTGCTCTATTTATCATCTCGATAACTGTTAGAGAGCTATTTTTCTTACGCAGTTAGCTCGATGATATTTTATTACCTATTTATAAACACGTGCTTTATTACAATTATATATATATATATGTTTATGGTGCAATAAATAAATGAAAGTTGGTACTGCGGCTAACATCGACAAGGGCAAAGAGGACGACCTGATTTTAGTGGGGGTTTGTGAGTCTCGCACTACTGTTTGCCTTAACAACGACGCCCTCACACGCTTACATTTATCATAGCCTACCTTCAATAGAATATAGATTGTCCTAGGAATTTGTAGAGATTACGTTTTCGCTTGTCCCTATCAGGAGCATATCGGCAAGGTATACCACGACCTTTAGAGTGCCTCTTATGTCGCTGAGGTCTAGTAGGCAAAAAGTCTCTGCGTTAAGTTTGTCATCGCTTATCATGTACTATTTGCTAAGTTATTCATCGCTTATTATTGACTATTTACTCAGTGAATGTGTATACTCGTTCAGGTCATCATTTATGCGTGTGCATGGGTGACATTTAGGCCAATCAATAGTGCGAACAGCAGGCGCGATTGAAAGCCGTGATTGATCCGATGAGCGGAAAGTGGCTTCAGGCCATTCCCTCACCGCAGCTGGGGACGATGCTGGACAATACCACACTTCGCATCGTCTCTGGCCTGCGCCTGGGGGAATCAGTCTGCTTTGCACATAACTGTGCAAGATGTGACCTACCGGTGTCTTCTACGGGTGAGCATGCTCTCGCTTGCAAGAGGAGCGCCGGTAGGTTCTCAAGACATTCAGCTTTAATCGACGTAATACACCGAGCAATGCAGTCTGCTTACATACCGGCTGTCAAGGAGCCGGTCGGACTGTCAGCCAACAGCCAACTGCGTCCGGACGGCCTGACTCTAGTTCCATGGAGTGAAGGTCGCTGCCTTGTGTACGACGTCACCGTGTCTTGCACGTTGGCCGCTTCTTATGCTCGCCATACCAGCAGGGAGGTCGGAGCAGCCGCTCACCTTGCCGAAGATCGCAAGTTGGCAAAATATCGTGAACTGGAACAAAACTTTATCGTTCAACCAATTGCCTTCGAGACATTAGGCCCAATGGGAAAAATCACAAGGAGCTTTCTGGCGGAGCTGGGATCTAGAGTTGCTGCATCAACCGGTGATAGAAGGTCATGGCAGTTTTTGCTACAAAGAATATCAGTCGAAATTCAACGCGGAAACGCCGCGTCCATAATCGGTTCATTGCCCACGGGCAAGGGACTCCCTTTTTTGCCGTAGCCGAACCAAATCGGCGTCAAGAATTGTATGTGCATCTAAAGAATCTAAATAAATACAATACTTGTTGATGTATGTGCGAACATGGATACGTGTATTGTATGAACCACTGTGATGAACTACACGCGATATGCATTAAATTAACTTTTTAAAGACGCATTTGATCGTTATTCTACTATAGTATAATTGGGTTTCGGCAATAGAACACTCGCATTATGTCGATGCCTGAGGCTACTGTCTTGAGTGCCTGTTATTATTACAATAACTTGTATTTAATTTTAAACAAGATTTTCAGTGATAAATAGGCAGTTCCGTCAATAAACCACGCTTTAAAATAAGAAAAAAAGATTGTAGTTGTAATGATATAGACCGTGCTTTATGTCCACTCGGGAGTAGTGCACTCCTACAAGAAGGGTCCCTGTCTACTGCTTCTCGAAGATATGGCCGCCTATCCATGCTTTTACGGTTAGGGGCGGGTGGTCGTCATACTGCTTATTACTCTCGTCTCGATAAGTAATTGCGGCAAACCATAGCTTGATGCATACAGTTTCATGGTGATGAATGTCGAGCAGGAGAGCCTCCTCTTAATCTGTGAGATGGTCATACGTCGATTTGCATTAAGAAGTAAACTGGGAGATAGTAACAAGGCTCAACGAGGAATCAGGCATTTTTTGTGCAACTGTTTTAAGAATTCCTCAACCTCCGACTGAAATATGTATTTCAAACTCCGTACACATGTTGCGGCCACAGTGAAGGATGACGGCAACAGTTCCAAGGTTATTGTCAACGAAGTCGGCAACTTCTTTTAGCCTGCTCGTTATGTCGGGCTGATGAGCTGTCCGAGCATATAATGCCGTTTTTTAGGAATGACAATCTCTTTCCCGTTAGATGCCGTGCTGCCGTATCTCCACTAACGAGCACACATTTAATGCTGTCTAAGTGGTTTGGCTCGATACCGGTCCGTTTTAATGATTTCAACTGTGAAGCAGAGAGTATGTATTATCTAGCCATAGTAACCGATAGCTCTCAGCTTTTAGGTCTCTGAATCTCCTAAAGAGATTTATCTTACAATAAACCATGGAGCTGTTAATGTCGGGACCTTTACCAAGCAACTGTAAAATCTTAACACGACTGACGTTCATTAAAAATCATACTCGTTGCGTCGAAGTCCGAGAGCACGAACTGCATCTCAGTGTGCTCCCACCAAATGAAACATTGCAATGCGTGCAGGGTGCCGTCAGTGCGTTTGGTAACGAGCGCCTTGGTTTCTTTATCGCGCGAGCTTTAAGCCTCTCTTTATCCATATCCTCGGTTACAACGAATCTTCTCCTTTGGTTGTTAATTCGAAAACCTTGATTTTGTTGTCTGCGATCGCTCGCGCAGCATCATTGCAACTGTGTGTTGCTGTTAGGTTATCTGAGAAAGCTTTAGTTTTTGAATGTTTTGATGTGTGATGTTGTGTGGTGAATGGAAACTTAAAGCGGCCTCCTGGAGTCACTAACAACTCTGGCGCGAAACACGCCGGGATTTACCATCTCACTTAAAGTCACTCTATACATCTTGAAATTCACTGTACTGTAACGACTTCAATCGCAATTGCTGCTGGTCGAACTGCCGTAGTCCGTATTTGCTCATCTGCTTTTAAACGCCGTGCTTTGAGCTCTGATGAAATTGCGTGGTTTATCAAGTTCTAAGACAAACTGCTGTTAAAACATTCGTCATCTGCCCGTGCATCTGGCGGAACCCCGAGTCGAAACTCTAAGTGAGCTCACTCTTCAACGGCTTCACTCTGTCCTCTTCGGGCAGTTTAAATTTAGAGGCATAGAATATCGTATCGTTCAACAGGTAAATGACACTCCCTCGCCGCCACTGCAATCGGAAGTCACATAGCAAACTCAACTGTAGTCCATAACAGGTCGTATGATGCCGTAGTAAGAACCATCGACGTTGACTCTGCTGCTGGATAGGAACTGAGAGGGAATATTCCTGGCGCGAATTCGACCCTGCAAAAATTAGTTCCACCCGGTGAAGCCAAGAAGGAAGCTCATCAAGAATTCAACTATAGTTCCAGTACTAAATATTCGTACAGCAGTTTGCCTAGAAGCGGCGAAATGTTTACAAGGTCTTATAGATGCATTTGGTCCATATGGCTGCTGTGCTTAACATCAGCACGAGGTTCAAACAACACCTAGATAAGTATAATTAAATTAATTATTAAAGTTAAGAATCCTAATAATTTTAGAGATCAATGTCAAATGTTATTTAATACCCCAGAAACTCTAATAATTTCACAGTAATTCAATGCTGGAACTGAGAGGCTTAGCAAATCAGGGCAGCTAGAGACTTTAATAAAATTACTTCAGCAGTGTGAAGGGTCCAGATTGGATGTTATGGTGGTCAGCAAGACCTGGTTAAAAAGCACTGATAACGGCTAGCGTCTAGTCTAGTTTCATCTTGTTCACATATGGTCGTGAGTCAGGAGAGACGCAGCGGCGGGATTTGCGTGCGCTCAAACTGTACACTACTTTTGATGTCTCTAAAAACCAGTGGCGAGAGTAGGCTCCAAGGAGTTTGTGTTCAAGTAACACAAGAATCCGATTTTGATGGTAATATTGTTGGCTTCTACTCCAGAAATTTCACTCAAATAACCACTCTGTTCAATGTTCTGGAAGACATTGTTCCTGCAACCTCTGCCCTTTCTTGTTTGCTATTGGGAGACTTGAATATCAGCCTTCTTGGCAGACCTTCCTGCATAGAATGTTCGGCGTTCTTCTTTCCTAAGAATAGTTGCCATGCCACTAGAACAATAAGTTGTCCGTCATCCGGAACATGCATTGATCACATCGCTGTGGAAGTGTTGTAGTACATTTTTATGTGTGGTTCCCGCGTCAGGCTAATTCCGCTTTTCTATGACCATTATGCTATTGTCGTTACGCTTAGGGTACATCCTGCTGCTTTACATTATAGACTTCCCGAAGTGTCATTTTCCATGCGGCTGCACGACAGATCTTCCGTAGGCTTGCTTATTAGTCGTATACAGAGCACTAACTGGTCACAAGCAAACGATGAATCGTTGACGAGTTGCTGCAAATGGAAAGTGCTTCGCCGCAGTCGTCAGACAAGGATTCAGTTGGTAGGTCACATACATTTGTATTCTCTCCTGGTCTTAGCACAACGTCAACAAGTTTCAAACTTGGCATCGCCAGGTAGGCTTACACGAATTAAGGGCTGCCTATTGCAATGCACTCCGGAGATACAGGAGGCCCTGCGACTTGCAAGAGACTCTTTTTACAAGCGCAGGTTTATGAAGCTAAATGACAATTTCTCCCAACTTTGAAATTTCATAGATGAGTCCTGCTGTACTACCGGCGGAGCGGTATTACAGCAGGACTCATCTATGAAATTTCGCTTCGGCGGAGCATTGCCGATGAGCTCAACAGGGACTTTGCAACCATTGAGTCAAGCACCGTAGGCGCCCTTGAAATCCAGACGGATGTCCGGGCTGAGTTAGCATCGATCTAGAAGATGAATCAAGATTTAAGTTCAAATTAGCTGAAGTTAATTAATTTGAAGTTCAATTAGTTGTTGAAAACACAAAGGCGGGCTGGGACGGTGTAGCCATTACTGTTCCCAGCAAGTTTTTAAAAATGAATGCTTTCAACTCGCTCGTCCGCTCGCTCCTATAGTCAACTTATCCGTTAACAGTGGTTTGTTTCCAACCAGATTAAAAAAGCAATTTTTATGACCATAATCCTGCTTAACATTTCGGCGAATATTAACGGCAAGACGTTTGCGTACGCGGATGACACCTGAATATTTAATAAATGCTATTTTGTCATGAACGGACCTAGCTTGACGACGATACACGTACTGATCGTGTATACGTGCAAGTGGCTATCGAGATCCTCAAAGTTTTTGGTCGTGTTCTTAGTGCCAGCATGACCAACCTGGTGCTATTTCATACGTCATAGAGAACCACTGGTGTGCACCAGATCACACTTGATACGACGCAACTTGCTTTGTCCTAGACAGTCAAATGTTTGGGCCTAAACCTGCATAAGGCCATGAAATAACAGTGCCATCTGGCTGCTCTAGCACCTATATGCTATTCTATCATTGCGGCGTTGACGAAATTTAGACGGATTGGTGTTTCAGGCCTTCTTCAAGTCTATACCAATCTGCTATTACCAGCATTATGTTATGCTCCTCCCATTTAGGGGGAATGCTATATCTCGTCGGGCCTAAATAATCCACGATGCCCTCATGGCAATGTTTGGCAGAAGCCGCGGATATTTTGTAGCTAATCTGTTTGCCGCGTACAAACTGCTCTCGATTATTGAAACGTATTATTGCTTGCGTTCGAGATCATGAGAGGTAAGAGTCCATTGTGGCCAGCCGCTTTAACCGCCGCATTTTTATGAAAAATACAAGGGACGATTCAATCAGTTCAACAGCAATTGCCATCAACAGAGCGCTCTGCGCCTTGGCGTCGCGACTTCGACTCTCCCGCAACCTAATCTGCGGCACTTAGAATTTTTCGAGGCAAATTACGTGGCGCAACTTGCCTTTGCTGTTACGCTGCTTGGTTTTTGGCAGGTTTTGAACCGAATATCGAATCGTGTTGACCATTGTGTTGTCTCAATTTACGCCGCGGTCACTGAGGGCCTCGAGCCTTACGTATCACTAGGGAGAAGACGATCCAATCTCCTAGACCTAGTTGCTTTAACCTGTTTCGTATACTTGCACCAAATCATTGCACCAGCTTCATTTGTCTGTGATTTCGTCTCCTTTTCGCACTGTTTCTTCTTCTCCATCCCTCTGGTACACTTCTCTTAGAAACTGCTCTTTGTCCGTTGCGGGACCACACACGTTAAGAACGCCTAGGCACCACTGATAAAACGGCAATCTCACGAACTGCAACTAATTCACTCCACACATATTCGTACACTGGCATAGATGAAGTACCGGAGGCGGTGGTTAAATCTGTGGCTTGCCGTACCACAGTTTTTCAGGACCCAACTGCGAACATCAAACTCTAAAGATTCCTTTGCTGGAACATGCAACCGAGACCAACATCGCCTTAAACCCCAAAGATCAACACCCCCATGGGGCCACTCTTAGGGAGAGCACAGTATGCATCGACAACGGCATAGGGATTGTGGGATGAATAACGCAGACCTCAGAGACCAACTGCAAAGGTCAACGACTTCGTAAGGCGAGAGCCCGCAGCGACAAACCACACGGCAAGGGGTCACCATTTGCAATCAACAGCCATGGTCGGACAACATTCATTATCATACGCATCATCAGGCAGATGTCGAATTAGAGAATGATTCGCCCCAAAGCTCCACTGAAGCCATTGCGGAACGACTTTGCCGCATCGGTAGTCCAGCAGCTTGCTTCCAGTGCGAAAGACTGTAAAACCAGTCTTGTGGAAATGGAGACGCTTTACTATTACATTCCGACTTACTTCTTAGTCAGCGGTCTAAGAAGTAGACGTTCTTGTGTCAACGGAAACCTGTGCCCACATGCGACGGCGTATCCATGATGTAAAACAATCGCTAAGACATAACAAAGGCAGTGTATGTCCAAGTACTTATTATCACATTTATTTTGTTTTTCTTGAGTACGCATATAACCTTTACATGTTTACAGTTGTCAGCTGCTCTCGGCATATTCACGAGAGTCAGTGCAGTGATCTTTTTGCAAGAGCCGGACAAGCGGACGCATGACACTTCGTACACGCCTGAGTGACGCCTGACACTTCGTACACACAGTCGACAGACGCACTCCGTGTACTTCTCGTGGAAGTTCGCATTCAAACAGATCAGGAGGTGATAGCCATAAATTATGTATATAGTATAGACGTGGCGATTGTCATATGCAAGATCAGACGAGAGGTGGAAGGCACTAAAAATATCCAGGTCTCTAACCTCTCGTCAGACTTGTTTAACTTTATTTTCCTATTCCCAGATGAAGCTTTCAAATGGTACTGTACTCAGCGTATTTAACCTCAATCGAATTATCTCAGCAACTGGTGCACAGCCTGACATTAGATAAACAAAGCGACTTTCTATCCGCGTTGACAGGTAAGGTACTTGCATGTACATTGTAAAACACCTTTCAAGCAAGCCAAAGTTTGTCCGAGTGAGGTGTCCCCATACCCGGTCAAGACCATACTTCAGCCTTGCAACAATCTTGAGATGGAAGAGTGCCGTTGCCGTCGGGACGGACAGTCGCCGGATGTCGCCAATCTCTCTATAAAGAGAGACTAGAGTTGTGCGCACTGTCTTGACGATGTGCGCAGTGAATGTCGTTTCAGTATAATGGAGCCAAAGCCACAAATACCGAAAAGAGTTGACGAATTTCAAGGATTGGCCGCCTTATCGTATAATGTCTTTGGCAGCCAATCGACTTCATCTTCTGATATTGACAGCCTTGGTCTTTATGGCTTGTATTTCTAGCACTCTTGAGACAAGAAACACCTCTGCCACAGAAGTGATGTGCGTGATGGCACCCAGGTCGTGATAAACGACCACTATGTCATCTGCGTGCATCACAACTATGGCCTTCTGGAACTCCTGTTGAATATAGCCAACAAAATCGGCAAGCAGAAGAGTGAAGGAGACGCAGTTCACTAGGTCCTCTTGCGGGATTCCCACATTTTGCCTTAGCAGCAACACTTCCTGCGCACTCTATACCAAAACTGTGTCCTCATTAAAGAAACTTGAAATCATGCTCAAAAGAAAGCCGCCAACCCCTGAGTGTCGGAATGACTTCACCACGAGATTTTAAGATGCTTTGTCGAAGGCTTTTTTGCAGTCTACAACGCCTGCATACAGATGGCCTCTGGTTTTTGCCACAGCTCGCTCCATCTTTGACTGAAGCACATGGATTGCGTTTCCCGACCTCTCCGGAAGCCGAATTGTTCCGGCAGAACGGCTGGTAGACCACGTGTTCGATCCGTTTTAGAACCAATTTACAGAAGATCTTCTTTAGCGTGTTTTAAGTTCCTCTAGATGATATACCGCGGTATAAGTTTCGTCTCGTGTTTATACTGCCGTTTCGCAGCGTGTATTGATTTCAAAGCTGCATTTGACTTTAGTTTTCGGCAACTAGTACTGGATAAAATTGCAAAAACAAGGTATACCAGAGTTGCTGCTGGGGAGTCTGCAAAGTTTACTGCAAACGCTCGATTTTATATTGGAGGACGGGGTCGCCGAATATGATGGGCTTGAACAGATGTCCGGATTTGCTCAAGTAGGCAATCTAAGCACGTTCTTAATTTTTGTTAATCGTCTACCGAAGAAGATCAAAAGACGATATCCGCTGGTCCATGCTTTGTTGTACGCAGACGACCTGGTTTTGTTCAGTCGAAGACGCTGTTATTTTCAACAGAAATTTGCAACTTGTAGTCCGTGTATGTAAAAAGTAGGCCTTTTGGTCAACACAGCAAAATTGAAACCATGAAGTTTCGCAGAGGAGGTCGGCTAGCTGCAGCGGACACACTTCACCTAACCGACCAGCCGTTGAAGTACGTAAACCGCTTCACCCTTGGCCTCACTTATTCTACTACCGGAACGACCATCTGAGATCAAGGAGGAGCAAACCCTGGCACCGCGCCAGATTATCCCTTCTATTCAAGGAAAAGCGCGACGATAATGTGGATGGTCCGAATCTCAATAGGGACATCGCGCCGAAACGCACACTTATGAAGATCTTCGCAAAGTGGATCATTGCAGGGGTGCTTCAACCTGTCGGGAAAGTTTTTTTTTCATCATATTTATTTCACTCATATTGAGTATGCATATAGCATAAACACTTATACAGATTACACAATTATGTCGTCAGCTGCTCGCGGCATGTCATTTGAGAGAAGCAGTGCAGTGATCTCTTCGTAAGGGCCAGGCAGGCAGACGCATGAAACTTCGTACACACCTGAGAGCACAGTCGACAGACGCACTTGGTGTTCCTTGTGGAAGCTCGTTTTCGAACAAACGAGGTGATGATAGCCATGAACTATGTATCTGGTATAGACATGGCGATTGTCACATGCAAGACCAGACCAGAGGTGAGAGGCCCTGAAAATATCCAGGTCTCCAACCTCTCGTCGGACTTGTTCAACTTTATTTCCCATTCCGCGATAAAGCTCTCGAATGGTATTGTACGCGGCGTCGTTAACCTTAATCGAATTATCTCAACAACCGGTGCACAGCCTAACAGTAGGTACACAAAACGGATCCTTGCCCGCATTGACAGGCAAAGTACTCGCTTCATGTACATTGTGAAACACTTTTCAAGCAAACCAAAGTTTGCCCGAGTGAGGTGTTCCCATACTCTGTCAAGACCATACATCAGCGCCGGAACATTCTTGAGGTAGAAAAGCGCCAATGCCGTCGGGACGGACAGTCGCCGGACATCGCCTATTTCTCCATAAAAAGAAATGAGGGCTGTGCGCGCTGTCTCGACGATGTGAGCAGTGAAGGTCGTCCCAGTATAATGAAGCCGAAGCCCCAGATACCGGAAAGAGATGACAAATTCCAAGGATTGGCCGCCGCAACGTATAACGTCTTTAGCAGCCAATCGACCTCCTCTTCTGAATTTCATAGCCTTGGTCTTCTTGGCGTTTATTTCCAGCCCCCTTGAGACACGGAACACCTCCGCCAGTAAAGTGATGAGCTTGATCGCACCCAGGTCGTGATGAGCGACCACTATGTCATCTGCGTACATCACAACTGTAGCCTTCTGGAACTCTTGTGGAATATAATCGACAAAATCAGCAAGCAGAAGAGTGAAGGAGACGCAGCTCAATGGGTCGCCTTGCGGGGTCCCCACATTTTTCCTTACCTGCAACACTTCCTGCTCACCTTGTACCAGTGAGGTGTCCTCATCAAAGACGCTGGAAATTACGCTCAGAAAAGAGCCACCAACTTCTGCGTATCGGAATGACTTCACCAGGAGATCTCGAGGTGCTTTGTCGAAAGCCTTGACGCAGTCTATAAAGGCTGCATACAAATGGCCTCCGGGCTTTGCCACCGCGCGCTCTATCTCTGAATGAAGCACATGGATTGCATCACGTGTTCCTCGACCTCTTCGAAAGCCGAGAAGGTGGAAGGGTCTAGTCGACAACGTACTCGATCCGTTTTATGACCAACTTGCAGAAGATCTTCGTTAGCGTCCTTTCAGACGCTATACCGCGGTATACGTTTGGGTCTCGTCTGTCATCACCATGCTTGCCCTTAAATAAAAGAGAAAGCCTGGCGATATGCCAGGCTCCTGCCATTTGTCCTCTCCTCATGATCTCGTTGAAGAAATCACAAAGATGGTTTGCCAGGAGTGGCTCAGACTGCACCCAGTGCTCATAGTACACCTGGTCTGGCCCCGCACTCTTTCCTCTCGCAAGAGAGTGCAGGGACTTCTTCTACCTCAAAGGGCAGATTTATAGTATCCTGCTCCAATGTGAGCGGGTGCTCAATTATTGGAGCCAGGCGTACCGTCTCGCGGTTATATAGAAGACCGGTCAGGTGACTCGTTACCTGTTCGTCGCTGAGCAGGTGGTTCGCCCCCCTACGAGGCCGTACAACGTAAGCTGAGGGCTTGCGTTCTGCTCTTTCGAGCAATCGGATTTCCCCCCGCCTAGCGTATTCACGCTTGTGGTCAAGGCATAACTTTATGTAAGCTTTTCTACTGTTGAAGTAGCCAAGCCTTCGTCTGGCTAGCAGCTGTGGTGGTGCCTTTACCCTCGCTTGGCGCAAAAGCTCGAGCACCCCACGGTGGGCGAGATAGCAAGCCTGAGAAAACCACTGTCGTGATCTCCTCTGCCCCGGTCTCTTCCACCTGACTGCACTTTTCAAGGTTCTCTCTAGCAGTTCACAGCAAGTATCCACCTCACAGCCCACCTCGAGGCTATCAACCTCTAGTAGTGAAAGATCAACACGCCTCGTGGCAGCCAAGTGTGGATCGCCTTGCTGCTTAAACCAGATATCTGGAATATTTGCGACTGCTGACACCGGTAGGTGCTTGCGCACTGGAATTGTGGATGGGGGCACACGAAGGCACTGCCGTTACTACGGCAAATGTGCACACAAGATAAACTGCCTGTGATCTGCCTAAACGAAGGCAATTTTAAAAACAACGGCATTGCTGAAGGATACGTATTTTATGGAGATACAACGTCAATAATAAATTCATCAACTTCTCTAGCCTCGATTCTGGTTAGAAATGATATTCATCAATGCAGATTAGAGCTGCCTCACATACCAGGTGCAAGAATATCAGGTGTCAAAATAAAAATAGAACAACAGACTCTCAATATAGTAACAATGTACCTGTCGCCAAACAGAGAAGTTGATATATCAATGATATTAGCCGCGCTCAAGGATATTTCAAACATCATAATCACCGGAGATGTTAACGCCAAAAATCCGATGTGGGGAAGTCCGACGATGGATAGCCGAGGTTTAGCAATAGCTGAACTAATGGAAAAACTGTCATTAACTGTATTGAATGATGGGAATCCAACATTTATGCGCAATTACTCCAGTGGTTTCGTGGAATCTCATTTGGATATTGTGGCTGTTAGTGAAAACTTAACCCCTAGTTAGCATGGGACTAGCGATGTAACTATCAGCGAAACATGTACAAGCTGTGAGCTTATCGGATATTAAAAACATCAAAATCGTAAAATGTACCACTGTGTAGTGAGTCTCTGATGTGAGACTCTCCAGATTATATATGTAATCAATAAACATCTATCAAAAAAAAAAAAAGGTGCTTGCTTGCAGAACATCGAAACTTTCAACTTCGCCATCGACAAGGTTGTGAAACAGTAGGGTAATGGTGCTACTTCCGTTGTGACTTATATACGTGTGGTCTTTGCGTGCATTTGCACATCTCAGACCAAAGTATTTCATCAACTGGAGCAGCACCTCTCCTTTATCGTTAGTAGCCCCACCATCAATACGGGCATTGAAGTCGCCACCGACGATGGTTGGCATAGGCAGGTCGAAACCTGAGATACCAGAACTCACCATGTCAGCGACCTCTGCCGAGTCAAGATGTGGGGGGAGGTAGAAGACGGCTATGTTTACCCTCATAGACGAGAGGCCCATACCGAAATCGTTCTTCCTCACACATTGCGCCGGCGGTAAACGTTTATGTAGGTAGATTGATAATCCACCAACTGGTCTACCACAGTCTCTAGCAGGTAGAACTGCCAGCTGGTGCAACCCTCGCATATTATCGATATGCAGTTCCTCCCGCTGATAGGTCTCCGTAAGGAGTGCAATGTCCACCGACGTAAGCATGTCAACTGGCGCTAGGTCTATGGCTCCTCTTAGTCTCTCACAGTTCCAAAGAAGCAGCCGTAGAGACCTAGTAGTCTCCACGTTAGCATCTCTGGATCTGTTCAGTCACTTGCGAAGAGCCGGACCGCCAGGCGCGATAAAGCTGTCCATAACCATTTTCTCGTAGGGAGCACCACCAGCCCAACGACGAAATAGGATACCTTTAGGCCAGAATTCACTCTTGCTGCACTCTTTGCGTACTCGCCGTCACCCAGCACTACACAGAACACGGCATCATTCCCCTGCGTCCGCATTTTAAACACTGCCTTTACAGAAATGCTCCTGTTAACGAGAGATGTCTGTAGGTTGACAGCTGACGTTTTCGCCGCCAGCCGTGCTACTCTAAGCGCGCTGAACCTGCCTGGCCCAGCATACACTTCAGGATCTCCTACTCCATCAGCTGCACTGCCTTTCTGCATACGATGCTTTGTTTTGCCGCTCCTCCTCCGTTGGACGGTGACAAAACCATCGTTGTCTTCCTCTTCTTTTCTCGTCTCCGCGGCTGTCTCCGTTGGCGACGTTGCGGCCGCTGCCGCTTCCCTTGTTGTTGGCGTGTTGTCATCCATCGGCTCATTTGATTCGAGGGTAGTGGCGGTGTTGTTGTTACCGCCGCTACTGCTACCGCTGCTGTTAAGACCAGCTGCTGTAGCACTGCGCTTGGCCTTGCCGTTCTCTCCGGTGGCGCTGTCGTAGATCGACTTTTGTTGATACAAGCAGATCTCTGCCTTCCGTCAACCGTGACTTCTTGTTCTTCCGCGCTTTCCGTGTTCCGTCCGTTTTCTTCACGCCAACCTTTTCTTTTAGCGTGGAGTTTAAACACCACTCGATGGTTTTGGGGTGCGCAAGTTGCTTCAGGGGAGCCGCTTCATTGCTGGAGACTTTTCGCTGGAGCTCCGTGTGTGATGCCCACAGCTTCACTAAGTTCCACTGTAGCACACACAAACGTTCCTTCATCAGGACAAAGTTGGGTTCCTCTGATTCACAAGATCCGCACGACACAAACTGTGTGTCCTCGGGGGGACTTTACACATTCGAACATCACGGTAGCAGACGACCAACCGACTGTCGGGAAAGTCTTACCGCCAAAGCAGTTCAGCAGGTGCGATACCCGTACAACAGTCGATGTTAAGCGGGCGTAGGCAAGACCCGGGGTTCCTCTGTATGCCGTCTCCATTGACTGCATCAAGGCGTTAGTCAAATCATCGCTAGTTATATTGGCCGATTCATTTCGGCATACTGAAATTGTCGGTCCTGTTCAGCGAGTGCTTTCTAGCTTCTTTGCTGAAAACTGCCTGGAAGTAGACGTGTGGAGTGGTGACACCGCAAGGATGAAACAGAATATGAAAACCCCGCAAAGAAACTTACTCAGCTGTCTGTCATTTGCTCTACTAATCAACTGACTTAACTTGCGATGTGTAGACTAAATTGAGAAATGCTGTTGCCGTTATGTACGCGAACAACATAGTGGTCGCCTATTGCGACTTTGCAGTGATCCGCAGAATGGCTGATAAGGTGAAAGCTTATCTTTACAACAAAGGGCACCAAATTCAGTTTACGCAAAACAAAAATAATGAAGTGTCGCCGTTCAGGTCGACCGGCAAGACAAAATTTTATGTGGAGGTCAAAGGTTGGAGTTCGTAAACTTCTTTTCAGCATATTGGAAAGTTGTATTCAAGCGCTTCATAGATGATTTGCCGCGTTAAATCCAAAACGCAGTATTGATGTGTTTTTCTAGGGCAGAATACCATGAGTACATTATTTATTTAAAAAATTAGATGAGCTATACGATGGTGTTTTTATTGTCACCACATTGCCCAAGGTGGCGAGCTGTCTGCCAAGCAAAGCAGCATAAAGACTCTCAACCTTTAATAGGAAGAATTAAGCCGCCACTTCAACTTACTGCTAAATTTCGGCAACCGTTATCAGTGCAGCTTAACGTTAAAAAATGAAGCAGCGTACAGTAACCCATTTTGTGTAAGGACTTTGGCCTTACTAAAGTAATAAAGCGTTTTTTTTGCAGAAAGGTATTGAAACATGGACACAATACATTATTGTCGGCATAATAAGGGCCCAATAGAGCCTAGAATGCATATGCGAGACTCGAATAGCGTAATCTCTGCAATATGAGTACAGAACGTCAGGTCACTAAAGCTTAGACAGAGGTATTTTGAGTAGGCGGTCAGGAGAAAGGGTGGCAGTTGGGATACAACTTTATTAAAAATTGTATTAATTCACTACGTGCTACGTGTGGTATATGTCAGGTACAATCGTAATTGATTACGGTGAGTAAATAATTGCCACCTACTGTGCGTAAAAATTAAAGTTGAGCAATGATGGATTTCTGCATATTTACCGCATGCGAAATTTACATTCGTCAAATATTCTAGGTATGATTTAAGTATATTAAGTAAACCGTTGGTTTTTCTGTTTCTATGTTTTCTCAATTATTATTTCACCGTTGACCGAGTTAGCCCCAAACCTACGAAAAAGCACAGTAGGGCTAATATTGATATGTTCTTATATCGCTTACAAGATGGCTCGTATTTAGCGGCTTATGATGAAGTAGACGTCGAAATCGGCGTTCGATGTTTTCAGTAGAATCGTGTTTCATATTTACAAAAAGTCGTTTGACCTTGTGGAGCTTTCTGCTTCTGATAGTTCGGGAAAGCTTCCTCAACGCCCCGCACATCAACTGGGATGTACGGACGTGCAATCCACATGCAGCGTCTCTCGAAAGATTTTTTCTGTAGTTCTGCGTTCTCAACTCACTTGATCAAATTGTTCTTTCTCTAACCAGACCCGTTAGTGGCAACCTGCTCGACGTCGTTCTCTGCACAGACGATATCCTGGATGAATCGGATATCCATCTTGTACCGTACTTACTCAGCATAGATTGGGACCGAATGTTTGGTGGAGCTGTTTCCCTGGATGCAATGTGCAACAGTTCCATTGAATACCTCTACGTTGTCTTTGAGACCAATGTAGGCCAGCAGACTAGCAAACACGCTCCAAATCTTCTAAGCTACATCTGAGCGTCTGTACAACAGTCTAGAGAACACAACGGAAGACTCCACCCAACATTGACTGCGGAAGAAGTTAGAGGCAGCCTTAGTACGACAGCGATGTCAGACTGAGGAGGTCATAGCAGAATCCGGAGAAGCTGCTCGTTTCGTTGGATATGATTCAGCTCGTCTTGAGCTAAAAGGTCTGTTCTTATTTATTCAAGTCAACGGATCACTATTGATTGACGTAAAGCTGATCTGCTGAATGACTAGTTCGAAAGAACATATCAGAACGCTACCGTCATCACACCACTCCTTTCTGTCCTATGTCCGACTAACATCCAACAGGTCACAGGTGATGTGGGTGCATCAGAGAAAAAATCTTTAAGGAGCTCCAAAGTCTTGATCCGGTTAGTCTCTGCCCAGAATTGCACTTCGCTGTGTTCTTTAAGAGGGCAGCAACAGGCGTGGCATATCCGCTAAGCAAGATTTTCCGAAGGTCGCTAGAGGAAAGACGTGTACCACCGCTCCTGTCCACAAACGTGGGGCCAAAACTGACTTTGGCAACAAGCGCCCTGTCTGCCTAAAAGCGGTGACATGTAATGTTCTGGATAGAATCGTCTGCTCTGCAATCCTGAGTAGTGCTGAGCAAAAAATCTGCTAGGCAACACTTACCTACCGCAAGGGCCGCTCGATCGCCGATCGTCTGGTTGGGTTCTCCAGCGACGCAGGCCAGTGAATCAGTGAAAGACTCCCCGCAGACGTCATCCTCTGTGACTTCAAGAGTGCTTTCGAAGCTATGCCCCACGATTTACTCATCTCGTACTGCCATCTAAAGGAGTTGGCCCCAAAATCGCCAGGTGGATTTCTGAACTTTTTGATAAAATAAGGTCAAACACGTCATACCCAAATCGGTTAAATATATAATATACGCTGATCATATTAAACGTTACATGCCTATTTGGGGTAATAATAACGCAAACGCGCTATAATGTGCACTAAATGACTTTATTGTGTGGTCTATAAGATGGGTGTAAAAGTGTCCGCCCACAAGTGTGGAGTACTGCATCTCGGTATTAGGAATACTATTCATAAATAAATGTTAGACGGCCTAGCTCTGGAAAAAATGGAGTATACAAACAAACTTGGTGTACGATTCTTGATGTCTTTGACATTTACTAAACAGGCTACACATGTTGCCGCAAAATGTTTACTGCTGTGCAACTGGATACTCCGTGCCTATGTTGTAGGAAGTGCCTCTGCCTATTTAAAACGGTATAACTACACGTAGCCCCACTGTTCATATATGGATGCCAGGTGTGGAACCCTTCAAGACTGGGTGATCTTAGATTACAAGAAAGAATGCAGCGTCGCTTTCTAGGAAGGGTTGAGATGCGGTGTCGGGTGGAAAGGCACACCCTCGAGCATAAATCTGTGACCAAGTTGTTAACCGGAGCTGGCATCAGACAGCTGCGCCGCCTGATTTAGAACGAGGACCTGTTTGGTGTAATGTTTGGGTAAACAACGTCAAGTCGGGCAGGGTTTGTCATTAGGCTTCTAACCCATACTACCAATGCTAAAGTCTAGCATTTATATCCACGGAAATTTGTGAAGCAAATAAACGAATGAGAACTAAAGTGTGTTGAACCAAATTTGTGCAATTATAATAATCTGTGTACATGCCGTGATTATTATTATTACTACCGCAAACATCGTAATATAAATTACGTAGATTAGAAAACTTGCAATTTAAACACTCGTTGCCACTAACTTAATGCACTCCGCCCTGCGAAGACAGCATTTTACAGAAATCGTTTTGCTTTCTCGCGTGATTATTCCTCTCAACTCTAGAAATTCATCAATTGACTATGTAGTAAACGACATGATTTAGTGGACTTACCGTCCGCTTTATTAGTTGACGAGGACAGAACATTGGATGACCCAGAGAAATTGCAGATGAGCTAAACCGTCGCTTTGCCGGCACCTCATTTTAAAAAGAGCACACACGTAGGAACCTTACTTGACGAGGTATGGAGAAAAAATGACAGTGTATTTTCACTCCCTGCGGTCTCTGTTCCTGAGGTCCTTAGTTCATTCGCCTAAACAGTTTAGCTTTCGCAGAGGTAGGTCGTGTGACCTCGCGTTGGCCCACTTATGGCAGCTGGTGTCCGATTCGGTTTAGACAAATAAGTTTTGTCTCGCAGTTTTTCTCGACGTGTCGGCTGCTTTCAATTGCCTTGGCCATTCCTTTCTGTTCTAAATGCTCGCTCGGCTGGGTTGCTCTGCGCTCTTTTTTAGGTTCTACTTCAAAGGATGGAGAAAGGTGGTACGAACTGGTCGAATGGAGGCCCCGTGGCAGCAGATTGATATTGGTGCCCCTCAAGGCGCGGTTCTCGGACCTTTCATGTTTCTTATTCGTCTCAATTTCATTATATAAAGAGTCCAGGGGCTAAACCTTGGCTCAACTGTAGCTTTTGCTGATGATACTACGCTACTATTCGGAGCGAATCATCGTAATGTTTATGTGTACTTAAGCAAGTTGATAACATAATAAGCTTTTTTAACATTTTTTTAATAATCCTGATAAACCTAATACATGCTAATAACCCAAATTCATAGTTTTTCGTTCATCGCCGAGACTACTGGCATTACCTGACAACCTGATATTCAAGACACGGAACATTGGGCTTTCGCAGCGCGCTAGGTGCATGGGGCTTGATCTCTAACAAATCATGAGATGGCATTCCCATCTGGATTATATTGCACCTAAATGCTATGCTGTAATATGAAGTGCTATAAGAATAATGTACTTAGGGCCACTGTTTCTAGGAGGCAAAATAATTCGGTACGTAAACTATTCAGTCGTTTTAACCTGCTTACGGTGGAAAAAAATGACACGCTGCGGGCTTCAATGTTAGCATACAACACTTTGCAAGGTATTGTATTTTTTTTTTTTGCAAGGAGGTCGTCGCCGCGATAGCATGGCGGCCGTCTAACGTCGGATGGTCATGCTGTCCTCGTGGCGCGCACGAGGCTCGGAACGCCCAAACGAGATCCGGACGGAATGAATCCTCGATTCTGGCCACGCAGAAAAGGGTCCACTTCGACTTCCAGCGTACGATCTGGATCCGGATGACAAAGGATTTTGATTGAGGGGCTCGGAACTTAACATCAATCCTGCCCTGGCATCCGTAGCAGCTCCAGCGCCGAACGGCTCTTGCAGCCGTTTACTACAACAAGAGAAACGGCGACGTTACTCCAATACTTCCTATTCAGACGAAGGTTTGCAAAAAATAAGGAATATATATATATATATATATATATATATATATATATATATATATATATATTATAGAAACTATAAAAAATAATAATACAAATATATCTTTTCAAGTAAAAAATGGATAGGATGGTAAAAACTCAATAATGTTTAATCCTAAGGGGTTATTAGATTTTGTTTCATGAAGAAATAATACATGTATTATTACTATGACTGTAACAATAATATGTATAATAAATATAAAGAAAAAAATCGTATATGTGTAAAGTTATTTACTGAAAAACCTCCTCATAATCAATACGCGATACAAAATAGATTGCATTTCCATACTAGTTTCTACCCTCTGTCGAACGTTAGCTAGGCGTGCAACCACTTCTGCAGTGCGCTCTGTATCCTCGAAGTCTGGTCAACACACGTTAGCATGCCGTCTCCCTAAAACCTGGACCTGCATTTCCAAACACATTAGATGCCTAACTACGAAACACGTTTTTGCTCGTGAATCAAAACTGTAGTTTTTTTAGCACAGTCGAAATCAGGCGTGTGATCTAAAATTAAATTTATTTAAGGAGGTTGTTTTTATTCCTAGACCATCCTCCGTCCTCTACGGACTTGGAAGTCACCGTGAGGTTTATCTTCAATGCACCAAGGGCCGGACATGATAAGGTATCTAGGGTTTCCTCAACAGTCCTTGTGGCAACACGGCCGCTGGTTCTCAGCGGAATGGTCTATCATCTATTCTCAATAAGCATCGCTCAAAGAAAATTCGATTAACTACGGAGATCGAACCGGCGACACTCCAGTAGATGGCAACCATTCCCTAGACCACGCCGCCATTAGGCGTGTGATCTAAATATACCCGAAATTAGAGCTGTTGTGTTTTGTATACGGCGACAGATGCTCTGATAGTAATATTTTGTCCACTTGTTCTTACTTATAATTGTTGTGAATTGCGAAGGTGGTGTACTAGTGCACTACTTCATTTGTGTGTATTTTGCAAGTGTGTTGCCTCATATATTGTTCGGTGTGCTTACAAACGCACCAAATGCTGTTTTGAAGTCTTTGTGACGATCAATAATCACTGTACATACCGTTTGTGTAAAATGCTTATACAAAGCTTTCCTAGGATGTTTTCGAGAGCAGTTTTCTGGTTCGATGTTTGACTAATATTTTTAACTATTTTTAATACCGAGAGCTTAAGCAATGTGAAATGTAGTTTCGTAAACAAATCACGTTTAAAATTGAAATAAAAAAAACAGAAAGGCAGCTTAAACTGTAAGGGCATGTTATATATCGACGATACAAATTGAAAACAAACATATTATTGTTTAAGTTTAAATTTGAAGATAAATATTTTGATTCATATTTCATAAATAGGTATTTTAGAACTTTTATAAAAAGGTATTTGAATAACCAAATTCGGAATTTAGACTGCCGTTTCCATTGAATAGCGAAACACAATCTAAGCGAATCGCGATAAAATTAGAACCAGTACAGGTTTGTCTCAACAACAAGTTCAAAGTGTCATATCCACCCGCCCATGCTTAAAAAAGCGACACGTGAGGCTCTGTATGCCCTCGACAGGCCGAAAGAAGGACCCCAAGTTTGCCTTTCGTGGTTTCCTTACCTCCTTTCAGCAAAACGCATTTTATATTTATTCGGTCTAGAAATAGCAATTCTAGTCGAGATTTGGACCACCCGTCGCATACGCAGCTTACATTTCGTATTTCTTCCCACGGCCGTTGGTCGTATTTGCCAACGGGAAGGCGACATCGCATACCATGTATGCGTTTTATTCGAGCGAGAGTGGCTTTCTGATTAGTTTACTCTCTATGGAGAGCATGCTTTGCCAAAACAGCGACAAGACGAGGTTCTGGTCTTTCTAATTTGGGCGGGAACATATGCATACGCGAATACAAGTGTGTATGCCTATATGGGAATGTTGACACACTGACAAGAGCCATACATACATGGTTCCTTTAAATTAGATCTAATTTTGACGGCCAGCCCGCCAGGTGAGGTATGCGTTCCTTCTATCATCCTCGGTACCAGTGATGGTGGCTATGCAGAATACAAGCACGCATAGAAAACATGGCGGGTCGAGCATATGCCTCTCTACATTTTCAGCAAAGATCAGCTCTTGATAAAGCGCATCGAGTAATGGCAGGCCCCGAGTGAAATCACAAACCTCTTTGTTTCCCAAAAAAAACACAGCGTGTCGAATATTGGCTGCGTAGGTAGCTATTGGATATGCATAGCCAGTCAGACATATCTACGTATCTTCACTTTAGAATGGAAGATTCACGAAACAATAATCTATGTAAAGATTCCAGAATTGATTTAAGCCGTTCAAATTTGACAATCCTTATACATCGATATCCGGTCATGAGTGGAAAAATAGTACCATTAGTCGAATTGCTCACGAAAATCACTCGCACTAATCTTATGAGTGTGTCAAAAAACTCAGACAGCATATCTCTAATGAAAATAACGCCATTATATCTGCTCCATGACGTCTGTTGCTCTCCGAGTTACGTTCTATGTGTATGTGTATTCAATCACAGATATGCAATAGTAAAAATGTGAGATTTTGTATATATGTATGCCTATTTACGGATTTGTACCTTAAGTATTGAAATGTTTTATTGAAGGTAAAAAGAAAAATATACTTGTCCATATATGCAAGTATGTCATGTGATCAATATGTAGTTATAATCTGCATGTAGTGCAGGGTGTTGCCGGCTCCTAACCCTCATAAATATGCCTAGAGATCCTCCATGGGTATAGGTCGCTGACGTAGCGCTTGCGTGGTATGAACACAGAAATCATGTTGCTAGCCTGACGCGTTGTCGTTAGCTTTTTAACGAACATCTTATTGAACTGACGCGGGTTCTGTCTCAGTTGGAGCAGCATTCTTTGATCAAGCTTCTTAATCACGTCAATTGTGTGGGGATGTCGACATGGCACCGGTCACAACGGTGAATCTCCGTTCCACTCGTTCTAAGCAAGCTTTATCCTTAATTAGACCAGGACACCACGCCGGTGCTGCATATGTCAGTAGTGGCAGCACGAGTATAGTATACAGGACATACAGCTCAGGAGAGCGTACAGCAAATGATCGGACGATCCAATTTGCACGTTGAGAAGCCCTTGTGACAACGTCAGTTACATGTTCGGAGTACCTTACTTTGTTGCTCATGAGGACTCAAAGATCTTTTACAACTTGAAGTTTGCACAACTACTGACCCCCAATTTTGTAGGGATGCCTTGCATTTCCATATTCGAAATGCAGGACACCACATTTATGAATGGGCAGGTCCGCCCAGTTTCTGAAAGCGTTTAACGTCGTCTGAAGACAGCATCTGTCCTCTACAGTGCGGGATCGACTAAAAGTTTCACATCATCCGCGTATACTTTAGCGTCAACTCTTGGTAGATATATATATAGTTAAGTGATAAAATATAGTCATTGTATAGAATATACATCAATGAGATCGTTCCTTGCGGTCAGCCGGATGACACTCGACCCGCCGTAGAATGCTGCCATTAACGCGCACCCGGAAAATTCTCTCTCGGAGAAACGCAGTAAACCAGTTTAATATGCGTTCTCTAACTCCGAAGTGGAGTAGAATTTGAAGTAGTTCAGAGTGCGTGACTGTTTCGAACGCTGACTTAAAATCAAGATAGACAACGTCCAGAAGTCGTAAAGGGATTCAGGTCCCAAGGGATCGTGCCAGCGAGTACAAGGATAGCTGCCGTGCTAACAATTTGTAGGTCATCGTGTTCCGTGAAGCAGCGATGCGTCATGTCGTGCGCAATAGCGCCCTGTTGAGGGCTGAAGCCAATGTGGTTAAGGGGCACACCGGGGCTGCGAATAACAAAATTAACTCGGCAACCAACATAAGGCGTCGCGTCGATTTTCACAGCCCGAATGTATTTAGCATTAACCGGACGATGTCGTGTGAATTTTTGGTGGTTTTCTCTGCAACCAAGTGGAGGTGGGACGTACCTCGCAAACCTTTGTCCAGGTACATTCCCAGAAACCGGACACAGTGAACCACCTAAATAGTCTGGCCGTTTAAGCTTAGCTTTGGGGGAGGACGTCTTAGGTCAAACAGAAAGACTTCATTGGTTTTGGGTACGAGCCAGTTTCAATCTCACTGCCCTCATCCAGACAGAAATCATGACCAGGGCGTTCGTAACTCTAAGTTCTAGTTGCTGGGGGGAGCCGCCCTGTATCACAATTGCGAGGCAATCTGCATACGCTAGTACCTCTATGCCCTCTGGTAGAATACTCAAGCCCAGGAAGTCGTCGTACGCCAAGTTCTATACAAGAGAACCCAAGATGGAACCCTAGGGAACTCCACTTATCATTGTAAATTCGGGTTCTTCATTGTCTACCCGCCTTTCGTTAAGGTAGTCTGAGACAACTCGACAAACATAGTTCGGAACTTTCTTTCTCTTAAGCGGCTCCAGTATCTCTCTCCAGGGTAAGCTGTTAAAAGCATCTGTAACATCTAGTAGTACTACAATGAGGATATCTCTAAACCTAGCTGGAAATCGTCGTAGCGCTTCCACCTTAGCAACGACCCGCTGTGCTGCGGAAAGACACGGGCGGTCCTTACAAAATCCGAACTGCTTCAATGAGAGAAGGGTTATTGGTGCCATTCACTTTGAGGAGATAAGCACGAGGTCGGCTTTTCTTCCAAATCAGAGGTAGGCGTCCGGGTCTGAGTGTGGCTACGTGGAACACTCTTTTAGGAACCCTTAAAAAATCATTTACGGCGGAAACCGGGATGCCATCAGAGCCTGGTGCTTTTCCGGCACTCGGTCTCCCCCGCTGCATGATCCCCGCTGGGCTCACCCCTGGGGCTGGTCTCTCGGCCGCAAACGTCTCGAACGGCATCCTGTTAAGGGGTGGGTGCCGAAGGAAAAGTATTTCTATTACCCGTCGGCGTCTTGCTGCTGATCAGCATGTACGGTCGCCTTTACGGGTTGCTCTCTTTTTTTCAATAAGAATTCCTTCTAACATCATTCCTTGCTCTCTGCTAGTGTGCTGCGTAAAGTGGGCCTGATGCTGTTAAATTCGTCTTGTAATTGTGCAATGCTTGCCTCATTAATGCTGCTGCGCCTTGCCCTGGTGAATCTTTGCCTTGCGTGGACGTGGCCTAACCGGGACAAGAGAGGCTGCTGATGGAATGGCTTCGTCGACGTTCAATTCTATAAAGTAGTAAGCGCTAAAGTGTTTTTCGTTGAGTAGCATAGTCTATTAAATTTTTTAAGAACTTTCCTACTTTTACAGATCGTCAAATCGATGTATCACTCAGTTCCCCCGCGGTGGAAGGTAGGTTCATTTCCGTTATTTGAAACGACAAGATCATGCATTTCTGACCACTCAAGAACAAATCTGTCTCGTTTGTTAGTGCTGGCTGTCCCCTATGTTGTCGACGCTGCGTATGTCAGGCCATCCAGATTGTCCGGCGTGCCGATTGCTGTAATATGAGTAGAAGCGACCGACGCCGTCCACGTCTGTCTAAAATTCAGTTCCGGTGTCACCAAAACCCCGAGGTCCCTAATGCTATTTAAAATAAAGCCTCCCTATGCAGCATGTAGTTGTAAGCTCCCTTATAACTACATGCTGCATGGAGTCAACACAATACTGCACATTTCGGCACGGTTATAAGCATTTCGTTATCCACACATCGTTTACAAACTACTTCAGTCACACTCTGTAGTATTTTCAAACATAACATAATAGCTTTATTAACCGATGGTTGCTTTACAACATTGCGCGTACAGAGAAAGCACACATTCACATATACATATATTCATCACGGTTCTAAAAGTCGATCGCATTGTTGAAGGTGATATAAGTCACACTGTCTCCCGCAGAGTTTGCACAAGCATAACGAGGAAATTTCATGGAACTTCTCTCGAATACAGATCTTCATGTGGAAGCCATGTACAGCAAATCGTGCAATTAGGTGTCTATTCTCGTAGTTGCAGCGCTTCCACGAACTAGACGTCATTGCCTGGGTTTCATAAAAGAGCGGGTCACTGTCTGCCATCTTATTCTCCCATTCAGACATGTACTCGTTGAAAGCAGCCGTTTTCGGTAACACGTGTGTTTTTTTGTAAATTCTCAACAAATAGCGGAGTCGACGTAAGTAAATAGACTAATCGGTTGAGATTAGTGCGGTGGACTCTTAGTGCCTTTTTTAGAAAAGCGGCCTTGATTTGGTAAAGCGCCTTAAAGTTTAACTTCGATAGATGCGCCCATATCACCTGTATACCGTAAGAAGCAGTGGGCGTAATCTTCAGGTTAAAAAGGTAAACAGCAACGTCCATTGATAGTTTATGAGGGTCTCGGATACTATGAAAGGACTGTAGTAATTTCCGAATTCGTTCATCAATGTGCCTCGTAAAGTTCGTACCTCGAGACGAGAACATAACCCCTAGGTATGAGAAGTTCGAGACAAATTCTATAGATTTTGAACCTGACAGTAGTTCGTCGATTCCAGCCAATTTCCCTCCACGTCTAAACTTCATTGCCTTTGTTTTATTTACATTTATTTCCAACTGGTTTCGATGAACGTAATGCTGCAAGATCGCAAGGGATTGTTGCAAAATAAAATCGACTGCGAGAATATAGCACCAAGTCGTCTGCATACATAAGGACGTCTACCTGCGAGTGCCGAGCACGTATCTCTTCAGGAATGTCTGTCACCAGCACCGAAAACAGCAGGGGGCTAAGATTATCACCTTAGGCAACACCAGTGGTCTGTAAGATTGCCATGTGTTTAGCGGCTCCGTCATCTATAATAACTTGTCTTTCCTGGAAAATGCCTTTAATGAGCTCCAACATATTCAATGAGATCTCGCAAAAAGCCAGCTTGTCAAGTATAATCGTTCGTGCGGCCGTATCAAAGGCCGCTTTAAAGTCTACAAATGCAGCAAATAGATAAGCCCCTTTAGTTCGAAGTGCCCGTTGTATCGAATTTAGAAGTACAGCACATGCTGTCACTGTTGACCGGCCCCTTCTGAAGCCATGTTGTTGCTCCGGCAGCTTTCTGTTAACCTCAAGAAAAGGTTCTAATCGGCGAGCTAGGATAGCCGATAGAAGTTTGTAGATTGCGCTCTTCTTTGCGATACCTCGGTAAGACGATGGTGCCAACGGATCGTCTGGCACCGCACTAAGCACCGAGCATAGTGCGGACACCCGATCGACATGGACAATCAACGGAGGGGAGCCCCAGCCCGTGGACATCCCCCACACCAGCCTCCCAGAAGCAGGACTACAGGGACCCGCTACGGCCCCCGGCTTTTTCCTTTAGGGATAATGCTAAGCAGGCTGGTTTTCCATTCCGAGGGTAGTTGGGCCGTTTTCATCACCTCGTTAAAAAGTCTGGTGAAGCAAGGTGGATCGCTTGTCTGAGATGCTCATTTGTGACCAAATCGAGCCCCGGGGCCTTCCCGGACGGTGCTTTCATTATTGAGTCGATAACTTCAGAGTTGCTAAAAGGCCGCGACAGGGCTTGACGGGCTTCAGTGACGCGCTCGTCCCACACTGACATTACCACAGGAGCGCAGCTCGGAACAGTTGTGGCACTGGCAAACATTTGACGGAAATGAGCATTTAGTATGTCATGTGGCATAGGACACGCAGTAACGCGCCTGTCTGTCTGCAGCCACTTATGAGGTCGTTGTTGCGCTTCTAGGAGCAACTTGCATTGTTTTCGTTCTTCATATTATTTTATGGCGTTCTTTACAACTCTTTTATAGTCACGACTTCATCTAGTATAACAATACGTCATCTCCGGGTGGATTTTTGCTAAATTGTATGCTTGAATCATATAGTGTTTGCAAGAAGCGCACTCCTGATTGTACCATGGAGCGTGCTTTCTGTTTGTTGCTTTAGCCGAGCGCTACCAGTAATGGCACTTCGAATGCTGGTGGCACAAGATTCCACGTTGATCACGGTTGGCACTGGGTATATGTTTCGCGAAGTAACAGTCAAAAGGCTGAGATTCAGATTGCGACTTAGACAAGGCCGCCCTGCGACTCTGTAGTATTTTCGTTACCTGGATGATCCGTATATTTTCAGATCATCGGCATAGAACTTAAAGATGATCAAATCGTAGATAACGTTTTTAAGATCTAAAATAGATATGCAAAATAAAAGTGGGCCGAGGCTTGATCCCCAACGCCAAAAAGGCACTCACCTGACTCACTAACGTCAACGCCAAAAAGGCACTCACCTGACTCACTTAAGCTTTTGTTTACGCGAACTTTCTACAGGTAAGATAACTAGCAATCCATGACAAAATTAGAGTTTCAACATGCAAATATCTAAGTTTTTGTGCGAGCTCCACGTGGTCTATTCTATCAAATGCCCTCGAGAAATTAAAATATACATAATCAAAGTCCAGCCACTTGTTTATCATAGTGGCCGAATCTTGAGTTATTTCGACGAATTGAATTGCCGTGAATTTGCCTTTAGTAAAACCATGTTGGTTCTCATTTAGCAAACCTTTGTGTTAAAGAAAATTAAAAACATGGTTTACCAGCAGTTTTTTCAGGATAATACATGCGATTGATGATCAAGCTACAGGTCTACAATTATCTACATTTGACTCTGGACACTTCTTGCGTACAGGAGTCATGTCTGATTGTCGAGAATTCCTTAACTCAATGTCAATCTATTAAATTTCAAAAATGGGGCTTCAGTTATCACAGACGCTACCTTTGATAAAATATAGGTGGGGTTAAATTAGGAGTTAAGCTGTACTTAGTGGGTAGTTGTTTGATTTTAGTAAGAAAATTATATTAAATATCTAAATATGGACGGTTGCTTCTCGCAGCCACGTCAGTGGAAACACGTTTGGGAACTTAACCCCCTTGGGCAACATAAGGGCACGGGAAGAAGTCTATAAATGCATTTGCTTTAGAAGCGTCACGATGACTGTCCGATCTATATTTAAAGCCGCAATATGTTTGTTTATTTGCGTATCTTTTTTTTCAAAAACGACTTTGTGCTTTTTAAAATCTAAACTATCTCGCCCATTATAAAAAGTCTTCTAGTTACCCTTTGCAACTTTATTTCGTATTGTACATTTGGTTGCCGATCAATCAGCCGTTCTAGATTAATTAAATATTTACGTAAGTTAGCATAATTTTTGTACACACCACTTCGATTAGATACAAACCATTTATAAAAAAAATTAGTGAATGTTTCTGGTTAGCAAAACTGTTATACATCAAGTTTACGGAATCGCAATTTTAAAACAAGTTTCTCCATTTTATACAAGCAAGTCTACAGCTGATCATTTCATAGTTTTCTTCCAGAAATTATAACTTCCCTTGTCTACCGTAGAATATTTAGCATCAACCATCATCAAATCAAAAACGAAATGGCATTGTTGTCGGATATGATTGGAAAACCAAGTAATATGTTCTAAAAATGGAAATGTTACGAACTATTTATGGTGATCAAGCAATGCACTTAAACACCGTGTAGACTTGGTATGATTAATAAACAAAGATGACCCCCGTTTGGGAAGGCCTTCGAAGTCAATACCAGAGGAAAACGTTAAACAAGTTCAATCGTCGAGTTACTATAAGGAATATAACTTATAAATGTAAGTTATCTTATGGATCAGTCGTAACAATTTTTCAATCTACTTTCAATTTTAAATTTGAGGTTTCTTCACGGTGGTTTATTACCTAATGACAGGTAAGTAGTTTTGACTAGAACTTTGTCACCTCACGTTTAAATAATCTGACTGAAGTGAGTACACGAATTTCCTTGGGAAGTTCGGTCCAGAGTCGGCAGGGTGTACGCGAGAGGAGTGGACTTCTTTAGAGCTATTGGCCTCACAAATTCCGTTGCACGTCGAGTTGTGCGTCTAATCCGGAATAACTCCTCTATACATCTTAAATGCAAGCAATGCAATTTCTTCCTTGTAAATATCCCAAACAAAGATACCATAACAAAGAAATGGCACGAATAGCATTTTATACATCATAAAAATACATTGAACAAGCACTCCTAGTTCTCCAAGACGACGAATAGATGGAATTATTCAATTCAGCATTTATGTCACCACAAAATTGGTAAAAACAGTTAATTCAATTTTCACAAGGTGTCACAATGTGACTTTTTGGTCTTACAATATAAATTTAACTTTTGATAATAAGGACGTTCCGCACATTTCTGGGCACACAAGTATATGATAGCGTCCAATATCAAACTCTCCGCAAAAGCTACAAACACATTCTTCAATATTAAAACAGCTTGGCTTCATGCATATGTAATGGTGGTACCCGTGCCAGGTTATTCGGCAGATTAGCGAGCGGTTCCTTTGCATGGCTCTTTTCCACGTGAAGAAAAGGCCGGGTCATCAGTATAATTCTCAGCTACAAATTTAAAATTTCTGTTTTCTCTGTAGACTCGATATAAGTCTAGAATGTGCGGTATAAATGGTGTAAAGTGCTAAGTCTTCAATAAGTGTTCTCTCTCCGCACATCTTTAAGGCAAGTGTTGCCGACGCGCACTTTGGAAGCCGCAAAACACGCTTAACGCTGGCCTAAAACCGTTTTCACGAACTCAGCCTTCGCGCAGAAAAGCTTTCTCAGAGCAAGCCACTTACGCGTTATGCTGGTGACTCAGGAATCTGACAAGGATATGGTTCTCCTTGAGAAACTTAAAGAGTGCCCGTCTGCTGCGTTACTTATAAATCTCCCTGTTGGGGGAGTCGCGGTCTTACGCAGCAGCGAAGCGCTAGAGTTGGTCGATGGTGCATGCGAACAAACACAGGCACGGGTGAGCCAACAAACAACCATGAGAAAGCTTGTGGTCGGTATGGTTGGAACCGAAGCTGGCCTATAGCTTGTCTAGACTTTTTAAATGGCTGAGGGTCAGGTATGGTGCAATTGTGGAAAGGCAGTATGTTGCTACACTTACCGTGAAACCCCCACAAAAGAGGGCCACCGGCAGATGGACGTCCCTGGTCCGAGTGGCCCCCCCGACGTCGCCAGGCTCCTAAACATCAAACGCATCCACATGGGGTGGTCCTCGTGTCCAATCTCGGAGTGGATCACCGTGCCGACGTGCCAGCGCTGCCAACGAGTGGGCCACTCTGCTCCCTCGTGCACTGGCGCGGTCGTCACAGGTAAGCGCTGCCACAGGTGCGGGGTAGTTGGGCACCTCTCCAGAGAATGCAAAGCGGCGGCGACCTGCTATAACTGCGGCGAAGCAGGACACGCGGCCAACGTTGCCGCTTGTCCAAAGTACAGAGAGCAACTGGAGGAGCTCCGCCGCCGCGGCACCCGGCCAACGGCCGCGCACCTCGCGATAACACGAGTGCCAAACCCAACCCCGGCACCGGCTACCCACGAGGACCACCCCAGTGACGCCGTGGACGCCGAGGGGTTCACCCTGGTCACCCAAAAAAGCCGCAAGAGGGTACAGACATCGCCTCCTCTGGACCCTCGTGCAACGAAGGCATCTAACAAGCAAGCCACGCCCACCAACGACAATGACGCCAGTTCGTAAAGTACTCCAGCTCAACTGCAATCGCAGCAGAGGCGCGCACAACATGCTCCAGGAGGTCAGCAGCAGAGTCCGACCTCTTGTTGCTCAGCGAGCCTAACATCCGGTGGGCAGAAAACCGTTCCCCGGACTGTTTTGCAGACGCCGACAGCGCTACGAGCATCGTACTTGACCATCTCAGCCAGATGCGCATCTCCGGACACGGCTGCGGCTACGGTTTTACATGGGTTGACGTCGCAAACATCGGACGCTTTTATTCCTGCTACTGCAGTCCTAACGTTCCACTTGACAACCTTAACAGGCTTTTAGACGACCTATCTTCTCTTTTAACCAAACTGACGCGCCACTTTTAGTAATAACCGGAGATTTTAACGCCGCGGCCAGCGCATGGGGCTCGGCCGGAACCAGTCATAGGGGGCTCGCAATCCTCGACTGGTTAGCGGCTGAAGACCTCGTAGTTCTTAACAAAGGTACGCCCACCTTTCACAGGGCCGGGCGCACCTCATGTATCGATCTTACTATCACGCGCAGGGCCGACGCCAACAAGATTTTAGACTGGAAGGTGCTACAGGAAGAGGAATCCTTCAGCGATCATTTTATCATCGAATTCCACGTGACTACTGCCGCGATGACAAATCCAACGCAGCGTCCGCTCATCATACGCCAGGGAGCCGAACAACTTCGGAGGTCCCTCAGGGCCCTTATAGCAGCAGAGGGACCTCCAACTACGGCGGAGGGTCTCCAGCTGCTCCTAGAAAAGGCGTGCGCGGTCTCCCCAGGCCGTCCCGCACGTCCAGGACACCGAGGAAAGCCAAAACACTGGTGGACCGCGGCACTGGGACAACTACGGCGGAAGTGCCTTAAAGCGCGACGGTGGCTCACCCGCGCCAGACGATCGTCACACCATCGGGGAGGCCGCCAGACGCTTTGGAGCCGTATACAAGAATCTGCGGGCCCTCCTGCGCAGGGAAATCTTCAGGAGCAAGGAACGCTCCTGGATGGCCTTCCTGGAGGAGCTGGAGGACGACCCCTGGGGGTGCCCATATAAAATGATCAGGGGGCTCCCCCCTTACAAGCGCAGGGTAGAAATATCTCCAAAAGATGCGCGGGTGGCGATCGAGGCGCTCTTTCCTCAACACCCACCCTTCGACCGCGCCCCCTACCTAGAGGCTTCAGGGGTGGAGGAAGAGGATCCCCCGGAGGTCACGCTGCAAGAGGTGCTGGACGCTGCGGCACGCCTCAAACAGGGAAAGGCACCGGGCACAGATGGTGTCCCGGTCTCCGCGGTCACAACACTGATGAAAAAATTTCCAGAAGCGGTGGCGTCAGCGGCGACCGGGATGCTCCGGTCAGGCTCGTTTCCAAGCGCATGGAGGGCCGCAAGCTTGGTCCTCATGCCCAAAGGACCCAGCTCTTACCGCCATATTTGCCTGCTCGGCTCCCTGGCCAAAGCTTTCGAGTCTATCGTGGAGGCACGCCTCCGGGACTTCGCGGAGGAGAACGACCTGCTGTCAGAGGCCCAGCACGGGTTCCGCAAAGGCCACTCAACAATCGGCGCCATAAAGCAGATCCAGACGCAGGCCGAACTCCTCCACGAATCCCCGCCAAGAAGACGGGACCTCTACCTCGCTATTTACTGGACGTACGAAACGCTTTTAACAGCCTACCCTGGAGAGTCATCCTGGAGACTCTCCACAGGAAGAACGTTCCCTTTTACCTACGGCGTATTATATCAAACTACCTAAAGCACCGGACAGTACAGTCCCCACGGAATCGATTTTAACATGACTGCAGGGGTGCTACAGGGCTCCATACTTGGCCCCCTGCTATGGAACATAACGTACGACGACGTGCTGCGACTAAGGGACCTCCCCCCCGGGGCCAGCCTCCTAGCCTACGCCGACGACCTCGTCCTTACCGTCCAGGCCCGGACACCGGACCTGCTGCAAAGCCGTGCGAACGAAGCACTTGAAGACGTCGCCCGCTGGATGCAAGCGGCGGGACTCGCCCTCGCCCCCGCCAAGTGCGAGGCCATACTCTTGGTAGAACGGAGAAACTGTCCTGCCCTTCACCTTCGCCTAGAAGACCTAAGAGATTGCGCTTGTTGACAAGGTCAGGTACCTCGGGGTCACCCTAGACAGGGATCTCCGCGGCGTTGAACTCGTGCGGCGGGCGACGGAGAAGGCAACCAAGACAGCAAACAACGTCGCACGGCTTATGCCTAATAATCATGGACCACGACAATCCCAGCGGCAAATAATCATGTCCGTGGCCGAGTCAGTCGCCCTGTACGGAGCTCCGGCCTGGCCGACCGACACCCTAAAGCTTGCCGTCAACAGGACGCGACTGCAGTCGGGCCCAGAGGGTCGGAGCCCTCAGGGTGATCGCGGCGTACCGGACGGTAAGCGCAGCGGCGGCTTTCGTCCTTGCTGGAACGATTCCCTGGGATCTGAAAGCTGCCGAACGCCGCCGCTAATGGGGTAACCCCCAGCGCAAGAAGGACGAGAAGCGTCGGCATACTATCGACCTCTGGCAGGAAGAATGGGCCGGCCTACGAGAGGGTGCCCCTGGCACCAGTCTCCGCGCCGTTATACCCGACATCAAAAAATGGCTAAACGGCCCGGGGGGTGAACTCACCTTCTACACGACCCAGATCCTGACAGGACATGGCGACTTCCAGCCCGACCTGTTTAGGATCGGGAAGGCTCCCAGTCCCAAATGCATCCACTGCGGCGACGGACCGAAAGACGCTTCAGACCACACGGCACTGAAGTGTCCAGCATGGGCGGAACAGCGCGTACCTCTACTGCTCCTAATAAACACAACGGATTTTAACCTACGCGACGTCTGCAAAAAAAAATGACGGAAACGCTTTTAAACTGGAACACCACAGCCGGAGTCTTCAGAGCCATTCTACAAAAGAAAACGAGCGCCAACTACCTACGGCGCCCCCCCTCCCCGTGGCTCCCGGGGAACACACCCGCCAGGAGTAGAAAACTCGCCCCCCCTGACTGTTTGATGATATGCGCAACGCAGTTCCCAGTCAGTGTGGGAGACGGGGACATGACTGGTATTTAGTGGGTTGGAGCCCCACACTACCGGCCCGCATCTGCAGGGAGTTCCCCTGCCGCGGTGCCCGCGTGTGCAACCGCATTTCCCAGTTAGTCATCTATAAAAAAAAAAAATATATATATATATATGTTGCTACAGGGAGTACTTTGATTTTAAAGCAATTTATAGCTGTTTTTACGTCCACATCGTGCATATTGCCTAACAAAAACATTGCAGACGTAGCTTTTGCTTGTATCTCCTCGATATGTCTGCTAAAAGAGAGCCCGGGGGTTAGTGTGATGCCTAGATACGAGAAGTGGCTAACTAATTTAGGTGGTTGTCCATATACTGACAGATCATGATCCCTGGCCGCGTATGACCCTACTCTGCTAAAGCGTAAGACCTGTGACTTTTCCGCGTTAATCTTGAGCTTGTTTTCTTCGCACCACTTCGCAGTTTCGTTGAGGTAAAACTGTAGATGGTTACGAGATTTTGCTAAAATGACTAGGTCGTCAGCATAAAATGCAAAATGGGCTTTATAAATGGAATTACCCATACCGTTTAGGCGTAAGGACATCTAAACGATCATGCTATCTAAGCGTCTCATGTAAAGTTAAGCCCAGACATTTGATAGTAGGGGAAAGTGTCACTTCCGTTTCATTGAGCTTCAGCATTTGAACCTGCGTAGCCTTTTTGGCAGGCAAAACAACGCGAGTCCAGTTTTGGTTGCATTTATCACGAGACCGAAATTTTCAAACACAAGAACAGCATACTCCACTATTTGCATAGCCTTCTGTACATCAGAACATCCCTGATAGATGAATACGAAAAAGTAAAGTCGTATCATTAGCATAGAGGATAGGCTCTCTGATAGGCTCCCTCCAATAATAAAGTTAACCAAAATAATAACAATAAACGCCTCTAAGATTGACCCCTGCGGAGTTCCGATGTTTACACCTTCCAAAGGTGATCCAAAACAACCTACCTTTACTGCCTGCTGCCTCTCCGCTAGACCTAAACTACGACACAACAGTGCCATCACAACCAATAATTTCGAGCATTTGTAAAAACAACGAATGATTTAGGCAGTTCAAAGCGGCCGAAACATCCAAAAAGGCACCGGAGTAACGTTGGTTCTTTTGGAAAGAATTCACGACCTTCTGATATAAATCAGCGAGTTTCGTTGGCCTTAACTTAAGAATCCAAACAGATTCCTCGAAAAGAAACCAATCAAAGTAATATGTCCTTCAAATCTGGACTTAACCACATTTTACATATTTTGGAGAGACAATCCACTAAAGAAATTGAACGGTAATTAATCGGATTTTTACGGCTGCCCTTATTTTTAAACAAGAGAATGATTGTGGACACCTTTAAGCTAGCGGGAGAAATACCAGTGGTCAGGGAACGGTTTAAAATATGCGCCAATAAACGAGAAAGAATGAAGGAGGACAGCTTTAGTAATCTGTCTGGGACTCCTGCAGCCCCAACTATCCAGGAAGCCTTAGTGAATTCTAGCCCTCTCTGTACGTTCGGCGTATTCACTGGCAAAAAGTGAATAATAAATCTCTCCTGAACCCGATGGCCACCAGAGCTGGCTAAACGTTTTCAGTGACTTGGAGAGCCTTTAATTTATAAGATCGAACCGGGGCAAAATGATGGTTTAGCTCCGTAAGGATCTCCATTGGCCCAATCAGAAGCCCAAACCTAACTTCCAGAGTAATGGGAAGTTCCACCAACTTTCTGGCTCTGCCACACGAACTGTTACTAAAGTTCCAAAGTTGGGAAGTGTCATTCTGGAAATGCCTGAGACGCGTTTTATAAAAATTAGCCTTGACCTTACGGAGTTCTCGCTTGTAGCGCAGGAAAATACGATAATAAGCAGACTTTGATTCTACCGACTATGTTTTTAGGTGCCAGCGGTAAAGTTTGTTAACGCTGTGCCGCATGCGCCTCAACTTCGCAGATAGGAACACTAACACAGGGTAGTGGTCCGAAATTAGCATGGTGTACTACACAACCGGCCAGATTTCCAGGACATCCTCGCAATTTCTAATAGCAATATGCTCAATACAGGCACCGGAAGTAAAATGAGTCAATTGCTTGACGACATGAAGGATGCTTCTTGCTGAGCAAAATTATATATAGTTTTTCCTGTATGTATTATATGAGCCAGCAATTTTAGATTCGAGTCAATCATTACTATACATGGAAGAGATGAACCCATTGGAAGTGCCTCTTCCAACAAACCCAGCTGGACCTCCTTATGCGTGACCTGACTGGAATACATACCGATAATAAACCCTTCAAAACCGTACTTCTTTAGATGTACCTGGAGAACCTGTGCGTTCCCATCATCACTATTTTTAGCAGCAAAAAGAATATAAGGCAGTTTGAGCGTATGTGCATGCCAACTCTTCCTCCCTGTTTACTAGTTTCACGTCCTAAGCCAATCAAAGTGAAACCGGGGATGCCATATGCGTTATAATCGCCTGATTTTAAACAAGATTTTCTTATGACGACAATGTTTAACTCAAAACCCTCTTGCTCCAATATATCCCCCAGCATTTTGAGTTGTCCTGATCTCTTAAGCACTCCCGTCTCCGCGTTAAGGTGAATGGCTGCAAGATTACTAAAAATAGGTGATTTTTCTTTGCTTAGAGTTACAACTTTAAACTCGGATGGTCCCGAATTTGTCTGACATTGCCTTACAAACGTAGTGTTGTGTCATGTATAATGTCATGGTCATGTTGTATCTTACAAAGAAGACTAAAACTCTAGTTCATCTGCTTAAGTCACGCTAACAATAGTGCAATTGCACTAAAAATGCTTAGGCATTCCATCGCTTCTAGACATATAGCATTTAAAATGTTCGTGGTAGGCTTAAACGCTTCGTCCAGGGAGTGTGGCGCACCCACGACTTTGGGAACATCCTCTTCTTACCTGAACGTCGTTTTCTTCGTCGTAGAGGTCGGCTTAGCCAGCCGATTCATCGTTTGTTTCTGGGAAATCGTTGTAAATTCCTGAAGATTGATTTTTACATCTGGACCAGCCGCGGTTTCACTCGTGAGAAGCGCAAAGGCACTCTGTCCGTAACAAACTCGGCAAGCTAAACCCCAACTCGTCGCTTCCCAACTTCTCTCTTAACCGTCACTACCCCGTCCTGCTTCAGCGCTGCTAATATGTTCCTCATCCGAAACCACGGTCAACCTGAGTAATCCGTGCCCAGTCGTTGTCCAGGTCTATGCATCTGTGGTCACGCGGATTCCGAAAAGCTCTGTGAGGCCCACAACATTTTTGGAAACTTCAACTGCATTGGCCCACACATGAATATAACCTGATTTCGATTCAGGTTTAGTATCAGGGTATAGTCGAAGCAGTTTATTACAGAGAGCTAGCATCTTGCCCTGGAAACCCCCGCTGCCAATATTTATTTCACCGTCACAATCGTGCTCAATCCTCCGTGCAATTACGATACAAAAAATACACCCTTGGAATTACGCATTATGTTTGCCCTAATAGCTTTAATCTGTGACTGAAGCTTCCCTAGCTTTATTTATCACCTGGGTCCATCCATTACCCGAAACATCACTCCCAGTCTCCCATTGCCACTAGCATCCACAATCAGCTGAGTTGTCGGCAATTCAACACGATTAGCGATCTCATGGCTTCGAGAAACGTCACTTATGATGATGTTCACCACATTTGATGATACTGAGTACCCTGTTAGCAGGATCGCAGCTTTGGAAACATTTATAGCTGTTAAGTTACTGTTTCTACCGGTGCTCTATTGCCTGTACAACCCATGATACGCCAACTACGTAGCACTGCACGTAGCAGATGACCGCTGGAAGTAGTTCTCGTTGCAGACTACACGCCCGCCGAATCCACCTCTCATTGATTAGTCTAGAGTCTAGATGTAGAATGCTGTCCACAGCTTCACTTGCCTTTATGTCAAGGCCCGACAGCCTGCCTCACCACACTGCAAATGCAGACAGCTTCAGGCACCTCCAGCTGTCTCTTACACGAATGCACCACCGTTGCATGTAGCTGTAAAGTCTCACCACCCAGCAAAGGCCATGCTGGCGCTGGACGCGAGATACCAGCCTCACTTGTGAATACAACTAAATACAGAGACAGATGCACAGACTAACAAGGAATCACCTTAACACAAATATACTGAGCAACACCACCATGGCCACTCAAAGTGAAAGCAAGTCGATAAGCGCCACACGCACTGCTGCACTCTATCCAAATCGAAACCAGATATTTTAGTTTTGACCGATATTTTATCTACGAAAGTTTACAAAGATTGCGCGACTGCTTTCTTGATCTGCACGCCAGAGAATGGACACAGCTGGTCACATTCGGTGTCGTTCGACGAAGCCATAGCGATACGACAAAGTCTTGCTCAAACGAGACAGCGAGCTGGAAAAACATTGACTCAGCCGATGCTTTTCAGGCCATCTTCTGCCAGCCGCTTCACTGATGTCAATTTCTCAGTGCATCTATGCTCCAATATTGCCTAGGTTTCTCATTCCAGAAAAGGCAACGTTTAAAGCAAGGTTTAAACATTAGGAACGATCCCAACTGACGCATCGTGAACATCGTGGAATGTTTGAGACGAACACACAGACGACTTATAGAAAGGCAAAATGTCGTAGTGTAATAATAAAAGTAAACTTGTATTATTACATTCAGCAGCGTTTCCTATAGAAAGACTACTTCGCTCATTGACCTGAAACGTTTACTTGCTAGAAGCAGTCCATTTAACAAATAGTGCACATCTTCACTAAGTAAACCGCGCACAAATTTTACAAAACTGTGTCAAAAATGGTGACTCGACGTTAAACCACTGCATGTACTCAGGTACTGGCTAATTGCGTATCTCCTCTAGTTACGTTGTTTGACGTCAAATCTGCGAGAATTTGCAAACTCAAACATCGTAGCACTTTGCACCGAGCACCAACAATAACGCAAACAACGACGACGACAACGACAAAAGTACGAGCACACACTACAAGGACAATAAGTGTAAAAACAGCTAGTTGACTATCAAGCAACCTCTACAAGATTTTTGCTAGTCTCGTCCTTCTGGCAAACATGCGCTTTGAAACATAACGTTTAAAACATCCAGGGAGGCACATCCCAGCAAGATGGCTTAGTGGCAAAGCCTTTGCTTTGCATTCGGGAGGACCTGGTTCGAGACCCAGACCAGACGGCCACTCTAAAATTGATTTGCATGGTTTCCAATTTAGACAAGGTAAATGCCGGAGTGGATTAAAATTAGCCATGACATGAAAAAACCGTACACGGGCAATTGCCTTACAAAAAATCTAAAAAAAAAAACCATCCGCAGCATGCCGGACGGACGGGTGGACGCGGTATAACGAGCGCTCGATCGTACTTTTTTTGCATGGCCAGCAATACAGTCCGTGAGGAACGTTGGGTCACCCATTGTGGCTACTAAATGAAGCTATTTATTGGTCAACTTACCTAGTCATACATGTATATATATATAGAGAGAGAGAGAGAAAGAGAGAGAAATAGATGATATTAAAAGAAAGAGAGCATATCTGAATTACAGATTTATTCTTCTCCTAGTGACAGCAAGTATGCTCAAGGAGAAGAGCGCAGCCTCACGAGGAGGGTTGCTTTCAACTGATTCTCGTAGATACGGCGCCCACGCTGCGCAAGCTACATAACAGCAGTTAGAGGCAGGAAATCGTGGTATTACCACTACTCTCGTTTCGATACAATTCTCTTTTTGCTATACAGCGACGGTTTTGAATACATAAAGTCATTTGAGTAATAAAGATACTCATTGTTGTTGTAAATATTGAATTGTGTCATTCATATGAGCTCCGGTAGGACGGCAGGACTCTAAAGGAATTTTTTCTCTAACGAAACAACATCCAGCTGTGTCCAGGAGACGCAGAAGATATATCTAAGTAAACAATTGTGTACACTTTATTTGAAAATAATATAAGCAAGACAATGGTGGCCATCATACTGGTGGCAGACTGTCTACCAAGTAAGTGTATAATTCACAACATCAAGTAACGCGACCTTAATAGAAAGAATCAAGCCGCGACTCCTATGTAAATGACTCACTCCTATGAAGAATCGATATATTCAAATGACGTTTACATTCTAATACAGATCCTACTTGTTTACGAGCTGTTGCTAGAGTTCAGCAACAGTTCGAGGTGCAGCTTGGCTTCTAAAGATGTTGCAGCGTGCAACAACCCAATTCGTTAAACGACCTTGGTTTGACTGAAATAATAAGACGTCATTTTGCCACAAACTGCAGATTTAGATTAAAGTTATGATAAGTAAATAAATTAGATTGCATACGCGCAACGCCAATAGCCCAGTCTCTGCAATATGACGTTGAGTTGTCTGCTTGATCGTAAGACCGCACATTTTGGAACGGACTAATATCAGCTATTATATATTTACGCGTTCGCATCTTTAGAGCTTAGTTCAAAACGTTTTCAATGAAAAAACATTACACTTAGACCATGGTCCTACGAGTGACCAAGATAAGGCCGTCATAGCTAATGGTGGTGAACTTCTCTCTGCGGAAAGTCGATTGAAAGTGCGAGAACCTGAGCAATCGCACTACGAACCCGCATTAATGAGCTATCCTGCACGCACTTAAACACCTCACAGGTACTGTGCTATATATAATTGCGTTCTACTTGGGTGTCGACATTAGTGCGAATTTCGAATGGCTAGGCCGAGACATACACCTACCTTCTGGCAATGCCATCGTTCGAATTCCGAGCGCCTGCACCGCAGGTTTACAACGATTGAGCAGTTCGGAACACCAGCTGTCCTGTACGATCAAGGTGCTTCATGGCGACGGCCGCAGAAAGCATTAAGCTATACACAGGCCGTTGGCTGTCCAGATTGCAAGAGGCAACAATCTATGTAGTGCTGCAGTCTAAGTACATATAATTGTATTATCCCGACAGATTTTGTGGGACCTACGGGTTCGGGAAACCGCAGTCGAGCCCGCTTCTCTTATCTCCTCTTTCTAAGGGGATATTAGATATTAGACGCTTGGAACAAAAGATGGGTGGAGAGCCAGGCGGATCAGCCGCGTTTCTTCGTTATTGAGGCGTAGGTTTTCTCCGGCCCATCCAAAAAATTGCCTTTTTGCGGGGAGCTAAGGCAAGCCTCGTTTTCGGCGTCCAGTATGCGACGTCGGCGACTGCCTCGTTCACGCGCCTCTCCAGCTGTTTCAGTGTTAGAACTATCGACGACCCACTAAAGACGTGGATTTACTCGTGCGTCGTTGAAATGGCAGGCGGTTGTGCCTGACTTCTTTAGACTTAGCCTCATCACCCCAGGTCATACGAAATTCTATACTATGCTGCGTCTTTAAGAAAAAATAGTTTATCACCTAAATTGATCTTCAATTTTAAACTGCTTACTTTACCCTGCCCAGTGCGGCTCCACCGCCCATCGGTCTACATATGCACAGCTTTTGGAAATGACCCGAAGAAGCCCATGTTCACACTTGCTAGTTCACACTCACAAAACGCGCGCTCTATTTCCCTCTAAATTGGAACGTCCAGGTATTCACATCCGTGCACTGTAGTGGGAGAGGGCATTCCTGAGTGATCGTCACTTATAAGTAAAGATTAGTGATATTTAAGTCGGTCATATTCTGCATCATCTGGTGTGTCTCATGGAGGACTTCTTTTCACTATACGATTACTGCTTTGGACAAAATAAGTACATACCATAAATAAGCGTCAAATATTTCGAATAGTCAGAAGTCTTAACACATGTTTGCTCAAGTGATTTCTATGCTGTTCTGTAGTGGACGGCACTGCTCGATAATAACCTGAAATGGCACTATTTTCTTACCCTCCAAATGCGTCGTATCAAAACGAGGCGTAATTGACTTCGGCTATTAAATTAACAACTGTGTCTTACTGACTATTGCTTTAACGCGTGACCTAGGAGTATATATTACACCTGAGTTTGATATCAAACTCCACATTACGAAGGTATGTCATTCATTGTGCTTTGTTAATAGACAATTATCGGAAATCGCCCAAGATACGTTCCCAAGTCGTCTCTGGGTCAGGTGCTTTCAGAGTAATTGATAATTCAAGATTCAAGATTCAAAACGTGGTTTATTATAGAAACTGCATAATACAATGCTTTAGTTCTCATTAAATAAATATATAGATAATAATAAAAAAAATTGAATATAAATGGTTTACTCACAGCCACGAAATAAGTCAATCATGGAGTATCATAAATCATAAACACAACACTAAATAACATGTGTGCCTCAACTATGTCGAAATGTGTTGGTGAGTAGCCATTTCTGAACCATCTGTGTAAAACAATGCAGGGAAGTGATACGACGAATATTCTGTGGTATGCTAGTCCATATAACGGGCAAACGAGACACAAGGGCTTGCTGACTAGACTTTTTTGTGACTAATGGCCCTTGAGGTCCTACGGAACAAGGGAGCAAGGGGAAAGGAAACATCACAGGGAATAATATTCTGAGTGATTTTAAAGCCCAGCGTGGCAACCTTCAGCAAGTAGAACAGGTCGACCGGTAGAAGGTTGTGAACCACATAAAGATCACTGACGGAGTCTTTGCGTCACCTGCCAAATATGGCTCTTAGAGCATCGTTTTGCATTATTAGAGCCCGACGGAGAACAACTTCAAACCCACTCCCCCAGATAAGAATGCCATAAAGGAGAACTGGCAGGAACAAAGTTTTGTAGACCAAGAGAAGGACATCCACTGGAACTCCGATAAGCCGCATGCGAAAGAGGGCTGAAATGATGGCGTAGCATTTAGGCTTGATGTATTCTAAATGCGCCCGCCAGCTCATGCACTCGTGCAGCATTAGGCCGAGACATTTTGTGGTCTCTGAGAAGACCAATTCTTTCCCTGATAAAAAGAATTTCTTGTCGAGGTGCATTTTTAGCTGAGGAGCTCGGAATGCAATAATGTTCGTCTTGCTGGTATTAACGACAAGGGCAAATTTATTGAAGATCGAAATTACTGTTTCCACTTGAGATAAGAGATGAGGCAACTCCGAACACATTTCGGAGGCATTGAGCCGAAAAAGCAACGTCGTATCATCAGCAAAAGCGATCGGCTTGCCTAAGTTTTCCCTCTGGATGGTTAATAGGATGATATTAATAAGAATTAAGAACAATAAAGGTCCGAGAACAGAACCCTGGGGGGTACCGATGTCTACGGATCTCCAGGAGGATTCGACCGGCCCAACTCTCACCGCCTGCATTCTTGAGGTACGAGCGGAACCAATCAACTGCACTCACTGAACACCCCAACACCTGACGCATTTGTAGGAGATATGAGTGATTGAGACCAACTCCGTAGATCGACCACGTCGGAAACCAAACTGATATGACGACAGAAATTTCATGGACTCTAAATGATGCTCAAACCTTCTCAGAGCCAGTTTTTCTAATATTTTAGACACAAAATCTACCAGACTTATGGGACGGTAGCTGGCGAGTAGTGTTTTGTCGCCCTTTCTTTTGTAAAGCGGAGTCACAAACGAGGCCTTTAGACGTGTGGGGAAATTACCTGAGGAGAAGGAGAGATTCGCATTTTTTTGGGGACTGGCAATAGAGAGCGCCGCTAATTTTAAAAGTTTTTCGGGTACCCCCATAGCTCCACAGCTCCAGCTCGCCTTTTTTTTTATTAGGAGTGAATAGACCTCCGAGTCTGTCACTGAACAGAATTTGAATGAGTTGCCCTTGCTGGTCCATAGATCTGTAAGAATGGGTGATAAGTCACCTTCAAGGCAGAAAGGCGCAACTGTAGCCGAGCCTATGGTTGCAAAGTGTCGATTGAGCTCATCTGCAATTTATTGTGGATCAGTAACAGGCCGATCAGGAAACACAGTCATTAAAATTAATCATTTAATATTAATTAGGTTGAACATGCTCTTAGTATGGACTCACTCTTCACGCAAGGTAACATATCAGCTCTGCGTCAGCTTACAAAATGTGAATTGCTAAGACACTGTTTGTTCCATGCTCCAATAATCAAACAAGCCATCGGTGGATAAGCCACTCCAAAGATTGTTACCTGTGAGTTCAAAAACGATTGGCTTTCTTGGCGGATGGCCAAATATGCAAATATAAACCCAAATTGTACTCGCTCATAGTCGCAGGCGATAGTAACGTTCTCCTTAATCGATTACGTATACTAGAAACAATAGATATGGCCATGGCCAATTATAACACACACATATCGGCACATCTTCGACCGCCAAATGAAGTTTAGACCTCACATGGCTGAGGTTGTCAAGGCCGCGTCTCGAATATGTAATCTCATAATGCGGTCTTTCATTATACAAGACCATAATGTGTACCTAAAGCTGTATCAAACCTTAGTGGTACCAAAGTGGACTTATTGCTGTCACGTATGGATGCCATTCTATAAACGAGATGTTGACCTTTTGCAGAGCGTGCAGGATAAGTTTGTGAAACGAGTTGCTCGCCGGTGTTGTCTACCACGCGAGCGCATCACATTGCCTAGTATTAGTGAATACCAATCCCATGCCGATTACCGCATGTTCAAACAACTAGCGCGTCAGACACTTATTACTAGGTATTTTGTTCTAAGACCAAATAATCTCCGGAGCGGCGTTTCCATCCACCCCCACGAGATTGCTCGGGTGGACGTTGTGAACAACACATTTGCCTGGAGGATTGCACGTCGTTCACAGATTCAAAACGACTTTGCTTCTATTGTAATACCCCTTTTTCAATAAAGGTGATATGATATGATATGATATTTTTAATATCAATAATCATCATTATTCATTCTTTGTTAGTGATCTGATCTGTATGTAAAAACAATCAAGCAATATATCTGTGATGCAAATAAAGGGGCAATATTTGCTCGGTGCCGTTTGACGCTGAATTTAGTCGGGAGGGAACAGGATATTTTCAAGTCTCTTCTGGCGACAATATACTTAATGTAAATGCAAAAAAAATTACAGGGAATGCTGGCTTTTTCGCGATTCAGAAGATTTTCCCGACGTGGGGAAAACAGATTTTAGTTTATACGCAGTTCCAGAATGTTATGCCTAGTGAGGAAGCTATTATGCCCACCACATAGTTTCAGAAAGTTGAAATCGTAAAAAGTCTAGGTGCATGGTCTACAAACCGCGGTAAAACTACAGATAAATACTTCGTCAAGCGATAAGTCATACGTTTTATAGTATGCCGACTATGTGAACGTATTAGCATCAAGTATCGTCAAGCGCTCGATGAGAGCGCATTTACTGTGGGGTGCTTCAGAAAAGTTCACTTAACCTGTATTCGATGCGTGTTTTTTCTTTGAGTGTTGCAAGCCCAATAAGGCTTCCTACTCAAAACGGGTGCATTGCGTATAACCATGATTATAAGTTTTTAGTTATGTGCATCGATGGTTTTCTTTGGAAGGTTTTGGGAACGCATAATGCGCATGCGTCACTAGCAGCCTGCGCGACTAGTGTGAGACTTACAAGCTTATTAAACTCGGATTCCTCTCCAGCTTCCCAGGCTCTTCGAAGCCGTGGATAAGGCGCCCCTGGTATTTATCCTTAATTCAACTGTGTCTGTGTCTATCTTCCTGCATATTTGCATGCACCCAGATAGGGAGCTTATGCTAAGATGTACACCGCCCTAAAGGGGTGCGTCAAGAGGGCCTGGCTGCACTTCTCCTTCTACCTCCTTCGGCTCCTTGTCTTGACAACTCTCCCGAGGCTGCCGCGTAAGCCTTGCCCGCCTGGCTGCTTTAGCCTTCTTGGCTGTCGTAAGGTCAAATTGGCGTCAAACAGGTCTGTCGCCTCCTTTCGCTTATCACGTCATCATTTAGCCCCTCACGGCCGTGGAGCCCGTGCACCTTGCTTCCCGAAAGGACTCGCAGCCTAGTACAGTGCGTTCCACGCCGCCCGCCTCTTCGGATTCGTATAGCATACAGTTGCCACTGGTGGCCTTCCCAATTTCAACCATTTAGCTCTGGAACTGACCGTGACTAGTCAGAACCTGAGTAGTACAGTAGGTCAACTCCCCATGTGGGCAGTCATACTAAGCTTCGAGGTCCGACTTCAGACTTGGTCCAGCTCCTCCGGGTGTGACCTGCACCCATTCCTCCTGCCAGACCGCGATTGCGGTACTCCTGGCACCGGCATGATGCAGATACATCTCTTTTTCCTCCAGAGACATCTTACTTCTTTCTCGTGCCAGTGGGTCCAAAGGCAGCATCTTAGCCAGGACCAAGAGGGCTTCGGTCGAGACCGTCTGGTACGTCCGGCTAACCCTGATTGCAAGTGTCTGTTAGGCCGACTTTAGTGTTCACCTACTATTTGCCGCCCGTAGTGCCATGTCGGCTCAGACGGACGCCCCGTAGAGTGTTGGTATTTAGGCAACCGAAGTTAGTCCCTGTCGGTTCCCCTTGATATATCCCCAATCCTTGGCATAATCCGTGCCAGATTTAAGGCAGTCCGGCGGGCCTTCGGGACATGTTTTACATGTGCCGCTCTTTTAAACTCCGTGTTGAGGGCCATCCCGAGGTATTTTGTCTCATTCCTTATTTCTATCGGGAGGCCCGCCATCATAAGGCGGACACCCTTTATCCTCTTTCGGTCCGTAAGATACAGCGCCTCGGTCTTACGCGGTGCAAGCGTCAATTGATTGCGGTTCTCTTCTGTGCTTGTATTACTACTTTCCTGTTCAGTGGGTTAAAACATCTTTAACATCCAAGAGAATTAGATGCACAAATTTCCTCGCTTTAGGAGTCTTTGCGGTCTCGCGGCCTGCTCGTTCCAGGACCGTATCAACGGCACCAATGGTAGATTTTCCTTTCCGGAAACCATATTGGATGTCCGATAATCTGGCTGTTGTTAGCCACCGCTTACCAAATAGCTTGGCCACTCCAGGGGTACGCCGTCAGGGCCAGGGGTCGTTCCAGGCGTCAGCCGTTCTCCAACCCGTCTGACATTTTCAAGTGCTATCCCCGGAATATTTCCTAGGGCAATCGGAAACTCCTTATGGCAATCTGGTAAAATAGGCCCCAGATTTCAGTGTCCACCGCATCTATCAGCTCGCTCCACGCTGGCGCTATGCTTTTAGCGATGAGTCCTCGCAGTCTCGTTTGGGCGGCCTTGCACTTGGCTAATTTGAAGTCGGTTTGTCACGTTTGCTTGGTCCGGCCCGTCCCTCTTTCGGTTTCTTCCACTCAGCCAGGTCCGCGCTCTTGTGTAGATACTTTGAAACCTAAAAGATGCTTTCCTTACCTCGGTGATTTCGTCATTCCACCAACACTTAGGTGAGTGACGGCCGTTGCGGCCTCGGTGCGAAAAGTCCGCCCTCTCGCATGCCGCAATGAGCATGGCAGAAAGCTGATCCTCATTCACTTGGCTTTGAGTAAGCCGGCTACAGCCCTTCTCTAATTCAACCTTCAGGATTTTTATGTAAAGCTTTTGCCAGCACTTCCTCGTGTATATCGTGGGCAAATTGTGTGTTCGGAGCATAAAACAGATGTATCTATGATTACTCACAGTCTTCGCCTTCTCTGCGACGCGCCATTTTCCCTATCGTAGCAAACGCCGATTTGTTGACCAGCGTACGGTCTATAAAAGCTGTCTGGGTTCTTCTAAAAAAAGTAGCAGCCATTCCATCATTAAGTACTAGTAGGCATCTCTCAGCTATTTATTCCTGTAGATAAGATACCCTCTCCGATGTGTGTCGGCTCCCCTATGTCGTGCTTGATACCCCGTCGTCCCCGTCCCCGATGATAACCAGTCATTTGCCCTAAGTCAAGTGAACCTTTTATCTGACTTACTGCCCTTGCCTGCCAAGTCCTATTTGAAGCCCGTCTGCTATGGCGGTCTGTCTGCCTCCGTATCATATACCCAATTGTTCTTCCGCCTGGTAATTTCTCCATTTGGCTCGGACAGCAGGCAAACTGCATGCACTTTGCATGCCGTTACCTTGAGCGTATCATGAGCAGCCCTACAGCGGTTTAGGTTCTCCAGGATGATTTTTAACATCTTAGGTGGATTTACCCTTCCCTACGACCGTCCAGTTGCCTTCTGTGTCACGAACAACCGCCGTGCCCTTTCTCTTATACGTTTTCATTGTTCTCTTTTTATTTTTCACTCCCCCTGTCTTCCTCTGGCGCTTTCTCCGATCCCCTTTGGAAACCTCTGTTTTTCTCGGCACCTTCCCTTCGGAAAGCCCTTAGTTTCTGCATATTTCCCCTGTAGAAAGGACAGGCCATGCTGTCTGCGCGACGCCCATCCACCGCACAAACGTGACATTTTGATACTTCCGCGCAAACGTCAAAAACCTCATTTCTCACCCCCAGGGATTCGGAATTTTGTGGTACTACTTCGAGACCGTGGGAGGGGAGCCTTGTGCTTTACTGGCTCGTGTAGATCTCATCGTGTCCTTAGATCACGAACCAGAGGGGATGCGTCAAGCCCTTCTACGAAGGGCTGGGTTGCCACAGCCCCTTGGGGGCACTTTCATCTCGACCACTTAATGGCACCTGCCTCTGTAGCGCGCGGCGAATGTTTCCTAGCCGCGTCTTCTCGCGCATAATAGCGTCTAAGAAGTAGACGCCTTCCGCCTATGCGGCCGCATCCCCCATCATGTGACCGACCATGTCTTGTGTTGATCTCCCTGCATAGTAATACGTCGAGTTTATGCGGATCTGGGCCAGGGCGGAGCAGGACGAGACCGTATGGCCAACATCGTCCGGCGCCCGTCCGTAGCCCCATGTTATCCGGGTTGCCACATTTAAAGCAAACCTTTTACGAGATATCGGTCTCCTTGCAGTCCGGATAATTTAAGGGCATTTAAAGTAGCTAGTTTCAGTCACTCTTCACCACTTCTACCCTAGTTTTAGTGTTTTATGGGCCATCAAGTTCCTTGCCACCATAAATGGCACGACCGTTTCCTCTGCACCTTCCTAAGGCAGCTGGCGGGAAAAAAACAAGGAACGAAATACGTCAGCATCCGCGGCACACGGGAAGTGCCATGCTCCGCTGAGGCGCGCGGAGGGCCCGCCAGTTGCAAGTCGTACGGAGGGCCAGGTCTACTCATACTAAAGCGCCGCACGTGGCTATCGACTCGGCCACAGAAGCCAGCAAACGGCGTCTAACCTCCGGTGCCCCACCTTCCCTAGAGAGAATTCTGGAAGAATATGGACTACCTTGAAAGCTCTCTTTGCCTCATGGACAACACGTGGCCTTCCCCTGAGGCCAGTGTCCAGTATAACCCCGAGGCACTTTTCCTGTTTCTTGACTATATTCGAGTGACCCGTGAGTCAGTTCCAACCGTATCTCACGGGTCCTCTTTTGTACGGTCAAGTGAAGAGCTTCCGTCTTCTGAGGAGCTAGCTGAAGATGGTATTCCTCAATCCATTCATGTATGTGTAGGAGCGCGAGGTTCGCCGATGATTTCAAAGTTGTCTCCCGTCAGGCGGAAACTAACAACACGAGGCCATTCACGTAGACGATGGTTTTAAATCTGTCAAGCATCTCCCCGAACCCCGTCGTAGGGGTCCAAAGAACCGGGCCGGGGACAGAGCCCTGCGAAACCCGGCAGTAACCTCCTAAGTCTGGAATCCTAGCAGGAATTTCCGGCCGTCCAAGTAAGAAAATAAGATGCTGCAAAGATACGGGGAGACTTCCCTAGGTTTCAGCGTTGGCATAATGACGTCCCAAATTCCAGTGGTTAACGCGTCCTTTACGTCCAGTATAATCAGGAGCGAGTTTTGAGCGTAGCAGCAGCCTCTGCCGCACCCTGTGGAGTGCCCTGTGCAGGGCGTCTAACATCGAGCAATCACCCCGAACGCCATATTGGTCCTACAAAAGTGCCTGCCAGTCTTATATCTTCGCGTTTAAACGTTCAACAAGCACACTTTTGACGAACTTGCCTGCCGGATCCATCAACGATAGGTGAGTGCTTTTCCACCAAGCCGGAAATATACAAGCAGTCTAGTTACGAATTTCGCAATCCCAGCGAGATACGCCATGGCAAACATCCGAACCACCTCAGGTGAGATGCCGTCCGGTCCTGGAGTCTTGCCGGGTGCCAGGCGCTATGCCATGCGCAAGATGTCGTCAGCCGTGGCCGGCGGAATATTTTCCGGATTTACCGCGATGGTGCAAGAAGCCTGCGGTACCTGTTGGAAAAAGAGCGCGCCCCCTAGCTTTGCAGTTCTCTAGCCAGTAGAATTACGCATATTTGGATCGGAGAGATTTGGTTAAAGGAGTTACCAGTAATGGGTTAACCCCAGCGTGCATTTAAGGAGCTTTTAGGTTCACGAACACCGCCAACACCCATGGGGGGGGGGGGAGTGAATGCAATTCACCAAGTAGTCGGATAGCAACTTTCTGGGTTAACCAGGCAACAATAATACTCAAACCACAATCTGTGCTGGTTTAGGCGGCCGAGACGGATGGCTGATCAGACAATACCGATGAGAAGACTTGCGTAGCTTTTGACATCGTAAGGCTGCAGTGGTCCTCTGTATCAAAGTAAATTTTCAGCAAGATAGGTTACCTTGCATATGGTCATATTCCTGGCGAGTACATCGATGACCAAGCTTGCTGCATGCCGCACAAAAGTTGGTATGATAGTTGGCCACATCACCCAGCAGCCGCAGTTTGCCAGAGTGTCGTCGAAGGTCTAATACGGGCATGGCCGATCATTCAGCCTAGCATTAAAATCCATTACAACGACAAGTGGGTGTGAGTAGGAGGAAGGTATCGCCGTATTTAGTTAGTTTAAGTCTCGATTTCCTCTCCGTGGGTTGGACGTAGGCCGCAACCAAGTTGATAGTAAGATCAAGATTGAGTCGTAGTCTTCGCAGGGCGGTTGTATCCTCTTTGGCAATATGCGTGCTTATCTCTCCGACCATGTGGTCATAAAACGCGGACACACCTCCACTAGGACGCCCGGAATTGCACCCCTTCGGGCAAGGCCGGTAGATAGACCAGAAGCCCAGGAGATCAAATAGTTCGGATGCCTAACGTTTTTTTTTTGGTTTCATAGATATGCAATATATACGTGCCACTTTATTTATATAACTTTTTTATGTTAGCACTTTGGAGTGAACAATTGTCTCCGCATGGGCGTGTACTTACGGGTTCTCTAACCCAGGATTAGCCCAGTTCAACAATGTGCCCCGAACAGATGCTGCGTTTCCTCGTTGAATGTCGAGTGACAGCCTCTGACGCAAAAATTCCGATGCCCTCGAGTCTCCCGTGGAAAGGTTAAGACATCTGCCTACGCGCTGAATCAAATTCAGTGTAAGCGGGCCTGGTCCTCCCATTGTTTCAAACGCCAACGGATAAAATTGGTGCGGATAACCAACGTCAGCGTATTTTCTACATTTGTTAGCTTCTGCTAACCTGGACGCATGGCCTGCCTGGTCCGCTCCTGCACGGACCATCGAAGGGGCTAATGAGTCGGTTACAGTTGCGTCCCAAACAAGCATGCGGCCACGCTTAAAGGGGGTTAGAGTAAGGCTGCCAGGCCTTTTTCCATCATCTCTAGATAGACCCGGGGGTTCTAGTATGCACGGGAAGCCGGCAGACCTCAATGCTCGACTGAAAGTGTCATTTAAAGCCGAGTGGCGTGCTCTTCGGCCTGCGCTTAAGGCGCATGACAAGCCATGATGGGCCAACGTGTCTACTAAATAACCACAACAACATCGGTGAGGAATTTCGATGCCTAACGTTTGAGTCAGGCCAAAATGTCCGCGTCTTTCTAGGCGTTAGGGGTGAGAATCGCTAACAAGCACCTTCAGGTTAACCCGCGAGTCCCGAAAGCATTTGCTAAAATGAGGAATTAATATGCGTCAAATTGACATGGACTTCTGTAAGATGCAAGCAATGATGAGCAAATTATGGAAGGATGTCCAACACAAAGTTTGCCATCTAGTTCTGCGTCATGCAGTGCAGTCATGTTGGCTTCCATGAGGCAAAGGATGAGTGCACCGGTCGACACCATGAAAAAACTTGCTCAACTGATCATCTATTATATTGATCTCACCAGATCTCACCAACACAATGTCCTATGGCTAACTACCGACATAATCGAAAAAATTAGATAAATTTATTTTCTTGAGAGTATTACCTAAACCTAGGCCTCAAATGGCCTCAAATATGAACAAAGACGGCTCAGAAATCATAAAGTGTGTTGCAAAAAATTAGCAACTCATGTTTTTTTGCGATAATTTCGGCTTGGTGTATTTGAATGGCTTGAAATTTTAAGCGCATGATGTACATGACGAAACATGATTATAGTGTTGATTTCATTGCAATCTCAAAATTGGTTCATACAAAAAATAAAAAAGTGTGAAAAAACAGTGTTGCAAAATATTAGCAACAATGACATGCTAACAACACAGCTCTTGTTTGTGAAGGATAGTCGATACTACAGCTGATATTCGATCCCAGGAATCAAATGTCAGGAATATTGTCTAGCTAAATCAATCGTTATATAGCTGCAAAATATTCTACAGCTTAGTCGTTGTTCCGAACTAACGACGAATCTTATGTTTAAACCATGGGTCGTACAAAGGATCTTTCGGATAACAAAAATACAAGAATTGAGGCATATGCTGAGCTCGGTCATACAGTAACTGCTATAGCAACCAGATTAGGACGGCATAAGAGCACCATCAGCAGGTTCTTACACCCTGGAGTGAACCAAAGGTGCAGATCTAACAGTGGGCGTAAGCTAGTTTTGACTATTCGAGATCGGCGAAGGATCATACAGTTGGCTACTCATGACCAAATGTCTTCTTCCAGGATCAGGACTACTTTGGGAGTGCCAGTGCACCGATCCACAGTGTACCGAGTGTTAAGTTCTGACAAAAACGTGCGATACGCGAAAAGGAAGCTTATGCCGCGACTGCAACCGAAGCACATTGTCGCACGGCGTGAATTTTCGCATAGATACCAAACTTGGGATAACGAGTGGAAAAACATCGTCTTCTCAGATGAAAAGAAATTTAATCTCGATGGCCCTGACGGCTGTCAGTACTATTGGCACGACTTACGGAAGGAACCTAAATGGTTCTCGAAACGTGTGGCCGGTGGTGGCTCTGTGAAATATTGGGGCGCGTTTGGATATAATGGGAAGTCTGATCTAGTCGAGATTGTGGGCCGAAACAATTCTGACATGTACCAGCGCATTGTCGGTTCCCAGTTAGAAGCCCACTTCAGAAGAATTGGGGGACCTGACGCAGTTTTTCAACAAGACAACGCCACGTTTGATACCTCGGCTAGCACTATAGCCTTTTTTCAAGAACAAGGAGTGCCACTTTTTGACTGGCCGGCATTAAGTCCAGACCTGAATCCTATTGAAAATCTTTGGGGACATTTGGTAAAGCAGATTTACGCAAATGGTCGACAATATAATCATTTGTCGGACCTCAAAGAAGCTGTCCAGCAAGCATGGACTAATATTCCACTTTCGTACTTACCACAGCTCATTAACTCCATGAAAGACCGAGTTTACGATTTGATTCAGAAGAAGGGACGAAAAACCCGTTTCTAGAATAAAATATGTAGTTTCAAATGAGTCATACAGCCCTGCTAAGAATCGAATACGCTGTAAGGCGCTATTGTTGCTAATATTTTGCAACACTGTTTTTTCACACTTTTTTATTTTTTTGTATGAACCGATGTTGAGATTGCAATGAAATCAACACTATACTCATGTTTCGTCATGTACATCATGCGCTTAAAATTTCAAGCCATTCAAATAAACCAAGCCGAAATTATCACAAAAAAACATGAGTTGCTATTTTTTTGCAACACACTTTTCTACGTCACATTTAAGACCCATTGACGAGTCACTAACGAGCGCATTGGAGGGCCAACAACTTGACCCAAACACACTCTCGATGTGTGAAAGCCTTCCGTCACTAGAAGCGAAAGTAGAAAGGTCAACCTGCACTTTGCTAGGATCGGTGAATGTCGGGGCAAACATCGCACAGCAAAAACTTTTTTTTAGTTAGAAGGTTTTTGAGAATGCATGATGCACATGCGTCACTAGCAACCTGCGTGACTAGTGTGTTAGTGACTCACGAACCCACTAAACTCAGATAGCTCCCCCCCTACTCCAGGCGTGTGGGGGAGGCGTCTCTGCCGTTTTTTTCACTCAGTTTTATACCTGCGTATCATAACTGCAGGTTTACTTGCGGTTGGATAAGAGGATTCTGCTATTTCGTAAGCCGTCTTGTGAGGGTGCATCGAGACCATGAGAGCCCGGTCCCCCAATAGCAACAACCTACCAACATAAACTTTGAACGAGCCATTGTGCTGGAGAAAGAAACACAAATAGAAATACGATATCTAAAAATTAACAAGGCAACAGAAGACGATCACTGAACAAACAACGTCACTAAACAAAAACAAAAATATATGTTTATATATATATATATATATATATATATATATATATATATTTATATATATATATATATATTGTCTTGAATCTAACAAACGGTATATTGCACACGGACAGTTTGCAATAACCCTAAAAGGTATATATATATATATATATATATATATATATATATTTAAACAAAATGTGTGGTTGTTTTCGCTAGCAGAAAATAAACCATCTAAAAAAGATTTGTAATGTATCACAATCCTGGCCCTTAGGTTTTTTAGGCCTCAGTCAGAAAAATCGTTCATATGTCGATGATGTTTGGATGCATTCTTATACACTTGTGTGCAGTAAAACCGTACACGGGCGTACTTCAGTCATGTTCATAGTAAGAAACACTACAAAGTGATTGAATGATAAATTAACGCAGATATCAAGGTTATCCCACATCAAGGGTGGGATACATAACATCTCTATGCAGTCGTTACATATTGGACCTTATCTATGCAGAAGAATTACGTCTGACATTCTTCTAAAATTTACTCCCTGATAATTAATATATGTACCGCAGCACTGGCAAGATCCTAGTTCATACTTATATAAAGCAAAATTCCTAGTATCAAAACGGGCAAAACGCAATACAGAACCTCATTTTAGGCCACATTTGTGTAGTATTCGCTCATAGTGCCAATACAAATATTGCCGGTCAAGGGAGGAAAACCAACGCTGACCAGTAGGGATTCGTATTCCAATTAGCCTTCGTATTGAAAGCAAATCCCTAATCCCTATGTTAGACACCAAGGTGAGAGAGCCGAACAACAATCCTGTAGGGTTGCAAAAGAGTAAGTAGAAATAGAAACGTGATCACTCTTTTTCGCTTCGTGTAGAGCTCACCGAGACGCCTTGCGACATCGGTATTCAAACGAAATAAGCAGCTGCCTCCAAGTATTCCATGAGCTACTAAATTGACTAGAACTAAACCTAAATATTTAGCGCACCGCATACAAGTGCTAAATGTATTTCAGCACCAACGGCGTCTTTAGAGACACTATTATTTGAAGAATTGTATATCTATCTGCCTCGTCTAGAGTGCAACGATCAATAAAAGTTATTTTGCTTAAACGGCTATACCTTGTGCCTTTTTGCTCGTCTAGAGGTCGGCATTAACTTAGAAATCGTCTAACTCAAATGTTTTGGCTTTGACAGTGCTTTAAGATTGCCTTAATGGACACTTAAGTATTAAGTGTTAGTGTTGCCAATCAATAAACGTGATAATATTTTCTAAACGTAGTTATTGTGTTACAGTATACTTGTTGTAAAGCTCAAATGGCTTAGTGTTTAACTAAAAATAGAATTAACTTTAACGAAATTAAGGGGGTTTGGTTTCACTTTATAGTTTCAGTAAAATGCAGCATTTAGAGTCCTTAAACGACATCGCGAAGTTGTCGCACTGTCGTTACTTAATACATTGATATTATTTGTTTATTAATTACCTTACAAGGGTTTGTTTTGTGACATACCTACAAATTAATGATTTGACTACGAATCCCTACTAGTCAGCGTTGGTTCTTCCTTTGACCGGCAATATTATTATTGGCACTGTGAGCGAATACTGCGCAAATGTGGCCTACAATGAGATCCTATATTGCGTTTTGCTCGTTTTTATATTAAGACGCTAATGAATACAAACATAATAAAGTTTATTATATAAAACATACAATAAACAGGTATTAAAGTAGAAATTAAAAAAAAATTAAAGAGGCTTTTTAATCCACCGTTCTCTACGCGCCTGGAACCGCCGTGAGGCATATCTTCATAGCACTGAGGGCCGCATATCTTGAGACATCCAGGGTTTCCTCAACAGCCTTTGCAGCACGACCTCTGACACTCAATGGTTTCGCTTCATTAATTAATCAAATTCGATCAACAACAGAGGTCAAACCGGTGGCACCATGTAGATGACAGCCATGACTAGCGCACTAGCCCCAGGACCACGCCGCCACTTTGGTGAAGTGTAAACATGGGCTATATGACCGTGGCTCAATTTGACGCGCGGTGTGGCTTTTCTGTCACCTCAAAATGTATATAGGAATTATCACCGGTACTGGTGTTATCAGTCGGGAGCCAGATGCCTTTTCAGATGACTTTACTACACAATTGCACTTTAAAAGTTCCATTTAAGTTTGCAATTCACGAATAGCATTCATTAAGAATATGAAAGACTTTGTTTAGGAATAGAAGATGCCGGGGTTATGCACCCGTGTAGCCCTGTCATATACTTGTAGAAACAATGTTTTTAATCAAATACATGGTAGTGTTACGATTTATAAGTATACACGTATGTATTTCGAAGTTCAGGCAAGTCCTTTTCAGAAGAGTGTAGCGTAACGAAACTACACGCTCGGGAGTCTCCGAGCAGTCCGCCACGCATTAAGATTTAAATTCTAACGGCTGCTCAGCTAAGGGGATTTAACGCAATGTTTCGGTATGTTTAGGTGCTCGACGAAATCTTGTTATGTGGCAAGTGATGCTGAATCGTCACCGGGTGGAACAGCGTCAAAGTAAACGAGAACAAAAACAACGACACAGTTGCGACAGCAATGAGAGGGGTGGATAAACTGAGAGAGAGAGAGAGAGAGAGAGAGAGAGAGGCTGGTTGCTGTTGAGGAGACAACTTCAACGTTTGTGGCAAATGTCTAAGAAATGAAAGTATGGATGTGGGAAAAAGGATGAAAACAAGAGGCGCGCCGTTGAATAGGATGAAGAAAACGGCGCGGCAGAGGCAAACGGCGGCAGCAGAAGACAAAGCAGCGACAAGAATGAACAGAGATGCTAGCGGTCGAGAAACATCAACCGCTGCGGCAACAAAAAAGCAGATATCTAAATTAAACCAATTGACTACGTGATGCAGTAGTTATTAAACCAGTGGGAAAACTGTTAGTGATTTCTGGAGTTTCAAACGTAGGCGGAGTAGAGGAACAGATTAATCGGATGGCTACTCATACAGGGAGGAGACATGTTCAATAATGTGGAAGATATATTGGTATTTCATAGGCAACTAGTAGGTGTTCTTTAGGCCGGGGATATGGAAAGTGCTGTGAATAAGATCGGTGCACAGGTACAAGACTTAATTGCATGTTGCAAACAGCGAAACATGGTATTACTGACAGTGTGTTTTCTGCTAATGGTGGTGAACGCTAGAGAAGGCCGGGACTATCAGGACATGCGCTGGCGCGTCTCTTCCCTCATCTTTTGTCTTCGCTTTCATATTATCGTGCAGGGCAGTCAATAGGAAAGTGATGCAGTGGGTCCGGGCACCGAGAGCTTGTCTCTGGAATGCATTTAGGACAATCTAAGGGTCATTGCCTTAATTGGGATGTAATACGAAGCGGTAGGTGCTGTACTGGCAACACTGCCAAGTGGCAAGTGTGTGATTGGCACAATGTTAGGCCGATTACAGTTTAAGTAGCCGATGCGCAAGTGGGATGTGGGGAAACGCAGCACTAGAGGGGGACGTAGACGTGGAGTCAACGAAATCGGGCCAGCACACCGAAGTGCGAGCTCCAAATGAAAATTTCTCAGCCACGAGGGGTGGGCATTTAAACTAGGGGAAAGCGCTAGATGCAGACACAGGCACACAGGATGGGGCAACAGATACAAGGACAAAAGAGACAGGAGGGGGCAATACGGATACAGGGACAAAAGAGACAAGAGAGGGCAATACGGATACAGGCAACAGGAAGGAATACAGGTGCAGGCGGTATCGGGACAATGAGAGGCATTTCTCGAGAGAGAGAGGAAACACGTAGGGGCAGCGGAGATCGGGGGGAAGCATTGGAGGTTATCAGACCGTTGGCTATCAGTGACATCAAGACAGGGAGGTAAATGTCTACATAAGATGCAAAAACGTAAGCAGGGCAAAAGAAAAACGTAGGAGTAATGTCCCTTTGAAACATGGTAAAATGTTAAATATGAAACGGCGGAGATAAAGAGGTAAGAAGAAAAGACTACTCAACTTAAGGTCAGACGGTGTATTATAGTCACATATACGCATTTTTGTGGGATATAATTAAGGGAGGTAGAATTGGTATGGTACGGAAACACGCATAATTGGGAAAACAGGATTGGGTAAGTTCGGATAATAACCAGAGAAGCTATTTTGTGTGAAGAATTTGGTAATGCTAAAAGAAATGATACTGTAGTAATAACGATACGCCTGGAAGGTACAGTTTTGGCAAATATGGGGTAAATAGCGCTTCAAGCAACACGGAATAAAAATATGATCAGCTAGTTAAACAGTAATACGGTAATTGGGGCATATCAGAAGAAGGGAGGGATAATGTCTAGGAGATTGGAATGCAACTATCATATCTCTTCCCTCATCTTTTGTCTTCGCTTTCATATTATCGTGCAGGGCAGTCAATAGGAAAGTGATGCAGTGGGTCCGGGCACCGAGAGCTTGTCTCTGGAATGCATTTAGGACAATCTAAGGGTCATTGCCTTAATTGGGATGTAATACGAAGCGGTAGGTGCTGTACTGGCAACACTGCCAAGTGGCAAGTGTGTGATTGGCACAATGTTAGGCCGATTACAGTTTAAGTAGCCGATGCGCAAGTGGGATGTGGGGAAACGCAGCACTAGAGGGGGACGTAGACGTGGAGTCAACGAAATCGGGCCAGCACACCGAAGTGCGAGCTCCAAATGAAAATTTCTCAGCCACGAGGGGTGGGCATTTAAACTAGGGGAAAGCGCTAGATGCAGACACAGGCACACAGGATGGGGCAACAGATACAAGGACAAAAGAGACAGGAGGGGGCAATACGGATACAGGGACAAAAGAGACAAGAGAGGGCAATACGGATACAGGCAACAGGAAGGAATACAGGTGCAGGCGGTATCGGGACAATGAGAGGCATTTCTCGAGAGAGAGAGGAAACACGTAGGGGCAGCGGAGATCGGGGGGAAGCATTGGAGGTTATCAGACCGTTGGCTATCAGTGACATCAAGACAGGGAGGTAAATGTCTACATAAGATGCAAAAACGTAAGCAGGGCAAAAGAAAAACGTAGGAGTAATGTCCCTTTGAAACATGGTAAAATGTTAAATATGAAACGGCGGAGATAAAGAGGTAAGAAGAAAAGACTACTCAACTTAAGGTCAGACGGTGTATTATAGTCACATATACGCATTTTTGTGGGATATAATTAAGGGAGGTAGAATTGGTATGGTACGGAAACACGCATAATTGGGAAAACAGGATTGGGTAAGTTCGGATAATAACCAGAGAAGCTATTTTGTGTGAAGAATTTGGTAATGCTAAAAGAAATGATACTGTAGTAATAACGATACGCCTGGAAGGTACAGTTTTGGCAAATATGGGGTAAATAGCGCTTCAAGCAACACGGAATAAAAACATGATCAGCTAGTTAAACAGTAATACGGTAATTGGGGCATATCAGAAGAAGGGAGGGATAATGTCTAGGAGATTGGAATGCAACTATCAAACATCTAGACAGAAGTGAAAACAGAACGAGCAGGAGACTGATTCAGCTGGCAGAGCAGGTTCTAAATTTTAAATTTAGACCCGCGAGTTGAAGGGAGATATGCGTACACGCAGATAGAAAATCATACGCACACTTTGTGCTGACGAAGGGTAAACTAAGCTCCAGCGTAGAGCAAGTAAAGATAAATAAAGAGAACGCGCACAATATTGAAAGTCATCATAATTGGGTAGAAGTGAGCGGGAGAAGACGCAAGCCGGGCGGGTAGTTAAATGGAAGAAATATTTGGGTAAACACAAAGCGCACAAAATAGAATACATACAATAGCTGTTGGTGGCAAATGGGGAAAAGCTGGTAGATGAGATAGAAACATTAAGAACGAATATGACCATTGCCGTAAGATAGGAAAACAAGCTCGATAGGGTGGAAAACAACGGTGGTGGAGCAATCAAATAAATGGGGCAATATTGGAACGGAAAAGGTGGAAGAGGGAACATAGAAAGATAATAAGAAGGGACCCATACAAAGCAGAAAAGTGTTAGGCCAATTACAAGAAAGTTAATAATAGAGCTCAAACGTTAATACAAGATGAAATCAAACTTTAGGTGAGGGAAATTTAGCAGGGTTTTTGGAAGCTCTCAAGGGACAGCGAGCAAAACAGTTTTAGGACCATGTCAGACAGAAAAAAAAACAAGGATGACAAGTAAGCGGCAGGATAAGACATACGCAATACAAAAAATAGACACCGCTTTACAAGCACTATTTTGAGTCACGAGTGACGTAACCCGTGTATAAAAGGCAAAAACTAGCACTGATATTACAACTACAGCAGATGAGATCGTGCTAAAGAAAATTAATCCAAAAATGGCATGTGATCTTGACGGAAGTTCGGCAGCCCTTATCCACGAATTAGGAAAATAGTATGCGCATTATCTAACGTAGCAATTAATTCATATATTTAAAGGGAAGGCAGACTCCCGCAAATTGACGCAAGTAAAGAGTTATTTTTCCCAAGTAGGGGGTCGATAATGATACTTTACAAAATAGGCGACCAATTAAAATTACACCCATAACGTATTAAATATTTATGCAAGTATATAAGAGTAGAGTACATAGTTTTATGGAGTCAAGTGGGGAAATAGGAGATTGGCAGTACGGATTTAGGAACGGGTACAATGTAGATAATCAATTTTTTGATTAAGTAAGGTTGTGGAAGCATCGAGATAGCGGGGACAAGGGTGTGTTGTAGAATTTTGGACTTTAAAAAGCATATGATATGGTGGATAGAACAAAATTGTACCAAATTGTGTTGGATGAGGATTGTGAGAGAAGATTTCGACTTTTCGATGATCTAGCCAACTGTCCGCGTGAGACGTCTGATAGCTTGTCAGCGAGGGCCGTAGTGGCTTGTACTCCATCATCTGTCATCCGTTAACGACAACAATTTGCACTTAGTGCCGTTTGTTTTCGGGTCAGTTGAAGTAGCTGGTTTCCATATAGTTCGGAAACCTGTGGAGACCTCGTCCGGATCAGAATTGGCCAAGGTGAGGTCGTTTAGGTATGATACGACGGCACTAGTCTTCACCCGGACCAAGATCGGCTGGAGGAACAATTTGAAAAACAACAGTGCACCTATTGGCAGTCGGACGCTCTCCAAGATCTCCCAAGCAGAGTGGCGTGGGTCTTGCATACAAGAAGTGGAGATCTGAAGAAGCATCGGACCTTGCAGGTGAAGGTCAAATGCCTTATTGAAGTGAACTTTGAGAGCCGGGCATCTGGGCGTCTTCTGCAGGAAGCTGCGCGTAGCGTGGACAGCAGCATCAGTGTTTAATTTCGTGAAGTATTCCAACAATCCTGACCTCTCGGTCGGAGTTGTTCTCCGAGGCGGAGTTGCACAACACCAACAACCTCAACAACAACAGCAACAACAACAACCTCGTGCGTTCTACTAGTGTCTAGCGAGAAACGGGAACAAAAGACGAGGACCCTGATGCACACGAGTGACCCCGAGACTATGCACGCATCACTGAACGCACGTTTGTCAATCACGGAAGGAAAATGAATCAAAAGGAAGACTACAGGAAACGTTTCTGTCGGCAACTTTATTGAATGGGTGAGCCCTCTGGGCTGGTTGAGCGTACTACCGCACACTCGCGCGGCCGCCTCCTCATCCCGATCGGCATTGATGTTCGGCGTCGAACAGACGGAAGGAGCTAATGTATGGATCAGATGCCTGTCAACAGCCCAACAGCCAACAATAACAGAAATGGTGTATAAGCATCGTCGGCATTGCTACCATTCTTGTTGTTTTGTTATTTTCTAGTTAGTGTTTTTGCCGTTGTTGTTGATGTTTTGTTTCAGTTGTTGTTGTTGTCATTCATATTACAAGTGCCGTCTGGCACAAGCTGTCGACAGCACATGAACAAATCGAGTGCGCTGGAGTAAAACACCATTTGCTAACAGCGAGGGCATTCAATTTACTAATAAGGGCAACTAATATTGCAGCTTGATTAAGCCTAGCATAAAACCAGCTGGAGGTGCATATCGTCAATAGTCAAATTACTGAGACAACTGGCTTGTCTCTGCTCCCCAGCAAGAAACCCCATCAGCTGTGCAGCGAGAACCGATTACACATATGTAATGTCTAAAACGGGAGCTAATGATAAATTAAAACGCAAAGCTGCGAGCGTACTAATGTTACTGGATCAGTCAAAATTGCATTTACGATGTCGTACGAATATACCACAGTCACTAAACGTCACTAGGAGAGTATTTTGGTAATTTGAGTTGTTCTCCCGTGCTGACAGCTTATTTTCACGTCTTAGTGAGACAAAATGTATAAATCAGAGAATCGAATAGAAACAGACTTTATTAACAACTCAAGTTAGATGTCAGCTTTACGGTCTAAGCGCAGCAACAATGTGAGACCCAGATTTCCTTCCATACATACAGAATTGACGGCCAACCATTCGATGGGTCGATTTGGCCACGTGACAGAGACGAAGCTCACTTACGTGCCCTAGACGCGCGTGCCTTAAGGGAAGGGGTAATTTGTATTGTACGTGTTCCACACGGGGGAGCAATACAATAGCCTTCCGGCTGCCCCGATTGCTTTGTACTGTCCGATGTATACGTGCGGGTATAAATATATATATATACTAATACATTCACGTCGATTCGCCACTGCTGAACGATCCAAGAGTCACGTCGGGATTTGTAGCTGTAGTAATAGCCATGACACACTAGAGCTGTTCCTAGTTCTAGTTTTTCCAGGCAGCTGGGCGGGCCTGGTCTTCCAGGTCCGTCAAATATTAATCTTACAAGATACCTAAATCCCCAAATATTGTTTTCTCTCTCAGCTCATATGGCCGTTCGCGAATTCGCTTCAAAAACTTCTTCACAATTGTAGTCCAAAAAAGCATTTTCCGTCCTTAAAAGTACTTGTGATTTGAACGTTGCCAACTTCATTGATTGTTAACGTTGCAATAATCTAAAGAGCCAGCGATCAATCACTCCAAAAGCAATGGCCCGTGGTGAGTTCGTAAACGGCTTATGTGTTGTTGTTGCTTCTACGGTGACAACTACAGCTGCACCTTTATAAATAGTAGTTAAATAAAAAAAATATATGTAGTTAAATCAATTTCGGCATAGCTAAAACAACATCAAGTAGGTAAAAGCCGCCGTCGCCGCCAAGTGTTATTACCAGGACAGTTTGATGTTTGTGGCTCAAAGTGTAAGCTAGTTTTGTGCTAACTAAAGCTGGAGCGACTCGTGCACTCCAGTGTATGCCGGGCCAATCCGACCTCTTGGTATCCAGTAGTATGCCTCGTTTCAATGTCTTAGACCCAGTCTTAGACCCATTTCTCATCACACGTGACGATCCGATATAAAAATTATACTAGGACTGGTGCTGCATTTCTTTTGGGTGACAGGTAACCATGCTTTTACGCACACCCGAAGCATGTAGTGTGGGACTCGATGTCGACGTTGTTGGCATAATACCCATTAAAAACCTTTCACCTACAACTAAAACATTATAAGAAGGTCGTTTGTAATTCTAGGCTATCCTCCGACCCCCACGGTTTTGAGACATATATTTAATGCACCGATGAACTCACCTTAAGACATATCTTTAATGCATCGAGGGTAACACATGTTCTCACACACTTCACACATTTATTCTCGATAAACATCTTCCAAAAAAAGTTTATCAACAACAGGGATCGAACCTGTGACACCCCGGCAGATCTGGGCTTGCGCTCTAGGCCACGCCGCAGAAATACTTCTCACCTAGCCTAAGAGCCGCACCAGTTCCGCCCAGTTCCAAATGGTAAATTTAACATGAGGCAATAATAATAATAATAGCAGTCGTCATCGTAGGCCAAAAAGCTATTTGCAGGTTCACCTCGTAAACTTGCTAGCAAAACTTATATGCCATTCTTCTTACGAATAAGAAAATCTCCAACGAAGTTCTATGCTAACCATGTTCAACGGCAACAGTTACTCTTGCTGTTCTAGCTTATCTACTATGGCAAACAGGCTGGCTGTCGACCCCTTTCTACGGCCGCAATACTTCGATCAATGACCTCATCAACGTCATCACCAGCCGTTGCCACAGAGCTCAGAACCAACGGTTCGTTACCATATAGCTCTACGGCGAAACACCATAAATATATTATAATATATGACTATTACGGTTAGTTTCTAAACCCACAACATTTGTCTCTCTAAACGTTGACTCTTGTAATCGCAAGCTATACTGACTCTTTCCGATTTTTGCTTCAATTACCATCCCGCTAATTTACAATTTAGGACGCTACTTGCAAAATGGCTAGGTGACAATTTAAGATTATCCTACTAAGTTCGCTTTGTGAACTTGTTCCCAGCTTTATGTGTGATGCTAAGAAGTACGTTTATTCTCTAGAAGTCAAACATATTGCATCAACTACAGTTATGCTGCACTGCAGTTTAACTTATGGCATTGTCCGCTGGTGCGTAGAGGGCCGTATGCTTCTCTTAGCCTCTAGGTATGTCGAGCTCATATATAGAGCCTTGCAGTTAGACTACACAATACACTGACTTATTTAACTCAAGGGTAACTTAGTGCATTAGGGAGATCTAATCTGTGAAGTTAATTTAACTTTTTGTGCATAAAAAAAATTATGTAATAATATAGGTGCTACGTGCCTCACTTACTGGTTACTGTTCGTGACGAAACCAGCAACGATAAAGTTCCATTTATCTTGAAAGGCCATGTTTATGCTATTAAGAAGAACAGCGCGAGCCGTCATCGTCAATCTTCTTCTTCTAAACCCGTGCTGCTGCTCTGACAATCATTTGGTACTTTCTAAAAATCATCTAGCCAGCGCGCTATCAATGCAGATAAAACTTTGCAAATTAATCCTTTGTTGCTCTTCCGCAGTATGAAATTAAGTGATTCCTCTTTTGTCTCGGTATACACTTAAAAAGCTGACCTTTCCATTCTTCAGTCAAATAAGACGTTTCATAATTTCGTTGAGGAGAGCATGGAGGCAAGGAAGAGAACAACTGTCTACCGCAAATCTTCATTCCAGACAAGATTCAGACTTGCAGTAGCAACAGGGCGAACCGGCTCCTGGCGGGCTTTGGTTGCCCATAGGGCTCATACGACGACAAACATCGGTACAAGTGGGGACCGTAGAAGTGCTGGCAAACATATTTCGAAAATGGCTATATAGCATTTCACGTGATACTGGGCAGGATCGACAACTTGTGTGTATGAAGATGGGTCACTTTGAGAAGCTTGTGTTGTGCTTTTATCTCTTGCTCCAGGTTAGCTTCCCTTATCGCTTTTTTGTAAATACCGATGGGCATCTGTGTACAGGAAGATCATTTTCGATCGATTTTAAACTCAGCTAAGCGGCCTGAGTACATCGTAGCGTTTAATCATTAGCCACTACCTGATACTTTTACTGTGAAATACTAGAAGGTGTTTCTAACAGATCGGGAGTATCTTATGAGGGACTGGAATATATTGCAATATACAAATAGTTCAACAAGTTCTTAAAATGAAAACCAAGAATTTTGCAAATCTTGTTTTAAATTTTTTCTTATTCGATATACTCCCCAAGAAGCTCAATACACTTTTCCCACCGAGATTTCAGAGCACTTATACCTCTTGAGTAGAATTCCGCGTCTTTAGACTGAAAATAAGCACTGAGAGCAGCCTTAGCCTCTTCATTGCTGGAAAAAACGCTTACCACCGAGACTATTCTTCAAATGTCCGAAGAGGAAATAATCAGAGGGGGCCAGGTCTGGAGAATAGGAAGGTTGTTCAGTAAGTTCGATCCTCAGTTGGGCCAGTTTTGCCGATGCTTGCCGCGACTTGTGTGCAGGAGCATTGTCCTGGTGAAACAGGACAACCTTCTTCTGCAAAGCGGGCCGTTTCACGATGAGTTCTTGCTTCAGGCAGTCCAACAGTCTTGCATAATATTCTCCCGTGATCGTTGTACCGCTCTTAAAGTAGTCGACCAGAATTATTCCACGTTGGTCCCAAAAAACCGTAGCCATCATCTTTCCGGCCGATGCCGTTGTCCGCACCCTCTTCGGAGGTCCTTTACCAGGTGCACACCATTGGCGAGATGCTTCTTGGGTTCGGAAGTGTAGTGATGGACCCAGCTTTCATCGATGGTCACGAATCTGCGCCAAAATCCGGCGGATTTATCGACATCTTAGCTAAATTTTGCTGTGAAGCGGAAACACGCGCGTCTTTTTGGCCTTGGTTGAGCAAATGCGGCACCCATTTTGCTCTGAGCTTTTTTATCTTCAAGTTCTCGTGCAGGATAAAATACACACTACCCAAACTGATCCCCAAGGCCCCCGCTATCTCCCTAATGTTTACTCGCTTATCTGCGGCAACGATTGTCCGCACTTTTTCCACGTTTTCCTCATCAGTTGCCGTGGTGCTCCTGCGACCCTCTTTTTAGCTCAATTATCCGGTTGGAAACAATGGCAAAACATGGCGCAGAGTTACCGTACACCTCGTCTAACTCAGTTTTCGCTTAAGTCGCATTCCAACCTTTGAAATAAAAATGCTTGATAACCACTCGAAACTCTTTTTTCTCAATTTTTCCAAATCACGCCGATACGTTGCACGGGGAAAGCGATCAAACGAAATCGCAACGGCCAATTACCATCATATTTGGATTGCTAGCAGCCGAAAAGTTGCCGTTTCCAATAGCGGTAAAAGCGCGCCAAAATTCGAATTCTGAAAAGCTCATTGTAAGAATCTGTTGAACTACCTGTATATGTATAAAACTTTCTGCAAATACAACGCATTTGTCCTGTATGTTTAATACTTGACTGAGTGTAACGCTATATACTGCAGCAAAGCCACCGCTTGCTCTTTCAGGACTTTCAGTCGCTCTCCCCGCACTGCTGCAAAGCTGTGCGAACAAGGCAATTGCTGACATCGCCCGCTAGATGCAAGAGGCAGAGCTTGTTCTTGCCCCTGCCAAAGACGAGGCGATACTCCTGGTGGGTCAAAGAAAATACCCCGCCCTTCATCTTTGCCTAAGAAACCAGGAGATGGCATTCGTTAACAACGTTTCCGTGGTACTAAACATGTACGGCGGATGACGGAGAAGGCAACAAAAGTAGCCAATGACTTCGCACAGCTCATGCGCATTTCCTACGTATTGCGGCAGCTGTGAAACCCCTATCAGTATGTCTGCGGCCGAGTAAGTTGTTTTGTACGGAGCTCCGACCTTGCTCTCCTCCACACTAGAAATCGCCACGAACAGGACCGGTCTGCGTCAGGTCCAGAAGATCGGACCCCTCAGAGTAATCGGAGCGCACAGGCCGGTTAGCACAACGGCGGCTCTCTGGCTTGCCGGAACGATTCCGTGGGATCTGAAGGAACCCGAGCGCCGCCGCCTATGAGATAACCTCGACCTCAAATGCGACGAGGGACGTCAGCGCACAAACGACTTCCTGTAAAAGAAGTAGTAAGGGCTACACCAGGGTGCCCCAGGCACCGGTCTTCACACACTGATCCCAAACACCAGAGGCTGGCTCAACCGACCGACAGGAGAACTCATACTCTACACCACCTAGGTCCTCACAGGTCACCCGCGCTGGCTTCACTGCCGCGGTGTTCGCGTATGCAACCGCATTTTCCAGTAAGTTCTCTAAAAAAAAAGACCTTCACTCTGTTGCCCAAGACACTCTATCAGATACCAACCGGATACAGCAGTTAGTTCCGTGGCTCAGATCAAAGTGCGCACCAGTACGTCGTATTGTGTAAGTCAAACATACACCGTAAATAGGCTCCCTAAGGTTTGTTTAACATCCATTAATCAAGATAAGGACAGATCATATTAACATAAACTGTAGCTAAGGACAAGTGACAAGATAAAAGCCACTGTCAAGCCAAGAATATAAGAAATAAAGCTTCATTCAGATAGTATAGTGTCTATGGCGCCTGATGGCGAAGAAAACTCTTAGCTTTTCTCCCTTTAACTTCTGCCTTTAGCCCATTTTGTATTTTAATCAAGGCACTGCCTGTGATGAGACATATTTACATAGCGTTGAGAAATTTTGTTTTGCCTGGAGTAGTTACCTGAAGGCATATGCGATAGAATAGAAAATAACAAACATTAACACGATAAAAAGTTGTTATAAGATGCGTGTGAACGTATAATAATTTTTTTTATAAATAGTCTGAACGTATATTCGTTAATTACATTAAAGCTCGTATTAGAAAAACTTATAAAGAAAAACTTTTGGAAATCCACTTTGATATACGCCATGTAAAAAGCCTGTTGATTTGTCCTGTACAATGGATGGCTTTTGTAGTTATCCAGACACGACGTCCTAAATTGGAAATTTGCCCGTCATCACCAAACGATCCACTTAGTCGATGCGCAACCGCAAAAACTAACATTTAAAAAATCGGAGACAAATTGTTTTTTACACATTTGCATCACAAATAACAAAATAAGCCGTTGCGCTTGCATGGTAAATACTGAGTATTTAATTATAATTCAGTATAATTAAATACTGAGTATTTATTTATTTATTTTTTTTAAGAGGACTAACTCGGGAAATGCGGTTGCACACGCGGGCACTGCAGCAAGGGAGCTCCCTGCAAGTGCGGGCCGGTAGTGTGGGGCTCCAACCCACTAAAAACCAGTCGTGTCCCCGTCCCCCACGCTGACTGGGAACTGCTTGCGCATATCATCAAACAGTCAGGGGGGGCGAGTCTACTGGTCCAGGCGGATGTGTTCCCCGGGAGCCTCGGGGAGGCGCGAGCGGACTCGGAGGAAGGCCCTTGTCTTCTCTTGCAGTATGTTCTTAAAAGCTTGGGTCACTTTGTTCCATCCTGAAATTGATTCCGTCATTTTCATAGTGAGGTCGTGTAGGTTAAGAGCTGGGTTGTTACTTAAAAACTCCGTTAAGCTTGCGCGCTGCTCCGCCCATGACGGACACCTAAGCACCGTGTGCTCTGGAGTGTCGTCGAGTCCATCGCCGCAGTGGACGCACGTGGGGCTGGAGACCTTTCCAATCCTGAACAGGTACGACTGAAAGTCGCCGTGACCTGTGAGGACTTGGGTTGTGTGGAATGTGATTCCCCCCCCCCCCCCCCCCCCCCCGGCCGGTTAAGCCAGCTTCTGATATTTGGGATCAGGGTGCGGAGGCTGGCGCCTGGGGCACCCTGTTCGAGGTCTTCCCACTCCTCCTGCCAGAGGTCAATTGTACGCTGACGTGCCTCGTCTTTTTTGAGGCCTGGGTTATCCCATAAGCGGCGGCGCTCGGCTGCCTTTAAATCCCACGGGATCGTTCCGGCAAGGACGAAGGCCGCCGCGGCGCTAACCGTCCTGTACGCTGAGATTACCCTGAGAGCTCCGACCCTTTGGGCCCGACGCAGGCGAGTCCTGTTCGCGGCGAATTTTAGTGTGTTGGTGGGCCAGGCCGGAGCTCCGTACAAGGCAACCGACTCGGCCGCGGACATAATTATTCGTCTTCTCAGCTGCCGTGAACCATATGTGTTGGGCATGAGACGTGCGAAGTCATTGGCCGGCTTCGTTGCCTTTTCCGTCACCCGCCGCACGTGTTCGGTACCGCGCAGGTGTCAAGGGTAACCCCGAGGTACCTTACGTGGTTGACGAGTACGATCTCCTGGCCATCTAGGCGGAGGTGAAGGTCGGGGCATGTTCTTCGGCCCACCAAGAGTATCGCCTCGCTTTTGGCTGGGGCGAGAGCGAGCCCCGCTTCTTGCATCCAGCGGGCGATTTGTGCTGCCTGCACTCGTCACGCGTCTTCTATATGAAACATTTTTGTTTAGTTTTGCAAGTCTTACGAATGAATGTTTATGCATATATTTCGTATCCCATTTTGTCAATCGTGTGAGTCTTTCGACAATCTAACTAATATTCATTGTTTGTCAATTTTATTATTGTTTTATTCTACTGTTCTTTTTGGAGTGCTTTTTTGACACGTTGATTATCATGTGTATGAGATTTAATCATCTGCGTGACACCACCGAAGTTGGATGTTAGTTTAATATAATAGGAAAACATGCCCATTTGAAAAAGAGAAAATAAGAAAAACTGGCGTCCCGACCTCTCAAGACTTTAGACCTATCGGCTTTGTCGTTTCCATACGACTGTTTGGGGTGTCGGTTGCATAGACCGCCACAATTGCGGGAGAATGTGCATGACAATCCGAATTTTTGGTGGCACCGTTCAGACCAAAAAAACTTTCTCACTAGCAACGTAACTGATACGCATTAAATCGGCAATGGACTGTACATATTAGGCACGTATTCATTTGCTCTTCCTCTGTCCACATTTTCCTACTCCGTCTTGTTTTTTTTTCGCTTTGGTCGTGCCCGCTTGTTTTCGGTAGATAGAATAGACAGTCTTTCTTCCTGTCTCGTCTGCTCAGCACGCGCATGTTATGTCGTCGATTCTCCCCATACAGTTTATTTCTCTTTACATAGATACAGATATTATTCGTACACCCTTTTTGGCATGCAGTGCATGCTACTCTACGAATAAGAGAGCGAGAGAGAGAGAACATCCGCTTGCGAACGATCCTTCCGGCACGATTCGACTTCAGTGGCAATCGCGCGCTAACATCCGGAGCATCCGGGCAAGCCAGCAGCGAACACAACACACACATAGAGAGAGGGCTAATGCTGACTCGGCGTAACTGCCTTCGGCAGCACTCGCGTTCAGGCGGCGGCTGTTTTCGGTGGCAACTACCGTTCAGTGCATGCGCCTGCACGCGATAGACACTCGAGGCGTCGGAACACCGTATACCCGACCAGCTGCGACCTTGAGGGCAATGGCTCGAACCGCGTTGTCGCTACAAATGCCGTCACCGCCGATATTTTCACCGTCGAACGTCGTTGGTGGCGGTGTTTAAAATACGAACTTCGTCCTTTTCTTTACTTCCGGATTGCTTCCCATTGAAGTCAAGTATTTGTTCAGCTATCCATGGTCGGGTTTGTGAAGCCCAAGGTCCCGGATTAGATGCGGCCATTCAGCGCCAAGTTCTATTGTTGGTTCCACTTATTGAAATACAATCGAAAATTCAGTACGGATGCTGTATGCTTTTGAGTGAGTGTGTGCAAATACTCGTCAAACTATGCCATTCAAGATATGCCACTTATACGTGGCCATGCGTACGACATTGACGAGAGGAACTCATTGAATTACGGGGCAGCTAGTAGTGTAATGGGGACAACCGGCCTCTCTAGTAACGATATTCACAAAGACAATGCCACTGCCGGCAAATATTGACCCGTTTTTGATAAAATGCCATTTAAATGTAAAAAATAAACTGCTTTTCGTTAAGCTATACAGAAAATGTGAATGCTAAGCAAAAAGAAAAAGATAAATTGTGTGTTATTTGTTGGGTTATGTATGTTTTAAAATGTGTCGCGTCGGAATTCAACCCGTCGGAATTCAAACAATGCTAAAACATATCCGCTTATTTTAACGCCCGCGTGTATATTGATCCCGACTTGTAGACCGTCTTGGACAAGGGCCAAAACTACACATTGGAACACAGATATACTAAACAACTAACACGATTTACAGATAGAGATATACGATTTTTGTCGTACATGAACAGATACGAGTACAGGTACGCAGGCACAGAACGACAGAGAGATTCTCAAACTTGTACACGTTTAAAAACATATGACCATAATAAAGAAATAAATGATAATTGCCACACGAATGAACTTGTGTAGCAGACAGATAGAAAACCATTGCAGTATACACAGCGACACAACGTAAGCGCATAAACGGAAAACCTAAACTTCGCAATATGCAGACCGCCGCAAAAAGGTTAATGGGCACCAAACACTGGAGGAAACTTAAGAATACGAATATGCATCTACACCTAACGCGTGTGTGTAATCCTGAATTTAATAGGGCATGTTGATCTGGATCGCAATGCAGCTCTTCCAGGTAAGCATACATTCATCAGACGACTGAGACTGAGGGCATCCGTTACGACGCTGTTGGGGGTTCTTAACATGTTGTTAGATACAAACAGGGACTTGATATACTGGGAAGCCGATAGCCCTAGAAAGTCTGCTGGGATTAGTCTCTTTGGTAGGTCGCGTAGTTTCTCGTTCTTGTGGCAGTCATATCTACAGTCTTCTGCAGCCTGTCATAAAACTCATGATTGCGTTCTTCAGAATTGTGTATACGCAGTTATTTACTGAATAGATACATGAGCTTTTATAGCCGTGACACGACATGCCACTAAGATTGTTGAGTATGGCTTCTAGGTAGTCTTATCTTGATGAGAATTTGGATGAACAAATTCACTGTTCGCTTGACATGTGTAACTAAATATGCATGTCCCCCATTTGTATCAGGGCGCTTAAAGCAGCACAAGCAGATATGTTGAGATATCTAGGGTTACCCCAACAGTTTTGTGGCAACATAGTTCTACTAGCCCTCTAGACGACGTCGCCACATTTTGACATAGATGCGATAATGGGAGCGCGCGTCTTGCTGAAAGTCGCAAATTGTCGAAGTACAGGGAGCTCTCGCCGCAGTACATAATTCAGCCGATCGCCGTGGAAACGCTAGGGCCAATCGGTGAGGCGACCGTCAAGTTTCTCAAGGAGCTTGGAAAGAGGGTAACTGCTGTGACAAAGGATGCGCGAGCCTGGGGGAGTACCTGGTGCAGCGTATCTCCATAGAAGTTCAACGTGGTAACGCAGTGGCGGTAGTGGGATCGCTTTCATCGCCGGGGGAACTGCCAGAAATGCCGTAGCAGTAACAACTATTATTTGACTATTAACATGTGAAACATTATATAAACTTATCGTACTCCTAAAAACATATATATATATATATATATATATATATATATATAATTTGGGAAGTTTTCATAACGATCTAAAAATTAGCATTGCAATATACTTCGCATACAACGGCAAAGAGCCTAAATCCTGAGCAAAACCGGATTAAATTATTTACTTAATACGGTTTTACTGACAGCGCCGGTTCAACATATATTTCGGGCATGCTGTACTGAATACCATGAAGTACGGCGCACATCCTTTGGAGCCTTCACACGTCCATAAGTGTTGTACACAGTTGCTTTTCTATTCCCCTAGAGAGTTGAGCCCAGAATCATTTGAGGTGTTACCCCTACTATTGTTGTATCTTGTTTCCAAATAGACAAAAACAATCTAGAACGCCTTCGTGCGAATGCAATTGACAGGTGCGGTCGCGGTATTAATGGCTCACTATACGCCTAAGTCTCAACGGAATTCCTTGACGTACCTGATTTACGCTCGCCTACAGATTCTACTCTCTGGGGTTGGCTGAGCTGTTCACGATAGAAACAGCAACTATCGGTAACAGCCGCGCCCTCATTATTCTAGCTTTAGTGCAGAATCTCATGTATTGCAAAAAGTATTGCGCTTAACGTACAGCATACTTTTAGAGCGCCTAATATTTCCTCAATTTTTTTTTAAGTGAGCTGTTACTACTCGCTCGCATGAATGTTAAACCTTAAAACCCCGTGTGATAACGAACAGGAAACTACACTGCTTTCACGCCTACGTATGGTCTTGAAACACTCAGCTTTGCAGTCACTTGACGCATTATACATTTTAACCTAGCATGCACACAGTCGTATATATAGGGCGATAAACTTAAGACGAGCACTGCCGAGTGTGCAAACGTATTGGAATTAATTAATAAATCATCACTATATATATAAATATATAAGTATATTTGTCCACCTACCATGCTTTGTAATTTATTAAACTTAATTGGACCTATTTCTCACGACACTCGCTAGATGAGTTTCTGTTTTATGGCCAGTAGTAGTGGTAGTGATACTACTTGCTGCTGCTGCTATCTGCCGTTCGGAGCAAACAATGATCAACAAAATCTAGCAGAGATCTGAGTCAACAAACAACGCAGTGCGACGTCTCTCGTATTACGATAGCACACTCTACGAGACAGAAGCGACAATTTATGTCTTCACCCTTGATTGTGCATACCGGTATACCGGTGTCTTAGAACAGACAAAGCATTAACGTGGCATTTTTTTATAAAGGCAACTTTCCGACCAATAGGCCAATTTGTTTAATAGGCTTTGAAATAAACTATGATTTTTGAATACATCAACAGCGTATTATAAGTGTTTGCACTTCTATTCGAATGTGTTTCTGGAATACACTAACTAAGTGTTTTTTTTTACTTTAAACAAACGTAAGTTGTCCACAAGTTTCAGAACGTCAAGTGACACCACGAATGTGAGGTTGTAGAGACTCACCGCAAAGAAACTATGCATTTTCTTTCGTTGAAATCTAGATCCGAGCCTAAAATTGCATCAGCGGCGAACGCCGTTTATTGCTCGATGACTCCAGCAATATGCGGTGTTTGCCCCATATTACTAAAGGACGTCAGTTAACGAGACTAAGCCTATATTGTCTGCAGTAAGATAGGCTTTATGTGATAAACAAACATGTGGTCGGTCGGGATCATCTGTCCGGACAGAGTCCCAGAGAGAACAGAGTGCATAGTGGGCCTTTAATCTTTCATTCTTGACGACGGATTTCCGACAATGTTATAGCCGTGATGCCAGCGAGACTAGTTGACCGCCAAGAGCATTTCTGGCCATAATCTACCGTTGGATAGATTATGACCCCCCCGCAGGGGTTACAGCGGCCACCCGTGCGCGTGTGTTCGGATTGCCTTAGGTCTATTGCTCGGATTTCTGGGATGGATCAAATATGTTTCCGCAATTCTCATTAAATAACACTTTCAGATGTTTACGATATTCTGAAATAATTGGTTGGACCTGTTCGACGTGTTCACTACGTTGGCATATGATAGAAGGCGCCTGATCAATTTAGGATATAGGGCGGATTGGCAAGTTTTAATACTTTAAAATTTGCTGCTAGACCGAAACCACCAAAGTATTTCGGTTTGTTTTGCCTCAACACGCCATGTATCAACCATAGACAGAGCAAATGTATTCTTGGAGTTTGGTTCAAAGAAGTGAAGAAAACAAAATTCGGTGATTTTAAATGAGTCGACAATGGAAATAGACGACGAATATGCATCAAGTTCTGTGTTAAAAATCAAATCATATATTCTGAAGTGGTAAAAATGTTACGAACTGCTTATGGTAATCAAGCAGTCTCCTGAAACACTATGTGAACGTGCAACCGTCGATTTCGCCACGAACGTCAATAAAAGAAGAAAACATTTGTGATATCGTACTCAACAATCGCCAAATAACTATCAGAGAGATAGCTGATAAATTGGAGATATCTTATGAATCTGTTGTCACAGCCTTGAGCGATATTTTATGCGACAGAAGACTGGCAGCAAAGTTCTTTTAAAAGTGCTGAACTTTTAGCAAATAGACGCCCGTCGGGAAAGTCCGAATTAGACCTTCAGGCGGTAGCACAAGGTAACACAACACAATTTCACGACACCGAAATCAAAGCAAAAGAGAGCCATCTATCACGAATGTTCACCACTTGGTTCGACTATCAGAGCACGTCCAACACAAGACGCCTAAAGTTTGGACAAACAACTCTTGGACGCTCCATCTAACGCAGCGGTCCGTACATCGTTACTGATTTCGTGTTATTTGATGAAAAATTCGATTTCTATTGTATGTTTCCGTAAGCTTCTTATTCGCCGGACTTGACTCCGTGCAACGTTTTCCTGCTTTCAAGAATTAAGAAGAAGGAACAACGTTTCGAGAGTATAGAGGAGATAAAGAAAACATTGCAAAAGCAATTTAACTCCATTCCGAACGACGCGTTTAAAAGTCTATATCAAAACTTTTCGATCCGTCCTCGTATATATCAAGTTTACTTTCTATATGTTGTTATATGTGTTTTATTTACGTGTACACAAGGTACATTGTGTATAGCTGTCATCACTTGGTATGTTCGACCCAGGGATTTCACCAAGTTGGCAATCGATGTCGTTGCCGGTTCTGCTTGCAGATATGCGCCACGCAGCGGGCTGCCAGACGCATCGGCGGTCTTTGCACTTTCTCGCCCGGTGGGACGGTCGCTGAAGTGTTCAAATTGTATATAATGACGACTATATTGTAATTATGTACCATATTGAAATGCAAAGCTATTGCGTAATAAACAATATGTATATGTCTTGTATGCTTTTTAGGTATGTCTGAGTTTGGTTTTTAGTTTTGGTAAAGCCACCATTTTTGTTGCTTTCAATATTTTTTATTTATTTATTTGCACAAGCCTATAGATACGTTCCTGCGTCTTACTGGATATATGCAACATCTCTTAGAGAAGATCTAGATCGACATGCAATGTAATATTTTTCTACTATCTCGTCTACTTCCACTTAACCAATATCGAGGTTATTTTTGCCAATTTAGATCATTCGGCTGCGGGTACTTGCCGCTTCCCATTTGGCTCTTCTTAGTTTAGCGCATTTAGTTGCTGGTCTGTGGTAGTACTAAGTACTTGAACTTTGACGTAGGTATGCACTAGTTACGGCCATCCCATCTTCGTCGCCACTAATATGCAGTTAAACTGTACATACTGATCTAATGACTTAGTCTATTGACATAGACTAGCCGAATACGTAGGAATGAAAACACGATCGCCTACGGTCACCTGTAGAGTGTCCCTAAATTCTCTGTAGTTCTTTTCTGCACTCTGTGTCAGCTGTATTTATTGCCTCACAGATTGTTCTCGAATATAGTAAATTCGTCTCGGTCCAAGTAGACGCTTCTATCGAATCGTCTGGACGTTTCTCGTACCTACTCGTATCTACCCTCTCCACTGCACGTTTGCCAGCACGTGGCGCCTAGCCCCGACAGTCGTGTATCCACCTGAACTAGTCCAGACACAACAGGTAGGTTATGCGGGAGGGTAGCATGGTCTGCGACGCAGTAATTACATACATTTTAGAGACGAACACAATTAATTGAATTATTATGCGTTTGACATATACACCTAAATACACATGTCAACCTTTGTCTCAGGGACATTATCTATTTTGTATTAACATTCTTCCCAGCACAAATCTTTATAGCGATTTTAAGTATTTTTAGTTCATATGAGACGTCTGGGGTATAAGCTGTACTTACAAGGTCCCTCTTATGCCGTGTGCAAGAGTTCAAATCATCCTAAGCTAGTCACACTATATTTATATGAACCATTGGCGTTTCACCTTCGTTAACTATAGGTTTGTTTTTGCCCCCACTCCCGCCCCGGCTCACCCTAACCGAGACAGCGTTATGCGAAGTGAGGGTATGCTCACTATGGTTTGAGGTGCTCAAGGGTACAATCTAAACCGTATTATTTCTGGCCACACTAAATCTCCGTATGCAGTGATCCTTTCGCAAGGGCCAGGCGGGCAGACGCATAATACTTCGTACACGCCTGAGAGCACAGTCGACAGACGCACTCCGTGTACTCCTCGTGGGAGTTCGTATTCGAACAGACCAGGTGACAGTAGCCATGAACTATGTAACTGGTGACATGGATATGGCGATTGTCACCTGCAACACCACACCTGAAGTGAGAGACACTGACATTATTATTAGGTCGTCAACCTCTTGTCGGATATATTTGTATATGGAAGCTTTTCTAAATATTCTTGATTTATTTGCCTACTGTATTGGTAACTATTATATCCATATTATTAATACCGTACCGCTGATTCTATTCACTTACACCGGAATATCCGTGTCCGTATGCGGCACGGAATCGGACACGAAATCGGCACGAAAGATAGGCATTTTTAGCGTGGCCGCTGTCACGTTTAAACTGTTCGACGTTTCTCTGCCACGCTTAAACTGTCCTACGTTCTCGCCCTACAAATTTCATTATTTTCATTCGTGTGTCATTTGATGTGATATGCCTGTATAGCCTGCACAACGTTAGCACGCACTCTCTTGGCTTGCGCATGCCACGTTTTGCCGATATAGCAGCGTGGTCACGCAAGCTTGTGTGTTTGTTGGGTGCCTGGGTGTCGTGCGGCAGTGAGACGCGACGCAATGTCACGCCCGATATACATAATCAGCTAGCTTTGGCAATTCACGATGTTTTGATGCTGCTGCTTCTGTGGTTGCGGCTAACGCTGCTTAGATGTGGCCGGCTGCTGTTGTCTAGTTGCAAGCTTCTAGCCGCTCGCCCCGCCCTAGAGCTTGCAGCTCCGTTCCACATGTACAGGTTGCTTTATATTTTGAGATAATTCCATACAATTCCTAGTCTGTGGGGGGGTGGGGGAGGAGATCAATTTTAAGGGGTGAGAGTCTTACACTAGGTGCTGTGCTGCAGGCACCGCTAGTGCGTAACACATTTCCGAGACTTACTTAATAAAAAAGCGTTGCCTTGTATAGCCTATATATGCCTATACAGTTTTTAATGTTTACTTGTCTTGTCTGGGCTTTAATAGACACTGTGCGCGCGTGGATGTACTCACTGCAGTTTACACAGATGGCGTTTTCGAGCCTAAGCTATTTCATTATTTGGTTTATTTTACTTACCGGGCCACCTATATATGCATGTATGTATATATATATATATATATATATATATATATATATATATATATGACCCGCTATGTAAAGTAAACCAAATATGAAAATAAATATGAATATACATTAATATATTTATATGAGCTAGTAAGCATACAGATATATTTACGTGTACGAATAGTCATAAAACGGAGTAGACACGGCGTTCCTGTACACTATACACACTAGCAGTCGCGGGTTATTATTCTTGCAATTGACAGATCCAGGTAAACGAATCTGGTTTTTATGACTAACAATCACGTTTACATATACTTATATCAGGCATATATGTATGTATATATATATATATATGCCTGATTACAAAAACTCGTGATTGCCAGATAATGAGGCAGCAAATACATATGATACGCTTGGTAAAGGCTTCACCAAAAAACAGAATCCACTGGACTAGATTGTAGAAAACTAAATGCAATGTCGGATATTGTATTTGATGCACCGGCAAGCATTACACTCCAGGCGAGTTTATGCTGAGCTAGGATTAAGCGAGCCTGTTAGCCACTGAGTATGCCGACACAGATCGGTTGAGCGATGATTTGGAAAAAGGTCTGGGATAGGGTATGGACAATATGAGCAACGCCACAATATGCATTTTCTGATGATAACAGTCTTGTGCATATGACAAAACACGCATAAAATGTAAAACTACTTCTGTGAGTCAAAAAATGTATGTTGCGCTAGATTACCGAAAAAGCCCCCGTTTAAGATATTACTAGAAAAAAAAAACGGTGCAAACAATGTAATGAAACGTTTACAACAATCAGCCAGACCTGAGACTATCAACTAAGACATATACGCATGAAGTAGACGTATTGTAACCCGTAGAGGTTCATATTAAGTGAAAATCGTAGATATTTAGTTGGCCGTACTCTACTGATTTAAGAAAATTGAGGCCTAAAATATACCTTGCGCGAGTTATAACTACAAGGCTATACTCTGCGCATTCGAATGCGAATGGGTTCGAGCCCCAGACTGGCCACTCTTGAATTGGTTTGCATGGTTTCCAATTTAGACAAAATAAATGCCGGTGTGGACTAAACATCAGCCATGACATGAAAAAACCATACACGGGCAATTAGCCTTACAGAAAAACTAACAAAAAAATATATATTCATGTGTATAACAACTATAGGTGGACTCACGGTAACTGAATCTCTAGAGCGTTCTAGGCAAGCACAATACGTTAAAAAGGTACATAAAACCATCTGGACAGAAATGCGTCTGACAGCTAGTTAAGCGAAGCACGATGTGCTATGAGGTCAAATGTCGCATTACAATTGTAGGTAATCATAGAGCAGGACCAATTGAACCAGGAGATGTCGAGGCATCAAGGAAAGGCTGTCTAAAAGGCGTTCTAGTATTTACAAATGGTGATTTCATACAGACCGCAAATTACAAACTTACAAATGTCTTTTTTTTATACAACAAGCCATGCTCAACCTTCAAGAAAACATGTTGGTTTCAGAAACGGTAATCGCCGAACTTTTACATATCGCGTTTAAAGCCTTGAGATAAATGGACAGCGAGAATGATTACGCTAGGTGTACAAACCATGTAAGCATTTATTAAAGTTTTATGGTGCTATAAATAGTACAGCTTGCAAGGAAAAGGTAATCAACTTAATCATAGATAGTTGCAGGACTAAATAAAAATGCAATAATCATTTTCTCAATATGCATAGTGAAATTCGATTTGCTTGATTATTTTTATCTTATTGTTTTGGTTCAACCCTTTGGTTCCCCTTGCTTGATACAGTATATCAAAAGGAACTGCACATACCGTCTTCGTTGACCCTCCCTCCCCACAACCGTTGTGCTGCTCCCACAATGTTTGAGCATTTTCCAAAGACGTATTTATTTGACGGTTACAGGGTTACCAAGGTTACAGGTAGGGATCCAAGGTTACAGGTAGGAATACGTCCTGCACTTTACGTATGTTGCACATTTCCTCGCTACTTCGTAATAAAGTATAAAATAGCGGATTGCCCTCACTCTTCGGAGCAGTGCCCACAAATGTATGAGCATTACTCCGACCCCTGGTAACGAAGATGTCTTCTGTGCTAACAGTGCTACTAATTGACTGCGAAGCCTTGGCAGAGTTTGGATTTGATATTTTAGATGTTGCATACAGAGCAAAACATCTTTTTGCACCTGGCGCTGTGTCGTAAGCTCCCTTTGAGACCAAAATAGCCTTATAACATAAATAGCTTTCGCAAACACGGTTAAGTCTAGAACGCTGCCACTTCAAATGCCTTCTATAGTGCTTACTGAAAGGAGAAAATTACCAGATCAACATTAGCGGCAAGCACTTATTAAACACAAACCGTAAACAATAACCACATTGTTAAAGCCGATTGCTGCCTAAACTATTTCAAGTTTCAAACGGCGTCAATTCAATGGATCTGCATTTTAGTTAAAAAAGGCTTGTTAAAAATAAACTGTGTGAGTACAAGGAAATACTTTTTGCCGTTTGATGCGGTGGGGTTCGGTCGTGTTTCGTGTTGGCTCCTGTAAAATCGATTACTACGAGAGGCTCGACTGTGATCTTCGTAGTGTTAATTGTATCATCTAGAGTTTCTATAGTGAGTGTTCGAACGGTACATAGGATACGCCTGGAGGTACTCTGTCACTTCTCAGAGGGTTCCGATCCCTCTTAGACAACTGTGTTCGATTTGCCAACGTCATTGCTAGCCATTAGATAGTGCCTAACTTGCGGCCGGGGGTCGCTACAGCTTAAAAGCAGAGCAGTCTGTGCAGTCGTCGTAGCCTAGTGGTTGCTTTATCGACTGCCAACTGTTAAACCTCGGTTTAACACTGAAGAATGGCATTTTTTGGTTTTTAATTTTTTTACGTCCATTTGCTCCAAGTCATTTGTACATCTGGGGCAACGAGGTTTGCAGTAAGTCGCCGCGTAGTTTTGACATCTCCAGGCTCACGAGCACAATTGCCAAACAGACACCAATCGCTGCTCAAGCTGATGTCTTGTAGCCAGCTGAGAAGAGAGTGCGTAGTGTATCATAAGTCAATCTAACTACAGGTCCCGGAACTTCGGAATTTTTAGACCAGGGTTTAAGTGAAGAAAAAGTTCCTCTGTAGAGTGTGATGGACATGACGAATCGTTTACGCTGGTGGTGTCTAAGCGTGAACTGAATGTTATATCTCGAGAGCAACGTCAGGTAGACAAACTGAGAATGGAAGCGTCTAGCGGCCAATTCAACGCCTTCAAAGTGGTCATACGGAGAAAGACGACTGAGAATCTTTATTCTAACGAGTTCACTGACGGCACATTACTGCAGTTATGTAAGGCTATTCATTCAAATTGCCCTGACTGCAAGGCATCAAGCAGTAAGGCCGCTATTTCTGTATAAGTCAACACAGAGGATGCGGCTTTCTGTAATGGGGTCGATACCCGTCACGATAACCTGTCCAGCTCTAACTTCATTCCAGGTGTCAAAGTTACATACCATGAGATATGCCAAGAATTAGCAGGTTCTGCTGCGGTACACGTTCGGCATTTATTCTAGACAGGTCACGCCGGCAAGACTCCAAAAACGCCTCACCGCAGCTGCTTTTTCCTAACCCGCGACCTTTATCGAATCGACTCAAACGAAAGCGAACCAACACATGCAAGAATCGTCAAGCTCGACCGCGGTACACTGCTAAACTCACCACAAAGAGAAACACCCGTAACAAGATGTCTTGCAAAGATCTTGGGGACGCTTTGAAAACAATTGCGGAATCCCTGAAACCTTTATTGGCTCTCCCTTCACTCGCAGAGAAGTTTAAAGCATTAGTTTTGGATAACTCTAACGGGGCTACAGGTACGGTTGGAAAGGTGTCTTCACGAGGAGGGGTCTTGCCAGACATGTATCAACCAGGCATGCTGACGCCTCCAACGGGCCGTCCACATCCCATCGGGCTTTGACAGAAGAAATTGATATTGACACTCTACTCGTCCACTTTCAGGCAAACATGCGCCACGCCAAACTGCTACGCATTTCACCTAAATCTGTAAGGACTACTGTTGCGGAGAAACTTACCAACGTTTTCTAGTCACGCTAAACGTCGCTGAGGACAACGACTTTTGCGCCTGGACTCTTTGTTCTCTTTCGCTCCGGTTATGCTGCAACTCCCTTGAGCTAAAAAGGACGCTTGGTCCATATCTGTTCTGATTGGGAAGAACCTACGCGAATTTTCAGCGGGAAAAAGGCTGAAGGACCTAGCTGACGAGGGATTAGTATCCAAAGCCTACCTTATTGATGACTTTTCCAGACGATTAAGGGTCAAGCTGTCGGAAAACGACATTTCCGGTACAGCTAGATTGGTGAGCTCCGAGGATATTCTAGCGCCAGTGAACGAAAATACGGAAACACTCCAAACACCTGCATGCTCCTCGGGATCTAATCATGCCCACACCCTAGCGGTCACATTGCCTTCTTGAACCTCGGGCGACGAAATACTGAACGCCATAAAGACCTTTAGTCGTAGTTGAGCTGCCGGCCTGGATTCTATGAGGCCTCGTCTACTGCAGGACCCGTTGTGTGGTGTACTGGGTCCTCCACTTTTCTGCCTGTGTATCAAGGAAATGGTAGGTGCACTACGACCCCCCCTCCCCCCTTAATGCATGGTGCCAGGATGACGGTGTTCTGGGCGAAGACCTCCCGACAGTACTGGACCATATTCAAAAGGTCATTGAATTTAGTGTGATTAGTGGCCTGATCCTGAACCCGGGCAAATGTGAAGTTTATGTTGCAGCCCATAACGGAATGAAATCGTTAGATTTACCGGACCTGCTTGGCCTACACCTTGGCTATCGCGTTGTCGCCAAGGCTTACCTGGGGCTGCTAGGTGTGCCCTGTGGCAAGGGATCTTCGGTCTCTCTAGGCGGCTTAAGTGTGTCGGACACGGTCGTGATGGCAGGACCCGCAATAGTGTCATCATTAACTCAAGCTGCGGAGAGGGTTACGGCATTATTAGATAACGATGGGTGGAAACGCTATAACGTAGAACTACAAAAGCTGACGGACAGATTGTTGTCTTTATTCGACTCTCCTCCCGATGAAAAGACTAAGCAAAGCAGCTAAACAGCCCTTTTGCAAAAAAAATCGATACGCCAGCCTGGTTAATGGAGCTTCAACCGTGGCTGATAAAGCCTGGCTTTGAGCCGTTAGTAATCAAGGGGCTGGAGCTTAGTTACATTCCTTACCCTGTCCACAATACGGACTCCTTTAGATGACAAGACGACGCGCGCTAAGATAGGACTGCAGCTTGGTGTTGACCTAGGCGTTCCCCACCGATGTCGTTGTGGTTACCTTGTAGCTTTGGCCCATCACTCTGACCCCCTTTGAGAGTGGTCGCATGCTTGTTTTGAACGCAACTGTAACAGACTCCTTAGCCCTTTCGATGGTCGGTGCAGGTGCGAACCAGACAGCGTCCAGGTTAGCAGAGGCTAACAAATGTAGAAAATACTCTGGCATTGGTTATCCGCACCAATTATGTCAGCTGGCTTTCGAAACGTTGGAAGGACCAGGCCCACTTACACTGAAGTTGATTCAGAGCGTGGGCAGAAGCTTTAACCTTTCCACAGAAGACTCGAGAGCATCGAAACTTTTGCCTCAGGGGCTGTCACTCGACATTCAACGAGGAAACGCAGCATCTGTTCAGGGCACATTTTCAAACCGGGGCTAACCCTGGGTTAGAGAACCCGTGACTACACGTTCTTTTGGAAGACAATTGTTCACTTCAAAGTGCTAACATAAAACAGTTATATAAAAAAAAAACATATATTAAAAAAAAAGTACAAGTTAAAATATGCTCAAAAATGCATTTAATTCAGTAGCCTCACCATGCATTTAAAAATGCTGGGAAGAAGAACTGGGAAAACTTTGGCAACCGCCTACCGAATAGCCTGGTTACACTAGGGGGTATACCTCCTCTAGCACTACTGAAGTAGGGTAATTAATGGTAGTACAGCAGTTAGGATAACGGTACTCACAATTGCACCTGGATCACTAAGGTTTTTCTTGCATTTAGGAATAAATGTTAACAGGCAATCCCATAAGCACTGATGTATACGCGCTGTACTCAGGCATATACTATTATATGTCTTGAACAAGTAAGCTTAGTACAGTGCACATATCTTATTTATTTAAGAACTCAAGCTGGGAGTAGAGTTATTAGTCCAGTTTTACAGAGAACATGGTGGAAGCCATGCACTGCATAGCGTACTACCACACTTCGGTTGGTGCGATGCAGTTCCTTCCACGCATTGTTTGTCATTGCACCCGTACTAAAGAAGTCGGGGTCCACGTCTGACAATCTCACCTCCCACTGACAGATAAAGTCCCTGTAGGCCTGTGTTTCCGGCAACCGGAACTGGCGTTGCAGATCCTCTATGAAGAGCGGGGTACCGGCGAGTAAATAGACCAGACGATTGCGGCATGACGTGTGGAGGCCGAGCACTCGCTTAAGAAAGGTGGGTTTCTACCGATCAAGCCTCGCGAGCTGGGCCACGCTCAAGTTCTCCCAGATAAGCTGTATGCCGTGGGCGCGATCTTAAGGTTGAAAAGTTTTAGCGCCGTGTTAAGGGAGAGAAGCGTGGGTTTCTCAATTCCGACGCCTGCTACGAGGGCTTCTCTGTCCCTCTCGGCGATGTGCTCCGTAAACGACGTACCTGAGGTCGGGAGAGAGCGGCCAAGATACGGAAAGTTGTTGACATACTCCAGTGGTGTGGAGTACAACCGTAGCTCATCGCTGGCCGCAAGTCGACCAGCTTTACGGAACTTCATGGCCTTGGTCTTGCCGATGTTGATCTCGAGTCCTACATCCGCCACGTACTGCTCGAGCCTCGCTAGGCTCTGCTGCACCTCGAATCGGCTTGTTCCATATATCGCGAGATCGTCTGCGTATAGTAGAATGTCTGGGCGGACGGACTCTCGAGTACCCACGATGCGTCGCGGAAGATCGTTGAGCAGGATGGAGAACAGCAGCGGACTTAAGTTGTCCCCCTGCGCGACTCCCGTCGTTTGTACAAAGGGGCACAACTCAGCCACCCCATCCTGTATGGTGATCGGGTTTTCCTGCAGGATTGTCCCGATGAGCTGGAGGATGTGGGCAGGCACGCCCGCTTCAGCCAACTTGAAGATAATCTTGTCTCTGGGAGCTCCATCAAAGGCCGAGCGGAAATCCACAAATACGGCGTACAGGAATTGCTTGGCGTGCCTAGACTGCATCACTCCCCGAACCCTGGCCAGCCGAATTTCACACGCAGTCAGTGTAGGCCTTTTTTTTTTATGTTCTGGGAGGTTTCGGTAATGCATGATGCACATGCGCCACTAGCAGCCTGCGTGTTTAGTGTGAGACTTGCAAACCCACTAAACCCGGATTCCTCCCCACCCCCCCAGGCTCGGTATTACTTTGGCATTACATCGAAACCGTGGGAGAGGCGTCTCTGCCGTTCTCCTTCAATCAGCTCTATCTCTGACTATCATCGCGCATGTCTACCTGCGGTTGGATAGGGGGATGTCATTTTGTAATCCGTCCTGTGAGGGTGCGTCGAGACCATGAGGGCCTGGCTGCTCCCCACCCCCTCCCCCCTCCCTCGGCTCCTCGTCTCGACCACTCTCCCGAGAGACCCGCTCAAACCTCTCCCGCCTGGCCGTTTCCTTGGCTGTCTTGAGTGTCAAAACAGCGTCGAACAAGTTCGTCGCCTCCCTCCATGCCTCCGCCGAAGTCATCATATGGGAGACCACCTCCTTGATGGGTCGGCCCCTCACAGCGGCAGTGTGGACCTGCCTGCGCGAAAGCCGTGCTGCTCTTTCGGGATGGCGCCGAGAGCCTCGAGGAAGTGAGACAGGCGGGCGGTGAGGATGGCAGAGAGCAGCTTGTAGCAGCAGCTCTTTTTAGCGATCCCACGCCACGAGCTGGGCTCTCTGGGGTTGCCCTTTCCCTTCGGGATGACTGCTAGATGAGCACTCTGCCAGTCGCTGGGGAGGCGACCTTCGCGCAGACTAGCGTTGAAAAGGGCAGTCCAGCAAGGAGCAAGTACCATGGCCTCCTTGAGGTGCTCATTACGGACTTGGTCGGGACCGGCGGCCTTGTTGAGACGGAGTCGTTGCATGGCGCCAAGCACCTCGGTAAGATAAAACTCTGCGGAGAGTGAATCCCGTAGCAGCATTGTTTTCTCGTCCCAGGCCGCTTCGTAGTGGAGCCGCCCGTGCGGGATGGTGTCGGCCGACGCAAACATGCGGCTGAAGTGGGAGATGAGCGCCGATGAGTTGATGGGGCAGGTGGGAGATCCCTGTCGGCGGAGCCACTTGTACGGTTGTCGCTCTGCCTCATGCAACAGCGCGGACTCCTTTTGTTCCAGGTACTTGGCGCGTTCAGCTTTATACGTCCGGCGACACCAACTCTTGAGAATGATGAAGAGTGGCCGCATCCACGGGTAAAGTGCGGCTAGGAGGCGGGCGCTGAGCTGGGCCTGGTTGGCTGCTTTGCACGCACTGTTGAACCATGGACTCCCCCCCCTTGGCTTACTAAGACCAGCTGCGTATCTCAACAGCTCCGTAAGAGCTTTGGCATATTAGTCAATGCCTGGAGCTCCCGGCACGGGGAAGACCTCGTGAAGGCGTTCCCGTAAGTGGGGCAAGCGAACATGCTTGGCCAGCGGAGGTGGGCGGGGAGCAGGAGTCCTAGCAGCTGGCAGGAAGACTCTCACAGCCGTTGGCAGATGATTCTTGAAATGTCCTCCGCTGCGAAGGGGGTTGTCAACACCGAGGTAGGAGACCTGCTCGGATGGCAAGCTTACCGCGAATACATCTATGACAGATGATCCCATGTGCCCCTCGAAGGTTGGGCTTGCAGGATCGGTGACAACGCAACAGCCCGAGTCGGCCAGGGTGTCCAGGAGAATTCTCGTGCGCAGATCGGCCGGGCGGTCCAGCCTACTGTTGAAATCGCCGGTGACGATGATGGGCGCATCGCTGTCCAGCGCACTGAAGCACCGGGTCAGCTTTTCAACCAGCACAGTCGAGTTCTCCTTGGACGGCGGACGCACGTAGCCTGCCATTATGTTTAGCCGCAAACCCTGGATTACGACCATGTCTTCCTCAGCAAGAAGTACCTCAACATCGCCCAGCCGCTGGTTATAGCACACGGAGACACCACCGCTGGGTCGGCCGGGACCTGCAGGCCGGATTGCGGGGGAGTGCGCGCAGTAGAAACCAATAATACTGGCCTCTCCTTTTTTTGATACGAGAGGTTTGGAAAATGCGTAATGCACGGTCGGTGTTAGTAATTAACAACACTTAGTGTGGGACTCTCCCTCACTAAAAACCCCACTCCTTCCCCTACGGTTCGGAGTTGTGTTGGACAATAATTCGAGATCATAAAAGGGGAGCATCGTGCTCTACCGAATCATGGTTCCCAAACTCGGGGATGTTCGTAAAAACCCATAATCTGAGGGCTAGATTTCATTAGCTGCTTGCGGGCCATCTATGTCGCGATTGTTTGCCGACCACGCGTGTGCAAAGCGGTTTCGGCACAGGCCTTCTAGGCAAACCTTATCCTTCATGATGGCGTCGACGTACTACAACCTGCGCGTCCATGAAGCATTGCGTAACATATACGCGGCGATTGCTGGTGTTGTCTGGTCGACTAGGGCAGAGCCTGTAGCGGTACGTGTCGTAGCGAGTGCCGTGCAGGCAGGGGCCGAGTGTTCGACGTCGTTGACAGTGCCGGATATATGCGCAAAACACGCATATATCGGAGCATGTCTGCTTGGAATTGTCCGTGCCCCGTAAAGACCTGTGTGACGTAATAGGTGAGGGGCCCTGCGGCGTCCCACCAAAGGCGAAGGTCAGGTATGAAAATGCGGGTCTGCGTCTGCGTGTGGGATGGTCAATTTCCGCGCCCACGCGCCAAAGGTCGCTACCCTTGCTTGGTCGAAGCTTATATTGCCTTTAAGATGGCGAGCGGCGCGCTCTCCTGCCAGAATATCCAAGGGCAGCTATTGTGCTAGTACGAGTTGGGCGTCCGTGCCGACAGTTCTATAAGAGCGGCAGACGCGCAGTGCTATGGTGCGTTGGGCGGAGGGCAAGGACTGACGATTACGCGGCGTCCGGAGAGCAGCTCTCCCCAGACTTAACAAGCATATAGTTATATGGAGTCTGCTGTTGAAGCTAGGAGGGAGAATCCGAGCCAAGCTGTGGGAAAGCTTAGCTACCTTGCAAGACACATGGGCTTTGTGCGCTGCCCCGGTCATCCCGGTGTCCAGGATCACGCTCAAATAACGAGCTTGCTTGTCACGCGAATTGGATGTCCTGCTAGCTCTAGAGCAATGCGTCGGGCTCTCTTTTGGCTTATGAGGAATAAGGCCTCCGTCTTCTGAGGGGCTATCCGGACGTGATTCTGCTCCATCCACCTGTGGACGAAGTCTAATGCTATGTTTGCTGCCGCTTCTAGTGACGTTTCACGGCGAGCTGTCACAAGTAAGGCTAGCTCATCAGCATAGGCAAGAGTCTCAACTGCGTCGAGAAGAAAAAGCCGCAGGACACCATCATACGCCAAGTTTTAAAGAGCAGGGCCCTGAACGGAGCCCTGCAGTACACCCACAGTACAGTCGTAGGTGGCATCGCCTAGAAGAGGGCGCGGTCCGATAAGTATGAGGATATCATGCACCGGAGATAGGCAAGTATGCTTTGTCTTTCCAGTGTGTCTAGCATGACCTGCCAATTGTGTTAAAAGCGTTTTGTACGTCAAGTAGTATGAGTAACCCCCTCGAACCTGAAGCCTGGTGCATCCGGTTATGGCTCCGCGAGACTGAACAACTAAAGGCTGCCAAATATGCTCAGCTTGCTAATAAATTAATTTTTGTGCCGCTAGTACTCGAGACACTCGGGCGACCTGACCCCGAGGTATGGGCGCTTCCCCAGAAGATTAGAGAGCGAATCGGAGTGGCGACAAGAGAAAAAAGAGCTGTGTTTGGTGCGGTTCAACGGTGTTTACTAGCGGTCTACCGCGCCGAGGCGGCAGCAATAATGAACACAATTTAAAAGTGCCCCAAGGACAAACTCGACTGGTAGCGCACCTCACAAGCCGTTGTGTAGTGAGTTTATCATATATATATATATATATATATATATATATATATATATATATGTATATATATATATATATATATATATATATATATATATGTATAAGTTTAAACATATACGATCATCATTTGTATATACATATATTTATTTAGATTGTACCTATTATTAGTTGGATGCTTAGTAATAAAAATGCCAAACGACAATGGCCTTGTATAGTTCGGTAGGAGCAACGAAAATGCGGAAATGGGTCAACGGCCCAAAGTAAAGCTGAGAAAATATTTTTGTGCCATTTGTTTGGAAGTTTCTCAATTGCTTAACATTTATTACAAATAAATTAAGTTTATTGCGGATAATTTTTAAATCACTTGTTTTTCTTTAGTCGACAGATGGCAGTTCGGATCTTAGACAACGAGAAGCCAGAGTCTACCTCTTTTGCAAGAAGAACCTGCTGCGTCCACAAGCCTTTAACATCACACGATCTCTAGATTCAACCTTAAGCGCACGAGCGCTCTAATAATAATTGCCCTTCTCATTCAATAACACACCGCGTCGGATCATTAGCGTGACACTCATGTTTTCACTTACATGTTTTCGCCTAATGCAATATGTTGCCTTTGATAATATTTTATAGATCATTTTTGGACTCCTCGAACGGTAGTGATATCAGCACACCCGACTGCTATTTAAAACAAACTTCTTCCAGCATAAATTATATTGGTGAACTTGCTGAGTCTACTCCGTCTTTTGTGATTATCCAACCGGCTTTCTCAGCCTAGTGATATGACGTTCCATCGCCGGTCTGTTGTAGGTGATATAATTTCGGGATCATAAGCAAATATATCGATTGTAGCTGATTCTCTATTGTTTTCTTCTATTTTTAGTCTCCTCGATCTGAATAGAAAGCTAGGAACTGTCTTCTGCATAAGTAGGGCCTCTGCACGTGACGACAGGTTGTGTTCAGCCTGTAATTGAGGTCACCTGCAAGAACTGCCGGTGCTTTTATGGGCGCTACTGATATAGCACGGCAGAGCGTCTCTAGCAGATCATCATTAGTGTCGCTAACGCCCCTACAGTATATACATATACCGTATGTACGCACGACGGTAAGAAGGTAGACTTATATCAATAATGAATAATAACGAATAATAATCTTCTGTCAATAGGAGTTTCACACTGTTGATGCGTGGTCTAAACAGCAGGTTTACGCCTATTTGGCCGTAGGGCGTGACAATATAACCAATAGTTACCCTCCATATCGAAACTTTCAAGCAAACACAGATAATGTTACATCCTGTGCAGGTGCTCGCGGAAACAACAGACAAGACTGGCCGAATGCCCCCGAATATGCCGCGGTATCACGGAACGTTTGCCGTTGTTTTCACTGAGGCGGTCGTTTTTGTAGCCAACCTGGTCTCTCTCAATTGCCGACGCTGTCTTCTGCTGTGCGGTTTTTGGTCTAACTGGAAATTTATTAAATAACGCTACGTTCAAAAAAATCTGCGTTACAAGCAGCGACAACTACCGACATTGCGTCATCGTGAGTAGTAATTGTAATTTCTGCACCGCTGAAAGGTAATGCTTTCTGTCTAAAGCAAGCACTTTAAGAACGTCGTTCATCGCTTTACATTCTTGACTGCGTGCACCGCTGTAGCACTGGATCTAGGAGAGTACCAACAAAAAGCGAGCCGCCAGTATTTTGTCGGTTCTCTTCTAGATTCAGGATAAAACGCCTGCAATGCCCGTAAGCAATTCTTGTGGGGTAAATTGTAGGCCATCGACAGGTCCGAGGTGGAAAAAGACTCCGAATCTATTGGCAGCTGAACACGAACCACTTTTTCTTTTGACTGGAGCAATGCCTAAGAGAAAAGCGTTCTTCTTCAGTTGCCGCTGAGTTTGCCGGGACTGCAGCCATGTCGACCTCATCCGACATTGCCGATCCAATCTTGCTGCAAAGGCTGATGAGTTCTCTCTCGATTAGCGTCTTTATCAGAAAACTATATATATATATATATATATATATATATATATATATATATTGTGATGATTTATTAATCATTTACAATACTTTGCACACTCGGCAATGCTCGCCTATATATATATATATATATATATATCATACTGCGACAAGACCGTAGCAGCAAACACCTCCTTGGGATAGCTGGACCTGAATTTACGTTGCTCAAAGGTGCGCATGTGTCCAACTTAGAAATGCACGTGGGCAGTCAACTGGGTGAGCGTCCGAGTGGTCGTGCGACTGGAAAAAAGAGTATCGCTTCAATGCACAATCAAACGTCAATATTACAGTGTCTCTCCATAGTCTCAATTGCCTTCGAAAGGCGCTCCCTGCGATCAGTGGTGAGGATTGAGCAGGCTTTGTCCGGCAAATGTCCACAGCCACGACGGCAGATTGCAGCCATTTGCGAGAGAGAGAGATAGAGAGAGAGATGGCCGACCACCCCGCAGTCGGCGTTGAGTCCAATTGCCTGCTTCGGCAATGGCCCATTTCAGACAACCTAGTAGCAGAATAGCGACGACCAGAGGCAACAACGGAAAGAAAACGAATAACAAGACGGCTGCATAAGAACTCCATAGGCTCGTTGGCGCGGGCGCGGCCACACACCTCGCACCTCATCGCCGGCGCCTTTGCCTTCGCCGCCGAGCTGTCGCCAAGGCAAGCAAAATGACCGGAAACGGAAATTGGACAGCTGATGCCCTGCTCGAAGTGGCCAGCCACTCTGCGGCGACACCAACAGCGGCAGCACAACGGCGCAACCATACAAGTTAGGAGTGCGATCAAATGACAATGTGGACGATCGACAACGTCCTTCTGTTGAAACAGCCGTCGGTAGCCGCTCAGATCGTACGATAGCGGATTCAGCCATGGCGTCGGCACAAGATCCCTTCTATTACACCGGCTCAATCGAAAGCCTATACTAAATGCGTACAACTCTCTCTCTATATATCTCTCTCCTTCTCTCTCTCTCTCTGGTAGCCAATGCCTAAAGATCGCTTAGTTCCGAGCAAGATGGCTTAGTGGCAAAGCCTTTGCCTTGCATTCGGGAGGACTGGGTTCGAAACCCAGACCGGCCACTCTTAAATTAGTTTGCATGGTTTCCAATTTAGACAAGGTAAATGCCGGAGTGGATTAAAAATCAGCCATGCCATAAAAAAAAAACCGTACACGGGCATTAGCCTTACGGAAAAACCTAAAAAAAAAAAATTAAAAATTCCCCCGCTTTGGCTTTTACTTTAGCTCAACAAACGACTGGCATCGAACACGCACAGGCTGGTAGGCAAGTAGGTACAATCGCAGAACGATTACGTTTTTCATGGATGGAATCTACCACACAACCCAAGATAGTTTGCAGTTGCATACACGCCATACCGAATGCGGCGGGCAACTAAAAGGAACTCAAGGAATTGAATTAACGAACAGAGCAAGGGCGATGGAGACAAGAAGGTATGAACGACGACTTTAGCATGATGAGTTTATTTATGGACTGTGCATCTCAAAACAATATGATGCCAGTTGTGGGAAGTACATTCGAACTGCCACGAGGCAATGTTTTGTTCTTACCTCCTGCACTACAATCTCGACATACAGTCTAACTTTATTTTTAGTATATATATATATATATACATTATATATATATATATATATATATATAGAGAGAGAGAGAGCTAAACTGATAGGATGCATGATGCACATCGGGCCTCATTGTTAAAACTATTGCAGTGTGTGACTCGCAAACCCATTAAAATATATTTGCCCTCTTTGCTTCTGGTCGGCAATGGCCGCAATACTGTCTTCTTGAAATTACTTCACCTGTCTTTTAACATTAGGTATGCTTGAATTAAAGCGGCGGTGATCTTTGCCTCAAATACAAAATCTTCTTACCATAAACCATGGTTGATGGTCCCTTAAAAATGCCTCTACAAGGGCTTGGGATGCCAGGGAACTTCCTAGTGTTAAGTTCCAAGACAACAGCTCTCGCTCTGTGTTTCAACAAATGCGTTCGCAGCAGTGCCTTACATGGTCGGCCTCTCCTAAGTTGCACATACGGCATACGTATATACATTACATATATTACACTGGATTGGTCCGAGTTCAGCCTCTTGGCGGACTTCGATCCTGACTGCATAGTCCAGGCCTGCATAGTTAGATGCTCGGTCTCTTGGGTACGATGCTAGGGTGCACCGTAAGTAGGGGAAACAGCTTCCTTTATAAGTTTTCTGTTTGCGTGAAGTGAAAAACATCAACCAAAACAGTGTTTAGATATATCAGAAGCAGAAGCTTCTTCAGTAGCGTATGGTAACCCTACCGTGCGTAGAGTTTGCCACTGACAAGGCTAAGGCTGCTCGTATTAATAAAGCGGGATATCAGTTTCATGAGATGTCGACTAATGTTGGCATCTGCGCGGATTGTCCACTTTGCTACGTGATTTTTTCGCGTATGGCTGATTGGCGTCTTAAAGGCGTCCCACGAAATCGTTTTAAATGCGTTTTTGACTTTTTTTTCAGAATGGAAAATGCATCTACGCATACCCGCCGTTATTATGGGGGGTAGTGTTGGGCTAAACGCAGGAAAGGAGAATACATGACTCAATCTAATCCGAGCGCATTACCGACTACCACCCCCGAATCCCCTCCTGGGTTAGAATTGTAAACCATTAATTCGAGGGTTGGTCCACGTGTTCGCTCAAGCGGTGAGTGTTGGCCCACGTCCCGCCCAAGCGGCCTCTCGAGCCTCAGTCCACAATATTCGCCTACTCCTTTTTCCTCTAGCATGTCCCAAAGAAGGAGGCATGCGAAAACAAGCAAGAAGTCCGCAGAGACCATCCGGTACGCCCGGCTAACCCGTATTGCCACACCACGTTAATAGCGGCGCAAGGACTGGCGGGGCGTGACCGTTCTGAGTGCCAAATCCGCCCACAATGGTGCGGCATGGAGCGCAAGCACTTCTACAACAGCAGCTAGTAGGCGCCGTTTTACGCGCCTGCCTCTGGGGGTAGTATACGGGCCAGGTTGGCCGATCCTCTTGCCACTTTTTGCGTAAACCGCGTGGTGTGTGATTGGCCAGTTTGACCCTTGTCCAGGGTCACTTCTAGGTACTTGGCGTGGCAAGATGACATGAGAGCGTGACATGAGAGGCCGGAATATAGGCCCGGTCCGCCGGCGGCCAGTCGGATACAAGGTCTTAGTTTTTTGTGGTGCTAACTCCAGGTGACGTTCAGTCATCCACCTATTTATCCGATCAAGGGCCGTGTTTGCCCTCGCCTCCAGGATAGTCCATGTGCGAGCGGTGACCACCAGTGCAAGATCATCCGCGTAGGCAATTGTCTCCACCCTATCCGACAGGTCGTCGAGCCGCAAGACACCATCGTGTGCAACGTTACATAGAACTGGGTCGAGTACTGAGCCCTGCCGCACCTCCGCCGTAATTGGATGGATTTCGCCTTGCGTCAAGAGTGTACGCTTCTCCAGGTACGATGAGTGTATACGCCGCAGGTACATAGAGGGCCCCTTCTGCTTGAACGCACTCATTATTGTCGACCAGTTGGCGGGGTCGAACGCATTGCGGACGTCCAGCAATATTAATAGCACGTAGTTTCGTAACCAGAGTGACCGGCGCTGCTTGTATGAATCGCTCCACGGCATCAAAAGTGGAGCGGCCCCAGCGGAATGCGTACTGGTTGTTTGAGAGGGCGTCCTTCACCTCCAGTTAATCATTCAGGTGATGAAAGAGCATGTTTCCGTCTAATTTTCTAATCGCGTCGAGTAAGAATATGGGGTGGTGCTTTGACGACGAGCCGCGTGAAACGTTCGGCTTCGCTATTCAAGCTAGATGTGCAAGTTTCTACTGGATGGGAAAGCGGGCTTCTCAGAACAAGTGTGACGCTAGCTCCGCAAGAGGCCTGAAGGTAGAATCGTGCTAGCAGTCGCGCCACGTCTGGTGAAACCTTGTTTGGGCCCGATACCTTCCCCGGTGCTAACCTTTCTGCGGTTCTTATTATTTCTTTCGTTGTTACTTCCGGAATCTGTTCGGGGTGAACGAAGATGCGGGTATGAGCGCGGGCCAGTTATTGAGAAAAGAGCGAAAGGACTGTCCAGCGATTTTTTTGCCCATTGAATGAGCCTTCGTAAATGGAGTCGATGCATACGATAAAGATCCTCTAGGCGCTCAACCTTGGCAGCGGCATCTGTCAGAGAGTCGACATTGTATCTTTGTCGTCGTCATCTTGCCAGCTAAGAACGCGCACTTGTCAGTACGGTTTGCGCGCATGCAGTCGGCGGGCTGTCTGAATATCCGAGCTCTACCAGGGTTTAGCAGGCGATAGTCGGTCGATGAGGCGATCTCCTTTGTCAGATTTCTGTGGCAGCCATAAAACTATTATTGGAGCCTTGTCATCTAGGACACTTGTCTTGCTGGTGCTATTACAGGTGCACGCAGGCCATTCCCTTTGCACGATGCCTGCGTACTGTCTTTCGGTTAGCTCCTCTTTGAGGACGAGGCCTCGTAACTCTGCAGCTATGACTTTATCTGGTAATAAGAGAAGAGAGAGCTCTGAAAGTGGGTTAGTACATATCTCGACTGACTGTCCCTTTGTTTTAATGGAAGTGAAACCTACTTCAAGCACGCTACAGCAAATTTCACGTATATTTACACTCATAGTTTGCGTAGTCTGGTGTTTGCTGACTAGTCTTCCTATATCTGCCACTGCCACCAGTAAATGCTGTAGGTCCCTCTCGTCTACATAGTTAGGCGTAACAGGCTCCTCTCAGGAATAGAAGATGCGCGAGTTTTCTTATCTGTCTTAAGAGTGTAGTTAGCTTTCCTCTTAAGGGAGGCAGACTTAGCCTTGTTCTGAGCGTCCATAGCTTCATCTGGGAGTGTTGCTTCTTGAGACGTTGCTACTGGTAGGCGCAAGTGTTCTTCATCGGCTTGTCGGTTTTGCGCACGTAAGTTACGTTTACTGAGTATTGACGCAGGTCTCCATGCTTCCCCAAGCATACCAGCGATTTCCTTGTCACCGGACTTTTGGCTAGCAGAAGGCCAATTTGGGGAGCCTCCAGAGGTGGCCACCTCGGAGAGCCGGGACAGGCCAAACTGCTCACAGCAAAACTGACTGAGAGAAATTTAAGCAAATGCGATAAGCGGGTAAAGTTCGTAAATTTAAGTGGAAGACGGTGAACTATAAAGAATTCGAGATGATAGCAATTAAACTGATAAACAAGAATGTGATGGAGAAAGTTGACGAAACAACCAAGGAAAGACGAAGCGCCGATATGGAAAAAGAAGCATTTTTGTTTGTACGGGCAACAAACAAAAATACGGCCAAAGAGATCAAATATACTCGAACTCGCAAGTCTCAGGGCTGTTCGCTGACTGCAGGGCGGATAAGCTCAACACACGACTGTTGGTCGCCAGATGCTCGGAAATTAAAAGCTTTTGGCGTAGAGCGTGTGATAAAAGAATCCATATAACACATCGTGCTAACGTGCGACGAGCTAGGCGGAGTGAGAACGGTGTCCTTGACCGCGGCATTAGGTTACGATGATAAACAAATATGGCAAAAATAACGAAACCAAACGCCCACTAGGGAACTGGCATATATGTAAAGAGATATGGGAAACCCTCCGCTAAACCAAACCGAGGCGAGGATGTTTGTAAGCATTGCATGTAATGATACTATAGTAATAATATAATAATATACGAAGCCAGCAGCACGGTGTGTGGCATTCTACACAGTAAGCGCGTCTGATTTAAAATAAGTTCAACAAGGAATTGCAGATAAATATCTCTCTCTCTCTCTATCTTTATATATATATATATATATATATATATATATATATATATAATTTTTTTTATTTTATTGACAACGTGGTTTATTATCGGAACCGCATCTTACAAAGCTTAAGTTCTCACCAAAAAAAATAATATAATATAGAGGTGACATATAATAATGGACTGATATAATAAAACTGATATACTCCAACGATCGTATGTAACATCAAAAGTAGCAGATTCACCATCGGGCGTGTTCCTATAACAGACAACCACCATCTCAGCTTTAGTCAGGAGTCCATATAAGTCGCAATGCAATAAGTTGCAAATCTATCTGGTGGCCACTAGCCCAACCGCTGTAATAACCACATATGAGATTTCATCAGCTACACACGAAGTATTTTTCAATTTCGCTTGAATAACCTTAGGGAAGTACAAGATCTTAGGCTGCTAGGCAGCGAATTCTAAATCTCGGAAAACCGGCACTTAAGGGTTTACAAGCTGACCTTTTTGTGAGTATTGGGAACTTCGAATATCGTAGCTCTTCTCTGCGCCGTAACTCTTTTCGGGGTCAAAGGGATTGCAATATCCGCCGGAACAAGACCATGAGCTGTTTTGAATGCGAGTGTACCTGCTCGCAGAATATATAGAAATTAGGCAACTGGCAGAACACCATGGGTGATAAACAAATCGCCAAGAAAATCGTTTCGGTGTCTAGAGAAAATTGCCCTTAATGCGTCATTTTGTATGACCTTTGCTCTACGGAAAATGTCATGATCTCCACCTCCTCACAGGAGAATTCCGTAGCAAAGGATGGGCATAAACAATTAATTGTAAGCAATAAACAGGCCTTCAATAGGGACCCCGAGCTGTTTCATGCGTCGTAAAACTGAAATGACCGCCTAGCATTTAGGAGTTATATAATCTAAGTGCGGTTGCCACGATAATATATCATAAAGAGTCACCCCCAGACACGTCACTAGACAGGAGTGACTCACCACATGTGGACGGAGTGGGAAGGACGTTGGCACGCTAATTAGCCTCCTAGCCTGGCGAAACATTATGATTTTTTTTTCGAATTTTGTCATTCAAGTGGTGCAGTCGACTTTCATCGAGCTCTGTGCAAAGGTGTGATTTGGTTGTATTTCCAAACTCGCCCAGTGCTGTTTTTCGTCGAGCAATAGCTTCTACATCCAGTAAACACTTGTATGGTGAAGTGTCGTCGAGATGGGGTGATACGTTCACCAACGCCGGTACAAACATCACGGCAGGTTATTCAACCTGGTTTATCGTCGACAGCAAGAGTAAGCAGGCGTAGCAGATGGATGGTGGAGGAGAGGCGCCGGCATCGACAGTGCTGGGACGGCAACTATTGTTCCCTCACAATGGTTTCGGCAAAACTCGCCCTGAACAGGAAGTGCGAGCTTATGGATCTCTCGTGTTCCAGGTCGGGATCCCTGGATGCAATCCCGCACTATACTTAATGCGAACCAGCCTCTCGACACCAATACTTAAGTATATTCTTCGCTGCACGGACGCGCCTGCCCAGAGAGACATTCTGCAACAATTTGATGAGAAGCTATGACAATGCGCGAAATGGGTGTTAAATTTGAATTTGGATGGAGTAAGTTAGGCCAATCCTACTGTTTGCGTTATGGTTTCATTGACGTAAGAAGCTCCGTTCTTAACTATGATGGAGTTATAGTAAAACATGTTCCGGACAAGATTGTAGGCGAGCACTGCCGAGTGTGCAAACGTATTGTAAATGATTAATAAATCATCACAATATTTTCTATCTTGCCGTGACTAAGGCAGATGCTATAAAGATTTGTTAAGAGGCAAATAGTTGTTAGGCAAATAGTATTTAGGTTTGACTCTAAGTGTTCATAGAATATCCGATCCTGCAGATGTATTGCTTTTTTGACTTATTTGCATAACTTCCGCTTCAGTAAAAGGTATAAACTCTCCTGAATAGTTTATGTCGGGCAGTGTCACCTCTATCTTTAGTGGATTCGCGTTATCTCGTGACATTCTGCACCAAATTTGTTTCGCGTTTGGTCTTGCTAATCGGCTGGTAGCAGCTGATACGTGCATTGCCCACCCTATCGTCTTTTCGATGGCGTTGATGTTGCCATCGGGTCGCATGACTTCTATGGCCTGTCGGAGCATGTGCGCGTTTATTATACGGCTTTGCCGTGGAATCGGAGACACTGTTGTTGGCTTTGAATAAGCCACTGTTGTTGGCTGTTGTAAGCTCAAATCTTACTTGACAGTGTTTGCGGTGGGCTGAAGATGTGAACCTAGCCTCACAAACTATTGTCCCCGGCTGGCACGCGGACGATAACACAACGTCGACAGCACTTGAACCGTTCCAGCTTAGGTATGTAGCGATATTACGGTCGTTGTCTATTTGAAGTCTCAGACATTCTATGTCTGCCGTGAATGCTTCTTGGCGTTCCTTTTACTTCGACAAAACACAGTTTGCTTTACTTGCGACTATGATTTATTTATTAGTATTTACACTTAGCATGGCGCATTCTTCTATTTGATGTCAATTATCTGTGACTTGCTTCTCTGGTGGACTATATAAACATATTAGGTAACAGTAATAGTCGCTGATTTCTAACACGATTTCTCGCGATGTTCACCGTAATAGCCGGGTCCACTTAATGGTCCTAACCGCTACACAGACACCCCATTTTGGTCGTTCTCTGCCCTGCGGTTTAACTGATTGATCGTGGAAAGCTTTATGGTTTGGGAAAGTGGTGTGATTTGTGTCCACTACAAAGGTCTCGGTTAAAAACGTAAAATCGGCATTTGTAAAAAGTCGTACTCCGGCTAACGCACATAACGAACCAACGGATAAAACATTCTACAATAAGCACTTTGATCTGTACTGAGCCGGTTAATTGTGTGTCTCCGCCAGTAGCTGGCGTAGAGGTGGTGTTTTGTGTTATGTTATACTCAACATTTCGTCATACTCATTCGGGCGACTACATTTTTCCCCGCTCCATATGCTGCTTGCACGGCTCTAGCTACTCTGTATGACTTCAGCTGACCCTGATAAGGACGAAAATAGGCCCCTGCGGGATATATATATATAAATATACCAGATGGCGGCATGCAAACGGTCGGCGTTTTTGCGCGCTCTCATACTAGTGTACCTTGTGGTCCAAGCCCGGCCAAGAAATGAACGAGAACAGGCAAACTACCCGCTCTTTACATTTATTTCTAGAGAGAGCAGACAGCAGAAGTCTTCGCCGCCGGTGCAGTCGCACAGCACTGACGTATTGAGAGACGTTTAGTAGGAACTGATTTGCCATACTTCCTGACATAACAATCGAAGGCAAATCTTTTCAAGGATGTGCGCCCACTTCAGGATCCGCTGAATAAAATGAAGCCATTTAGCGGACGAGACTGGCTAAACATATGTACAGTATATACAGGGTCTTTCATAACAATATGTACATATTTTAAGACTTGGTAGAACTCAGCAAGAAAATGTTGTTTTCCCAATGAAAGGAGGGGGGGGGGGCGGAAACGTCTTGTTTAGGAGTGAGGATGAAATTTATAAAAGTAGTTATTCTGCCTTTTTCTCCTACATAGTTGTGCAAAATCTAAGTTTGCGGGAGAGTCGCTGAACGAATAAAGGAACCGATAGTGTCGGCGTATTCGGCGTAAAATATTACATAATTCAGGACGCTAGCTTGCGTATCGAACGGCGAATAGTCAAATTAAGGAAAATCATAAAAAGTCGGCATGTTGTTATGGATTACGCCATGCCTTATTAACGCTTTCATGTGCAGAACCGTAAAAGGTTGTCATTACGACCAAAAATGTACGCCCAAGCGACTATTCTCAGGCAATAGCAAATTTAATCTTGTTCGTAACCAACTATACCGAAAGGTGATGTAATAATAAATAATATTAATCTTGTTCTTAATCAGGCGGTGCAGCTGTCTTATGTCGGCTTCCCTTAACAGCTCGGTCATGGATTTAAGCTCAAGGGCGTGCTTTTCGTGTACGTAATTTAAGATCACCCAGTCTTGGAGGGTTCCACACCTGGCATCCATACATTAATAATGGCACAACATGTGATTCGTACAGTACGCAGTATCCAGTTGCACAAAAGTGAATATTTTGCGGCAACATGTGTAATCTGCTCAGGGAACGTTAGGGACGTCAAGAAACGTACACCAAGATCTTTCGCATACTCAATTTTTGTCAGAACTGGGCCGTATAACATGTAGTCATTCTTGGTATTTCTAATACCGAGATGCAGTACTACACATTTGACACTTGTGGGCGCATACTTTTAGACCCATCTTCGACGACCACACAATAAAGTCTTTTAGTACACATTGTAACACGTTCGCATCTTTATTATCCCGAACAGGCATGTAAAGCTTGATATAATTGGCGCATATTTGATATTTACCCGATTTGGGTATGATGAAACATAAACAGGAGGGTTCCTAGTACAGCATCCTGCCGACAACCAGTAAGAACAGAACCTTCTTTCGACAATGTTAGCCCGAGTTTCACTGTGAAAGTTTGATCCCTTAAAAAATCAGAAATCTACAACTGGCAGTACGGAGATGAGTAGACCGTGGAGCATAGTTAATATGTGGTCGACCGGCCGTTGCGGTAGGCAAACTGTGTGCTGCTCAGCAGATTTTGTTGCTCAGCACTGCTCAGGATTGCAGAGCAGACGATTCTCTCCAGAACCTTGCATGTCACTGCTGTGAGGGAGACAGAGCGCTTGTTGGCCGGGTCAGTCTTGGCCCCACTTTTGTGGACACGAACAACCCAAGCCGGAGAGTAATGGTACAAGTCCTTCCTTTAATGACCTTCGGATTGCCTAGCGGATATGCTACGCCTATTGCTGCCCTCTTTAAGAACACCGCGGGGAGCAATCCCTAGCAGAGCTTGACCTTCAGATCAAGCCTTTGTAGCTCCTTGAAAACCCTTTATACATCCACATCGGTGACCTAGAATATGGTCTGTACAGAGAACAACATTATACGGTTTTGCACATAAAAGCGTTAACATAAGACATAACAACATATCGACTTTTTATGACTTTCCTTAATCTGGGTACTTGCCTTTCCCTACATAAGCTAGCGAAATGTTATTCATTATGCAAAATTTTCCGCCGAACGCGACGGTATGATCTGTTTCTTTATGAGTTAACTGGTTCTTCCGTAAACGTGGATTTTCCACAAATATGTAGGAAAAATAGGCTACTTAAATAACTGCTTCTATATATTTCATTCTCACTTCTAAACAAGACGTTTTCGCCCCCTCCTTTTATTGAAAAAAAAAATATTTTCTTGCCAAATTCTACTAAATTTTAAAATACGTACTGATTGTTATGAAATACCCGGTATATATATATATATATATGCACCTCCCTTGGCAAACGTAATTAACCTATTTTTTCATATGTCTGATCTGCCAATGTTGTGTCATTGTATATTTTAAAAGTTTTTGAAAAATAAGTGCTACTGAGGTTAACTTGCTATTTAGAGGACATTGACTCCTTCTCATCAGACTAATTCGGCTTTCGTAAAAACCGATTAACAGACTTAGCCCTAGCACATTTGTAGCAGCACGTGGTTGACTCGGCCGAAATCGACCAGCTTTGCGTGGGCGTGTTCCTAGCGTCTGCCTTCAGTTGTCGTAACCATGAATTGATTACCCAGATGTTGATTCACGTGGGCTGCATGTTCTCTACAGTTAGCTGGTTAAGGTCCTATCTTGAAGATTGATCTCGCTCTGTAAAAGTTGGACCTATTCAAACTACTTGGCAGCTTGTTGGCTTGGGAACTCTACAGGGCTCTCTGTTCATGGTTCCTTTATGTTTATGATACTACTGAACTTCATACTCTCGAGAATTAAACGCGATAACCTGGAAAAGGCGATAGTTTTTGCTGGCGACACGAAAATCTTATTTCGGATCGACCCGGCTAACGTTTCTAGTGGTATAAACATTTCACTTGAGTTGGTTGAAAAAGTTGTTAAGGTTTTCAATGAGTTCGGATGGGTTGTGAATATGAGCAAAACAAATATCATAGTGTTCCGACCCGCTAGAACGCTGCTTCAATTGCCTTATAGTTTTTGTCTGGATGCCAGTACGGTAGATTGTTTTCAGGCAGTAAAGTGTCTCGGTTTGACTTTACATAAAAAACAAATTTTGAACAAGGTCATTTATTTATTATATACAATTCAATTCAAACGCACCTTTGTTTTGTCAAAGGGAACATATTACAATATTTACATTTCACAAACCGTTACCTAGATTCATAGGACAGTCGAGTTACTTGTGTGCCCACATTTGCACCGCAAGTATTATAAGTTCTCAGTGCCCTAGCCATCCGCCACGAAAACATGTTATTCACGCGATCCGTCTTTGCAATTTGTTTAGACGAGATGGTGTTACCACTTTTAAGATTGTTCACGCGAATTGTAAAAAATTTAGATAAATTTGATGAATTTATAATTCGATTGTACATGCGATAGTCCGCTCTGGACTGCAGCTCCGCAATAGGGCTTATCACAAGGGAACTTTTAGCAACGTTACACCTTATTGAGACACGACGAATAAATTTCCTCTGTACATGCTCCATTGCTTCAATGTATTTGCCTAAATAAGGCCGCCAAACCTTACAACAATACGTAAACTTAAGAACAACAAAATGAAGCCTTATGTAAAAATTGCAATCATTAATTATAAAACAGCGAAATATTGTACTAAATATAAGAGAAGTTTGTCGGATAACTTGTGTTATATGAGTGCTAAAATCCAGTTACGTAACCCCGAGGTCCCTAATGCAATTTAATATAGGGATAGCCTCCCTATGCAGCTTGTAGGTATGTACTCCCTTTAAACACAGTACTGCACATTTCGGCACTGATATAAGCATTTCGTTATCCAAACACCATTTAGAAACTGCGTCAATTGCACTCTGTATAATTTGTCGTTCGCTAGCAGTGTTAGAAACCCCGTATAGCTTTAGATCATCAGCATAAAGCTTATATGTTATCAAATCAGGTATAACGTTTTTAAGATCTAAAATAAATATGCAAAATAAAAGTGGGCCGAGGCTTGATCCCTGAGGAACTCCAGAGGGGCACCCTCCTGACTCACTAAAGCTACTGTTTACCCGAACGCAGAACTCTCTACAGGTAAGATAACTAGAAATCCATGACAAAGAGCGAGTATCAATATTCAAGTACCTAAGTTTCTGTACAAGCTTTACATGGTTTACTCTATCAAATGCTTTAGAGAAGTCAAAATATACACAATCAAAAGTCATCTTATTATTTATCATAATGGTCCAATCTTGGGTCATTTCAACGAGTTGAACCTACTGAATATTAAAAAAAGAGGTTCTGTTATCACAGTCGCTACTTTTTTTTATAAAATATGGGTGGGATTAAATCTGGAGTAAGGCTGCACTTATTGGGTAGTTGCTTGATTTTCGTTAGAATATTATATTCTGATAAATCTAAATATGGACAGCCGTCACTCGAGTGTACGTCGATAGAATCAGCTTCGGAAGCTGAACCCCCTTGGGCAACATAAACCGACGAGAAGAAGCCCTTGAATGCATTTGCCTTAGAAGCGTCATCTACGAGGACTACCTGCTCTATATTTAAAGCCGCAATAGTCTCTTTACCCTTTAAGCGTTTATTTGCGTATCTAAAAAACGACTTTGTGTTTTTAAAATCAAGACAAGCTTCATCCATTATACGAAGTCGTCTAGTTGCCTTGCGCAACTTTTTTTCATACTGCACATTTGGCTCCTGATCTATCAGCCGTTTTAGATTGCTTACATATTTTCGTAAATTAGCATTATTTTTTTATTTGCCATTTCGCTTAGGTACAAATTCTTTAATAAGCAAATGTATCTGGTCAACAAAGTTATTATACATCGAGTCGAAAAACAAGTTTCTCCAGTTTATACAGGCAAGTCTACGACTCATAATTTCATAGTCCCCCTTCCAGAAATTATAACCTCCCTCGTCTTCCGTAGAATACTCAGCATCACATAAAATAGTAAAAGAAATGGCATTATGGTCAGATGGGATTGGCGACTGACATACTTGTAAATCCTCAATGATAGATGGGTCTGAGGTTAAAACTAATTCGATAATGGAACCTATATTGTCGTTGTCATCACTTGATATACCTAAGTTTATTTCGTCAGTGACCATTCCGCTAAAAGTAGGACTAGTAGTCACTTGGCTAACACTACTAGAAATGCTATTGCTATTGATGCTACTAGATAATTGATTAAAACTGTTATATATGGTATTATCATTACATTGACTAGCGAAGTTATTATAAGCACTACCTACAGTGGCAAATGAGTCACTAGAACTGATCTGCGAGGCCTCAAAGCCAGCGCAGTACAGTCGAGGGTGAGTACCTTCGTTTATTTGTTGATGTAATCCGTTAGAAATGCAGGCGTTAACAAAGGTAGACTCTATGGTTGTTGAATCTAAAAGCGCAATATTCTTCGAGTGTATTTTTGGAAGGTTAAAATCCCCAGAAATTAAAATTGGGTTAGTTGTATCACAAATAGAATCAAATGAGTCACATATAGTTTTTATGCGTGTCTTGCGTTCAGCAAAGGTGCCGGCATTTGTCGCATAATAACAGGCAACTCTTATAGAACTAAAATTGGAGTATACGTCTAAAGCGACTGCTTCAATGCCACTCTCTAGTTGTAATTCACAAACCTTCATCGTGTTTTTAATTAATATACAAACCCCCCTCCCCGGGAGCCACGGTCACACCGGAATACTGAGTACCTATCATCACACGATAGTTCACTGTTAGTAACATGTTTTCCACCTACACCTAACCAGGTTTCAGTTATAAACACAATATCAATATTATTTAAGGCGGTATATGAATTGAGCACTTGTGTACAGTAATTTTTACCTATGGAACATTATTAGCATTATTAGCAACAGAATAAAATATAAACATTCACCCGCGTTTTACCCCGCGGAGGGAAGCGACGTCAGTTGTTAGGCGGAGATACTGGGGCGGCAATTTAGTCGAGATTGTTTTAAAAGAGTGGGAAGTTTGGGAAGAGGGTGGGAAGTGGAGGTGGCAGAGGTGGAGGCGGGATATGGAGTTGAGGGGGCCAGATGGCAGGGAGGACCGGCGGTGGAGGAAGGGGTGGATGGCAGAGCTGAAAAGGAGCAGTTCCGAATTGGTTGTTGAAATTGTTTTTGTTTTTGCTACTGCCGGCACCAGGGGAAGAAAATACCTGGGAGGAACTGTCAGCTGGCTGACGCCGAGCTGCACCAAACTTATTGGTCAATCCACTAATAATGGGTTTCACTCCCAGAAAACGAGCGGCTTCACGAGCGATAGGTCTGGCCGCCTGTATTGCGCCACGGTGGTTGAAATGGACACCATCGGTGTTCATAGACCAGGCACAGCGCTGAATAGATGAAAAATCACGATAAAATACGGCCGAATCCTTAAATTTCGCCGACATTTTACCATTAACAACTTCGCATTCCGCGCGGCGGTCACTACCTGGACCGCCTGTTACTACCGGAATAGAACAGACGGTCAGCCTGATGTTGTTGGCTTCGCAGAGCATTACCAGGTCATCCAGCTGATGCTCCATCCGCTTCCACACCTCGACAATGTCAACATTGACGGGGCTTTTCAAAATATCGTTCAGCCCGGCATGCAGTACGACGAGTTGATCTGTCGGCTGTGTGGTATATATCGCAATGTGGCGACGCACGTTTGCAATCATTTTGCATAACGTGGCTCCGCCCTGCCCCGATATATGACAGCGTACGTCACCACCCACCATGTCGAGCACGTTCGTCGCTAGCCGGGAGATGTTAGAGTCACCGGCCAGAAGGACGGACTTGACGGGTGGTGTGGGGAAGGACGACTTTCGGGTAGGCTGAGAGTTGACTGCAGTGCCATCAATACTTGCCTGCACAAAGATGTCTGTTTGTGTGCAAGCGGTGGCAGTGCGTAAAGCGGTTGGAATTTCGGTGCTTGTAGATGGTATTGCTGTTGCGCTACTGGCAATCTGCGCAGAAGAAGCGGCAGTCGGCAACCTGATGGTTTCGGTGCCCAATGTTGAAGGTACCGCTGCTGCCGCACTGTCCGCCACCACTGCAGCAACTAGCGAACAGGTGTTTTGTGCGCTTGATGGTATTGTTGCTGCAGCAATATCAAGAGCATCTGTAGTCCTTCGTGCAACAGCCGGCACGTCGTTGGTCAGGTTGGTTGTTGGTGTTGTTGCTGTTCCACTGGCAACAGTTGCCGTCGAATTTGGTACCATCTCGGTTTGAGCAGAGGGGGAGAGGCCGGCGGCGTTCGATTCACTGTTGGCTGAGATAACATCAAATTTGGTAAAAACCGCTCTAAACTTTTCGTCATATTCATTGTCTGTTTTTAAAATCACTTTCTTCAGGCCATCAATGGCAGATTTAAAAACGCGCAATGTTTTTCCGACGTTGACACAATAGTTATTATCACAAGCAGTCTGTTCACCCACGAGCTCAAATAAATTTGTTTCCTTCACCTCTTTTTCAATTCTTCTTTCACAATGGATACACACAAATTCATCATTGTTTGTGTCTGAGCTCCTGAACAAGCCACCGCAGTATATGCATGCGATGGCTCGTGTCACAAGGCAAGGAGGCTGGGTAGAGGGCGTTGAAAATGGTGGCCGCCGTCTTGTTGAGTGGGGCCCAGCTGGTGTGTCAAAGTTGAAACTCATCTCCAATGGGTGACGAGGTGTCTCAGGCAAAACAGCCAATCTTCTTTGGTACATTATTATCAATTTTGGTTAGTATGTCACAAAACCACAATTTCACAATTATTTGCACAATTATAAACAGTAAAATACTTTAAAAAACGTTAAAAGCGTGTAGACTTCGTGTAGAACGTGACCACTCCCGGCGACCGCGAGCAGTCGACTCAACATACATATACACATCTACAACGGTATGTTTTTCATAAATTTACAAATATTGCAAGGAGTCGATAGTAATTTGAGTCTACTACTATTATTATTTTTTGGCAAAAAGTTGCAGCCGGAATGAAATTACTTTTGTTTTCTCTACGCGAGAGTCAAATTAGGGAGACTAGTGTACCCATCATTGACATTTGTGTAATAGGTGTGACTTTAAATTTCCCTTAAAAATGATTTCAAACAACGCAAGCTGACGGGAAGAGTGTTCCACTCCCTGACAGCTCGAACACCAAAAGCTTGGCTGCCCTTGCTGCTTCGATGCATGTGGATCTTCAAAGTGACCTTGTTAGATGCCCTGGTCTCTCTCGCCCCTCCAAGGCGATCAAGTTCTTGTATATTCGGCCCAATCCCATCGATATTCTTAAAAACCACGATCAAGGTTAAATAGCGCATAGTATTTTTTATATCTAATATATTGTATTATCCTCTCTCTCGACTGGCCGATCCTCTAAACATACGAAGAAAAGAATGTTGGTGTCGTCTCAGCAATAAGGAAGAACGTTATTAGGAGATCAGGATCCACAGTCACGTCAATCCCTACTGACAGGGTCATGCTCCAGTTTAATAGGGTTCTATCGACTGACGTGTTCCTTGCTTTCAGGTCTCATAAAGTCACTATGCACGCTGGAACGCCAGTCTCATGTTACAAGGCTAGGTCACATTGCAAAATATTGCCGAAACGAAGTAACATGCAAAATATGTGGACAAGCTGGTCACCTGGCTCAAAACTGCAAGCACGCGGTAAAATGGGTAAACTGTAGAGGCCCCCATGTGTCGTCTTCTTTGTCCTGCCCTATCCGACTATGCGAAATAGAGAAACGCAAAGCCTTGATGGAGTGTCGCTTGTTGCAACAGGTCGGATCAGAACTTCCTGAGGCAACACAAATCAAAGTAGTTGACTCGCCGCAGCCGGCTACCGCACCCGATTCCTCATCCGCTCTGAATTTTGCGCCTGAATCATCCACGTTTGCGCCACCCACCTATGCTGCCGTAGTGAGGTCACTGATCGTGGAGACCTCGACTGGCCCTGACGTTCGCGTAAATCTACCGGGATCAACATCCTTTCTCAAGAAGCAGATTCGCACCGTGAAGAAGTTTGCTGCGAATACTCTTCGCAAGCCTCTCTCATTGAAGTCATCGCGCACCTCTGCTACTCACAAATCGAAGAGACGTGACTCTGGCATAATCACATCTTTGAAGCACATTACGAAGGTTTTAAAAGTTGTATCTCCAAAAGCGGCAACGCGTCTAAAAGTTTGATTGATGTTCTCAACCCGTTGTTCTCAACCCTCTCGATGCTAACCTAGCATCTTTTTTTACTGGGTTCTCATCATCTTGGTGTTCGTACAGTCATATATTCCTGTAAATGCATTGTGTAAACTATATTTGCGAAAACAGCACGCCTAATATTAAGGCATGCCAACTTTCGAACAACGTTAGACTAAATCACACTGGCTTGGCGCTAATCCACTGAAATGCTGGCACTGGAGGGCTAAAAAAATCAGGTCAACTGGAGTTATTAAGCCATTTTTTAGATGAAGAAAGGGCCATGTTTGATGCGGCAGTAGTTAGTGAAACTTGGCTAAAGCATTGTGATTAAGCATCTCATTCCATAGGTGGTTTCAAACTAGTCACGTTAAGCAGAGGGCAGGGAAGACTATGCGGCGGTGTCGGCATCTACGTGCGTTCCACCTGCAGTATGTTATCTTCTCGATCAGTTTCTAGTCTTGATGGTAATGTCCAGGTGGTACGTGTACATTTAAAAAAAACGGGCAGGGCTTGAATGTTTTATTGTAGGGTTTTATTCCAATCATGTTTCGTGCAAAGACATCCTACTAAATGCACTAGACGAGCTGTTGCCGAATTGTACCTCCACCCCTGTCATTGTTATGGGCGATGCAAATATTAATCTATTTTCGGTTCCGCACCCTAGCGATTATTCATCATTCTTTTCCGTTAGAGACTTCACCTTTGTAGTGGATCGCATAACGAGACCCGCGTCGGGTTCATGTATAGACCACATAGCTGTTTCAAATTGCTCGAAGTTTACTATCATCCAGCCTACGGTTCTTGAAACTTTGCTCTTTTCTAATCATTACCCGGTTTTTCTAAGTCTTTCCGACAACTCCGCGACTACTAAGCCTTTGACAAAGTCGGCACTAACATTGACACGTTTCTATGCCGCTTACAAGATGTCTCGTGGTTAACGGTGTATGATGCAGTCACTGTAAATTCTGCATTTAACGCTACATACGAAAAATCATTTGACCTTGTAGACCTTCCTGACTCTGACAGGTCGGGTATGGAGTGTCAGTTTTCCTTCTCTCCAGGTTTACGGCGGCTGCGTCGCAAGCTCAATCAGTTGTACCGCAGACATCGTAAGATAAATTCGGTAGACACAAAGATCGCCTATTTAAACAGCCGTCGCCGCTACCTCAATGCTATCCGCGCTGCGAGGACAGCATTCTGTCGAAATCGTTTTGAATTCTTGCGTGACGATTCCGCTAAATTCTAGAAATTCATCAACGGGCTCTGTGACAGGCGACGTGACGCAGTGGACCTACCGTCCGCGTAAATAGCTGGTGATGATAAAACTTTGGAAGATCCAGTGGAAATTGCAGATGAGCTAAACCGTCACTTTGCCACGCTAGGTAATTATATCGCGGTCGCTCACCTCAAGAAAAACAGGAATCTGCAAACCTTACTTGATGAGGTCAGGAAAAGAAACAATAATGTATTTTCACTCTCTCCCGTCTCTATTTCCGAGGTTCTTGGTGTCCTCTCCAGTCTCAAGGCAAACTGGAGCCGAGGTGCCACGGGTGTGCCTGCAAAATTGTTGAAGCTATCAGCTTTTTCGATTGCAGGGCCTCTGACTTCTATTATAAATCGCTCGTTTGAGTCCGAAAACTTCCCAGCACGGTTGAAGGATACGGCGGTATTTTCTTTATTCAAAAAAAGGGTGAACGAAATCGCGCAGCAAATTACAGGCCGATATCTGTTGTTGATTATATCTCAAAGGTCATTGAGAAGCTGGTGTTGTTCAGGCTAAATCGACACTTAGAGTCGATTAATTTCCTATCACCCAACCAGTTCGGCTCGACTGACCAAGCGTTGGCCCACCTATGGCAGCGGGTGTCTGATTCGGTGGAAACAAACAAGTTTTGTCTTGCGGTCTTTCTTGACGTGTGGGCGGCTTTTAATTGTCTTGACCATTCCTTACTGTTCCAGATGCTCGCTCAGCTCGGCTGCTCCATGCCGGCTGTTGCCTGGTTTAGGTCATATCTCTCAGGACGAAGGCAAGTGGTTCGAGCTGGGCAATTAGAATCCTCGTGGAAACAGGTTGATATAGGTACCCCTCAAGGTTCGGTTCTCGGGCCCTTTATGTTTCTTATCCTTCTGAATTTGATCCTATTAAGAATTCGGGGGTTAAATCTTGGTTCTACTATAGCTTTTGCTGATGACACGACGCTAATTTACGGAGTTAATATTCGAAACTTTGATGCAGATTTGCACCAATCTCTCCTAAATGTTGACAATACAATTAGCATTGTATTGACAATACAATTAGCATTGTAAGTAGCGGCGGTGGCTTAGGCGGCTAACGCACCGTTCGAAACGGGGCGTTGCCATGGCAACCACGGTTAGCAAAACATCGCTAGTTCGAGCCCTGGCCGTGCTGGTAGAATTTGTTGGACGTGGTTGTCATTGCCTTGCTGCTACATACCTCTGCTGGAGAAAGCCTATATAATTCCAGTACGAGAACGCGATGACGATAGATGCATTTAGACGCTATCGTGCCACAGGCAACTTAGTCCATTACGAGCGTCTAAAATGTAGTTGTCAGAGCGTTAAAAAAAAAAAAAAAATTTAATACTTTTGGTTTAGTTGTCAATGCCGATAAAACACATTTTGTAGTTTTTCGCTCATCACCGAGGCATCAGGCATTGCCTAACAACCAACTACTCGAGCTACGAAACATTAAGCTCTCGCAGACAGCCAAGGGCCTGGGGCTCGTTCTCCAGGAAAATCTGAAGTGGCATCCCCACAAAGAATATATTGCACCCAAGTGCTATGCTGTTATATTGGGGTCCCCACAGAGGGCTTGTTTCTGGTGTACAAGCACGTGTTCTTACCGGTACTATGCTATGGTATCCTTCTCTGGGGTGGTGGATATGACGGAGTGCTCCGGAGAGTCATAATAATTCAGAATGATGCACTTAGAGCCATTTTTTTCTAGGAGACGGAGAGATTCGGTCCATGATTTACTTACTCTATATAACCTACTCAAGGTGGAAAAAATTCACACGCTGCGGGCTTCTATGCTAGCATATCAAATTTCGCGAGGTATTGTACCAGCGGAGATTGCGTTTCCACTAATTCCTACCTCAAATCGGACATCAGCTAGGCGTGCAACAACTTTCGCAGTGTCTTCAGTGTCCTTGAAGACTAGTCAACACTCACTTGCATGCCGCCTGCCCGAAACTTGGACTAGGATTCCTAAAAATATTAGATGCCTCACATCAAAGCACCTCTTTGCTCGCGAAGTAAAAACCGACCGGGTTTCCCCTACGTCCACAAGCTGGTGACGCCCGAGGAAGTACGCCGATAGCAGTTTAGTGGCGTGATTGTCAAAGCCCAGGCGCTTGAATTTAAGTAGGAGAATATCTGAACGAACACTGACAAAGGCGCGTCTAAGATCTAAAAAAAAGTGCTGCACAAAATAGTCATTTATCTAACTCGAAACGGGTGCTCTCAACTAGCCGCATAACAGCATGACCTGTGCCCCGTTTTTTTCGAAATCCAAATTGGTTGTCCGAGAGCATGTTGTTGCTTTTGAGCTGCCTCATCATTTGGCTAACAAGTGTTTTTTTTTTTCAATAATCTTATTTAAAACAGGTAAAACACTCACTGGACGGTAGTTTGACGGGTCGCTCATACTACCACCTCTGTGGATCGGTACCACTCTAGCGATCTTTACGCTGCTTCTTCTACCATGGCATTAATTATATGTGTCAGGGGATCAGCGATGTGAGATTTTACGTGGTGGATATTTTGAGACTGCAGGCCGTCGTAGCCGGCTGCCGGATCCCCAATACCACTAAGTAGAGCTAACACTTGGAGTTTCGTCATCTTTTTAAAACTAAATATAAAAAAATATAAAAAAATATAAAAAAAAATATAAAATAAATAAATAATAAAATTTAAATATAAAAAAAAATAACGGCATAGCATTTTGGCAGCGGCCAAAATGCTATGCCGTTATTGTAACTTTACGGAGGTTAAAGCAGATAAAGGTTACAATTGAGGAACTTTTAAATGTCTAGAAGGCCCTGTTTTTATCTATTTTATGTTATGGTATCCAGTTTTGGGTGGTTAATACAGAGGTATTTTTTTCCAAGGGTTCAGGTGATTTAAAATGATGCACTTCGTGCCATCTTCTCCCTACGGCGCTACGAGTCAGTTAGTGACCTTTTACCAGTATCAAACATATATATTCTTAGAGTTACCATGTTTTCCTATAGAACCTTTTGTGGTTTACTATCGGCGAATGTAGTACTTAGTGCCTAGACGGAGAAGGCGGTTACGTTCCGTGACCAGAAAGAAATTTAGGTTCCATTCTCTATTGTGCCGGCTGCCGCATATTTAAATCTGGTTCGCATAAGATCTCTCTCCTCTGTGAGTACTTTTGTGGGAATTAAAAAAAGTATCTTGCTTCCGGCTCTGGTATAACAAACCGATGAGGAGGTTAATAGGCGTTGCAAAGTGAACAGCTTTGAAGATTTGTATGTATGACCATGTGACTGTGTAAATTAACACTATTTTATAAAATGCATTTTTTTTTTCAAAAACTTAAGCATTTGTAACGCAGTTTCGCAAATAAGTCACGTTCTGAATCTAAAGCAGCATGCACTAATGTGAGAAAACGCATTCCTCGATTGAAAAACTGAGCAGACCGGTAGCATTCGGGAGAAAATTCTTACAAACATTGTCTAAATTATACCTTGAAACTTTAGCTAGAGTAGGAACTATTGTGATAGTAAGAAGAATTTGCAAAATTATAAATCTACTTTCCCATGTTCGAACTTTCACGCCCAGGTCCTCGATTTTTTTCATTACGCGCCCGGTGGCGTGGGTGCCTGCGCCTCGCGACTGGAGGAGATACATAGATGCACGGGTTTAAGCCCCACCGTTGCACATTTGTATTTATGGGGTCCGCGTTACGAAGCAATGCAAAAGCAGTTCCGTGGACGCTAAGTGTTGGCTGAGGGTCAGCCTGAAAATGTTTTGATTAGAAAGGTCGAGCTGAATAGTGCGGTGATTGAGCCTTGCGTTTATGTTCGATTAACGTTATACTATAAGTGCAGGCGTTTCTACCACGTGTATCGTGATGGACCGGTTCACAAATGCCAGCCGACCTGTATTTTATGTATAGTAAAGCAGACGGTAACGTGAGTCTCTCATTTTCTACCTGCAATTAAGGCACCCTATTTTTTAAGGGCTTTAGCTTCTTGACAATCTGTTCCTTGACGACTATCATCAGGCGGCACTCATTTTATAAAACTCCTTCTGGATGAAGATCCTTAGTTGATTCAGCTAAGCCTTACTAAACTTGACCATCATTTTTAGCACGAGGTTTACACTTACGCAGTGATTTTTTTTAAAGCAATATTTCTTTGAGCCGAGGAAAAACCTATACTCTTCACTTAACGGATAAATGCATTATATACTTATAGTGCATATAGTATGCGCTTCATAAAACACCAACGCACGCTTGGTAGGAACAATGACTTGGCAAATATACAAAACTTGGATCAACAAGGAACCACGAGAAAGCCTTAAACTCGTCCCCACAGTGCACGCACAGCCAAAGCAGCTGCAATTTTTATGGAACGTTTCGGGAATGCATGCCGTACATGCCTTTATTGTAGCAAAAAGCGACCTGGGTGTCTGGGACTCACAAACCCATTAAACCTGTATTTCCTTCCACCCCCTTAGGTTCGAAATTATATGGCATTGCCTGCAAGTAATGCTACGTAGCGTGCTCATAATTATTTATAATATTACCAGCATCATTATTGGTCAATAGCCAATATGGTTATTGGCCTTTACTGAACCCCCATAATACAGCAACACTAGCGCCAGCGGCAACTAGAGGTTTTAGGTATTGGTGGCCCAGCACTCTTGGGCGACCCAGCATTTCGGTAAGTAGTGTGAGGACAAGGGCTGTTGACGAGACGTACCTTCCGCTCGATGAGATTGGGGATGAGCGCCAACAACCAGAGAGTATGGATGCCGGCCTATTTTGCCAAATCGTAGCGACTTGATTGACAGTCACTGTCGCCACGTCGCCACCACTCTGTGTTGTACGTGAACTGATAGTCGATACACTTTGTTGCACAGATACACTTTTTGGATGGCTTGCAGTTCTCAGAGTTCGTATCCGTTGTAAAATATATCGTAGCTCTATTCCTTCATTCCTTCTGCAGGACCAGCTGTTACTGCTCATAGTGTTGTCGTCGGTGTTGTTGTTGTTATCCTTATTGCCGTTCTATTGTTGGAGTATCTCCAAACGAACAATTGAACCACTTCGTTTCAGTTCGAAACTGTGTCACTCGTTGAACAGCAGCCAGCCGTTGTAGGCTTTCCCAGGCTTTGATCGAGTTTAGAGCCAGGACTCGACATACGGTCGAAAAACATTACCTCGTCCTTCTTCTGGTGCAGCTATAAAACGCCTGCACAAAGCTCGAAATTGGACAACTCCCATGTACGATGTATTTCTATTGGCGTTGCTGTTCTCGAGCTCGTGTTTTCTCTGTATCATTTTACGCTTTTATGCGGCATGTGAAAAAACGGCGTCGGAAGCGACACTTGTGTGGAATTGTTTCTACATACAAAAAGACGAAGTGGGTGCTCGCTCTTGGGAATCGGATATAAAAAAAACGGGACAAAAATGTTCTTTCTGGAGTTATCTTCACTAGTATATATTTAGACACATTGCAAACATACACCTTTAAATTTCCCTAGACATAGCGTGATACTAATATTCATTTAGCCCACGGAAAAAGCTTATTCATTTATTTGAACCAACCTAGTTGGTATGTACACACAATAATATAATTCCGCTGCGGAAGGGGTAGTAATAGGTGTTGGCTGGTCAACGGAGCGGAAACGCCATTCAGTTCGATGCGGTTCTTGCTTTAAAATTATTTACAGGCTATATATAAATTCACTAAGAGATCCTTCACTTGGTCAATACGGACTGGACTGATCGGAACTGCATCTTACAATGCTTGAGTTTTCACTAAACTAATGATGTGATATAAGGGTGATATAATAGTGCGATAGAATAATAAATAATATACTCCAACGGTTGTACCTTGATGGACGTTGTTAAATAAGATACTTTTGTAAAGTCTGGCACTTCTCATATTAGAAGTTACGTTTACCCAGCTAGTATTTGAAGGCCTGTTAGGTTTTTTCCTAGCATGACCTCAAACAGAATCACCGTGATATCTCTCAATGCACCACTGCGACTAGTGTCGATGTGTATATTTTTCTGGCTCGCAATTTTCTAGTGAGTGTGAAAGGCATGTTTTCAGTCATTTGTTGAAATAGTTACTAAAGTCACGTAGTTATATCATATGGCTAGCTTGACTTAGTTCGTCCCCAATCGACCCTCGCGGCACTCAAATCAACCTTGAGAAAAAGAAAGTAAAACAACAGAGGTTGTCAGATAAAACTGTAATGATCTGACATACAATCGTACAAGTTCCTAAATATGTACAAGAATCTAAGCTATCTTACGGAAAACCACTGGTCCCACTATTGAGGTGCATTGCCATCTGCAGTAAACGCCAGTCCTGCTAATAAAACTGTTAGACCATTACTATGTTTGCTCCGAGCTTCAGGATGATTTTATTGCATCTACGGAGCAGAAACTTTAAATTACATTATTAGGTAGCTACTAGGCGGTCTAAACGGACGTAATTCGCTAAAACGGCCTTTAGTCGGATCGACCGCTTTAGAGTAAGAGGGCTGAAGATTTTATCGGATAGCTATATAGGATATAATTGCGGCATTATTTGGGATTCAAACGCGGCTACTGCGCGGAATTTAAGTGGTGGGCAATCTTAAACTGCTTGTCCTTGTAGTACTAGGTGGAGGCTGAAGGAATTAGGTTTTAATTAAAATGTTGTGCTAACTTATGAGTCGTTAAGATGGTCGTATTGTGCACGTAGTTGCAAATGTGCACTTTGCTTTCCTACCATATAATCAGTGGCACGAGGCAGACAAGACCGCAAGTATCAAGCTCATTTTGCCTACATTGTTTGCTACAGTATTAAGAAGTAATATTGTTTTTAACCTCTACATTATGTATGTAAACATAGTTCACTGAGGACTACGTTTAGATGTGTTCCGGCGTGGAACAGTTCAGAACTAGCCCAAAAAGTAATTTTATTGGATATTATGGAAATAACGATATCAAGTCCGAAGGAGATAACTATAATAATCTTGTTACTGCTGCTATCAACATGCTAACGCACCATTGCTACTGCATATATCTATATATATAGTTATATATATACATCGTTCTCTTAATAATCAAACAGAACTAAAAAATAAAAGCCTACGGACGCCCAAAAATTGTGTAAGATTAAGTAACTTTATTACGTGTTATTCCCCTATGAATAAAACGTTTATCATATAGGCACGTGTATTTTTCTTCAAACAATTGAACAACTAGCAAGTTTTAGTCATGTAGAGCTCAATCGTGCATTAATTATGCTTTTACTCATTCGAAAAAAGAAAGACTGGATAACGCGGCGACAAATTGTGCAAATGAAGTTGTGCAAACTTGACAACTTTAAAGAAAAAAATCAATTTTTTTAATATGCACTTTGCCACAGCTGGTGAAATGCTGGTGAAATACCTTGGAGTGATGATTTGAAGTAACCTATCTTGGCACTCACACGTCAATTATGTCGCCAAAGAAATGAGAAAAAGCGTGTCAATATTAAGCCAAATAACAAACTCAGCAACAGTAACACTTCATATCGAGGTATATCGTGCACTTGTGGAGAGTTACTATCAGTGGCACGGCAATACGACCATTAATCGTCCTGTAGAAGAACGCATTAAGATTGGTCTGCGGCGCTGACCGCAGCGTTAATGCAGCGACACTTATCCACAGTTTAAAGCTTTAGCCTTTTCGACATCAACACGCAGAATCATTTTCCTCTTAAAGAGGCACATGTAGGGCGTGACATTCTAGAGAAACAAAGATCAAGTCACCAATATATCACCAGAGCAGATGACACTCAAAAATAACTCTTTGCGCACAAATACATACAAATAGAGACAACGTATAACCACTTCCACGAGTTTTCGCATGAACGCCCACACACATACATGTGTACGAGGTGTGTTCAAAAAGTATCGCGACTTTTGAATTTTCGCGGGTTACGTATATTCGAATTTCGATTTTTTGTGGCGTTATGTTGGTACTCATGTCTCTCACTTATGCCGACAAGCTCGGCCATTTTGAATGTTCACTTAATTGTTGACAGCTGCTTTGCTTGCACGTGTTTTGGATCGTCTTCGATTTTTACCTATTCAAAAAAATGGATCAAAGAACCTGTATCAAATTTTGTGTGAAAAACGAAATTAAGTGCGCGGATGCATTCCGAATGTTGACTGTGGCATACGGAGAAGCTACCTTGGACCGAAGCAACGTTTATCGGTGGTACAAAATGTTCTCAGAAGGCCGAGAAGATGTGAACGACGAAGAGCGTGCCGGACGCCCGAGCACTTCAACAACAGACGAAAAAATTAATGAAGTGGAGAAAATGGTATTGGCCAATCGTCGAATCACCGTTAGAGAAGTTGCTGAGGACCTAAACATATCGATTGGCTCGTGCCATTCGATTTTTATCAATGATTTGGGCATGAGACGGGTCGCCGCGAAATTCGTACCAAAATTGCTCAATTGCGACCAAAAACAGCATCGCATGAACATTGCTAATGAGATGTTGGACTCTGTCCGCGACGACCCAAATTTGCTCCAGAGGGTCATAACTGGTGACGAATCGTGGGTTTATGGTTATGACGTGGAAACCAAAGCTCAATCATCTCAATGGAAGCTGCCGCACGAACCAAGACCGAAAAAAGCGCGCCAAGTTCGGTCGAATGTGAAAGTTTTGCTGACAGTTTTCTTCGATTACAGGGGCGTGGTGCATCATGAGTTCTTGCCACAGGGTAGAACGGTCAATAAGGAATATTACCTGCAAGTTATGCGCAATTTGCGCGAAGCAATCCGCCAGAAACGCCCGGATTTGTGGAAGAACAAAAATTGGCTTTTGCACCACGATAACGCCCCTGCTCACACATCGTTGCTTGTGCGCGAGTTTTTGGCCAAAAACAACACACTAATGATGCCGCAGCCACCGTATTCCCCAGATCTGGCCCCCTGTGACTTTTTCTTGTTCCCTAAACTGAAGAGGCCCATGAAAGGACGACGTTACGCTATGCTTGACGAGATAAAGACGGCATCGAAGGAGGAGCTGAACAAGATAAAAAAAATGGTTTTTTGAAGTGCTTCGAAGATTGGAAAAACCGTTGGCATAAGTGTATAATATCTCATGGGGATTACTTTGAAGGGGACAAAATAGATATTCATGAATAAATGAATAATTTTTGAAAAAACACAGTCGCGATACTTTTTGAACACACCTCGTATATATATATATATATATATATATATATATATATTTATATATATATACAGGGTATCCCAGAATTTGTCCAACAAACTTGGGTCTATTACAACTCGGCAAAAAAATATTTTTTCTAATGGAACAAATGAGCGGAAATGTCATATTTTGGCGTGAAAGCGAAATCACCAAAAGTGGTTGTATCAAGCTTTTTATCCGAACATAAATTTACTAAAACTGCGATTGCGAGAGCCCCAGTCACCCCATCGACAAACCAAGCATACCCGCGTGTTTAGAGAAAAAACACCTGCTGAATTGCATTCAACGTTGGCTCAGCAAAACAAACGTTGTACTAAAGATATTTCTCAATAAACGAAATTCTTTGCAAGTCTTATATTTTCGCTTTCACGTTTAATTATCCATTTTGTAGAAGACATTTCCGCCTCTTGTTGTACTGGAAAAAATGTCTTTTTTCCGCCGAAATGTACTATATCCCAAAGTTGGGCGATTTCTAGGAGACCCTGTATATATTTATATATATATATATATATATATAAGTGGGATACGGTGACGCAAACCAACTTGGCGGTCTTTAACTGTGCTTTCCATCGCCGAGACGGGTGGCCATATCTGATTATCCATTAAGACAATAAATTACAACTGGAGCGAGAGCTTTGTCAAACAAACGCTAATAATACTCTGGTAAATTAATTTACTGTTTTTTATTATTTTTACTAAAATTATATTTATAACATAAGTATATGATTCAGTTAACACGATGCAATAAATAAAAAAAATATATGTATTGTATGTTCCGGTGCTGCGCGTACGGTGTTTCAGCCTTACGAGCTATGCAGCCATAATGTTGCAATATACATAAAATATTGTAAATGAAACGCACTTAAAAACATAGTGATCAGAAGGGCATAACCTACACGTTCTAGGTTCTTTTTAAGACTGACGCACTGTACTAAGGCAAAATTCTTGAACAAGAAGCCTAGCAGTTGGCGCCAACGGTACATCCAACAAACGGGTGTCTACGCCGTTCCCTTCTATTTGTTGTTATTATTACCATAGCAGTGTTAGGGGTTGTTAAGATTGCGATATGTCTTTCTTGCAAACCGCAGGGATTGGGAGGACAAAGTGGCGGACATTGACGTAGAGTTCCTTAACACGGGGGCAATGAGGAATAGTGGGTGGAAAGGAACACATAGGCTAAACAGACATGTTGTGACCCGATTCGCCATTCATGGCTTTCACCACAAGCTCTGTGCGGAGCAGGGTTTCCATGACCCGTGCGATAGTTGTAAATGCTCTAGATGTGGGAATTCCTGTAATAGATACCACGCGGCTAACTGCCCCTAGTACAATCGCTGGGAAGCCTGGCAAGCTGACCTGGCTAAAATGTTTTTATTCCTGAAATGACTCTAGTATTGTGTTGTTACCCTTGTATACGTACATGGATTGTTGACTAAGTGTTTGACTGCTACCTACAAAGGTGAATAAATGAAATTGATTGAAAATTACGTTATGGTATACATTTACCCAGTTTGGGTGTTAATAAAACGAACAAAATTACGATATGTATGTATCGCGTGCTGTTGTTCACAGCCGTGGCTTTACTTACAGTTACGTCTAGCCATGAATACTATTATAGTTTACTAACACCCTCGCTGGGTAAATTATACACGTACTACATTAGACACAACTAGTGTTTCTTTCACACCACTGGATCTTCTGTCGTTTTTCCAGTTCGAATATTGACTGAACTGTTGGACATGATTCGTGGTATCTGTTTTACTGGCTTAAGTATCTCGCGCCTACAACACTCCTGAGAATCGTGAATTCCTTTTGTGCTAAAAAAAACGTGACGAAACCCGTAAGCCGCCAATGTCGTAGTTAAATGTCTGCTCTTATCCCTGGCTGTTTGATAGATCGCAGTTCTATTCTTCACTATTCTATTCGTAAAAGTATTAGCTTACCCCAAAACCCGTTTCATGAAGAAAATCTATCCAGAAAATGTTTGCCTTTCATAATTTCTCCCTTATGAGAGATATCTCGGAAGCTCTTGATTTTGATAAAGTCTCCCAATTTCCCCTTCCCAATTCGCGCAGGCCCGTGTGAGTCAAGTTTGATTTTCTAAACCTATGTTGTTCCTCTGGTACCGCCTTTGTAGTTTTGAGGAAGTACTACTACGAGTTTGTTTTATATTATCCCGAGAAGAACTTACTTATAGAGACAACTCTCGCAAGCGTCATTCTTCTCCAAACTTTCGGCTCTGTTTCTATGTTCTTCCCTTTACGCATAACAAAAAAGTATCCTCTATTCGCTTTTGCCCGGATTTCAAGCATTCATCAAATAGTGCTTTCCAGCATGGCACCAGTGCCAATGTCTGTTTTTTTTGCAGCTTCAACTCTCATTTTTCTTAGTGTTCTTTTCTTCCTTATATGCCTTTCGCGTCATTTTTTCGCCATTGTCGCGGATTTATTTACTGTTGGTAAAATCATCACGTATTTTCTGGTTTGCCTGTTGGAATTTTTTGCTTCTCTACACCGATCGTTGAATCAAGTCTTAAATTTTCGTTCGTGACACGGAACCATTGCACTTTTTATCAGATTTGCCAGTTTATACTCACATGCTCTATTGGCTTCTCCCCTGGGTGGAAATTTCTCCCCAATTTAAATTAAGAAGATCCCACAATCCAGTTTTGTCCCAGTGCTCGGTCTATAACTGACCTCCTCTTCACTGTTGTTGATATTTAATGCCATCCCCATAAGCGTGTGCCTTGCGACCAAGGTACGCGGTGAGATCGGCCTTTATCTGGGACTCGCTCGACAGGGGGTTGATACCCCATAATGCCACCTCTAGGGTAGGGTCAAATAGCTTGGCAGAGGCCTCCAGTCCCGCGTCGCGGATTTTAGTACTCAGCCGTTTTCCTGCTCCTGGTGTGATTTCACCCAGTCGGATTGCTACGTCCCCGCTAGATGTCTTTTTCACCTCGCGAATAATAGTGTCCGCCGCAATGTCTGCGTTAAGATTTTCTCTGACCGCAGCGTGTCAGCGAAGGTTTTGCCATTGCCGACTTTAACTAGTATTGAGGTTGTATGTCTATAGGGGGCGGGTGGAGGTGTTCGTGGCTGGATACTTGGTGGCGGTCCGGTGGGCCCTGCTTGAGCCGTGCAGGTTTTGTGTAGCGCCAGTCTCCCAGGAGTGGGTGACTGAGCCACCAGCATTGCTATTATTCGGTGGAACGTGATGGTGCGCATATCCGGGGGAACGTAGAAGAGGGGCAGGGTGTCATTCGGAGTTAGGTCTGTCATAAGGAGGATTCGGTGTATAACCGCTCGCATCAGAGTCAAAGATGTTTCATCCGTAGTGGCATCCTCGTGTTTTGGTGGCAGGATGCCTACTACTAATCGATGTCCTTGCTGGGGGGTAGGCGCGGAGCCGGTGATAGTCTCCACAGCCTCGCCCAGGACTACGGCAGTGCCGGGAGATGAAGACGTTATGGATTGAAGCGAGGGATAAGCGGCTAGGAGCTTTTGGAAGAATCCTGTGTTCGGAATTTTTCCCTGTCGGACCAGAAAGCCTCGGATCCCCTTGTGAGTCACGAAGTCTTCCAGTGATAGCGGAACTCTCTGAGTCGCTGTGACGGGCCATGGAAGCTTTGCTACTCGCAGGTAGTCTTCCGCTGTTTGAGCGTTTGGTATCTGATCGTCCAAATGTGCCTGATGAGCCGCATTTGTTTCTGCCGCGCATTTGGGGCATTTGCCCACGGACAACTCTAGGGGAGGAAGCCCCGCCTCCGCACTTTTGTTCCTCGCGCTTAATGCCGCGTCCCTTTCCTCCTTAGCGGCGTTAACGAGATCAAGAGCCTTGTCACGTTGGGCTACAAGCAACGCCAGCTCCTGTTGCATCTTGAACTGGTATCGGTCCGCGCCAAGCCGGGCTTCCCGTAACGCCGCCAGGATTGTCTCGGCCGCCGATTGCACCTCGCGGAGGTCGAGTTGTATCTTTTGCGATAGATATTTGAGTTCCTTAAGGGTGTTCCTTGGCTCGCAGTGGATCGCAATCTTAGCGCAGTCCTCAGCAAGAGCATCATAGGCGTCTTCAAAGGCTTGTCGGGCCTCCTCGTCTACTCCGGAAGCACGGTGTCTGAGTCGAGGGCTGAGAGGGGGTGGAGTGTCTGCTTGCCGTTTGCGGGTGTTGATAGGTCCGGCGTGGTTATGGTTCGTTTCGGCAAGCACCAAGTCTGTGACCATTTCTTCAGGGTTGGGGTCGAGGGCGGGCTGTGTAGGGACAGTACGAGTTTCGCCAGGGAGACAAAGTAAGGTTTCTTTGGTGGTCAGAGAAGGGTCGGCGCGCGTAGCGCTAGAGGTGGGGGCAAGAAGGTCCTGTTGCCGAAGCGACTTGGGGATTGGGGAGCGTTGTGGCGGCATCGTTCCGGCCGATCACCTCCTAAGAGGGAGGAGGTGATCGGGAAGAGTTTGTTGTTCTCCGTCCAACGATGTCTCGCTCGCTGTTGTGTCGTGATCAGACGCTGAGATATTGCGGATCAAAGTTTCTTAGTAAGTCTTAGAAAATAGAGTTATTCCCTCTTTCAAGGCGAGTGTTCCAAAGGACACCGGTGTCTCCGTTATAAAACGTTTCCCTGTTGGAAGGGGCTTTTTCACACAAAAGCCGCTTTAAGATAGCCGCATCGGTTTCCTTTTAACTTTCACCAATGTGCTCGTTGACACCTTCTCCGTGTCTTGTAGCTGAAATGTGTGTATATAAGTGCGATCGCGCTCTAAACTCACGGCCGGGCTATTCACCAGTCTATTGCTGAGTGGACCTACCAAGTATGTCACCGGGGATATGCTTAGGCAACTGTAGTAACTCGTGCTGGCTCTTACGGCCCGTATGGAAAGCTCGGCTCACCTTAGTTGGGATGGCAATGTCTATTTGGCAAGAGATGCCCTTTCTGCGATTGTATCCGGTGTGTCTCCTTCCCTACGGAGGGTCTGCGTAGGTGATCTCGCCGTGTGGGCTGCAACCGTCGCGCCGCCCTGGTGGTCGGAATCGGAACTAACTCTTACCACTGCGCTGGACACCGCCAAAGGAGACGGACGCGTTTGTGGTAGCTCCAGACACCCAGCAACACGACACCGCACAGACACTTATCACCAAATCACCTAATTCACTCGAAATCCGTCTCGAAAACACACGGGAGCGCGTGACCGCACTCAACCACTGTCAGCAGACGACTTTCCGGCGCTCCACTGCTACATTTAAAGAAATGCAGGTCCGGCTCGCTAACTACCCAGCATACTATTTCCGTTAAAATAACCAAAAACGCTTCAGTTCTTTCTAAGCTACACCCGTCCAGCCTTGCATTAGAATCCTCCGCCAGAATCATCATGCCTTCCCCGGCACCGCTTAGGCTCAAAGCTTTTATACGTACTGTTATGATTTCACTCCACACCTGCCGATTTTACATAGGTTGCCACAATTTCAACCCGCCTCGAGGTCTGCCTCTTTTTCTCAAATGTCTGCTCTCGTTAATACTTAAAATCCTCTCTTGGTCTGCCCCGTCTCTTACTTCTATGTGCTAGTGTATGATACCCGTAGAAGCCTTTTAAGTAATGAGTTTTACAGCACAGGCTTCCGTCAAAATAGAATATCCATTGATTGGAGTTCCGCATAACAATTTTAAAATGCCATGCCGTTTGCAGCTTCACAGCACAACCTTGATATCCAGTGTAAATCTTTTGATGCCATTCCCCTATTTTATAACGTTCTGCTATAAGTTTAGAGGTTTGTGTTCGGCGCACGCATGGAAATGGTCTTTTTGGGCCCAGTCTTTCCCGGGCGTTACTGAATCTTTGATCTACGCGCCGTAATGCAGTCGTCAACCCAGTAATTTTTATTAGCTGGGAATGCGGCAAATTCTTTGGCATTGCCACGGCAGGCTAGCTGGATTTAATTTGACTAGCTTGGAGGTTCCAAGCTGTCCTCACCCTTGAGCTTTTGATTACAGCAATTTAATAAACGCAGCTTAGACACTTTAGAGAACATACTAAATCCTAGGCTGACCGCTGTAGCAGAAGCTCAGGTAAAGCGATATTGATGGCAGAACCCGCAGTCGTGTCGTCATTGATCCAGGCGGCGGATTGAGTTAAGCCATTAGTAGTGATGGGTTAGTCGCGCACTGAGATTTGCCGGCTTTCCGTGTGTACTAAAACCCTCGGGTTTATCCATGAACGATGGGTGAATGACCTCACGATCTTACTCTGACCCCCTTGAGCATGGCCGCAGGCTTGTTTAGGGCGCTACTTTAACCGACGCCATGATTGGAACAGGTGCGGACTGAGCGGGTCATGCCTCAGGTTAGCAGAGGCTAACAAGTAACAAGTTTATCCGATGGCATTTGAGACTATGGGAGGTGAAGCCTTCTTACACTTGAGATAACTCAGGTCGTGAGTAGAAGCTTTAACCTCTCAATGGGAGACTCAAGAGCATCCAAATTCTTGGGTCAGACGCTGTCGCTTGACATTCAACGAGAAAATGCAGCATTTGTACGGGGCACATTGTTGAACTAAGCTAACCACGGGTCAGAGAACCTGTAACCACACGTTCGCGCAGAGACAATTGTTCATTCCAAAGTGATAACATAAACAATACTATATAAATATACAATTGCCTACTATATATATGTATATATATATAAAGCAGCTGTATATTTATATAGTACTATTGATTCCAAAGTGCTAACATAAATAATACTATATAAATATACAGCTGCCTACTATATATATATATATATATATATATATACAAACGGTTTAATGTTCAAGGCAAACGGGACTCTTTTTTATTAAAAAATATTTAGTACGTTCAAATAATATGCAGATACGTATTGTGTATAGTTTGCAAGCTGTATACACCATATTTTCTGTATTGTACAATTTTCAGTATGCTAAACTAGTTAATCTATTCGGGAAACCTTCCCAGGTATACTTTCAGAGTTTTGTCGCTCTGTTCAGTATCTGCAAAATATGGTCATAGTTAATCGAGAGACCGAGCCCTATACGCAGAACAAGTATTTTCTAAATCCATATATATATATATATATATATATTCTTTTTTTATTACGACGAGCGTTGTCTGTCTGCTACATTCACCTGCTAGAGTCCGGTATGAGCAGGGTATGGCCTGGCTTAAGGATAAAGTGATAGCATATAGTAGGCCCCTAACAGCTAACACTAGAGAGGAGTGGCTCTGTTTGTGCCCGAACTTCCATCTCTCAAAAAGCGTAACCAGCTTTCGCCAGAGCCTTATAAACAGTTTTATCCCTTCCAGCTTTTGCTGGAAGGGATAAAACTGTTTATAAGGCTGAATTGATAATCTCGCTGCGTCTCCGCGTGCAGAACAAATGTCGTTTATTGCAAAATAGAAACAATCAGTTGTATAAATCTGTTTGTATCATTCATGATGTGCTCAAGACCGTCGCTCGACTAAGAATGATCCAGCAACGCGCAGAAAAATCAGCAACAAGCGATACCTAGACACCTAAGCAAAACACGAACAAAACCCAAACACAATTTAGAGTGGTTCTCAAATGAACGTTAATGACAGAGATCATACCTAGCTATCGAAGAAATAAAAGCTAGCTCGGTCATTAAGACTTTCCTCGCTGAGACGGCAATGTGTGGCCAGCCACTGATTCGACGTTACAGGGCAGGGCGAGGTTGCCAAAAGCATGCTGCCACAACGCTTAATTAGTACACTAATTAAGCTAAAGAGCGGGTAGGTGGTTACGCATAGACAGGCCACAATGAGGACAACGAAGACTTTGGGCAGCCGTTGCATTTTCTAAACTTTACAGCATGCATACAAATGTGCACAAGGTGCAGGTCGATACTTTGTAGATCGTCCCTCCAGCCACCGTAGGGGCTGTTATAGACCCAGGATAAAAACCTACTGCAAGGTATGTTTGATTGCGTGGTTAAGGTTTCAGAATATAATGTAGCGGGTTCGTTACGGTAGCTGCCTCTGAGCATTCAAAGGGAGAAAAGCATTGCAACCTTGAGCTCACTGACTGACTGGAATAGAATATGAGCCTTACTAGCCCATTCACGGCAGGAAAGCCAAGCGGGAGACGTGAATTCACATGTGTTTTGTGTATGTAAATAAAATGTTCATACAACTATTTGCGCCCTAGCCACGGTTGCCTGTTTTCCTGCTTACGCTCTATCGCCTCTCTGCAAGCGCGGACTAGCCTTGATATGTAGATAGTGTCATTCTGTCGTTGTGGAGTCTGGCAGTGGTTATAAACCCAGAATCACCCAAGTTTTGCCGGACAGCACAGTTCAAATCAGTGATGGAAGCGTATGAATGCTGAAGAAAGCTTACGAAGACCATGCCCTTGGTAGTACCCAGTGGTTTACAAATTTCAGAGTGTTTGAAGATCACGAACTGATAGCTTTGTTGGATGACGATACCAGCCAAACGCAACAACAGCTCACGGATAAACTCAACAAAGCACTTTCGTACGCCTGAAAGCCATTAAAGTGATCCTGAAATCGGGAAAATAGCTTCTTTTTTCCTCCTATGAGCTGACCAAACGAAAGCAGGAGAACCGGAAAATCATATATGAAATTTTGCTCTCTGAGCATAAAAATAAATTCTTTCTTTACCGGATTGTGACCGAAAATAAAAAGTGGATTTATTTCAAGTCCTAGGCGTAAAAAGACGTACAAATCTTAGGCAACTTTAGACCCATGGACTGCACGGCCAAATCGTTTCGGAAAAAAATGCTCCGTGTTTGATGAGACCGGAAAAGCGCGATCTACTGTGAACTACTAGATTGTCGTCAACAGCGAATTTCGATTTGTGCCGAGTTCTGCTCGAAAAACTAGCAGAATTGTGACAGAGACGGCACAATACAATTTTGCTCCATGACAATGCCTCACTTATCGAGACCGGTAACAGAAACCATAGGCAGGCTCGGATGGGAAGTTGCTAGTTTGGCGCCAAAGAGTGCGGACGTGTGTCGACGGAGCTCCGAGGGTTTACGCTTGCTTGGGTGAATACAGGCCAGTAAACCTAGAGAGTGGCATACCATAGTGATGTGTGAAACTAAGTGACCATTTTGGTGTGTTGTGCGTGGCCGTGAAACGGAGTGGCAAGGAGCTAGTGTTCTGTGAAGTTTAAACAAAACCTTTTCGGTAGAGTGAAGCAAAACGAAATCACCCGCGTAGCGGTTGGAGGACTCGGAACGGTCCGCCGCGGATTCAAATTTGGATTTCTAACGGCTGCACAATTAAAGGACGGTGTCGTCTGTGCGTTCGCCGACCTCCGAGGCTGATAGACGAGTGACGCAGGCAAGTTGGCATTTCGGCCACTAGGTGGCGCTTCAGTCGGTGAGTGCCCTCGCCCAATGGGCGGTGCTTCCAGGAATTGATCGCGCCTTCTGCTGGCCTCCTGCGACCAGTGTTGAGGCTGCAACACGAGAACGGTCCTACCTTATATAGGTACCCGTTGGACCAGACGCTCTAGGAAGTTTCCTGCTTGGTCCACGGGGAGGGATTTGGTCGGGAGATACGGACGGCGCATTAGGGCGTTGGGTTTGAGCGACCTTGACATTGTGTCAAGCTCAAACACGATGAATTCTCAGGACGGGGACATTAGGCGAAAAATGCCGGCGATATTCGCCCCCTCGGGGCTGACGCAAAGGACGCCAACGCAAGAGAATGGAGGCGAAAGAACGAGAACGACAGAGACAAGCGAGGGAAGAATAGAAGAGAGCTCTGGGGGGAGTGTTCATACACACCTCCAGCTCAGAGGATGACGGCGGGGAGGATGTGAATACGCAGGTAGTGGTGAAGGGAGACCAAAACTGTGCGGGAAAACAGGCAATGGACAACGAAAGAGAAAACGAGGAGGAAAAAGGGAAGAGCGGGAAGATCACGGAAAAGACGTCGAAACAAGCCCCGAAGCGAAGACGAAAGACTGAAACACCTGCAGACGCGAGTGATGATGAGGGCAACGAGAACGATGGGGGCTTAGAGGATAACGGACCATGGCTGGATTATCTTCAGTCAAAGACTAAGGGCGGGGCCAGAACCGTGCCTGAGTTATCTGTAAACGCTTGGCCAATGAGAAGAATTGAGCCTAAAGACGCAGACGGAGCTGCCGAGCAGATGCGCACCTGGTCCAAGGTGTTGAGTCAACTAATCGTGCGATACCTGCATACCCAGATGTTCATCAAGGACGCCGTTGGGGAGGTAGGTAAGTTTTCCCTAAAATACAAGCGTATTTCCAAACAGAGAGGCCGTGAGTGGATGGGAAAGCTCAAAGCCGAAAAAAAGCGGGTAGAGTCATTCGAGATCGAGCTATCAGAACTCAGGCGGACATTCACGCAGGCTTCGGGTTGAGGCCGACGCCTTACTAAAGGCTAAGGCCGAGCACGAGGAAGAAGTCCGAAAGCTTGCTGGGGTGAACAGGGTGCTCGAGCTGCACGAAAACTCACTGTGTTCGAAATATAATCAGAAGCTCGATAAGGAGCCGATCGAGGCGAGAGAGGCCGAGACGGCTGCACGGCCTTGGAAGCGGCAACCCGAAACAACGACGTAGAGGAGACGGCACGCATAGTGTTAAAGAGATGGCCAGAGAGATGCTTCAAAAGGATGAAGTTAACCCATAGGGGGATTGGAAGCCTTAGAGAAGCGCGAGGACTCATTCTGATGAAGGGATCGGAGAGAGACAGAGGACTCATCGAACATGTGCTTCCTCAGTTTCCCGGTGCGGCAGCGCTGGCCGACCTTAAACCAGGAAAGGTGGCGGCACTTAGATGCAAAAGCGACTTTGAGGTCGTCGGCGACGGCGAGATAGACGAAGAAGGGGAGACGAAGGGAATACACCAGAATCCCCCGGAGGCGTCACGAACGCTAGTGGCCGGGATGGTCCTCTTGGGGGCGACTTCGGCCGACTTAATTAGGCTTTTTGGTAGACTCCTGCATACCCTTAATGTAAATAGGCGGGAGGAGGCACCAGCTGTGGCTGTGACCGAGGAGCTGGGAGACTACACAATCCCTCAGATCCTTGAGACGTGCTGTCGGGTACTCGACTGCGATGTCGAACTCATTGTTAGAACACCGCCCGCGGATCAAAGCTTACCAAAAGAGGCAAAAGTCTCAGGCCTTACGTGGGCGACCCATACCACTGTCCGGTTAAGAAAGATTGAGGGTAAAACTGCACCAGAAACGCTCATGAGCGTGCGAAAAAATGCAGACCTCAGAGCGGCGGGCGTGGTATTGGCCGCGCGCGGAGGACTAGCCACGACCGAAAGTGGGGACGTTCTCGTTAGAGTAACCGGCACAAAGGCATAACAGGCACATTTGCTGAGACGCTAGCACGATCGATCAACGCAAGGGTTGATTGCCGAGACTCTGGGGGACCGCCAAAGACGATCGTACTGCGAGACGTGGACCCGTTTGCGGACAGCGACAGCATCGAAAAAACGATCAGGCGAGAGTTGAGCATGCCGGCAGATATGCGCATGCGCACAGAAGACCCGCGGTCCAGCAGGACAGGGCGATATCAATGTAGTGTCGTTCTCCCGACTGCGGCGGCAAAAAGACTAGTCGACATGAAGCACCTGCAGATCGGTTACACCACGTGCCGGGCAGAGGATTGGTTTAGCGTAACAACATGCTTTAACTGCCAGAAGCAAGGCCACATCACTAAAGACTGTCAGGAGGAGAAAGCGCAAGGCCGACGCTGTTACCGGTGCGGCGACGTCGGGCACCTCCTTAGTGCGTGCGCTAGCGAAACCGGGTATTGCTATATCTGCAAAGTCGACGGGCACTCGGCTTCGTCAAGCAAATGCCCAGTGCTGGTAAAAAAACTTGAGGAGCTGAAAGAGGCTGCTCGTAAGAGTAACCTCGAGAAGTTCGAGGGTGAAAGGAAGCGGAGAGAAGCATCCGAGCAGGAGGCTAGGGCGCGCCAGGAAGCGGCCGAAAAGAAGCGACAGCGCAAAGAAGCTAAACAATTGACTACGGACAATGAGGGTTACAGCAGGAGAGGGCATGCTGCCATCAGCGCCGCTGTCGCTGGTGCCGCAGCCAAGGGAGGAGAAGTCAATGGTACTTCTAATGATTAGAATACTTCAGGTGAACCTCAACCGGTGCAGAGCTGCGCACGACCTGCTTGAGGAGACGGTCCGGGAGAGGGGCATCGCATTATGCCTCCTTTCGAAACCGAACAAGAAGCGAATGAGAAAGAAGAGCTTTATAAATACCGATGAAAGCATCGATGCGGCAACCTGGTGGACAAGAGAGGACAACGCCAAATGGGCAGTGCGGGCTCAGGAGAGTGGCGAAAGTGGCTTTGCGTGGGTGGAATTAGACGGGGTGGGTGTTCTCTACTCGTGCTATTTTTTACCTATTAGAGAGATACAGGAGTTTCAGGTTTTCCTTGGTCAACTAGGCCGTAGCTTAGGCACGCACGAGGGAAAACCGTTGATTGTTACCGGGGACTTCAACTTGGCCAGTACTGCATGGGGTAGTCGTAACACTTCGGAAAGAGGACAAATCTTACTGGAATGGGTGGCAGAGCAGGGGCTTATGGCTGTCAACGACGGGGACGTTCCGACGTTCTCACGGGCAGGGAGGGAATCCCACGTAGATCTCACGCTTGCCAACGAACGGGCATTCACGGCGATAACCGGGTGGAGGTCGATACGGTTCATAACCACAGCGACCACCAGACCAAACCGCGACGCTTCCAGCATCACCTACCCGGGCAGACGGTGGCAGATGAGACAGCTAGAAAAGGAAGCGCTAGTAAAGGAGATCGACGTGAGGTATCGGACAATGGGAGTGGGAACGGTGGACGAAAATCGACTCATTGAAACACTCATTGTCGCATGTACAAAGGCTGGCCCGCCCCACCCGAACGGCGGAGGTGCCTGACGGCACCGATCCGTTTACTGGTGGAGCAAAGAGATCGGGGAAGCGAGAAAGCAATGCACAAGGCTAAACAGGGCGTATACTAGGCAACGCAGCTGGCTGAGTGGAAGGTTGAACCGAGGGGAGAGGGGGCTAAACGTTGGAGAGCAATCGGCCACACTCCTGGAAAGTTACAGAGCTGCCCGCGAGGACCTTCAAGGCCTCATCTGGAAGAGTAAGGTACAGGCGTAGAAACAGCTGGCAGAGGACGTGGAGAGAGACGTGTGGGTTTAGCGTACCGAATCGTTATGGACAGACTTCGGGCGCCTTCTCCGAGACTCCCGCCGGATGTTCTAAAAGATCAGGGGCATAGCTTGTTCCCGGTTCACCCGTGGAGAGGCGACGGGGAGGAGCCTCTGGTTGCTGGCCCGGATGGAGTACCTCCTGAAGCGGCGAAGCTTTTTTTTTTTCTGGGAGGTTTCGGGAATGCATGATGCACATGCGCCACTAGCAGCCTGCGTGACTAGTGTGAGACTCGCAAACCCACTAAACCCGGATTCCTCCCCACCCCCCCAGGCTCGGTATTACTTTGGCACTACATCGAAACCGTGGGAGAGGCGTCTCTGCCGTTCTCCTTCAATCAGCTCTATCCCTGACTATCATCCCGCATGTCTACCTGCGGTTGGATAGGGGGATGCCATTTTGTAATCCGTCCTGTGAGGGTGCGTAGAGACCATGAGGGCCTGGCTGCTCTCCACCCCCTTCCCCCTCCCTCGGCTCCTCGTCTCGACCACTCTCCCGAGAGACCCGCTCAAACCTCTCCCGCCTGGCCGTTTCCTTGGCTGTCTTGAACGTCAAAACGGCGTCGAACAAGTTCGTCGCCTCCCTCCATGCCTCCGCCGAAGTCATCGTATGGGCGACCACCTCCTTGATGGGTCGGCCTCTCACAGCGGTTGTTGCTGCGTCCCGTGCTTCCCTGGAGCGGCGAAGCTACTGGTGCAGCGATGGCCGAAGCTGTTTCAAGCACTGGTGATGCGTCTTTTAAGAGAAGGGCGATTTCCGCGGCTGTGGAAAAACGCCAACCTGGTCCTAATCCCCAAACCAACGAGAGAGAGCAATGCTTTAGCAAGTAGTTCTGCTTACCGGCCTATATGTCTTCTTGACACAATGGGCAAGATCTTAGAGAATGTTATCGTTCAGAGGCTCAACGCTGAGATTTGAGCTCAAAGGTGCCCTCTCAGACGCCCAGTACGGTTTCCGTAAGGGAAAGGCCACGCTTGGCGCCCTTACACGGGTTTTGGAACGGGCGAACGAACAGTTAACAAGGACCCCGAAAACAAGGGACTTCGTTGTGCTTGTCCTCCTGGGCGTCAAGAATGCCTTCAACTCGATGAGCTGGGAGGTGGCCATGGACGCAATGAGGCGCAAGGGCATTTCGCCATACATTCGCCGGATAATTTCGTCCTACCCATCGGAAAGAAGGCTGTCGGCCGGCGGTCAGGAGTATGAGATCTCTGCGGGGGTTCCTCAGGGGTCGGTCTTAGGGCCGAGTCTGTGGAACCTAGCCTATAACGGGGTCCTCGAGCTGCCGGACCTACCGGCGGGTGTTGAGATGGTGGCCTATGCCGATGACTTGGCGCTGGTTATCACGGCACGGGAATCTGGGGCCCTGGAGTATGCCGCTAATGAAGCCTTGGGGCAATTGGCAGAGTGGATGGAAGACCATTCTCTAAGACTGGCCCCGCACAATACGGAAGCAGTGTACCTTACAGGCAGGAAGAAAACCCGGAACATCCGCCTGCGTCTAAACGGTCATCCTGTCAAGCTTGCTCGGACAGCAAAGTATCTCGGAGTGGTGCTCGACAAAAGTCTCAATGGATCGGCGCATATCCAGCATGTGGCTGGTAAAGCCCAGAAGGTCGCGGCCGGCCTGGCGCGGTTAATGCCCAGAGTCGGCGGCTGCACAGAAGGCAGGCGGCGCCTGCTGGCCAGTGTAGCAGAGTCGGTAGCGCTATACGCAGCTCCAGTGTGGGCAGACATGGCGCTGAGGACACAAAGAAACAGGAGAGCGCTTTGATCGTCACAGCGGCCGGTAGCCATTCGTGTCTGCCGGGCTTACCGCACGGTGTCGACCGCGGCCCTCTTGGTCCTGTCTAAGATGCTGCCATGGGATCTGCTGGCAAGTGAACGGGCCGAAAGATGGAAGGATGGCGATCTAGACTTAACAAAGGCTAGATCGAGGACAATCGCCCGGTGGCATGAAGAATGGGTCGCAGTGCAGCCGGGAGACCCTTGGAGGCCGCCCGCGGGGAGCTGGACCAGAGACCTAATCCCTGACCTGAAGGCGTGGTACGACTGCAACCACGGTGAGCTGTTTTATGGTACGACACAGGTGCTGACCAGGCACGGCCAGTTCCAAACGTACATGGTAAGAATTAACAAGGCGAGTGTCGACATCTGCGCGTTATGCAGATTGAGTGAGACGGACGATGTCGAGCACACAGTTCTGCGGTGTCCGGCCCTCCAAGAAGCCAGAACCGCGGGTGCGACCACCGTGAGAGAAAAGCCGATTAAGAAGGTTGTAGCACACATGCTGACTTCGGCGAAGGCGTGGAGGGAGTCCTGTGCCTTCTTCGAGACTATCATGTCCTTAAAGGTGGCCAAGGAAACTGCCAGGAGAGCTCGTTTTAACAATAGACCCCGATCCAGTCGGGAGGGAGCGCCCGTAGGTGACAGGGAAAGAAGGGAAAATAGGCAGCAAAGGCGAACCAGCCATGGGATTAGGCAGGGACAGCCAGGGACGCTCCAGGCGATGACTCTCGACGCATCCCCAGGTGGCGGAGCTGTGGAAGGCGTTAACGGTCTGGCTGACGCGTCTGAGCTGCACCAAGGCAGACATGAGACGATGAATGATGCCAGATTGGAGTAGAATGTGGGAGTTGGTGCAACACCACTACCATGGATTCGAAGCAATGCCTACGCAGTTACCGATCCCTGGGGGTGGGGGGAAGCGGGTTTACTGGGTTTGCGAGTCTCAGACTAGTCACCATGGCTGGGATGGCGCATGTCCGTCTGTATTCCCGTAATCCCCCAAAGTAATGCTGAGAGGTTTCAGCAGTAAAAAAAAAGGCTCAGATGGGAAACACTTTCTCACGCGCCGTACTCACCAGACTTGGCTCCATCCGATTACCATCTCTCCGCATCGATGGGACATGCGCTGGCTGAGCAGCGCTTCTATTCTAATTAAGATGTTGGAATTTGGCTCAATAATTGGTTCGCCACAAAATATAAAAACTTCTTCAGGCGAAAAATCTACAATTTACCAAAAAGATGGGGCACGTGTATAGATAGCTAGCGATGAATAAGACTTTAAATGAAACAGTTGCTACGGTGCTTCTTTAATAAAAACACGATTTTCCTGGAAAAAAAATCGATTTCATATTGGTACACCTCGTATTTTTTGAATAAGGAATTAAGACCTTATATATGTAGTAACCAACGATCGTGACATACACATGCGGGAGAATTGGAACACAGAATGGATGTGCTGGGTACAGTAGCGAAAAACTACGTCGCCCAAGTACACCTGGACATCTAGGTGCGTAAAAAGCCACCACATTTGCCTCCGGACTTGCCACCCTTCCTTTGGAAAATACCATAGTTCAAACAATTATAACACAATGTCTTGGCGCGCTTGAGCGCTGGTTAAATATTTTAGTGTTATGTTTATTTCAGCACGTGCTCAAGGACGCGCAAGTTACGGTTAAAATCAGGGAGGGCTGAGAACTTGGGAACAAAAACATAGCCGACAACGCGCCTCGCAGGCAGAGGCGATACGCAAATCCTAATGTACACTCGGAGAGACGACGCTTGCATGCACAGGGAAGCGCAGTCTGCATAGATTGGCGCGCTGAGATAGTAATGCATCCAATTATATATTGTATACGTCGGAATGATCTACATGCGCCCACCGAACCGCGATTGGTGCCGCGCGTTCATGCCGCGAGAGGGCGCTGCAGGAGCGGCTGAGCTCCGGCTTCAACCGGCAGCCCGGCGACCGACGACAGATCGACCCGGTGGAAAGGGTGCCCGGGCAGACTATGAGCGGCTCGATAGCAGTGCACGTACGATTGATTGCTTTACTACTGTGGGTCTATCGGTTCATAACGCTTACTGAACGCTAATCTTAAGCTCGTAAACAGTGTACTACTGCACATTGCCATGAAATGATTTGTCTTGTACATCTTGCTAGCGGTTTTTGTTCTTAATATCGCTAGTTTTTTTTTGCACACATTTCATGCAATCAAAAGTTGCTTACAAATCCATATGAGTGTATTTCAGTATCGGCATAGGCATGCGTGCGTATAGTAAACTTTATGGAGCGATAAAGTTCGCCACATTATGATCACAATTAGCAATGGCTGAAAAAAAGCTAGATGTAGTCATCATACTGAGTTGGCTGTACAAAGTGACTGTTCTGCGATCAATCAATTATGACAGTGGTTAAAGGCTTATTTTTACGAATGCGATCTGCGCAGCCTAGACACTTGTATGTTTATATGATGGTGATACACAAACAACAATAACTACAAAGAACCACAATAATATCAAAACAACAACAACAAAGCCGGACACGTGTCGAAATATTGGCACATTCATCTATGGCTTGATTGTTTGCGATAATTTGCGTGAGCTGTTGCTTCCCCAACGCGCAGCTATCAGCATCTATAAAAGCGACTGGCTGTCAGCCGGCAGATCGGCAATAGATAGAGCTTCACCAGTTCGCATTGCACAATAATAATATAATACTAATAATAATAACAATAATAATAATAATAATAATAATAATAATAATAATAATAATAATAATAATTGTTTAAATAACAAACAGATTTTTCTTTATTCTTTCATATATACATGTGAATGTTTAAATCCACGGTGCCGATGGCTCACTCCTCATCTATCACTCGTGTCCGAGTGGGAGTCTTGCCCGACCCCTGACGCGAAAACGCGGGTCCATCCAGTCTTTCATAGTTCCGAGCACCGAAATCGCGTTGCCTCTCCGAATCTCTAGGGAAAGCCGTTGGCAGAAGAAAGTGCCCGCCCTCTTGTCCATCGTAGCCTGCTGTGAAGCGTCGCCAACCTGGGAAATTAGCGTCGTTGTGAGGGGCCCAGGGCCACCCAGCGTCTCGAATGCGAAGGATGAAAAGTGGTACGCCCGGCATAAGTTCGCATTCTTATCTTTGATGTCTCGGCGCGGGAAGCGGCAGTTCCTGGGCGAGAAGAGCCGGGACCGACAAGGGAAAGGGTCAGAGAGTCGATAATAATAATAATAATAATAATAATAATAATAATAATAATAATAATAATAATAATAATAATAATAATAATAAGCAGAAGCGGCAGTTCACGCAGTACGAGCATTTGTTGAAGCAGAAGGTCCAGTACGGGTTCTAGTTAAATTTGATTTTCGTAACGCCTTCAATACTATACGACGCGAAGTAGTGCTTGCAACTTCTGCCGCTAGCTTGGCAAAGCTACAAGGAACCGACTCTGCTGTCCTGGTATGAAAAAACACCACTATTATCAGCTAGTGGAGTGCAACAAGGCGATCCGCTTGGACCTGCTTTATTCAGCCTCGGGGTATCCAGTTTAGTGGTACGCATGAAGAGCCCTCTTAACGTTTGATACCTAGATGACGCAACGATTGGAGGCCCACTTGATCTAGTTGTGTGTGATATTATCAACGTGCTGAATTTTGCAGAAGAGGGAGGCCTTAGCCTCAATGCTTCTAAGTGTGAAGTCATTACACTGGGAGGCAATGCCCAAGAACAGGATGAAATCTTTAGGGCGGTTTCGAATGTCTTGCCAGAATCTAGGCGCGTTGACTTAGACGAGCTGAAGCTTCTGGGAGCCCAAATAAGCGTACGATCGATTTCAAAGACGCTTAAAGACAAGTGCACCGGACTGAAGCAAATTCGCCCTCGCTTAACGGCGATGCATTCGCACGCAGCTCTGTACATCTGGAGATACAGCTTGGGCTCGCCAAAACTTAACTATACTCTGCGCACTTCACCAGCTATTAAATGTCACGAAGATCTTCAAGCTTACGACGATACCGCAAGAAGCATTTTAGGTGAGGTATTAAACGTCGACCTGCATGATAACACTTGGAAAAGAGCAACCCTTCCAATTGCCGAAGGAGGACTTGGTATTAGATCAGCGGCGGAGCTGGCTCCCATGTGCTATGCCGCGCCTCTATTGGAATTTGGTGAACTCGCAAAAACGTTGGTCGAACCAGACATCCGCCAAGGAATCACAAGAGCCAAAGACGCTGCAGAGCTAATAACTAGACAAACAATTGGACCAGGCCCCTGGCAAGAACGTCCCACACAGCATACATTGGACTCCTACAGATGCAGCGCTGCAGCTAGAAAGCTGTTAGCTAGCTTCCAATCTCCAGTGGAAAAAGCTGTCTTTCTGGCAGCACGGGACACATTTAGTGGAGGCTTTCTAAAGTGTCTTCCTTCCCCGCAGCTGGGTACCATGCTGGACAACACCTCATTCCGCATGGTAACAGCTCTTCGAATAGGTGCCCCGGTTTGCAACCTTTACAGTTGCCGCGCATGTGGTACCACAGTAACTGAGGATGGACTTCACCCTCTTAGCTGCATCAAAAGCCATGATAGAGTTTCAAGACACGCTGAAATCAATGCAATTATAAGAAGAGCCTTACGCAGAGCTGGTATACCAAGCACGCTCGAGCCCAGATTAGGACTTCATGACGACAAAAGACCTGACGGTGTAACAATCCCGCTATGGGCTAACGACAGATGCTTGGTATGGGATGCTACAGTGTCCTGTACAGTAACTCCCTCGTGTATACGCCACAGTTCACTAAAGGCGGGATGGGTTGCCGAGCACGCAGATAATGGGAAAAAACGCAAGTACAAATAACTGAAGACAAGTTACATCGTAGTGCCAATATCTATGGAAACAATGGGTCCGGTAAGCAAGAGAACCAAAAGATTCATCAGTGAGCTGGGCCAACGGATTACAGATCTCACAGGGAATCGGCGCGAAGGCGAGTTTCTACGGCAACTGCTATCGCTTGCAGTGTGCCGAGGAAACGCCGGCTGTATTGTCGGTTCCATAGAATGATATTTAGGAGCTAGGAGAACACAAGGAGTACACGTTCACACCTCATAATTGTAACATTTAAACAATGTTAATAAATAATAATAATAATAATAATAATAATAATAATAGTAGTAGTATAAGAAAGTTTCTTTTTCGTATATTACAATATGCATGTAGGGCACATATTATAGTAATAGTAATAATAATAATAATAATAATAATAATAATAATAATAATAATAATAATAATAATAATAATAATAATAATAATAATAATAATAATAATAATAATAATAATAATAATAATAATAATAATAATAATGGTAGCAGAAGCAGCTACAGCAGCACCAGCAGACCTGTCAGTGATGTCCGTCGACGTTGTTCCGCGTCTTCGACTGAAGTCGTCGGCTGAAGGAAAGAGCACCGCCGGCGCGCTATCAGTCCTAGCGAGTGGCTTAGACGACTCATCGGCTCGAACGCTGTACGCCCGTCCATAAATGCAATTCGTGAGCGTCTATAAGGCTGCACATGATAGATGAAACATCTGTCAGCAGTATATATAAAATAGTATATAAAATTGAAATTCCAAACACAGTTTTAAATTTAAGACAGAAATTATTTTTATGTATTTATTAAATTGCACTCTGTTTGCGTCGTATGTAAATATGAACATTGTATATATGACACACATACATATATAGACATAATGAAAACGGTATGGTATTTTCATCGGAGCTGAGAGAGAAAGAGAGACGCTGATTCGGTATAGTCGGTGAGCTGAAACAGGTGGCATGAATCACCAGAATGTCAGCATTTGCAGTTCTTTGTTGGTTCGTGAACCTAGCAGACCGGCCTAACAGATAACGAAGTTCGTGAACACTGGAGAGTCAGTGCCGAGATGACCACATGGAAAATATTCCTTCCTCGTCCTAAGTAATCATAGCTGGTGACAAATAAAATGCTCTGGGGATGAGAGACATTTCTTGAGAATATTCGTGTCGAAGCGTTTCCAAGGCGGTTGTGTGTAGTACATTGAGGTGGTCTACGAGGTAATTGATAAATGATACTAAACTCGCGAACATATATACTAATCTGTCGTACAAATCGACGGAAGCCCAAGTACTCGCTTTAGGCAACTGGCTTCACTCTATGCAACTGCCATGAATGCGAAGTGTTAAGCTACTTCCACGACACTTGGATACTGTAGTCAGCTACGGATGTCACTATATAATATCGAAATTATATATATATATATATATATATATATATATATATATATATATATATATATATATATATATATTATCTAACATAGTAAAGTTATATGAATGAATAAATTAAGTATATTTATATGTGTGATCATTGTCAACCAATGAAAGCACAATCTTTTAAAAGGACTTTGAAATGTAATCAATAACCCAAATATTTATAAATAGCCTTTTCATGTTGATGGCTTTGCGAGAAATTGTCGCATGTGGAGTGGCTCATTAGCCCCTTCAATGGTCGGTGCAGGTGAGGGACCGGGCAAATCAAGCGTCCAGGTTAGCAGAGGCTAGCAAATGTTGAAAATACTCTGGCGTCGGTTATCCGTATCAATTTGGTCAGTTGGCTTTCGAAACAACGGGAGAACCAGGCCGGCTTGCATTGAAATTGATTCAGCGCGTGGGTAGAAGCCTAACCTTTCCGACCTATAAAAAAAAAAAAAAAAAAAAAAAAAAGAGAAGAGAGAAGAGAGATAGAGAGAGAGATGAGAATATAGGATAGATGAGAGAGAGGAGAAAGATAGAGAGAAGAGAATGAGAGAGAGGGAGAGAGAGACGAGATGAGAAAGAAGAGAAGGAGAGAGAGAGAGAGATAAGAGATAGAGAGGAGAGAGAGAAAAGAGAGAGAGATATAAGAGGAGATTATAGAATATATATATATATATATATATATTATATAATATTTATTCTATATATATATATATGTATATATAATATATATATATACATCTCTACATATATATATATATATATATATATATACTCTATATCAGTGGCACTAAGTCAAATCTCCTTATTTGAGTGAACGTAGGTTTGTTGGGATAGGTTGTACGATCTTGCCGGCCAATCCTAGCCGCCCGAACGGGAAACTACACGACCAGAGAATACCTCGTGCAATCAGCTCACTGTTTTTTCTGATGTTTGGCAAGTGACACCGTTTTTGAAACATGTGTCTCTAAGATGCATGCTCTCTAACTGAGGAAAAAACTGGGTTATCATGATCCGATACCGCTCACCAGGAACTGTTTGTGCGTTCCCGGCAGCGTCTTTGAAGAAAAGTACTCCAATGTTCGCATGGAATGCACTTTCCTCTCATGAAACTCATGTGGGTTTTTGCCACTTCACATGCGACAATTATACTTTTTCACAAAGCCATCAACATGAAAAGGGTATAATAAACGTTTGGGTTATTAATTACATTTCAAAAGCCTTTTAAACGATGCTGCTTTCACTGTTTGACTATCATCACCCTTTGTTAGTCAGCTTCTTGTCCGCAAATCAGTTTGACTTTCGCAAAGATCGGTCATCGCATTCGAACTCCTCATAGCCCAGTACTCGGGCCGTTCATGTTTTTGGTCCTTTTGAATTTCTTCGGTTTTCGGTTGTTGGTGTAGATCTACGCAGATCACTAGAACTAGTATAAATGTTTATCAATATTGTAACGAAGTTAGATACAACAGCAACAAAAACAACGACGACGACTACTACTACTACAATGAGTATGATAATTCTGTTGTACTAATGAGAACAGCTACGATATTATAAAATAGTATTGTGGTTTCTGACTCTGTTGTTTACTGTCGCTGGAGTGACAATTACAATCAAGACGGCGATAGCAAGACGACACGATAGTTGACTTAACACATTGTTGAACGTGTGCACTCTAACGACTAACGTATCGTTCACAACGACTGCGCTGCCATCATCATCATCGACAACATTGACATAGGACCTCTCAGCCATACGCTAACTACATCGATGCACGTTTACTACCGCCTCCATGTCACACCCTAACAACGACATCTCTTCATCATCATCAAAGCTTCGTCAGGGCAGCCTTACGCATCGGAGAAGACTCACGCTACGGCAGTGCGCGTCATCGCCGGCCAGTCAGCGGAGAGGACCGGAAAACAACATTTTAGATGACCAAGTGCACCAAATCTACCGATTAACCGTTAGTCCTAAACAGGCGCTGCGGCGTCCCTTGAGTGAACAAGTAGACCGAAGAGGTGTGGCTTCAAAGCATTTTCAGCTCGGCTGCGCTACGCGCTAGACGCACGATCGTGCGTTGTCGGTTATCACTCCTAGGTATCTCGAGTTGTAGTTACCGTTCAGCTGAATCTACATTCTCCAGCTCACTTAGCTTAACAGCCATCATTACAATCTAGGTTTAGTTGTCAACGTCAATAAGGTTAACTTTGTACTTTTTTGACCGCCTCAACCTTTTAGGACGACTTTCAGCTCTAGGAACGGGCAAGTTGTTTTTCTCAGACTATTTTGTGTATATACATACGAATATGAAATAACAGGTCTACTTTGAAAACGTTGCATCAAGATGCTGTACAGAGATCTATGCGCTGTGTCGTATGAACATAATTGCGGTACATATTGAGAACTTGGTCCTAGCTCACAAGACATTGTTTCTGCCAGTATTTTTTTTTATTGCATTCTACTTTGGGGGGAGGGAGCAGGATGTACGTTTCCGTAGGCGTTTGGGCGCATCCTACTTACAAATCACTACACTTGGCGCGGTGCTTAACCGTTGACGTCACAACTGCCGCCAGACTGCGATAAAAATGGTGAGTGAACGTTTTCAGAGTGAAATTTCGTGTGACAGTTTCGACACAATAAACATCAAGTGATAAGTGAACATTGCTATAAAGTTAAGGATGCCACGCACACTATCTTCGCACACTCAGCGAAGGAGACGAGAGGAAAACTGGACAATCTTCATACAAGGAAAATCAACGAAAACATTTAGCGTTGTCCAGTTCAGCTGTCGGAGATCATCACAGGCCACTCGTAAACAGCATGGGTGTTGAAGAAATGACTGAAGACGTAGCTGATGCCACCGGGACGAAAACTCACGTGCATCGCTGGCCGCGCTGTCTAACGCTTCAAATTTGACAGACACGTGACGTTTCAACGATATTTGTTTGAACGAGCCTGTCAAAAAGAGCGAAACCGAATCAGTAAAAGAGATAATTCAGTGAACGCATGAGGCAGCATGTCGAGCGGTGTGAATACACCGATGAGACAACGATGCTGCGCGATAAGATGATTCTAGACATCCCGACTGAGAATGGCCAGAGAAGCACTGTTTCGCGAACAAGATTACAGAAGTCTAACAATAGATGTGGTGTTGAGACCACTAGAAACGTGCGAAGATAACGAAAGATTGCTATAAGTACTAGAGCGAGACCGGCATGGCGTCGGCGGCAAATGACACGAAGAAATTGCTGCAGTTCGCAACATAGAGGCCGACGGCAAGCGACAACAACAACAACAATCTCCGCCTTGTGCGGACAGGCAGCCGACAGCTCGCAGTGGAAGCAGTGGCCAAACACAGAACTGTTGTGGCAAGTGCAGCCTACGACGTCCACCAGACGAATGACCAGCACACGACGGGCGCTGTAAGAGCTACAAAAAATCAAATGGTCATTTTGCGCGCGTGTGCCGATCAAGGCCAGCAGGCAACCAACAATATGGACAACATCAGAGGCATAACATTCGCGCTTCGAACATCGGATGAGACAACAAGACAACTCAAAGCGTCAACGAAGATGACCCTAACTCAGGGGACACGTACCGCGTCAAGACGATTGGTGAGGTACCTAAACAGAGATTGTTTAAAACACTATATGTATATCAGAGCCGGTAGGAATACCCAACTTCGCGTCGCCTTAGAAACTGGCTCAAGATTGTGTGACGTCATGAGTGAAGTACCGCGTGGAAATACTTCTTGAGGAATACAAAGACGTATTCTGGAAGATTTCATATGCCGATTCTTAACGATACTTTACACCCCATAAACAACGGCAAGGTATTTTCGGAGCTCGGCTCATGAGGTGGCTTTCATCAGATGACCTTAAGCCCGAAAAGCCGAGACAACACAACATTGTTGACGCCGATCGGCAAATACCGCGATTGCCGGGTCCTCCAAGGGATCTCATCAGTGCCCCAACATGTACGGGCGCATCGTAGTTACGAATGTATCACACTTGGCGCGGTAGCTAAACGCTGCCACTATAACTGAGGGTCTGCCCACGCGTTTTAAATAAGTTAATATCGTCAGTTGTTGATCAACTACCGTCTCGTTAACACTAGGGTCAAAATAATCCGGAACGATGCGCTGCGAGCAATATATGCAGGAGACGTAGAGACTCGGTTGGTGATTTGCAACACGATGCGTATTGCTACCATAGTTTTTAAAATATCGAGGGGAATTGTGCCCCCGAAATCTATTTTCTACTTCGTCCGGCTGTTCTGCCGTGCCACTACTTTTGAAATGACTGTTGCTTTAAAGGAATCTAGTAGCCACGCTACTGCTTTCCTTCTATCTTGGGAGCCATTCTCAACGAGATTCGTTGTCATGCTTTACTTGCTCCTTTTCTCAGTCTGTGATATATAACATTGATAATTATCGGATAAATAGGTGGAATGAAGTTTGCCTCCACCAATACAGTTCCTCGAGAAATTCCAATTGCAGCAGAACCTGATGGAGAATCTGAAAAAGCCCTGGTAGCTTCTCTAGAAACACCCATCAGTTACTCAGTGCTCACAATACGCCTTTAGACATGCCCTCATCACCGCAGCTTAATACCACAAGAGCAGCACGCAAAATTTTATTATCCAAAGTGAAAAAAACCTGGAACTTCATAAGTTACGGGGAAGGTTTCTATATGCCCTATTTGTTGATCTGAAGTCCGCTTGACACTGCTCTGCGCAATGCTGTACTCCCTCTGTTTTTTTTTCTACACTTCTCAGCGATATGTCGCCAATAATATACAAGAAACACGATACGGTCAGCATCATAGTATATGCTGAGAACATCGTCAGTCCTGACCAGTTGGAGTTGCAGCGAAGCATACGCACCCTGTACAGGTACTGCAAAAACAACGGCTTTCAGATTAACGCCGAGAAAACCAAAGCCATTAAATTTTAACCTGGAGGACCGCTTGCTCGTTCTGATCACTTGAAACTCAGTACTGGTGCAGTCGAGTTCGTTAACACCTTCTGCTACCTTGAGATTAAGTTTTTGATGAAGGGCACAACCTTCGAATAACACATCGTCGAACGGACGACGAAAAGTCTAGTCTGGATGTCTTAATTAAAAAGCCCCAACAATTACCTCTGAGCAAGCTAAAAGCACTATTTGAGCTGGAAGTTGCTTCGGTGGCGGCCTACGATATCCAGGTCATATGGAAGCATCGCGGTCCATATCTAGTTTACCTTATTACTTTTTCTCAGCCGCTTCTAAATGATCTAGTTACCAGATTTAGTATCCCGAAAACCCTTGCCCTTCATCAATTAATTCAGAGAAAACTTCACACAGAAAGTTCTAGCAGTTCTAGGAAGCTTTTTTTTCGCCAGGAGTGGTCTCGCAGAACTGGCAGAGTCCACTACAAGCCAAACCGACATTTTGTGATCCATTATTCACTCTACGGATTCCACCATAAACTCTACCACCGAAGAGACTACCACGACATCGGCTGTGTGTGTTGTTTATGCGACCAGCCATGACCTATATACCACCTCGACCTCTCGTAGAGCTATTTATCTTACACAATTAGATCCATAATATTTTTTACTTATAAACATGTGTTTTAATTGAATTATATATACATACCATATATATGATGCAATAAATAAATGATTATTATAGTGGGTTGTGCAATACAATGCTTTCCATTTTAAATAATGACATACCGAGCGTTAGGACCGAGCCGCTATGATTTTATCTTACAGCCCGCGTTAGAGGCCCTAAATGGAATCACTTCATCTCTACCTAGTAGCCAAGTTATAACTTGTTCGTACTGTATATATATATATATATATATATATATATATATATATATATATATATATATATATATATATATATATATATTATTTTAATAGTCTAGCACGTTTGTAATCGAAACTAGGCAGTGTTCTTTCTGTTTTCTCTCTACAAGCTCGAGGACTGTCGTTTTACTCTTTTTATTGCTGGTTATGGTGCTGAACTGATGGTTCTCGTTCGACCAAAGTCACAACTTCTGTTTTCCATTGATCATTGTTGACTGCCAGCGCATCATTAGCCTCCATACAGGGTTCTGTAAACTGAAGAATTGCGATGCTAGTGAGGCTGCCTCAGCCCAGTTGCTCAGCACGAAGATTCGTGTAAAATATTTTAATGATCTAAGGAAGGCCTCAACTCAAGGTTAGTCCGCCTAGAAATTATCTTATTAATTAGTATATCTTGAACCGTATGTCGTTGTTCATCGATTCAAATTTGGCGCGCCAGCACTCGCTTTTGGATTATTGCTCCACTCCGGACCTATCAGTCTCCATAGCTGTAATGAGCCGCCTCTGAGTGATGGCGCCATACGCGATGCTTCTCTGATATTGAGTTTCGAGCTTACGGTCGTGGTGTTTTTCCGGTGAGGTGCAGCGTACTGATTTTTAGTTTCTGGGGTTTCCGGGATCACTTTCCATGCGTTCATGAGAAAGCTGGTGCATCACACTACAAAGCTTAGTCACTGCTTATTTTTCGGGAGCTCAATCTAATTCAATCTTTCGGGGGCTTGATTTAATGCAAACAAACAGGAGACGCGTCACTACATTGAAGTTCATCACCAACGAGCTCGTCACCAGCGTTCTGCACAGGCATCTCAAATGTTTAGACAAAATTAAGAGTGATAGAATGTAACTCGGAAAATGTTAAATCTTCACTACGGCTTTTATAGTCTGCTGCTTTTGTCGGAATTGATTTTTTTTTATAAAGACATGGACGCTTCGTGAAATTCCAGCTTTTTGAAGTGAACAGTTCAGCTGCAAAGCTCACTACTGGTCGTCGGTCAAGTGGAGGTGTTTTTGTGAATTACAATCAGCGTCTCGCAGGATGAAGGCACCCACGGCAGCGGTGAACTTGGTGTAGTGTTAAACGGTGAGTGAGCGAGCATCATCCTTATCTCCGTACGGTCAGCTAGAGTAGAAGGTACAATCAACTTTGTCGAGACACTAAGCCACTGTTTAAGTATGACTCGCCGCAGCCGATCTATTATCATAGCAGGAAATGTTTGCACCACCCGACTGGCAGACCCGAAAATAGGATCATTGAATAAAATAGAAAATGACTTTATTTGCCAATAAAGGGTGAAAAGAGGCTGAAATGCGGTGAAACCCACGAAGCCGTCTTGTTGTGCGATTATCTAGATGCACGCCAGGGCAAATGATTGATTATTGCAAGTCCGTTCTCTCCGGCGAGTCGTTGCTCTGTAAAAAAAGTTGACAGCGATGAAAACACAATTGTTTTATACAGACGAATATACATATTTGAGTCTTTAATGATGAAGCAACGCAATAGCATGTTCACATGCACAGGTATTGATTTGACTAGGCCTTAAATATGCTGTTGTCCCGCTGAATTGATAGTCCAGATCTAAAGAGCCATGTTTCAAAACGATGCATTTTGGAACGGATAGCTCTCCCATTGCACCAGTGCCAGATGCCCTCGACAGCGGACTGTAGCGCTGTATGCGCTGAGGGAGGGTCCAAAGGAGTGTATATTTTTAGGTTTGCGGCGTACAAAATGTATTTAACACTCGGTGGAATGTAAAAATGTATCTCTAAAACAAATATTCCATACAGCAGAGGGGAGACGCAGTACCCCTATGGAACGCCGTAGCCAGTCGTGGCTCACTAAGAGCTTCTCCGCATTTCACTCTGATCGACCAATTGTGCAGAAAGCGGCAAGCAATTTACGGGTCTGTAAATGGACCAAAAGCGCCCTTATTCCGGCGGACATTTATTTTGTCAACACGAAATTTTGGATCGATTCTATCAAAGACACTGTGATATTATGGTCGAAATATAAACAATGAAAGTCTTTATTCGCGTTTATGTACAGGGTCTATTCTCATTGTCATTTCTCTACAGTTCCATGCATAGATCCAACTGGATCTACATGGATGCACAAATCCGTACAGGAATGTGTCAAAAAAGATTATCTGCGGCCATATAATTGGTTATGCGTCTGACTAAACCCCTTTCAAAAAGGCAAAAAATGGCTAGTTTTAAAAAAAGCATATTGTTGGGATGCCATCGGATGTGCGGCTGCATTATTTCAGGCATAACAGTTGTGTGTAGATTTTATGTTCATCAAAATCGATAGGCAAGTCACAGTAAATCTTAGTATTTACAAGATGTTTATATGAGTCGGGCTGAAATCATCGGAACAGGGTTGAACAAATTTGAGAAGTGAAATGCTGGTAGTTCAACCTTCTCGTCAACTGTCGATGCCGATGGCGAGGCTAATTCCAGGGTTGGTGGGGATTCGTTTCTGGTGAGCCGCGAGTTGGCGTAGCGGAACAAAGGCCGGCTATCCTTGATGCTTGTGCTCATCCTGCGGTCAGGATGCGGAGACGTTTCGTTGAGTTTCTGATGATATGCAGTCGATGAGGCATGTATGGATACGACGAGATTCGTCTCTCGAGCCGGGCTACATGTGAGCGCAGATTATTGAGCTTCTTGTCCACCACATTAAAAGTGCAGACCTTGATCTGAAAGCGACAGCTCCGCGTGAACTTATTGCACATCTCGGTAACATCGTAGCACTCTAAAAGGAACAACTTCCAATCGCTCAGCTTGAGGTGGTTAGCCATGAATTTGACGTTAATTTATTAAAAGTTGCACCCACACAGCAATGAGGTCAACACTGTTGGATACACTATAGGAGAGAATACAATCAACAGCACCTTGTTTTGCCGCTGAACGAGGGTTTAGATAAATACAGCTTAACCTTCGTATCTGTTGTTCTGAGGCACTGTCGCTGTCAGTGACAGCGGCAGCAACACCTATATAGGGAATCATTGCATTCATCGATACGCTTCAAGACAACGGGCTTTGAGTTTCAAATTGATTTCTTCTACTAAAAATAGAAATCCAATGGGAAGCTCAAGAATTAAAGCCATTGGTACCTGCACGATAATCAACAAGTGAGCGGAGCAGCCAGTGTGACATCTTATGTCCCAATCGAAATTGATTTTGAGATTCCAGAGGTCTTGTCTAGGTACTGCGTCGGCAGTCGTCAACCGCCCTGCTGAATATATCTTTGGATCGTACACATGCATTATAATTTGAATACTTCTTTCTGGCACGACACTATGAGTATGCGCAAATTTGTTGGGTAGCTGGGTGCATGGCTGCAAATATCTATATTTGTAAAAATAGAGATGTACCAATACCACGTAAAGTTTCATTTAATTCAGCAATTTACTGAGTGGAATAAATGTCCTTTAAAATTGAAAGTCCAAGCGTTTTTGAGTGACTGAATGTGCCCGATCTCTTCGAGGTCAAATTAGTTTGCTAAAACGATTGTATCACAACCGGTTTTTTCCCCGTTCCTGACTGAAGCGATTCGACCTGAAGTTCGATTTCTGACAACGTCAACATCTAGTTATGATGTCACATACGTTCTTATGAAACCTACATGTATCGCTTTTACTAAGCCCTGTGAATCTGCAGGTATGCAGTCTTGCTTAACGCCTAAATCCGATTAGCGTTGTGTGAGAGACCAGCAGCACTGGGGTGTGTTTGTGCTACTGCATCTCCACTGCACTGTGCCCTTTGCCATCTACCGTTCCTATAGTACCTATCATAAACTAGTAGTATGCACAATTGTTCGAAGGCATCCATGCCAAGCTAAGCGGATCCAACACTCTTCAGAGATATCGTCAAAGAGCATCTTGTTTTGCGACTTTGTTACGTAAACTTTATGCGAACAGCCCTGTGTATTCTGTATCTGTGGTGACACTGATAGAGACGCTTGTAATAAGAATACAAATGTATTACCAGAATTTGCAGACACACATATCTTGTCGCTGTCATGGTGACGTCACCGGTAATACACACGCATGTCAATGCAGCAGTCACGGCTACTCACTTGGATAACTGCTCGTGTACGTGGTTAGTTTATAGAAGATACCGAGGCAACGCACGCAACAAATAAGCTGATCACTTGCTTCATGCCTATTTGCGACGACGATAGCCTATACACTAGCCTGCCAAGGAATAATTACTCCAACAATTAAGGCAAATAACTTTCTTCGTATTGGTAGACGAACAGGCAGACAGCAGACAGAACCAAGGCTATAGCCTGTATTCTATATGTGCACATTTTGCTTTTGTGTATATTTTGTACTACTGCACCTTTGACAAGACTGAGCACGAAGCACACAAGTTGGCTTGAGACGGGTTTCCCTGCAGGCGCCAAGCATCGAAAAACAGTTGTCGTTAAAGCTGTGTCAAACCTCGTAACCAAATTTAATCGTTCTTGTCCCAAAGATACCCCAGCATTGCTAGAATCTTTAGAGATCCGACAAATAGCGTGGTCATTTGTCGGATGAGACGTGGTCCGTGAAATTTCAAAACGCATGTCGATACTGCCCACTGGCATAAACTGAGTGCCGCTGGCCGCGGAGCAAGAAGCGTAAAGCATTATGAAAACGGGAAATTTTTTTGCAAATAATTGTACAGAGCGCCGGTAGCCGCTTTAGGCCGGGAAATGGCACGTGATATACATAGTGGACAAGTGCGCATTTTTTTCTGCCCTACAGGTCTTGCACTAAACATGAGCAGATGAATACGCAGGCCTATAAATCAACTGAGGATGCCTTATAGCAGAGGCTACCTTATGGAAATAAGCTATACCGTCATCACGCTCTGAACGTCATTTTCAAAAAGGCGCACCGCGTTGTTACATTTAAAGCCGCATGCCAACGTGGGTAACTGCAGGTTGAGGCCTGTCAAACCTAAATTTACAGTATCGGTACCTCGTCCATGGCCTTGATTCAAACGTGTTTGCTGTCTAAGACGTCGGGAATTGTTGAAGCTCCTGGGACGAGAGAGAGCGAAGGCTTCGTTTTGCATATCTATTTGATTCGCCGGCGGCAGTAGAGCATGCACAGCATGACAGAGCAGCAGATGGTTCGTGCACCTGACTGCTTTGCTGCTGGACGAGCATGCCCCGATTCTTGATCCCTTGATCGAGCTAAGCTGAATGCTCATGTTAAAACAGCACATTTGAAACATGCCTTCCGGGGACCAGGAGGAGGAGGTCGCTGCCGTACTGGGTAGTCTGCGCGATCGGAACAGTAATGGTCAGATGGGATCTATACGAGCATTAGGTAGAATCGACAGATGCTCTGACAGGCCACCTTTGTCGGGTTAGAGGCAGTCGCATACCCCAGGCCTGGCACAATGAGAGACTCGCGCCAGACACGCTTAGAAAAATGTTTTTCGTTTCTCTCAGTAAAACGATCGCAGGGCGGTTTATTATGTTGTTCAAGGCCAGCATATGCTGTACCTAAGTTTACACAGAGCATAGCAAGCTAAGTGCGAATGTTTGCGATAACATTTTCATTTCATATGCACACTTTGTTTTACAATCTAGGAGCAAAATGATTTAATTTGTACCGACCGTAGAGGGCCGACCCGTCAGTGGTTGACTTGTTGTCACATAAAATGTTCACTGCAAAAGTAATACGGCCGCACATTGTTTCAGGTCTGTAAACATATAAATCGTTGATTTCGATACAATCATATTAGTTATTTGTGGTAGTATAAAATCATTTCAGACAAATAGGTCATTGTAGCAGTTTCATTTTACTTTAAAAAAACAGTGTACTTGAATTCCTAAACATTCACTAGAGTTAACCCGTTAAATAGCAAACTACAGCAATATCAGATTAGCCGAGTCGACAGCGTGCGCTTCTTCACCTAGCTTTTCGTATTTCTTCACTTAGTTTTTGGGCGTTGTGCCCATGTTTAAACATTCGCTAAAGATTTACCCATTGTAAAAACGTTTACCCATCGGGAAAGTTTTTGAATATTTCTGGTCGAGAGTGAGTCAAGATCGAATCCACTGTCATCTTTATTAGTGTTTGGGTGGAACATTCTAGTCAAATTTTCCATTGTCATCTTTATTGATGTTTGGGTAGATTATTCTAGTCGAATTTTGCAATGGTGGGAGAAAAAGGTGAGCACAAGTAATTCGGTATTATACGCAGTACACTTGTATTACAAAATTAGGTCAACCCCAGTAAACCACTGCCTGAGAGTAATTCGGTGCCACAACAGCCGTATCCAAAAATTTGGCAGCGTACTGTTCTTTTGCATAATTTCAAGCGAGGTTTGAGTGCACAGTAGTGTTTCAAAGAGCTTCGATCTGCTATCGAGGATGGGTGGTACAAACCATTTTGACCGGGATATTTTAATCTGTACGACGAACCTCAGGACGGACGTCCAAAAATAGTAACAGATGTCAAAAATGTGGCTCGTATGAAAGCTGCAATTGACGAAAACTCTAAACTTACATCTGCATCATCAGAGGAGACTTTGGACTTGGATGCAAAGTCCTTCCATGAGATCCTGCACAAACACCTCGGACTCATCAAGAAATCCGCTCGGTGGATACCTCGACATGAAACAAAACAGAGACGTACGTGTCTCTGGCTTCAGAAATCTGCTGATAAAATTCGATACGTACATTCCTTCTTTGCAGGTGATGAGGCCTGAGCATATTTGTATAATTTTTATGATTTAATTATTCTAGTTCTAGAGATGGCAGTGGTTAGGCGGGGTACCTGCATCCATAAAACTAAGGCGGCAACTGTCAAGGTGATTGTCGCCATCTTCTTTTCCGGAAGTGAAATTGTGGTGATGGTGGAACTGGAATAAGGTGGTGCAGTAACGATCAATTGGTATACTTCTGAATGTTTACCAAAGCTTTTCACTGCGCTCACTAGGAAGAGCTCTAAATGGTTCTTCCACCCCGACAACGCGCTTGCTCGGCCTGAAAACACTGCAGCATCTCGCATCGCATCTGGAGTCACGCTGATAAATCGCTCAGCTTATTCACCCGACTTGGCATCTTGCGATTTCTTCCTCTTTTCGAAAACAAAATGAGAGGAAGACATGTCGATTTACGTGAATTGGTGCTTAAAGCCATTCAGGTGAACGTGTGCTTCGATGTATAAATCTACCGTCTCAAAAAATAGAAATAGATAGAATTACATATGCAACTGTCCGAAAAAATATTTAAAACATGATACCTTTATTTTATTAACGACATTTCTCAAACTTTGCCAGGTGTCAACTTGATGTTTATGACCAATGTTCTTTCCGATACATTTGCCGTTTTACCAAGAATTCCGAGGCATGCGTTTGGCAGTATTGGCTCAATTTGATTAAACGAATATTTAGGATACAGCAATACTACTGCTCCGCCTTCCTTATTGTATTATCTGATTTAGCACGTAGCACATAATTTGAGTTACAGCATATAATTTTGAGCGATAATAGCAGCAGCTGCTATTAGAGGTGAGCTCGATATATATATGCATATGTGATCATTCAGTAGGTGAATGTAGACAAAGTATCTTTATTGAAGCAATATATTTTCGCTAGTCATTCTCACCTTGAGACTTTCTACTTTTTCGACGTGATCACGGCAGGCAATCTGTAGTCCCGAAGATGCGAAGCACGTTTTCCTTTCTGGCGTTTGCACATATGACTTCATCGTCGCTGTCTCGCCACAAGCCGGATTGGTGGCCAATGTCTTTCGGCGATTGCAGGGGGGGGGGGCGGGGTGAAGTAGGCTGATCAGGCTGTTTGTAGCTTTAGCAATGAATGAGCGTAGCTGTTGGTATTGTGTTCGCCCGCTTGCTGTCGACGTACAGGCGCCGTACCGTAGCGTCTCACTGATATCGGTACGCTGCATCACGTTGCGACTTTCCGCATTGCTTTTGGTATTGACGTAGCACTTCTTGTTGCTCTTGTTGTTATTGCTGTAGTATTCGCCCGTTGTTGTGGTTGTCCTAGTTGTGTTAGTTATTCTGTTTGTTTCTCTCTTGTTGCTGCTGATTATGATGTCCTTATGTCGACCTATGTTGTGGTTGCAATCATTGTGCTTGCAGTTTCGTGGTTGTTGCGTTTCTCGATGTTTGTTGGTGTAATCGCTGGTTTAGTGATAGTTCCCGTTATGCTGATGTTGTAAGTGAACGCTGTCGTAGTTGTTGCTCCTGAAGTCTTTGTTATGTTGGTCCTCTCCGTGCTTGATCCGTCCGTAAGATTTTAACTCTTATGTTTACTAATAGCGTTTATAGTATTTAAATGTTTACTTACAAAAGGCGACTGCGATTCGGACTACTCGACTTTAGTTTATATGTATATACAAGTACAAATGTGTACATATATTTCAAAAGAAAGAGGCGTTTGGCAAAGAAAGAAAAGATCTGCTACTTACAGTGCACCAGGATGAGGAGTGACGGAGCAAGGTGCATTTTACTAGATACTTCATCTTCCACGAGGGCCTTAATCGGCCGAGGAAAATCATTTTACTGCGGCCAATTTACGCCCTGTGTTGGTACCGGGTCCCTTGGCGAAGAACGACGCCAGCGTTTCGATGTTCGCTCACAATTAACGTCAGTTGCAGCTTTCAGTGTGGCCTTCAGCTTGTCACAACATCAGATTTGCTGTCGGTAACATTGTGAAATCGAAAGTCACGTAGATCATTACGAAGTCGGCCAGCAGTTCTATGTGAATCTGTGTATATATAATACGATTCTATCGAAGTCGCGATTTTTAGCATTTGACCAATGGTTACGACCAGGCGACGCTAAGACAGTGCAAGTGGACGCAACGTCGCCCGGTCGTAACCATTGATTGTATTGTCCATATTTATATATATATAGACCGAAAATTTAGACAGAGGCAAGGAATGGGCGGTTTTCATTTCAGCTTAGGCCACACCGCTGCCTGGTTATTTTGAACACGCTACGGAGTAAGCAAAAGCACACTGAAGCCAACAATCAATATACTCATTTATCTTCTAACATAGATCTTGCTCTGGAAGATTGCACTCATTCTCATACAGCTTACATACACCTGTTGTACCTTTTTGCGTAGTAGTATGATTCTTGTTTACCCAAGAATTTTCGCGTTTCCGGATATCCCCACCCAGTTGACGCAGCGTCATCTGATCTAGCAGTCCTGGTTATTTCAGGGGAGGACGGCAGACAATTCAGATTGCATTTTCCGAGATAACTGCCTTGCCAAATGGTGTAGTGACTGCTGTTGCGGCGCGCCTATGGCAGCCTACTCGTTCCACAAATGTGGTTACCTAGTAAAGCCGTGTTGCATTTGGCGAAGTTGTGTTTAAACGTTTTTGGTTCACGCAGTCGGTTCTTCTTCTTCTGCAATGTTTTGCGTTCCTGTCCAAGCTAGAGCCAAACGTAAAGTTTTGCCATCGTTTCTTACATGCCCGTGTGTTTCCCTGCGTCCTCTACGGTCCCGCTTGGCACGTTGTAATGCCTCTCTTAAGAGTCACACTCAGCTCTTGCAAATGTTGTCTCGTGATCTTTTTTAATCTCTTTATTAAACGGTCTTAGGCGTGTGTGCCTGTCCCTAATTCTCCCTATTAGTTTGGTCTTACATCAGTGCAGTTTCCCGACTTCTTCTCTTTCTGCAAACCGGTGCTACTTTCATCGTCGTCGACATATCTATGATATGTGGCTAGATTTCTTGATACACCTTTACAAAAAATGGGCTTTCCCATCGCAATCAGAGCAGTAGATCAGCGAAAGTTTGAATTTGGCTTAATGAAGGTGTTCTTCATTGTTGGTCTATTGCATCTAATTGAAAAGTTCTGCTGCTGAAAATATTACCGGCTGAAACCCCTCTTACGGGAATCACTTCGAAGAAGTCTTCCGTCGCGGATTTTAGAAAACATTAGTATTATTTGGTATTGTGTGTATTTTGGGTTCTGTTTTTATCTCGAAAACAATCAGGTATCAGTAAATAACCTAGTAATCTCAATGCCGTTTAACTGCGCCTGTTTCTCGGCTTCCAAGACAATTTCTAATCCGTCTGAGATTATGTTACTCTGCGCTAGGTTTTGCAAAAAAAATGCCAGATCAGAGCACTGACACCGTGTACTAACCGTCAGAAAGATTGATGGTGAAGGTAGCCTTTTTTCTTATAACGCGCTTTGAATCTTAATATAGTGTATAACGAATGTCGAACGCTGCACATTCGTCCAAACCGGTAACTGTTTCCCGCCATAAATAGAATCAGGTGTGCAGGACACATGAAAGCCCTGGGCTCTTAACCAGCTTTTGTCTGCTCGTGAGTATTTTAGTTTATACATGCAAAATAAAATGTAAAGCTTGAATATCGGCAGACCCATTTGTCGAAGTTATGCGATCTACCATACAGATCTGGGGGGTGGAAAGGTATCCGGGTTGAGTGGGTTTGAGAGTCACACACAAGACGCAGCTAGCGACATCTCCGAAGCACCTTTTATAAAAAAATACCAATCTGCTCTAAAGCTCTTCGTTTTAAATGCAATGCGACGTTGTCTGTAACAGTTGTAGTTGTCAGTGCTGTCACGATGCAGCGCATCCTATGCGCGCTGTGTAGAAGGTTCAGGTTTATTTCTGAATGATCATAATATTACAATACGTGTCTTCTTCACTTATGTGTGCGCCAATAAACAATCGCGTTTCACTGACATCAAGCTACCCGTTCTATATATAGGGTGTAACAACTAACTACTAAGCATGTTTCACGTTGTTAGGACCACGCGTTATATATATATATATATATTTCACAAACATTGAGCATAATCCACTTCACGTATAAGGTTGCCCTCATAGTTCTTCATATGGTCTCGCCTATCCTGCGAACGGAGTTATGCTACAGTGTTATTTCTCAATGCTGCGCATTCCTGGCAACCTGGCACAGCTCGTATTCGTCGTGAAATGCGACGTTTGAGCATACCAGATAGTTACAAACATGTACGTGGTGTATATATGACGACTGTCACATGCAAGAGCTGACCAAGGTGCAACATATTGAATGCATTCCACGACCTTCCGCTTGGCCTGATCGACTTTAGCTTCCCACTCCGAAATAAAACAATCGTAGGCTGCTGTACGCAGATCTTCAGCCTTAGTCTGATTGTTTGAGCAGCTGGTGTATAAACTAACATGAGATACATGAAACGGCTCCACCCTCTCACTGACAACCAAAGCACTCGCTTCATATATTTTGAAAAACAGCTCTAAAGTCGGTAGTTCCATATCCTGTCAAGACCATAGATCACTCCCGGTGATCAACCATAAACATGATGAGAAGGCTCGAGAAAATACGAAAAAATAGAACCACGGAAGTGATCTCCTCTGCCATAACCATGTCGACTTCACTACACTTCTCTTCATCCTCCACTAGGTCACATGGGGTATCCTCAATATAGTCTACCGCTGTGCCTAAAAGGCATATATCATTATTATTATTAACACCCAGGTTGGATAAATTGTAAGCATATACATCAAACACAACTAGTGCTTCTTTTACGTCTTGCTAGTTCAGCTATTGACTGAACTGTTGCACTGACCTAAGCACCTCGCGCACCTATGTACAATACATTTGAGGATCGTGGAATTATTAGGTTCTGCATAACACGTGATAAAACGCGTGGTCTGCAAATAGATGTCTATATAGCCCATCAACAGGTTTTCCCGAGCTCCCGCAGACAAGACAGCCAGCTGGTGAAACCCCGCATATGCAAAATTATATTATTGATATGCCATTCGTGCCGCAAAAATATCCGCTAACTTAGACATTTAAGATCAATTACCTCTTTTATTCTCTTACAATTCGCTTGCAGTTTCACAGCCGTACAATTGATTAATTGATTAGTCATTTACGAAGACCCGGACCACCAGGCGCTCTTTATATATATATATATATATATATATATATATATATATAACAAGAATAAGCAGTAATTAAGCGCTGCACAAACGCCTAATTAATTTTGTTTGGTAGATTATGGACTTCAGATGTTAAAATGGCATTAACGTTAACTGTATAACCGATAGTGATAATGATGATAATAGCCAACTTCTTAGTTTTATTACTATTACCTTCCGTATCAAATGAGTGCTGTAGCACTAACAATGTATGCCATAATGTCTTTGCGTATGTTGTCGGGTGTCGAGTCGCAAACTAAAGAATGTATTTTCGAAGTTATGACGTGAAGGATCCTGCCAGACGACGGGGTTATATAATACACAAACAGTCAGATTACACGCAAACAGTATGTGCAGCAGCTTCTTGTACTTTCTTTTGAGTTCTAGAAGTATTATCGAGATAACACATTTGCTGCTGAGGAGACAGCGGTCCGTTTACATCAGGGTAATCTGTTTTTCTGTTTCTGTTAACGATTAGCGTATAAATAGCTTATCGCCTTACTGTTAAATTAGCCCGGTAGAGCGAAATTTAAGCCAAACACTGTGAATGAAGTATAAACGGCAAAGTATATTTTTTAAATACAAGTGCGATATATATATGTCATTTTATATAACTCTCTTGCTGTACACATATAAATATGCGTATAGAATCGCAGACTTCGAAAGGGGCATCTTAGTTTTGGCTATCTAATGACGACATGGCACTCATTGCCATCTCGTCGTGACCTCGGTGGTACTAAGAACTCAAGAAGTTTAGGCTAAAATAAGCATTTAAGCTAGCTAAATATCAGTTTCATCACCTATTTTTCGGAAGGGCCCTCTGGAAAATATAGGCGAACCTTGTGGTGACCTCGCCAAAATCAAACTACATATACTATCTAGGAAAGTGTACACGTGTATAGATATCTAGGTAGGTTTGTCGTGGAATATCATGTGCCGATATTTGAATAATCATATCGAAATTATGACTATTATGTTAATTATTTACATCATTTTATTTAATCGAGAGGCGTTGTCCTCCGATTGAGTGTGCTCTTAGTTAGTGTGTTAGTTTGTAGTTAAGCCAGCTGCACACGGTCCTGCTTTATTCGAACAGAAGCGGTCAGCTGGTCGGCTGCCCCGGGCTAGTATTCATCGCGAATACGCAGATTCTAGAGAGAATTTTACATAGACGTCACGACTCAGAGTGGGTAAGCGAACAGCCGCTGTGCCATGCATGCCACGCTGTCCTCGTGACATTTGACGCCGAAACATTCGCAAAGCTTAGTTGTTCTGCGAGCGGAGTCAAACTATGTTCAAGTATTATGATCATTGTGATAACGGCTGTTGTTGTCGTATCATGTGTTAAAGCAATACAACTGTGAGGTGCCCTCGTTAGTTCATGGTTTCTCTCTAGATACTTTCAGCCTATCGCACCTAATATCGCCGCGTCGTTTCCTATGCAAACTGCCAATGAAAGTAGTTGCTTGTATTCGATCACTTAAGTCCCTTATAAATATTTTTGTAGTTCTGCTGACCGTACTCATTGTCTCCATTTCAATCGGCACGAAATTATAGCTCGGCTCTAACTTCGTATATTTACGCCACATTTCTTGTTCCCCTGGTTTGGCAACTTATCTCGCCTCGACGGCGCTGTGGCGCAAATAGAACGGTGCGACTATGCAGAAGACTAACTTTTTTGGAGTTATTTCGGCGCTGACTTTTAGCTAACATTTAACGTGCGGGACTGCTTTCGCAATGCTTTGTGGGACGGGCCCCATAAATACAAATGTGCAATCGTGGGATTTGAATGCTTGCGCCTATGTGTCTCCTCCGGTCGCGAGGTGCACGCAAATGCACCATGCCATAGCGGCTATGCAGAGGAGACTGTCGCGTCCCAAGCCAGGCATTTGTTGCCTTTATTCCACGGCGGGATGGTAACATCGTGACACCTTTTATTGTCATAGAGTCCCAGTTTGGGTTCCAGCCTGCTAGGCATACCTGGCCTTTGGAGAGCTCTCTGAATCACTACGTTTATTTTGGTGTGCCTAGGGGCCCGGCCATGACTCTTGATGCAGCTCAATGTGTGAAGGCCATCCTTCTCCACTGGTTCTCCGCATGCCTTGCAAATGTGTGGTTTGCATATAGGCCCACCGATTATTATTTTTCATTTATAGCGGGTCGTATAGTGCAGATGTCTTGCAATCATATTATTATTATAAACCGCGATTAGCTCAACAATGAATATAACGGACGCCAGAATGCCTCTCACTGTGTAACAAACAATGGCCAAGTGTTAAAGTACGTCAAAAATCACTGTAACTAATCAAGGCTACCTAACCAAGCAAGTAGGGTGCCGAAATATAGTAAAGTAATCATCGTAGTTGCCTGTCTATTTACTCGCTATATGATGGAGCGACTCCGTACTGCGTATGATGGTAATGATGACGATGAGTTTGTTGACGAACTGACGACGCATCTACTACGACCAGTGGTGTGGATAGTGGCAGATATCGGCACTTATATCGCACTATTACTAATTTGTATTTACACGTTCCCAAGGACCCATATGTCGTGTTTCCACCGTTAATGATTGATTGCACTATATATATATATATATATATATATATATAATGATTGATTACATTATATATATATATATATATATATACAATTGTTTCCTACTATTACGGTAGGGGAAAGGCGCCACTGGAAGTAGCATCTGCTGAAGTGTGCAAACATTGTGTACCTGTCATACCGGCATGCAGTGTGTTGTTTCTCGTCCGTGTGTCTGTCTGTCTGTTTGGCTGTCACACGCTTTGGTGGTGTTCGTACTGTCACTATTAGCATTGATGTTGCCACTGCTGCTGCGGCAACAGTCCTCTCCCACAATCGCTTCACTCACCACCAGACGCGACGCGCGCGTATGCGGCTTTTCCGATCGCCACATCCCAGCTGCGACCCCAGCTGCGAGTTATTTGTCGTCGACCACGGCGGTTCGTGGAATGAACGGCACCAGACACCGCTGGAGCGGTACAGAGCGTAGGACATCCGTACATCCGTGTAAAGCCGTGCGACTTCGGGGACGCACGCGGGTCGTCCGTCGTTGTGCGTTCTACCAAGCGTTCCACACCGAACCTGTCGCTAGTCGTCCAAGCAAACACAATAAAAGACAGCGCACTGCCTGTTTGCTGGATGGATGACTAAGGTATGATGCTTGTTCGCTGGATGATGGTTAAGTTAAGATGGTTATGGCTTGTCCAATGCATGTCAGTCACTTAGTCAGTCAGAACTCAATCCGAGTGAACCACCCAATTATGTATCCACCATAATTCGTGTCCTGCGTGGTCAGGGTTCCTCTCTCCGGTGGCTTCCCGATCGTCTTTCCTCCGTCGCTTCCATTCCGGCGGTCGTCGTCCCTGAAGACCGTCGTGAAGAACGTCTTTGTCTGCGCCAAAACTCGTTGTCGCAAGAGCACGAAGACTCGTCCCGCAGAGGTGTCATTTGAGCGACCATTGTCTCTCTTTTGGCCGCCGACGGTTTGCGGTTGTGAGCTCCAGTGACCTTGGTGCCAGCGGCAGTACGATTAGTAGTACTAGTAGTGGTTGTGGTGGTGATTGTCCATTGGACCGATAGTACGGTGTGGTTGTGGTGGTTGTCCGTAGGACCACGGTGTGATGGTACGGTGTGGTTGTGTTCATTGTGACCGGTGTTGGTGTTGTGCTGTGCTGAAGAAGCTAGCTAAAACACCGAGGGCTATCAGGAAGCTACAGCGACAGCCAGAACGACCGCACCAGGAACGGCGGCAATTGCAGCCGTACAGCAGCAAGCAAGCCCGCCGTACCGTCACGATCACATTGCCTTCGTAATCGTCAGCAGAGGCAGGGGTTTCCAAACCCCAACCCCCTGCATAATCGGTAACCACCGCCACTACCGTCACCACCACCAGCGACAGCGAAGCTGCCGGTGTCGCCGCTGTCGTCATAGTAGCAGTTGTTGTTGTTGCTGCTGCTATTGCTGCTGTTGCTGCTGCTCCATCGTACTGAGTCGAATGGACCAAGTTGCGTGAGCTAACCAGTGAATGCATTATTGCTTGACTTGTCCACCGTTGCAGCTACGCCAGTTGCGCCGTAGTTGGCTCCACCAGTCACGACAGCCCTATGATAGCACCGACGAGCGCAACGAAAAACTGTTTGCCACCACGTCGGGAGTTGTCGTTGTTGCTGTTGTAGTTGGTGTTATTGTTGTTGTTGTCCTTGTTGCTCTTGTTGTTGCTGTCGTTGTTGTTGTTGTCGTTGCCGTTGTCAGCGGCTTGAAGGGCCCGTCAAATCCGGACAGCCGTGGCCACGCATGTAGCGACATTGCCGGCGACCATAGCGCAAGACGGCCGTTCTAATGCGACCACCATCACATCGGTTCTTCGCGTACGTCGAAGCTTCCACGGGAAAAGCCAGTTACAACCACCTACCTGCTTGCCTGCCTGGCAGTGCTAGCCGACGTTCAACGACTTCTGCGTTATCTTTTTCTCTTCGCCTTTTGTTTTTTTTGGCTCTACAAAGCATAGGTCGTTATTCGCACTCTACTACGTCTAGACGGATCATCGACTGAACCCACCCCTCTATGGATTATTAATTGTTGGTTAGTTCACACTAAACTGCCGCCACTTTATCGCCACGCTTGTTAAGACGGGGACACGTCTTTGGCTTTGTAAGCTGGTCCAGCCAAGCACCATCTAAATGTACGTAAGGAACATTACAAAACAATTACAGGTGGTGCTACTGCCGCGGCTGCGCAAGCATTATTGCATCAACGCTTTATTCCTGGCGCGCTCTTAGGTGAACTCGTCGTAGGTCGGGTTCTCAGCAAAGCGATTCGATTTAATCATCAGCGCAGATACCATTACTGGTCCCGTAGCTTACCAGAGGTTAATTTAGCTGTATTCGAGCCGAACTTTGCTCTTTTCAGCCACGGCTGCTGTGCGAGGTCGCGTAGCAACACACATACAGACGCGTACTTACACACAAAACACGCCCGCACGCATGTATCTGAACTTATTAACATGAAGTTGAAGTTTTTAATGAAAGCTGGGCATATATATATATATATATATATATATATATTTATATATAATTTATCGAATTAACCAGTGTTTGGTTTATACATATTTGCATTATAATTTTACTGCATCACTTTCTTTAGCGGTATCGCTCTTGTACACTGTTGTAAGGTGATACAGATCACACGATTCGCCACATACCTCGCATTTGCACTAAGTCTTAATTTCGTCAAATCCATTTTTTGTATATAACGTCATATGAAGATCATGTATTGCAAACCCGGTAACGCATAACTTTTTTAACAACATTTTATAACTCTTCAATAGTTAGTGGTCATCGCTCAAATCTCTTAAAAACGCTAATTAACATCCGCAAACGTTTATTCCCACTTAGCAAGATTATTGTCGAAGGCCTCCCTTATCGGTAAAGCATAAATCTCTCTAAGGTTATCCACAAACAGTGGTGTCAAGGCCAACATATAGATAAGCCAATTGCGGTTAGTGCGGTAAACTATTAGCACTCATTTAGAACAAAAAACTGGCCTTAATTTTTAGAGTACTAGTAACTTCACTTTGTATAAGTGGGCCCTATGACTTGTATACCAAAAAAAATTGTTGGTGCAATCTTCAAATTCAGAAGGCTGACAACTGCGTCGAGCGACAACCGAAGGGACTCGAGGACTTTATAAAATGACAGAAGGCCCTTGCAAGCTTTCTCCTCAATATGTTTGATAAAATGTACTCACTGGGAAGTGGCGCCGCTGGATTTTGTCCGGTTGATTGCGTACCAATATTGGTAACAATAACGGGTTGAAGTTATTGCTTGTGTGATCCCTGTACTATGATTAATTGTGTGCCGGCTGCTGCAGACCATCGTTGCCTACCACTTGTCCCACATCAGATCAATAGTCTTGTGTTAGTCCAGCCTAAACCCCATCACTAAGTTTTGTACCTACAGCTGTCATCCTACCGTTCTTTACTGTCAACAAAGATGCTTTCAATGCAATTCTACGCACACACACATATATATATATATATATATATATATACATATATATATATACATATATATATATATATATACATATATATATATATATATATATATATATATATACATATATATATATACATATATATATATATATATACATATATATATATACATATATATATATATATATATATATACATATATATATATATATATATATATATATATATATATATATTCATACTAACGTGGATTGTGAACTTAGCCCTATTAATACAGTATTGTGTTTTCTGCCCACTAAAAACATAATCGTAACACTACAAATAATTTCCACGACCTGTATAAGCGTTACTGGCGGTATTTTTGATCTTAGTCAAAATGGTCAATGTTTTCCGAGTTGCAGAGCTAATTGGAATATGAAGAAAAACAGCAGCTGGTTGTATTGTTCGGAACAGCACCCGTCAGACACATTGACTGACACACGTACAGAGGAGCATAACAGATTAGACCTCAGACCTTCGGTTGCAGTATAACATAGCATTTTTTGTCTATTAGTGGTTATTCTTTAATCGTATATATATATATATATATATATATATATATATATATATATATATATATATATATATATATATATATATATACATCTTACTAAAACACATTTTGTGAATTGTGCACCTTTCGGGCCTTTTGCAGGTCGATCAACAAATCTCATACGCCATCAGCAGCTGTCAACAAATCAATAATGCGACGACTGTGGCCAAACTAATAGCAGCGTTAGTGCGGCACAGCCACGCGCGACAGAAACAGGCAAATATAGCGAACAAGTCTTGCCAACGCATGGCCATAGCTGCAATAAACCAACTTTGCCGATAGCAAACTGTTGGTCGCAGCAGCAGCAACAACAACAGACGACGACGACGACGACAACAACAACAATAATAGTCGTATTTGTTGTTGTAGGAGCCACAGCCCGACGTGTTAACCACACAAGCAAGACAGCGAAGACAAGCTTTACGGCGAGCTAACCCGGCGCCCTGGTTCACGGTGGCGAGTGGCTCAAGAGATCGAGCGCACGAAGTTTCGCACACGACGGAGATTCGTGCTCGCTCAGGCCGACACAATGGATACGGTAGCTCAACTGCCCGTGCCGGAGGCGCTGTCCGCCACCGGCTACGAGGCCTCAGCAATTGCGGACGCAGGCAACGGGGCCATTGGCAGTCTATCGCCGCTGCTGTTAATGCTTAGTGGCAGTTTCGTGCTCATCGTGATTGTGGTCGCCGGCCTCTGCAAGCTGTATGCCGTCGCCACCGAGGGTCGCTACGTCTGTCGTAAGGACCTCACCGGCAAGGTCATCATTATTACGGGCTCCAACACAGGTGAGCTTCACAAGACATACATTCCACGCTCCCGACTACTCGATACAAGTATCCCTCGAGGGGAGCGAGGGGAGGTTATTGATACTGATAACCTCCCCTCGCTCTCCCGAATACAAAGAGAGGTTCCTGTAGATCTGAGAACTTCTGCGTAGCGCTGTGTGTGTGTGTGTGTGTGTGTGGGTGTGGTCGTGTTTATGTTGTAGTACCTGTGTTTATGTTGTAGTACCTGTTTCACTTGTTTTCGTGAAAGGCGTAAATAGTTGACGATCGGTCATTCTAGCATTATTGGCCTTCATCGGGTGATATGCCAGTGTAGGCTATAAAATATATGCTCACCCAATATACCTATAATTTTAGATTTTCTTTAACCGGCCTTCTATCTTTGTGGTTGTCACTGTTTTGTTTAGAAAGAGTGTGCAACTCGAGGGAGAAATGTGCGTCAAAGTGTTAATAACAGTGCTGCACTGCAACAAACGTGACTCTGTGCATATTTCGAGTAGTAACAATAGTGACACTAATATTTGGTTGGCGCCCATTGGCAAAAAGTATCTGGGCCAAACTGGTGTAGCGTCGTTTGTGTCTGACGCTTCAACATGTTGATTTACCGACACAAGCGTAAACGCGAAACGATACTGTTTCATCTTTACGATTTCCCTCTCTTAGAAGACATTAGGTATCTTTACGTATTTCCTCTCTTAGAAGAAATTAGGGGACATTGGGGTGTGCTTCCGTTTGTTAGACAAATGTTTGCTTAGTTGTACTTTTTTGCCTAGAGACGGGGCGACATTTTTCTTATCTCCATGATGTTGCGCTTGATAAGTGTGTTCATCAGGGCCGATATATATATATATATATATATATTGAGCGGTCATTTATCTAGACTGCTCATCGTGTGAACTTGGGTCGTGCAAACTTATATCTGATGTCGCTCACATCTCTTTTACATACACTGTTCCTGATACACTGTTCACTTCGGGCCGATGATATCTCTTGCACCAGACTTTATGAAAATTATTTACCGATTAGACATATGTGGATGGTAATGCACCATCTCTTTAGGAGTGGCCGGTCTGGGTCTCGAACCCAGGCCTCCCGAATGCAAGGCAAAGGCTTTTGCCACTAAGCCATCTTGCTCGGTCTAAGCCATTCGCCTGCGCCTCGCGACCGGAGGAGACACATAGGTGCGCGGGTTCGAGTCTCACCGTTGCACATTTGTATTTATGAGGGTCCTTCTATGAAGCAATGCGACAAGCAGTTCCGTACACGGTAAATCTTGGCTGGGGGTCGGTTCAAAAAGTATTTAATGGACAATATACAGCGGATCGAGGATCAATGTGTAGAGCCCCATAACCCGCTTTAAAAATATCCGTCTGTACTGGGTCTAACAATTTTATTTGAGCTACGCGCATATACTTCCAGATGGCCTGGAAGTATAGGAGGTCATTGAAGCCAAGCTAGGATATTTCGAAGTAAATAATTGAGGAGGACCGGAAAAATAGAGACGATGTATATATAAAGATGCTTCCACATGGACATATACCTAACAAACATACAAATCTAATATCGCGGCTGTGAATGGAAGGACCAGTATATATATATATATATATATATATATATATATATATATATATATATATATATGTTTTCTTAAACCTATTATAATAAATGTATTATTTAATTTTAGGGTTACAGCGAAATGTGATTAACTAACTACACAAGGGCTTGTGAGGAGCGCTACCAGTCGAGCTTATCCTCGAAGCAGCTCCTCATTGTGTCCATTATTGCTGCTGCATTGCCCCGCTGAATAGCCGCTGAAGTGAGCCGCAGAGAAGGGTGCAGATTTCTTCTCGAGTTGGAACAGCACCCTTATAATTAAATTCGTTGGAAAATGTCTTGGACATGTCCCGAATTGCTTTCAGAATTAAACAGGTGCCCTAGCCATATAATCCACTACCAGAGAGTGACTGCAATACGCTTTGCAATAACAATGAAGCCGAAATTGACTAAACCCGGAAAGAGTTCTTGTTGCTGGAGGAAGCTTACCAGTGCTACCCAATAGAGACTGGTTGATTAGGTTAACTGCAGAACTGGTAAAACGCTCTTCTGATTGTCATTCCGAAAAGAAAAACAACCATAGAAAGCCAAGTTTTTGGGAAAATAATTGCCAAAAAGCTATGACGGCACAACTGTTTCCGTTCCTCCAGGTCCATTGCGTGATACCTGATAAATGATACGGCTTCCATTCAGACACGTCTACCCTCACGGCGCGCAGTATTTTGGTGGAAAATTAGCCTAGACAAGGTGCTTCCTAGTCTTGAACTGATATGCGCCATATTCAGTTCAGTGGCATTTAGTTAGCTTGATGATAATGTAACAGAATGGGGCTCGTTCGAATTAACCCTCGGAGTCTCCCAGGGGGAGATCTCTTATGCTGTCCCATTGAGAGAGTTTTATGATTTGCATAAACGAGTCCACTTTTGCTACTTGCTGCTACAATCACTTAATAATATACTAAACCAGTGCCCAGATAGCGCAGTATTCTGTTCATTCTACAGCTGTGGCTTGTTTGGTACCCATCGACGATTTAGTGGCATGGGATGTTGTGAGGTGGTTGCGCACCTAAGCCAACTCACCACAGCCTATTTCATTGTTGAGTTTGCGGTTTTAGGAAACAATTATGTCACATTATGAACCATTCTACATATAGGTGTTATATATATGTACGCATAATTGACAAGCCAGCTAAAGGCGAGCTGAATTAGTGAAATCATACATACAAGCTGATGTGTCAACCAGCACACAATAATGCACACGCACATGTATACGTGAGAGCTATATATATATATATATATATATATATATTTAGGATGTTGGATGATTGACGGAATGGATCGAGTTGTTTGCTGGGGAAACTGACATACCAGCATGCTCGGAAGTAAATTCGACGTCGTCCGAAAGGCATCCAACGTAGCTAGCGAACAAACAATAGTTATTTGGTTGATGTATTTAATTGATATTTTATTTGCTTGACAAGTGTGTGTGTATACATATCACTGGTAGCCATGCCATATTGTTCAGAATTATATAGATCTCCTTCTCTGGGTTGCAATTTCTATTTATCACGCCAAAAAAACAGGCCCTGTAGAAGTCCGTTTCAAATACTATGTTGGAATTTTCTTCAAATTATTTGTAGGCTTCTAAGGTTTATGTACTGAACGGTATCTCGTCCAGTAGTAGTTTTCTACTTATGTGCGTTTGCGTTATATCTTCATTGCAAGCGTCGCCGGTGCGTTTTTGGCAAGCCCAACACGCGATTTACGAAGTCAGATTTTTTATTATCTATGTTTTTTTTTTGTATTTGGCATTGTGAAATAAGGAACCATTGCGTGAAGACAATATTTTACTATAGGTACAATTTGTGTCCTAAATAAATTGAAAGCGATTTTTAGTTGTATGTCAGTATTGTCTCCCACTAGAGTCATGGTCACGGTGTCCTTGCTACGCATTTCTTCTTAATGCCTGGTGAATGGCAGTCTGTGAAGTGACAGGGGTGTCACTGTTATTAGTAGATAGCGAAAGTGATTGACGAGATCAATATTTACTCCCTCAATCATAATGTACAGACCGTCTGCGGCGTACGATCCGCCTCGACTAAATTGTAGTACCTTTGTTTTGACGATGTTGATTGTCAGTTGGTTTTCTTGGCACCAGTTTGAGGCTTATCGTAGATAAAACTGCAGCTGGTTTCATATCTTTGCGAAAGCTTCTAAGTCGTTGGGTGTATGGCTTCTACGTTTCTGAGGGCGTCCGCCAAGCTAGCTAAATATTGCACAATATGAAGGAGAATGAACTTGCAGAGTCATCCTGAACGACTCCAATTCCCGGTGCTATTGCCCTTTGACATAATGACGCCCATTCTTGATAGTAATTAATTTCATTTGCAGCATATTGCGTATTTGATTATACACAGTTACCTCTACAAGAAATCGGATGCGAAGTACTTCAAGGAGTTTGTCTCTTCTATTTCAGTCAAATTCAGTTTTAAAATCGATAAATGCGGCATGTGCGATTTGTCTTTGATCTTAGCGACTTTTTGCGAAGCCTAAATGAAAGGTAACCGCGTAAGACGTAGATCGTCGCCTTAGGAGTTCATATTGTTTGCGAGATAAATCTGAGCCTACGGCGTTGTATAAGCGCCCCACAGCGAGTGAGGTTTAACGTTTTTAAACGTTAGGGTAATTCTAAGTCGCTAGTTAGGGTAATTCCGCGGCAGCTTGATTGGGTCGGTTCCCTCACTCTTATTTTTGTAAATATGCTGCAGGAAACTTTCATTCTACATTTTTCCGGTATCTTATCGCTTCGTAGACATGCGTGGGGACAGTTTGGTCAATGTGGGCATAGAATATTTATATTTCGTTTAATAATGAATATTAATATCCCAATGAATAGTGATAATCGAAGTAGCAGTATTGTCACGAATACTACAATATAGAGGCGAGCACATAGAGTCATAGGCAAGATTGCGTTCGCTGTTTGAGGGATGCTTGTTGCAGCACATCGATCCGTCTATCGAAGCCAGCGTATTTCGATCAATCCTGAGCAGGTTTGCCCCGAATTGCATCCGTATCAAGGCAGTACGGGCACGTGTTACAAGCTGCGGGCGCAGCGACCGTGACGAAGCTAGATATTCGTCGCTGGTCGTCGTTTATTCATTAATCACCCAGAAAATCAACCCACTTTTCTCTCACTCATACATGTGTCGCGTGTAAGACATTAACTGTTTTGACAGCGTGTATGGTTCAATAGGGGGGAAACAAGGACGAAACAGCTGTTCAGTGCCGTATGCGACGACCTGAACAACAGCCGCAACAACAACAGCAACATCAAAAATGATGATAAGAAGAACAAATTGTGATAAAACGCATATAATGTTTGTTCAAGATAGCAGTAAGAACAAACTTAAGGAATGGTAACAAACAACAACAACAACAACAACAACGACGACGACGACGATACCGGCACCAGGAATAATCACAAATACATTAACAACAGCAGCAGCAACAACAACAATGATGATAGGAATAGCTACAGCAACGTTCTTAATCATTGCTCTTGACTATGTCGCAACCGCAGCTGTAACCCTAGGAGCGGCAACAGCAGGAAGAACAACAACAACAACAACAGCATAGCCATGTTTCGTTAGACACTCGCGCTGAACTTTACTTTCGTCGTTTTCACTCGCCTGATGGTGGGGGTGCTTGTTGCCAATTTCAACCGGCCCGGCAGGACGACAAAAGAGGCACAATTCCGTCTTCGATGGCGTATGCCGAATGCTGCGAACGCCATCGAACAGCTAGCTGATGGCGCCGATCGAAGCCGGCGAAGGGCTCAAGGCAGACAGTGGCCCCTCCTGTCCACGTTCCCTGGCACTGCTTGTAACGCTTCGCCGACACGCAAAACGCCGATGACGAACTAATCGACAAGCCGCAACACTCAATGCGTGCCTTGTCCTGCCGTGCCGCAGCTGCAGCTGATATCTGGCCTGGTGTTGGTGTAGCTGCATGAGTAGCTTAAGCAGGCTATTCGGCCAAAAGCACCTTCTTATTCCAGCTCGCTGTTTCGCTCATCGCTCATTGCCTTCGTATCTCCCCCCTTTTCTTCAAATCGGGTTCTTTCAACTATACACCAGCTTCGCTCTGATCAACTATACACCAGCTTCGCTCTGACTATGTACAGCAAAGATTAGATAGCACAAAAATACAGTCACCAACGACAACGGAGTCATTTGAAGCAATGTCGTATGTCGAAAGAGAGATTTAATTCCTTCTTCAAGAAGCTCAAGGGCGCCTCTTCTGTAGCGAGTGAGTGAGCGGGCGAACCGACCCAGCCGGGTGAGTGGGGGGTGGTGGTACGCCAGCGGGGGTTGACCGGCCTGCGGTCACCGGGAGAGGCAGCCGGCCGGCCAGCCAGCCAGCCAGGACATGAAGCGGGGTTTGTATGTCGGTTTGAACATCGACGACGAAGAGCTTAATTAACTGTCATTACTAGCCGGCGAGGGTGCGGGGATGCGGGGGGGGGGGGGGGGCAACAGCAGTCGTCAGCACCTGTTGTCAACTGCCTGCTGTAGCGTTGAAGGAGACCGTCCGCTCAGCGAGCGGCGTGGCACTGCTGCCGTCTGCTGGTCCTCCTAATTAGTATGGGGAGGGGCGACCGCGAGACCAACGGGCGCGCGGTTTGCTCGAACAGCACACGAAATGGATACTGGTAGTCGCAGAAGACAAGGACAAGAACGTGATCATAATCATGCGCGTAGCGGCGTTCGACGTGTCATTGACTTCTTGGGTGACCTGTTGATCGCAGAAATGTGATCTGCCTCTGGCTGGATGACTGCAATGAATGCGCCGACGCGCGCTGGCAGCAGCCTCGCCTTGGCTCTATCTCGCTTGGTTCGCCTCAGTGGCGTGAATCGCGTAAAACGCTTAGTCATTACGACTAGATCGTATAACCGGACCTCCAACCCTTTAACTCAAGGAGGCTAATCGAGGACCAGCTCGAATTTAGTTTGATGATGTGTGAATCAAATGGCCGCGTATAGACGAAATTGATCGTCGTCAACGATCGACCTATACTTGCTGGTTGTTAATGCCAATTAGGGCAATTTATATTCAGTTATAGACCAATTAAGACCGACTCTAGTTGGGTGCACCACATAATATATATACATATATATATATATAAACCAGTTTTTGGTTTATACACATTCGTATTACAGCTTTCATATATCACTTTCGCCAGCGATATCGCTGTTGTACACTGTTGGAGGTGACACAGATCACACGATTCTCCACATTCGCTTGCATTCGTACTCGGTTGATATTTCACGAAACCCATTTTGTGTATATTACTTCATATGCAATTCATGTATTGCAAACCCGGTAACAATTTATTTTTACCACATGGACCCTTCCAGTAGTTACTGGTCATCGTTCTAGATACTTTCTGGGCTGACTCTCAGCCAAGATTTAACGTCCATGGGACTGCTTATCGCATTGCTTCATTGACGAACTCCCATAAATACAAATTGTCATCGTTTCAGTCTCTCAAAAACGTCAGTTAACATGCACAAACTTATCTTCCTATTCAGCAAAGATGATTTTCAAAGGCCTCTATTCTCGGTAAAGCGTAAGTCGTTCTGAGGTCCTCGACAACAAGTGGTGTCGAGGCTAACAGATACACAAGCTGGTCGCGGCTAGTGCGGTGGACTACTAGTATTATTTTTAGAAAGATACTTCAATTTTGTTGAATATCTTCAAGTTCGTTTTCGATAAATTGTGCCATATGACCTGTAACTCGTAAACAATCGTCGGTGCAATCTTTAAATTAAACATGTTGAAAGCGACTATGACAATCGATGAGGCTCTATGATACCATGAAATAACACAATGCCCTGCGAGCTCTTTCTTCAATATGTTTGGTAATTTAATCCTTGCGTTGATAAGACTATTTTAAAATATTAAAAATGCTGAACAAAATACATTGGTGCTGAACATCCGGCCAAGGTAATCAGCATACGCAAGTGTATATATATATATATATATATATATATATATATATGTATGTATATATTTATCCACATACTGTTTTGTGGAGTCTGTGGGAGGCTTCTGAAGTCTGACTCCAGGTTAGCACGTTCGTGCGTCATTACAACGGTTTCAACGTGTTTGTTGATAATTGCGCAGCGGGCCATGGTAGACGCATGACGGCGGGGCTCTCTGACGCTGCTACCTTCGGCAGTGGACGCAGTTGCGTTATTCTGGCCGTGTTTTTATTTTAAGTGAGAAAAGGAGGAACAAATGTATGTATATATATATATATATATATGCCGTCACAATATGCGCTTTTATTTGAGAGAGGAGCAAACAATGGGGCAGTATCCGCCTGCGTGAGTCCAAGACGACCTCTCTCCTTCTCTATCCATTACGTAAGGTGCCAAAGAGCTGTTGCTCAGTGTTACTACTCCGAAAACCATTTTTTAAACGACTCGGATCAGCGAGGGAACTTGTTGCATCCGGGTTAGCTAATGATATTTCCTTAAAATACACACAATACCATATATATATATATATATATATATATATATATATAATTTATCCCTGTTTCCGAATTGCAAGACGAGCACGGTAGGCACTAAGCAGTCACCGGTCTTGTATTAAAAAAATGTAACATGCTACCGAGGACTGTCTAATGATGTAGGATAATGCAACACTGACGCATCAGCTACAGCGACATCTGAGACACCGCCTACGCTGAAGGTTAACTTCGAGAATTACTCATTATTAACACCCGAAAGTGTTAAATGTGTTTATATTACATCAAAGGGATTTTTACAGTCGGACATACCGCGGCGTGGTATCACATTTGCTCCAGCACTGCCTGCATTGACATCGATCCTGTGCTTCATGAAAGCATTCACGTTACACAGAACGTCATGAAACCCGCTGGCTGCAAAAGCCGTATTTAAATGTCGAGCTCTCACTACGCTAGCCCGCCTTTCAGTGCTTCTCATTACTACTTTCCATAAATTCCTATGTCCACTTATTTTCGTTTCCATGTTTATAGGCAACCCTATTCCTGCACGTATCCGATAGCGCAAAACGCCTCTTTAGAAATATTCATCCCGTCAGATAGGGGGTATTTGAGGATTATGGAGTGTCTACATGAGAACATTGAGGAATTATGGAGTATTTATAAATCATTCTAATCTGTTTTTTAATGCATTATGACTTTTGGACGTTTTTATTATACATTTTAAAGTAAATAAATACATTTTAATAAATAAATGCTTTTAATAATATAATTTAAGTTAAATTGAATAATTTAAATAAATATTTTAAGGTAAATACATAAACAAAATATCTTTAATATGTTTAGTTTTTTAAATGTATACAATTATATGTTTAATAAACGAAATTATTATTGTATACTTATAGCCAAGATAGATAACGGTTATCAGACGTCGGAGATGAATGAAACTTGGTTCAAGGCGGCGCACAGATCTGGTGCTTTTCTGTTTAGCCCAGAATGTGCACCAGCCACCACACGTGTTATCGATTCTATCATTCAATTAATGGACAACAGTATATCTTAATATAAATATGCACATATTATTTGTAGTTGCCTGCGGATAAATATTGCCAACAGGTTTAGAATCAGGAGTTTGTAAGCGCGATAAGGCGACATTTTCTTGCGTATATATATATATATATATATATATATATATATATATATATATACGTGTTATCTATATGTAAAATTTGTTTAAATGACGGAATCAGTGTTGAAGTCTAATCCACGCAAATTATTAATATCTGCACATTATATATATATATATATATATATATATATAAAATAAATGTTTTCCTCTATACTTCACTTACGTAAGCGGCGTGACTTGTTTCTATGTGTTCTGTCAGTTCTTTGCTTGGCTGTGCAGCCTTTGTCTCGCCTCATTCCTATGAGACGTATTTGGTTCTCTCGCTTACACTCTAACTGTGACACCTAATTATCTGGTAGTCGCGTTACTCGACCATCTGATTATTGTCTGTAACATCTTTAATTAGTCACCACTTTTCCGCCTTCACATCATTTTTGGCAGCAATTAGTAAGAGAAGGAGAAGTGTCCGTCGTCGACCGGCCGCCAGGACAACATCCGGTCTCAGGGTTCCAACAATCACAGCTCATTCAATCATCATCAACATAAATCTAGATTGTGTACTTCATGGCGTCTGCCAGTTCGTCACATCATTGCCTGTTTCCATGTGAGCAATGCATATTCATTTATCATCATTGTTGGTTGTTCCCTCGCTGTCACTGTAGCGTTTACATTACTATTGTTATTATTTGTTGGTTGTTCTTTCCCTCTCGCTCTGTTAATTGGATCAGACGTACTAATGGAAAGCAATGAACAAGGCCCGAGGCATCACCAAGGCCTGTACCAAGATGTAGTCATCACCACTCGCGTCGACAACAGCAGCAACAGCCTGTCTCAAGTGCTGTAGCGCGCGCTGTGATGGCAGTAAACACTTCAGCCGCTTCAGGCGCCGAGATATTATTATGCGGTAATCGTATAAAAATCTAAACAATCACACAGGCAGCCAACAACATCTACCTCTCCTAGTTTCTTTAACCACTCACAATTCTACAGCGTAGCATAATCTATTACGCATTCAAGGCAACGTAAACGGCACCGAAAATCATACAGAAAGAGAGGTTAATTAAATACACAATATATATATATATATATATATATATATATATATATATATATATATATATATATATATGCGTAGCTAAAGATTAAATATAAGTCTCAAATGTGTACTGGACTTTTATGCAACACAAACCAAGGTACGTTACTATGTTATCAGCTGTCGCCAGGCGTTCCGAATGTAAAGCTATGCACTGGGCGAAGCTTTGACGTCGGCACGCGGTTAAGTCGCCTCTGATACGAAAAGGTGTGTTTCATTAATGACCATTTTTGTACGGTGTGCGGTCCAGTAACGCGACAGGTCTGCTTTCTCAATTTCTTGTCACAAGAACATTGCCTTGTAAATTAGCGATGATCCAGGGAACGGGCTATTGGCGGACGTAGACCTTTAGACCATTACGTCGGAAACCATCTGTCGGCCTATAGTATTTAGTGCTTCATCTCTCTTGACGATGTACTTTGGTTGTTGCATTTGGTCATGGGCTCGCTGTTGCCATTGCTACCACGTTTTCGTTGGGTGTATTGCCGTTCTTCAAAATAGATGTCATATCTGCTATAGGTGATTGTAAGCAATTAGGTTGACGCAAAAGTTTTTGCCGTTTTGGTAACTACTCATTGCTAGGCAATATCAACGTAGGGAAAGGTGATGCATTTTTGCTAGAACGGTCACTAATGCATCAGCCGGTAGACTCCGCCGCGGCGCAAAGAGTGTACGAGTAGTTGCTTTCTGAGAAGGTTCTATGAGTTCCGAAAGGTTCTACGAGTTCCGAAAAAAAATATTCCAACGCTACTATAGATTGTCGAAACATCTCCACTATTTTCGGGGAAGTCTCAATCAACGCACGGACCTGTCGAAAATGGTTTGCCGAGTTTCATAGTGGAGATTTTAACCTGGAAGATGAACCAAGTTCCGGTCGACCCTATTTACTGGAACAGAACGCTTTGCGCCACCGCCATGCTTCGTTATTGGATATTTTGGTAACCTGCGATAAAAATGGGTCTTCTACGAGAATGTTAGCAGGCAAGGATTCTGGTCCGAGGGCGGATGCGGTTTCCAGGGCTAACCCAACCGAAATGTCCGCTTAAATAAGGCTATGTTGTGTTATTGGTGCGATATCAGAGGCACCGATTGCTTTGAACCTCTGTCAAGGGACCAGACGATCAACACGGATCTCTACTGCCAATAACTCCGAGTTCAAGAAAAAATTACCTAAACGCATCCACAACTCGTGAACGGGAAAGGGGTCATCTTTCGCCGAGACAACGCGCGACCCCATGTGAGTAACACCAGCCTTCAAAAATTGGCGACCTGGGCTGGGAACTTATTGAGCACTCACCATACTCTTCGGACATTGCACTCTTAGACAATCACCTATTTCTTTAGGTCTCTCCGAAACGTTTGACTAAAAAATTCAGGTCTTTCAAGAAAAAGAAAGGTCTTTCATGGAAAGCTCTAAATGAGATGCAATACTTCCCCTTCATCAGAAAAAAGGCTTTTACAAAAAGAGAAGGCTGATTAATTGTTGGCAAGATGTCATTGAAAGAGGTGGAGACTATTTTTCGATTTAGCTGAGAAACGGCGAGAACTTTTGCATCAACTCAGTACTTATGAACGAGACTCACAGAAATTCAATATATCTGGCTAAAATATTTAGTATTGAAAAGCCTATACGCGCATATATGTACATATATTTTTTTCTGTGCTTCTGTTTGGATGACGGCGCATTGTCGATTTTTTAGACCCGAACGGTTGACGGGGTTGTCCAACGTCCTGATCGACATCGGCTACCTTGATACGATAAACGTTCACGGCGCGATGTTTGTATGACCTAATTGTGCGGCTGCGATTTACGCGAATTGCCTCTGCCCAGCGAGCCCTCACTAGCTGTAGTGAATGACAATAACGCCAGCAACAGGCACACACAGTTAGATCTAATAGTGTGAATAATTAAAATGACAGTTCGGATCGCCACTGACGACAAATGTGCCTGTCGACGGGAAGTTTTAAATTATGAACAACATTTTATTGTGGCATCTACCTAGTTAAACGAAGCTTTTATTTTCGTGTGAGGCAAGCGTTTTGGAAAAGCGCCTTTTTTCTGTCTTGTTGCCGCTTGTAAGAGCTCTGTAAGTCAAGTGTCGAATAGCAGTATGAACTTGTTGTTGTATATGTTGTTGTAGTCTCGACGATCTGGGATGATTTATAGTAATGATGAATTGAAGCGCCTAAATATTGCCGTTGATACCATAGATAGCAGTAGAAAATGTACAACGTCATCGTAAAGTTGCCGATATTGCTACTGTAAAGAATGCGTATCAAACGGTGTGACAAACTGAATGTACAAGCGGAGCTAGTGGCGCGATATTGTCTCGATTGGCAGCAATCGAGCTTATATTAAGAGAGATTAACTTCAAAATCTCTAGACTTAAGTTAATGCACAAACAGGAAGCAAATACGCCAATAAGGTTGAGTCAGGATTGCGTTGTGCCCCGTTATACACCTTTAAACCATAATAGGCGAACGCAAATGCACATAAACGTAAAAGGAAAGGAAGAAGGCAAGCTTAGCTCTGGAAGTTAATTTTTATATTAAATATATTTTTTTTATATCAGAGGCGCTTAGAGCGGCAGCACAAGCGGTATATAAATATGCTGAGATATTTCAGGTTTCCCCAACAGCCATTGTGGCAGCATGGTCATTGATTCTCAGCGGTTTGTCATATATTCTTAATGAGCATTGATCAACGAACATTCGATCAACAACAGGGGCGTCACTCCGGTGGATGACAAGCATGAATAGCGCACTAGCCCCCTAAACAACGCCGCCACTACTTAATATAGATATACATATACATATATATATATATATATATATATATATATATATATATATATATATATATATATATATATATATAACTTAAGTTTGGGATGTAATCGTGTTCGACGCCCTAGCCCTTTCTATGGTCGGTGGCGGCGCATCTGAGGCTGGTTGCAGAGCTCAGTTTGCGGGGGCCAGTAAGCTAAGAAAAGACTCACCAATCCGATATCCCCACGAATTCTGCCCTCTCACGTTTAAAATCTCGGGTGCTCCTGACGTTTGGACCAGGCAGTTAATGCATAAGTCGGCACTTTGTTGAACCTGTCATCCGGTCATAGCAAATTGTCGTCCCTCTTTAAACAACGTCTAGATCTCGGAGTTCAACAGACACACGGCTACGCAACGTGTGGGTCTCGCCTGGCCTAAACGAAACACGTGCTAGTCACTATAAACACCCGCTAGGCACATCGGCATAGATGGTCTTTCGTTATACGTGGACCATTTATAGTGTATATTACAGAGAAAAAACCTTCATATATATATATATATATATATATATTTTTTTTTTTAAATAATATTATGTTATAATTGACTAATCGATAATTTTAAGTAGATTAGTAATTACTAATGATGACATTTGATTTACAGGTTTGGGAAAAACGACAGCGAAGGCGCTTGCCGCCTGTGGCGCCCGTGTGATTTTAGCCTGTCGCAATCGGAAAAAAGCCGAGTCGGCTCGCGAGGAAATTGTAGCGGCTACCGGCAATGAGCAGGTGATATGTCGAACACTCGATCTCGCCTCATTTCGAAGTATTCGGGAGTTCGCCAAGGAGATCCTTGAAACTGAGGAGCGCCTTGATGTCCTCATCAACAACGCCGGACTTTTGAGTTCGTACTACTTAACACTTATTAAATTCAGCTACATACTTGCATGTAATGCTGAAAGACATGTGAGACAAAACGCTTTCTTAGATATAAAATTATAGGAGTTTCTTTGAGACGAGGTTATGCTGCATATAGTATTATTTCAACTTTACCAAGACGCAATCTCCAAACATTTAATATGTATTTGATTTTCGTTTTCGCTTATGCCACGGTACGTTTTTCTGGAACAGCCCCGTCCCGTCACGAACTTACGGAAGACGGCCACGAAGTGTCGATTCAATCCAATCATCTGGGTCATTTTCTACTCACAAATCTTCTTCTGGGTATGTTTCATATATATCTATATATATATATATATATATATATATATATACTTATGTTTTTTTTATAAATAACATATTTATTTTTAAAAGTCGGTGGTTTTGTTTTTGTGTGGTTTATCGTATTTTTTAGGTGATGCGGAGTTCATTTATCCAACTTAGTTTGCGTAGGCAAACAATTTATAGCTCAAACGCTGACTCGTGTGTCTAATGTGCTATTGCAGCTCTGTCTTGAACAACTTGTCTACCGTTATTCGGATTTATATAACCAAAATTGATACTTATGTATACATTTTTAGTTAACGACTACAAGCGTGATAGTGGTATGTACTGAATATTCGCAGCGGTTGCGTCACTAAAGCGATCTCGCTACGTTGATTGCCTTGTCGTAACCCTTTTTGCTTTTACGGTCGTGCTGTTGAAGGTCTGCTCAAGAAAAGCGCGCCGAGTCGCGTTGTTGTCGTCGGCTCTTGCGGACAGTGGTTTGGCAATATGAATCCTTACAAACCTCTCGACTTCAAGCGTTACTGCTTCCCCCTATTCAACTATTGCTCAACCAAGGTGCTCAACATGCTGTTCACCGTTGAACTCGCCAAACGATTGAAGGTACTAACTAAGGCAACGAGTACGCTGGTTTCTACGTATCGATGTTTACGCTACACAATTAGTCTCTACTTAGCTTAATGTCAACAAGTTGACTGTATTTAGGTTACAGTGTAATCGAGATCCTCGGCAGAGGAGGTTCGATTGAGACATTTCGTTCCAGCAAGAAGACACGACAAGGTTCAGTGAGATTTGCCGTTTACTTGGACCTCTCCTCCAAGACTTTACCTAGCGCACTGGTCTCGTAGACTGAGGGTTGTTATAGCGGTTATGTTGGGGCTGTCGGTGACATAGTAGAAGAGCTTTGCCTGACACTATTGTCTCTGTTCACATTAGCATCTTACTTGCAACAGGGCGGATCGACGCTACCTTGCAACGCTCGATTCAATCTATGTTAAGCATATTGACTTCGAATTTCCTAAAATCAAACTATCCAGGTGCTGCTTCATTGTAAAGTAACTAAAGCTTAGTGTAAAACTGTTGGTAATGTTGGACGACTTTTTTAAAATAATGTTTACGATATCTATGCCTGGTGAAAGACTGGCCATTTGCGTTTGTAGTTTAACCGCTTGGTTATTGTATTGCTGCTGCTGGTGTTGTTGTAGGACTCGGGAGTAACGGTAAACTGCGGCCATCCTGGTTTCGTCCATTCGGATTTCGCCACGAACGATTCTTCACTTCAGGCCTGGGTGTTTGCTAAGGTGCTCAAATTCTACGGAAAGGTGAGCCAATGATCGACCACTTGTGACGTCGTGATTGTACCTAGCGCAATTTGAAAGACAACTTCCATCAAAGAAAGAATAAGCCGTCAATCGAGTGAATTAGGCAGAAAAGTTCATATGAGGAGTCAGAAAATTAACCTGTGCAATGAGCTGTCGCGTTGAACTTGATAAGAGAATGGCGGTGAGAAGACCCCAATCGCTTTTGAAGCCGATGACGAAAACCTATTCCACGAGAAGACAACAGGAAATATACTGGAACAATATTAGCTAAACCGCAGTTTTGAAGGCCTATGGATTCATCGATTTTGTGCGGAAGTAGTGTTTGCAAAAACTTTGAAATGTATGGCAACAGCGGTAACAACAACGACGATAACAATTTAAGCAGCGTGACACTGTAACAGCAACAACTTGACAGTACATGTGAACTGACCGTACACGGGCGTGTTGTTTATAAGCAACACATATATATATATATATATATCTAGCTACCTGGCGTTTCTTCTCGTTTTCGTTGCAGTAACTATATTAGACATTTGTCCACTATGAGCTATCTGATTTTATGCTTCCGGCTTGTGGGCTTCGATTGTCTTTTTTTGTCAGTCTATTTCTTAGTTAGCTGATATGTGCTAAACAAGAAAATGCATCGTTTCTAAATATGCTAGTTGGATACGTCCGTGCGCTAGTAGAAACACACTAGTGAATTCCGTTTTTAATTTAACGGTTTAAGCATTCTCCTCCATGGTTGAATTAAGCTTAGGGTCACCGACCTTTTCCTATGTAAACTAAGGTCGGGTGACCGACCTTTTCCTATGTTAACTAAGAAACGGCTACTGCATTGAGAAGGAGCCTGCATGCAGTGGGCAACTCAGGCCTTACTCCAAGCACACTTTGGTCAAAATTGTGATAAGAGCATCGTTACTATATGGCGGCGATCGTTACTCTATGGCGAGATACGTTTGCCCAACAACAGTGGTAATAACCAGCGATGTGCCTTCGTTGATTGGGGTAGTTTGCCGAAATTACCACTTTTGCATTCGAAGCGCGGCCTGTATTGTATTTCCACGGACTTACGCAATCGCCCCAACATTTATAATTAGCTTTAGCTCGGCAGAGAACAATTTAAGCGGTATTGTGAATTCTTATGAACGAAGTTTAGGCGTGCCGCTTACACTATATATATATATATATATATATATATTGCACGTAAAACGACGGATTAGCTAAGCCAATGTACCTAGCTGGCGTATATATATATATATATATATATATATATATATTACTTAGTATTTATATTCGGAAAGACGCTGTTTATTAGATTTTACCTATTTGGGTATTTTCATTGGCTAAGTTTGTTTAATAAATGTACTAATATGGCTGCATGGTTTGCATGGGTGCTTGATTGACAGACGCCGGAGGTGGGCGCCATGACAAGCGTGTACCTCGCCACTTCGGAGGACGTTCATGACAGTGGGGGCTACTACGCCGACTGCGCACCTGCCTTGGCTCCAATCTGGGCCACGAAGACTGATAAAGCCGCGAAACTCTGGGAGGTATCCGAGAAGATGACTGGACTAGCAACACCGAAAAACCACATCAGCGCACCAACCGAAGTGCTCAGCTACTGAGAGCGTTCAGTGGGCGAGAAATTGATTGATTTATTGATCGATTGAACGAGCGCAGGCGATGATACAGATGTATATACTTTGATGGATCATGGACGCTAGCTTTGTTGTTGTTGTTTAGTGGCATCTCGAATAAGACAGAACCATAGCCACGTGGTCATCTCGTACAATTCTCGTCCACGTAGTTTCCGACTTGTAGTCAAGCCTGTTCGGCATTTCCCATTGTCTTCATACACACCATCTTAGGCGTATTGGAAAATGAAGCACTTCTTCGTGACAGCAAATCATCTGTCTTGAGCCGTATGCGCGACAGCATCACCTTAAGTTAGGCCTCAATGATGAAATATCAAATGAAGGACTGCTGCTAAGAGTATATACCGATATAAATATATGACTGCAGAAAGAGGTATATATATATATATATATATATTTCGTACTGACCAATTACCATAAACGCGCTGAAGGTACGGCACGTTCACAGTGTTAAGTCACACAGTGAATTTCAATGTACTTATGTCTCCTGCGCAGTGCGCAGGAATTTTCTGCCGGAAACATCATGCATCAAACTATTTGTTTCTGTATTGAAGACATAGCTTACCTAAGCAAAAGCCAAATTACCATAGTAACCATTATGACTTTATTTGTGGGCCATTCAGCGGCAGGTCTATACATGACATGCATGTAATGGGTTACATGCATAACGAGAACGTTTGATAAAAGCGCGACTACACTTAAAAGATACTTACATGCCATGCGCTTCCAGCGAAAAATACGTTCTGATCACACGTGTTTAAACGTCATGCATTTTGTATTATGTATTATCGTTTTTTCTTTACGATCCCCTGTTGTAAACTCATGTTTTAGACAAGAGTCTGTACTCGTGTATTTATCTGAGATGCTGAGCCATTTCAGTACGACAGTTGGTCTAACACCTGTGAACAAACAGGGGTCAAATCATTATCATAAAAAGTAAAAACCAGTATATAATCACTATAAAGGCATTTTTAATATAGTTACAAAGGAAATGAGCACCTTTAGAGTCTTTAAAGGAATCTTTCCCAGAACATGTTAATAAACATTAAAAAATGTATACAAAATAAGCAACATTATATATTCATAACGGTGGTTCTATATATACATCATGAAATTTGATTTTCTGTGCACGGTTTTTTGATAAAGACATGGCTGCAAAAGATGAGTTGGAAAAGATCATTAAATTTAATTCAATTCAAAACCAACCTATTTTGTCAAAGGTGAATGCTTTACATTTCACATCAATTGTTACCTAGTTTTATACAAGTAACAGTCAGTTTACATGTACACCGACTTTTTAGCCGTTAGCGTTTTGAGTTTTCAGTGTCCTGGCCATCCTCAACGAACGTATGTTATTTACACGATCTGTGTTGGTAATAATTGCGTTTTCTGTTGTTTTTTTAACAATGTATGTCATCATGTACTATGTGTGTCCATAATAATAAGATATATGTCCACAATACATTTTACGTCCATAATAGATTATGGTCGGTCCCTTAAAAAATTGTTTTGACGATATCATGTTACCACTTCTAAGATTGTTTGAGCGAATGCTAAGGTATTTGGGTACATTCGATAAGTTTAAAATACGATTGTACATGCGACAATCTGCTTTGGTGTGCAATTCCCAATTAGGATATGTCACAACGAAATTATAGGCTTTGTACACTTCTATTTGGTTAAGTGAAGGCGTCAAATCTCTCTCGTTAAAATTGTAATAATGAATTATAAAACATCGACATGTTGTATTACGTATTAGATTAGTTGATCGGATGACTTGTTTGATATGAGTTATTAAAATCCTGTTCCGGTATCACCGCAACTCCAAAGTCCCTAATGTTATTTTAAATGGGGGTAGCCTTCACATGTAGCAATATTGGACATTTCGGCACTGATATAGCCACTTCGTTATCTACACACCATTTAGAAATTGCTTCAATCGTATTCCGAAGTGTTTGTCATTCGCTAGCGATGTTGGAAGGCCCGTATAATTTCATATCATCGGCATAACGCTTATAAGTTATTGATTCAGTTTGTTTTTAAATATACAAAATAAATGTGGGCCAAGGTTTAATCCCTGCGGGACGTGAGAGCACGTACCCGATCTGCTAAAGCTATTGTTGAAGCGAACGCAGCGCTCTCTTCAGATAAAATAACTGGTAACCCATTATATAAAGCGAGTATCAGCATTTAAGTACCTGAGTCTACGTACAAGATTCGAATAGTTTACGCTATCAAATGCCTTCGAGAAATCAAAATATACTTAATTAAATAGCATTATAATGTTTTTCATAATAGCCCAATATTGTGTTATTTTGACAAGTTGAATTGCCGTGGATTTTCCTTTACTAAAGCCATGCTTTTTTTAGTCCGTAGTCGAAGAACACTTCATGATTTATTGTCATAGGCATACAATTATGCGGAATAAAAACAGTTTCTACGGGATCTCCGGAAGCCCTGCGGCTGACGGAAGAGACCCCTCCACGGCCGCGGCGTTGCCGCGTTGAACCTCGATCGATATGCGCTGCAACAGGTATTCGCTAGCTCGGGGGTCCTGAGTTGCAGCGATGACTTTCCGGCCCAGTTCCTTAATAAACTTTATAGACTCCGGTCCGATCGGTCCAAAGGTCTCTATGGCAATCGGCTGAAGTATAAATCGCGACGCTAGTTCCTGGTATTTCGTCACTTTTAGGTTCTCTGCGAGCCGGGCACCTGCGCCCACCTCACTGCTCGTGTTTTGAACGTAGCTTTTGGCCAGCGTACATGACACTGTAACATCCCACACGAGAAGACGACCACGAGCCCAGGGGGTAAGAGTTTTTTCGTCTGGCCTCAGCTGACAATTCTGACTAAGACCGACAGGCTCCTTTACTGCCGGAATGTGGGCCGAGTGAAGAGCACGGAAGATAACGTCGTTGATAGCTTATCAACGATAGGATATCAACACCCCAAGCCCAGTGACAAGGGCTTGAAGCCACTTGCCACTGGTTTGATCAAAGCACGCTTTTAAACGGGCCCTCCCTGAGCTGTCGGGAACCTGATGTTCTAGGTCGCGTTGTAGCTGAGATACCACGATTCGATCCAGAGATCCTTGTGTTATGTGCTCCGGCACTGAATCCCACTGGTCGCGAAAGTTAGCGAGTGCTGCCCGCGTTGTGACGGCAATCCAGCTTTCAGTCGAAGGGGCCCCGATGGCGACGACAAGCTTCTTAACTTCGGACAACGAGCCCAGGTAGCAGGATAGGGCAATATCGACCGATCTGCGTACACCTAGGCCCCAGCACTAACGGGAAGTGCAGCTTGAGTCCAAGACCGATCCTTTAAATCAACGTTTAGCAGGGATCTCCCGGAGTATCTCATCAAAGCAATGTAGTAGGTCGCGTCTTCTGAACGCTGGCGAACATCGAAGTTGGTACATTAAGCGAGGCGTTGAGAGACTGTGTCTTAATAGACACAATGCTGGGTGCGCGTCTAGGGCTTTAAGTCGGCGGCACCATCGGTTAGTGTCTGCGAGCTTTTTCCTGAGGGCACCCTCTACCGCCGCTTCCGTGAGTGGCGCACCCAGTAGTTCTAAACTGTCGTCGGTTACCTCTCTGAAGTTTGGAAGCTGCTTCTTTACGAACGCTGAAAACTTCGTGTGCGTATCTTGAGACAGCCAGAATACCCCACACTTATCGTCGTTTAAGCGTAAGCCTGATTCAGCCTCGAATGCTCTGACTCTTTTGATATCCTCAATAACCGTCAAGCTGTCGCCGGCAAAAGTGGCGTCGTCGAGATACCACGGCCGCAACTCCGCAACTAGTCTGGCCTGGAGATCGGAGATTCCAATGCAGAAAAGTGCTGGACCGCAAGGGTCCCCCTGCTGCACGCCACAACATGATTGTATGGTTTCTGCCTGCCAGAGGAGATTTGTGGGAAATCGGTACATCTGATAAACGGCTGGAAAAAGCCCCGGTACTTTGGACTTCACAGCGTTCAGCAGATGGTCGCGACGCATTGAGTTAAATGCGTTTTGAAAGTCAAGTTTAACTAACACCCCCTCCTGGCCACAGCGGGTCTCGAGGAAACTCCTTGTAGCGTGTACCGCTGCTTCTGCTCCACCCTTAATCCCGCAGCCAAGCTGCATCGGAGCCACGAGCTCCAAAATACTTGGCAAGGATTTCTTGATCAGGATCTTTCCCACCAGCCGCCGTAATGTGAAGCCGACAGCGATCGGCCTAATTCCGCCGTCGTTCTTGCGCAAGGCAATGAGATTCGCACCGTAAAAAATCGGACGTATAAACTCACGCAAACGACCGTTAACCGCTAGGGTGACAAATCGCACAAGGGCCTGTAGAAGAGGATTGCTGTCGTCCTCGTGGGTACCAATGAGATCTTTCAAATGGCGAGGTCGTAGGCCGTCGGGGCCGCCGGAAGAGCTGTTAGGGAATCTCCTGACGGCGTTACGGATCTCGGTCGGCGTAACAACGGTTTCCGATACTGATGGCGTCGGCGTTGGTGCCAGCGGAAACGACGAGTTCGACGGGTGTTGGGGGTGTTTCTCCAGCAAACTACGGCGAGTTTGTGAATCAAGATAGGCGATCGTATCAGTTGAAAGCAGCGTTCTTGCGGCTGCTGACACGTCGCCTTGAGCGAGCTTTGCCTGTGCGCTTATTGCTCTACGACGGTCAGAGTCTGCAGCGGGGTTTGTCCTGGTATGTCTTCTAGTCGTGTAAGGGTTATCCGATATAGACGCACCCCTCTGAAAGCGAAGCAAGTTCTCGCGGACTACGGAAGTGAGTGTTCGGCCTTTCTCCTTTTTTGCCGGGATACTGAACACCGTCGTCGAGAAGTTGAGTAGCCTTTCCCAACATTCCCGGGTCTCCGAATGACTGACACCGTCAATGGTTTTTGCCAGCTCAACAGAAACACTATTCCGTAAGCTGCGTGGGATGCAGGATAACAAAGCCATGTTGGTTCTCGTCCAACAGGCCTTCATCTTCAAAAAAATTAAAAAATAGTCTACTAGCAGTTTTTCAAAAATGACACATGGCACTAATGATTGTGCTGCAGGTTATAATTATCGACATTTGATTTTTTATAAAGAGAAGTAACAGGAAAATTGCACACGGACACCACTGCAGAAAACTTGTCTGCAAATGTGGGCCGGTAGTGTGGGACTCCAACCAACTAAAAACCTGTTGTCTCCCCATTCTCCTAACCGACCGGGAATGCCGTGAGTAATTTAAAAAAAATGTTTGTCACTTCTAGCCACTGGGACAAAGACTCCCGTGTTGGCTTGCAGATGCTGGGGAGGCCCACCCCCAGCATGTTTGGTGTTGGTCCTGTTAAAAACGCTGCTCCGCCCATGCTGGACACTTCGTGTATTCTGGGACGTGAATCGCCGCAATGAACGCACCTGTGTCTGGGACGTTCCCGATCCTGAACAGGCAGAACTGGCAGTTCCCGTGTCCTGTCAGGGCCTGGGTGGTGTGAAGGGTTAGTTCTCCTCCTCTTGCCATAGGGTGATGCTCTCTTGACGCTTGTCTTTTTTATTGAGTGCAGGGTCTTCCCACAGTTGGTGCCGCTCTTCAGCCTTTAGATCCCAAGGAATCGTCCGGCAAGTAGAAGCGCCGCCGCTGTGTTGACCGTCCGGTACGCCATAATTGACGTCGAGTAAAACGGTCACGAGTAAATCGCGCTTTCTTGGCAGAGATCTGCAGAAGAGCTCGACCTTCGATTGAATCCGCTGAATAGCGCTAATTGTCGAGCGTCCTTTCCGAAATCCATAAAACTGACTGCCGTAAAAAATGGCACAGTTCCGCACTATCGTTGTAAGTCACTATTTCAAGTTATGTGGGAGTCGACCCCAACGTTTGGATGTCATTCCGTTGAAATCTATACGCACTAACGCTTCTCCCCTTTATGCTCATTACCCCAGATTTTCATAGAATAGTACTATATCAGCGGAAGTGACGAGCGTCCTTTCAGATCAATCGACTGAAGTTGCTCATGGGTTCCTCCTACTCGTATGGCGCACGTTGTCCCAACACATGCGAATCCGTTTCGTTCAAACTGCGCTTCTCTATCTTCAGGCGCTCTGAGCTTGAAGAAATTGATGTATTCCTTTACATTTTTTGGTATTTCTGCTGAAGGATCCCTTTTGCCATAGCTGCCCCCATGTTTCGGGGGCAGCTATTTTTCCATTATAGGTTGACCCAAGAGAGGTTACAGACCTCGTGGTGTTGGTCTGCATCACTGGTCCATTTTTCTCGGACGTGTCTGCTCGCTCTTGTTCTGTCAGCGTCCCTGGCGGACTACTGTAGAACCGCATGACCCGGCGTGTCCTCATGTGCCTCCTGGCAAAACACGCCTGTTACCAGCGGAGCATTTTTAGTTCGGAACAAGTACGAATGGACTTTTCCATAACCTGTGCCCATGACTTAATATCTGGCAACAGTCCGCGCAGAGACCCTCCAGTACCCCAGGGAGGATGGCGTCCTACTCAATCTGTCATGTTTTCGTTGTAGCACTCACAATTTTTCCGTGTACATGGAAAAATCTAAGTCCTATTATCGCCTCCTCTCGAGTGTGTTGAGATCCCAGGGGATCTATCCTGCCAATACAAGATCAGCATTCGTGCAGACTAAGTGGTATTTTTGAATAATCCTTATAACTGCTACCCTCTGGGTCCTTCGTAGCAGTTATTTGGCCTTCTTTTTCACGAGAGTCGCCCTTACCCAAGCTGACGCTCCGAATTAAGCTATTGATTCCGCGACCGTTATCAACAGCGCCCTCATACAGGCTAGGGGGGCATGGATGCTTGGCAGAACCATATTCATTATTAGAAATTACGCACACTGTCTTGGCTGCTTTTTTTCGTTGCCTTGTATGTGACTAAAGCCATTTATCATCGTATCTAGTGTGACTCTGAGGTAGCTGGCTTTTTACAATTTTGAAGTTCTGACAATCGAGCCTATTCTACAATGGCAAAATCGTCGACATAGGTCACTGTGCCCACTCATTGGGAAAGGCTTATTAATCGGAGCACGTCGTCATAAGCCAAGTTCCAGAGGACCGGGTAAAGTGTCACCCCTGTGGGATCCCAGCTGTCATTGGGAAGCTTACCTAACCGTTAAAAACTGACCGGTTCTTGAGGTAGCCGGAAATAACCCTTACTAGATCTTCCGTGTGAATATGTACAGAATGAAGATTATTATTTCTATTAAAACATTTATGAAAGTACTAGATATATATGCGTTCAGAATTGTGCCCTATAATACGCTGTTGAAACTGTTTTTAACGTCCCGGGGAGCGACCGAAAGGATCCTTCTTCCCCGTATGGTGGAGCTGCGCAGCAAAGCTATTCGATTCGTCTATCCTCGTCAAATATTTACGTAAATTAACATTATTTTCGTTAAGGTCCAAATTTGTTATTAGTTAGTTAATTCGTGAACCAAATTTACAAAGCTGTTAAACATCAAGTCAATGTCAAGTCATCATCAAATAAAAACAGTTTCTCTAATTTAGTCAAACAAGTTTACAGCTAAGCATTTTATAGTCGCTCCTCTAGAAATTATAACCTCCTTCATCTATCGTAGAGTATTTAGCATCAGGTAAGATAGAAAGCGAAATGGCTTTAAGGTCGGATGAGATTGGCGACTGAAATACGCATTTATATTCAGGGTCTGAGGTTGAAATACTAACAGCATGACTAACCGTTAACACGCTAACACTGCTAAAGCAATTATTACTAGTTCCATGACACTCATTATTAGAGCTATTAATGTTTATATTATAATATATTAATGTTGGTCTGATTAGTTTTTAACAAACTCTAACACTAGCCGGCACGTGTACACAGGATACATTGTGCATGGCTATCATCACTTGGTGTGTTCGACCCAAGAATTTCACCAAGTTGGCGATCAATGTCGTTGTCGGTTCTGCTCGCAGGAATGCGCTAAATACCACGCAGCGAGCTGCCAGACGCATCGGCGGTCTTTGCACTTTTTCGCCCGGTAGGACGGTCGTTGAAGGTGTTGAAGAGATTGTATATAATGAATGATTGTATTGTAATTATGTACCATCTTGAAGTGCAATGTTATTGCGAAATAAACATGTTAACAAACTCTAAATATATCATTGTCATTCAATTGACAACAAAGTGATTTTCAGATTTACTTAGCGTGGCGATCGAAGCCCAATCCTCGTGGCCAAAAAGAGTCAATCGGAGAAACTCACACAGAGCTTCAGATCCAACACTTCTTGACTGTTTTTTCGACTACAAGGGAATCATCTTCTATGAGTTTGCCACCTGGTTATACGGTCAGTGAGAAATACTATTTGTTCTACTTTGTTCTAGTACTGCGATTTCAAGAAAATTGCTGAAGCATGTCCAACGCAAGAGACTTGAACTCTAAGCAAACAACTCTTGCATTTTTCCATAACGACAACGCGGGGGCGCACACATCCTTACTGACTTAGGATTGTTTGATAGAAAAAACTTGATGTCTATATTTCCGCAACCTTAAAATTCACCGCATCAGGCTCCGGGCGACTTTTTTTCTTTCAATGGAAAAAAACGAGAGGCAAACTACTTTTCGAAGTTTCGAGACTATAGAGGAAAAAAGGACCATTGACAGAGGCAGCTCAACTCTATTCTGAAGGAGGCATTTAAAAAATGTTCCGAATTGGGGATGCATTGCCATTTTAAAAAGAACACAAACACTTTGTACAATTAATGAATATTATACTTCGAATTAAAAAGTCTTGATAAATATTTATCAGAACTTTTCAATCCGCCCTGGTATGTACAGCATCTACACAACGGGACTACTAGTAAAAACGTTTATTTAATTAAGCCGAATAAATGGATCTAATGTTACCTCTTGTCACGCGTATTAAACGTTATTATGCGCGTAAATAACTAGGTATGCTAAATCGGGTTGGGTAACGTTTTCGAGCTGTCCCTCAGCCAAGATTTAACGTCCATAGAACTGTTTTTCACATTGCCTTATAGACGTTCCCTCATAAATACAAATGTGCAACGGTGAGGCTCGAACCCGCGCACCTTGTGTGTCTCCTGCGGTTGCGAGGCGCAGACTTACGGCACCACGCCACCGGGCTCGACCCATCGGGTTGGGTAATAACATGTAATAAGTATAAAGTTTGGTTATCCAAATTAACTGCGCTAAAATAGCTGCGTGGGCGAGAGCTGCAGGAAGAAAATAAATCTCCAACCTTTTTACAGTATGCACGGAACTCACGGAACTTCTTACGTAAGTTCACGTCCAATAAGCATATTTTAAAGATTTACCATAGATAACAATGTCGTCGTTTTTACCTATTGCCTTTGAACTGTTTTTGAACTATTATTATAAGGATATCTATATTACACCGAGGAAGCGCCCTGGCTTGAGACGCAAGGATGACCGACTCTCTAAAACCCTTAACAGTTATTCTAGGAGTTTCCTAGAATGCCTTGTCTAGCACGTTTTTCCGTCAATGGCGAGAAAGCTGCCTTTGTCCAAGACTTCCCTGCCTGTGACCACGCGCGTTTATACTAGCTGAGTACACACGTTCATTTCAGTGACAATTGCTTACCCTTATCTTACTAAATAGATTATCTAGCTTGACTAGAGCAAACACAAAAATAACGTAGATCTAAGGCCAATGCACGGCGTGCGGCGTGCCAGATTTTGCGGCGTGCCGCCGTCGGGCCTTTCGTGGTCAAACGATGGTTCCTCCAGCACGACAACGTGCCAGCTCACTGGTCTAAATATGCACACTGAGCCTCTTCTCGCTGCATCTAGAGTCACGCTAGTGAAGCACCCGCCTTGTATAGCCGACTTGACACTGCGATTTCTCCGTCTCTCCGAATGTAGCAAAACAGTTTGAGAGGAATATCACACGAATGCTTGACACTATCGACGTAAATCTATACAACATTAAAAGCGACTTGGAAGTGAATAAATTTGTCGCTTTAAGAGATATACAGATATTAGTAGACACTACGCCGAAATTAAAATATTGATTTTACTTTTATATACATATCTGTACTCTATCAAGGAAGTCGCAACAACTTTGCCATGGTACGCATATTCGTACACATGAATTCAAGTTGCATATATATATATATATATATGCATGCATTTGTTCGTAGTTATGAGAGTTTTGTTTTTTATTACGGTTCAATTATTGACTAGGCGTTAACAATTGTGCCCACACGAACATATAGCTTAACCCTGGTCAGCAATGAGGAAGCTTTAGACCTGGAGCAGTACGCTTGGCTAGAACCCCTCACGCAGAAGCCCAATTTCGGCGTTGAATGTCCAGGAATAACAGCTGAAGGAATATACCAGCACACAGAGCGCCGGTAGACTGCAATAAGAAGGACCCTTGCATACTTAGCTAAATGCCATCTCGATCATAAAGACCCGCTCATTGTTTCGATTGTGATTGGACGAGAGACCTCTTATTGCCGAATATTTTTGACACTTAATTGCCTCTTCCCCGTTTTCGGCATTGTGGGCATGTAGTGCGCCGTGACTGATCAATTAATGGGGTAAGGTGCCAGTCGCAGTCGCATCTTAGACCAGCGTATTTCCATTTTCTAACTATATGAACGGTATGACGGGCCGCGATGATCAGAAGATAAGGCCCGCAGTTACAGACATGTTGGTAAACCAGTAGTAAACCAGGAAACCAATGTCTCGGCTAGGGACAAGATATGGAATATCTTTTCAGCCAAGTCTAACAACACCCCCCATACAGGCGTCGTTTAGGAGAAGAACATGATATTTCATAGAACTAGCCCAACGTCGGCAGTAAGATCAAAAATCGTGACTCGTCTCTTTTGGTCGATATGTCATTATCAATTATGGATAGCTCAACATTGCGCGGCACATCATTTCTCGAAAGCGCTTCACCAAACGCTCACCATTAGATCCGACAGGTCACTTTACAATTTGCCCCAAAATCATGAATTATCGAGATGACTGTTGTACTGTGCAAATTTACTCTAAGTTCAGCGCCGGAGGCATCCTAACAAGCAAGGATCCCACAACCGCAGCGTGAGTCAGGGGGAGGAAAAATGTTTCCAGCGAGTATCGCGAGACTTCCAATGAGCCAGGCAAGGAATTTAATACGGGTCAAGTACCTTGATATCCGTAGCGTCAGAAAGGTCCGTGCTAACCTGTTGTAAAAACCGACGTAATCAGTGCCTTCCGTTTCTAGAGTGTACACGCTCGAATGACATAAGGCGCTGATTAAGACAGGTGCGAACCGTGGAAGTTCACACATTGCAGTTTTCAACCAGGTGCCCGTATGTTTGCGCACTACTCTTAAGCATGTCTAGTAGGTGATAGGAGCTCCTTCGCACATAACGAGGAGTACTTTATGCGACCTTAACACAGAGAACACATCGGCCGGCGTATTCTTGCTGAACCTTGGGAGTAACCTCTCAGAAGGTAATAATATACGTGCAGCACTGTCTCGCCTCATAGCAGTCTTTCTTTTTGAAGAAACGACACCAATATGCATAGGTGCACGCAGAATATAGTCGTCTGAGGAACACTTATCGATCCTTAAGCTTCACAGTTGGGATTTTGAATGAATAAGCTCAACTATTGGTTTAGGCTTGGATCCTGGGTACAGCCAAAACATCATACTACCTGGCGATAGCAGCTTGTTCTTAAACGGCTTTCTCGCGGAGACAGTTTCACTTTTCGTGAAAAAACAACGTTTCTCTTAACCACAAAGTTAGTATAAACGTAGTAGTAAAGTAAAAACGTTTAGTTAGGGTCAGTGCTTAATGCTCCCCAATCTCTAGGTGCCTTCCGCAGTGCCCCTAAACTAGGGCAGCGTAGAAAACAGTCAAGTCAGCCACGAGACTTCTCAGGGAGGCGCTTTGAGCCATTTCGGCAACGTAGTTCAGGTGCACCGATCTGGTCAGAGCCTTGTCAAATATGATCCTAGTTACTTGGCCTCTTCTCTGATGAACGGCAGGCCATCGTGAGTTTAACACCGGTACATCACCTTCCTCTTGTCAGACACGAGTATTATGTGATGAACCTCCATTCACTTAGACAATATTGACAAGGCCTTACCAGCGGACACAACAATCCCTCTGCTTGTATGTGACTTCCTAGACCGTTTCAAACACACAGAATGTAAAAAATGCTCTGTACTATTGAACATTACACATACATATTATATAATATTAGTAGCAGTAAACATCGAATGTTGTGCGAAATCTACACTGATCCTATGTAGCGCATACATAATTGTAGCGACGCTGTGTCTATTTCGATGCCTACAAATATATGGTATCTTTCTATATAACATTCTCAACAAAATCTACACACACAACCATCGACCTCAAAACACTGTCCACTCAAACACATGCGGTAATGGTATCCGTGCTATTGAACATTATAAGCACATGACCCAAAGGTTTGTGAAATCAGGAATTTTCTACTTCTAAAATCTGCAAATGATGTGTTCCATAAAGCCTAGATGGCGTCCCGTCTAGCCCGCTCGTCAATGTGATTTGAGAAAATTACTACAGAAACAAAATATTATACCTAAACATCTAAAGCGAAGCGGGATCTTAATCAAAGACAGCCCATCAATGCGATACGAATGTATCGGCAAAATAAAATTACTTTAGCTTATTTCCAGATCCATCTTCTGAATTTTCATTTTGTATAAATAAGATGCATTTATGAACACATGTCTCGGATGAGACATTCGTGTAATTCGTTTTCCGATATAACTGCAAGTGTAATAAAATTAAAATACTGGAATTAGCAAAAACATAAATATGGTAATCTCACCACGGGGGGGGGGGGTGGAGATTCCAGAATGCGTATGGATGGTGTTTTCGAATGTTTTGGATGACAATTACAGGATGCAAAAAATCTTCGAAAGATGCCTTTCACGTCATGTTGTTGCACAATATTTACTTCTCATACGCGATAATAATCTTTCTCAGGATTTGTGTTACCGCCTATTTTTGAGCAAAGACGCGTGTCTAGGCAAAAAGTTTTTGTTGCACACTTTGTCCCTGAATCCAGAGTTCTTCTCTGATCACTGTAGCACTAGAGTGTCTCACAAAAAGCGGTACAAGAAATTTCCAAGTCATTGGTGATGTTGGGTCTTCAGGCCAGTAAACCACATGCCATTATATGAGCATTTTTGCAGTGCTTAGTCTATTGTGGCATAACGCAATAATGCTCAGCGTTGTCGATCATATCTCACCACTGACGAAAAACTTTTAATCAAAATCTTAAATCTCCAGAATTTAATTGAACTCTCACTGAAATATCACTTTGACTTGGACGTAATAGGACGCATGCGCCTTTAATGAAGCACGCAGGCTTTTAAAAAACAGAGGAGGCCAACGAACCTGTGAACATTATAATGAAATTGATAAGACCTTTATTACACATACATATTGGCATACTTTTAGGGGCACTCGGATTAATGACGGCAGGCTATGTTTATGAAACCAGGCGCAAAGGTGGTTTAGGCGCAACGGTTTTAGGGATCACCGGGAAACTACTCATTAGGCCATTGAATCGAATGTTAAAAAAGTGATGGGCAATGTCAACCCGTTGAACCTGGGCCAAGGCGTGAATGTTTTGACCTATTAAAAGATCAGGACGTGGGATATTATGAACATTGGCATTCATAGAGCACCTCCAACAAAGCTACTTTAATTATGCATTCTCACACATTCAGTTACTTTTTTGTTAGGGCTCTTAAACGGAAGAACAATACAACAGGTTGCTGACTACCAGTGCTCCGTACATTCTAAAGTATGCGGTCAACGGCCTTTTTGCAGGGAATTGTGCTGTGACATGGCGAGACTTGATGCAACAAGTAATCTTAAGGTCGTCTGCGTAATTGAGGTGCCTTACCTCAAGTGGAATGAGTACATTTGTGGCATCGGTATATATAAAAAACACGAGCAAGTTTCTTTGAGAAGGACACCTTGTTGGTAGACGGTGAGCAGGGCGTAATAGAGATAAGCAAAATGTGAGAACTCCGCAAGAAGACCCGCTGAGCTGCGTCTCGTTTACATTTCTCCTTGCTGGTGCCATCAAGCGCATTACCTCTATGATAGAAGCGTTCCTTTTCTCAAAGGGACTTGAGATAAGCTCCAGGAAGACCAAAGCCGTGAAATTCAGGCGTGGAGGTCGATTGGCTGCCAGAGACGTTATACGTTGCTGCGGCCAACCATTGGAGTTTGTTAACTCTTTCCAGTATCTTGGTCTTCGGGTTCATTGACGACGTTCACAGCGCATGTAAACGAAACAGTACGGAAGGCACTTGTCTCTCTTTACGGGGAAGTAGGCAATGTCCGAAGACTGTCCGTTCTCACAGCAGTGAGGCTCTTCATGCTTAAGGTTGTTCTGAGGCTGATGTATGGTCTTGACAGGGTGTGGAGCCACCTCACGCTGGCGAATTTTAATTAGCTTGAAAGGTGTTTTTTATTAAATATGAAGCGAGTGCTTTGCTTGCCTATCCGAGCAAGGAGCCGCTTTGAGTATCTCATGTCAGGCTGCTCACCGGCTGCTGAAACAATCCGACTAAGGCTGAAGATGCTGCGTACAGTACCTTACGAACGTTTTATTCGGAGTGTGAAGCTAAAGTCGAACAGGCCAGACGAGAGGTCGGTGGTTTGGACGTTTTCAATGCCTTGCACCTTTGGTCTGGTCCTGCATGTGACAATCGCCACCTATACACCAGGTACATAGTGCATCACTAACTAGTATGTTCAAATGTAACCTTTCACGAGGAGTTCGAGTTGTGCACCTGCCGGTTCTGCCTGCAGAGGTGTGCCAAGTACCATGCAGTGGAATGCACAGCGCTGGACCAAAAATCGTTACACTACTTCTCTCGTCGGAAGCATGAAGAAGATAGAGCTTCATGAAGAAACGTTTTGAAATGTATATTATACTCAATTTGAGTGAAATAAACAAAAATGTAAATGTATTTCTAGTTCGAGCCGTAAAAACGCTCAAGCCAAACACTGAGAAATAGGCTGGTAGTTCGCAACATCGGATTTACTATAGAATTGTGTGTATTAAATATTTACTTCATTTTTTTCACTATTGTAATTGCTTAAAACTAGAATAAGCTCGATAATATGCACATATGTAAGCTACACATGATTCACACGTACCCGCTTGTGCCACACTGTTATGAGGACCAAAAGTACTCGTTTATGACTCACGAAAGCTACCAAAACGGCAACAGAAGTCGTCACTCAGCGAGTGATGATTGTTTAAATGATTCTGATAACGATGATAGTCAATCAATGCAATTGTTTATTTCTTTGGCTGTTTGAATTAATGGATTCTGCAAGCGGGCGAGCGGCAGATGGGTTTCTGCTCGGCATCTACCACCTATCCCGCCCCGTACTCCGTCTACCATCCGTGACGAAGGCCGTATCCGTAACCATGGCCGTATCCGTGACCGATGCCGTATCCGTGACCGATGCCGTATCCGTGACCGATGCCGTATCCGTGACCGACGCCGTATCCGTGACCGAAGCCGAGTCCGGCATAGCCAAGGCCGACAGCGCCAACTTTGGCGACACCGACGGGCACGACCGCCTTAGCGATGACAGGGGCGAAGTGGTCAGCGCGCGTGGTCACAGCCGAGGTGGCCACAACGGGGGCGGCAGCGTGGGCGACGACGCCCCCGTGGACGAGGCCGACACCGGCTCCATATCCGTAGCCGTGTCCGTAGCCGTGTCCGACCAGACCGGCCTGGGCCGACGCGATAATAGCGGCGATGGCGATCAGCTAAAAAAAGACAAGTTGTCCATAGTGGCAATATGTGGTTGTTAGTTTCGCGCTTGAGGGATATCTGTCTGGGCCTTGGCTAATCGCTGATATAGTCTTACAATTGGAGTACATATATATATATATATATATATATAAAACACAAGTCTCTGTTGCGATAGCAAGGACTGTATGTTCGAGCTTAGGCGCTCTAACAGCTCTCGTAGAAAGGATAAAAAAAACCTCATAGCAAGATTGGTAGCAAATTGCTATGTCCAAGTGTAGACGTTTTTGCATGCGAATACGTGTTACACAACCGCATGGCTGTTGCGTGACACTGCTACGGTTTTTACTACTACAACTAATTTTCTTTCTACTGCTACGACTTTTGAGTACTCACAGCAATCATGGTTGGTTGTTGATGGCTAGCAAACTGCTTCCAGTATGCTGAGCGGAGGCAGTTACCTCGTTTTTATACTGATATCCGAATGGGGGAGTGTTTTGAAACATTGCCAAGATCCCCAATGGCAGCCGCGACGCTGGTCACAGCAGCAGTAGTTGACGACCACCACCCATGATGCCAACATGCCACGTATTTTACTAATTGACGATGAGGAAATCGTAATTAGCTGAGTGGTTTGTGAGTAGGTTAGTGGCAGTCGTGTTAACCAGCCAACAGCCGCCGCGATGGCACCGCCATGGTAGAGTCGTGTACACGCACCGTGCACCAACAGTGGCACATAAATGCACCGAAAAACATTTCAACGTTTCGTGGTAATTATGATTATCAAAAAAATCATATGCTTATTTTTATTAATATTATTATTAAGTCCAGTTGTAACAATTGTGATGTTTGAACGTTTAAGCCAGATTCATCATGCTCTGCTCGTTTCCTGTCAATTCATCGTGCCTATGATAGAAGCCACGTTTCTCCTACAGACGGCCAAAGACATAGTCTGTCTCAAAAACATGGCCTCGACATGCTTCCCTCGTTTTTCAGAGTCCGCGCGTTCTACAAGCCATCCAGGTTCCGCAAATTCCAGAACTGCGCTGTGGCGTAGATACAAGAGGGCCGCCGCGCATGACACGGTTACATTAAATGCAAGCCGTTTTTTTGTGTGACCATATCGGAGTGGTGACCCCGTCAGATCGCAGCCCGCTGTAATAATAGTATCCCTGCTCTTCTAAGAGTTCTTCTTACTACGGGCGGCGCCTTTCTTACTGACACCATGCGGAAGGTGCTGGGGTCCAGCGAACCCATAGGATTCCTTCACACATGACGGCAGCACTTAGAACATCTAACTTATCCTGTGTCGCGTAAATTATTTCGCAAAGCGCTTGCATGATCGTTTAAATAGCTTTTTCTTGCTCTTGTGAATTGCCTCCTTTGGCCATGACCTCACACTAAGGAACGTTCAGTGTCAGCCCTCCCGATTCCCCGAGCTGTAGTACGGCCTGTAGACTTTCCGCCACGACATCAGCTGAACCACCCAGGATTGCATTATCCAAGTGCCAGACGTTAAAGCGGGTCTATAGACTTAACACCAGATCAGAAATGCTAAGTCAAAAAACAGCACTGGATCCCCCTGTTGGTGCTCTAGTAGATCTCCCTGTTGGTGAAAATACAATGCCGATTCTGTACTCTATGATAACATCTGTCGCCCAAGCAAGGATTGACGTATTTCTGTAGCGCTGCCACACCATCAGTACGAGTCTTAAAATATTTTCTTGACTTCATCAAACAGTTTAATCTTCTCTTATTGTATTAAACACATTTCGAAAGTCTAGTTTAACTAGCGTACCTGCCGGGCTCTCTGCCTGCAAAAAAGTACGCGTGACATGCATAGTGACTTCTGCTCCTCCTCTTATGGCAATCCCGACTTAATGCGGAGAGACCGTTGTCACAATGGTATTTGAATTCACGGCCAAGGCAATCTTAGAAGTCATTCTTCGTAAGGCCAGTCTGCACGTAATTGGTTTAATTGAGCAATCCGTTTTTCTAAGGCCGGTTAGGCTTGCACCATAGGAAATCGGTAGACCAAATGACGGTAAGGTACCATTGAGTACTGTAGACACAAAGCGCTCTTGGTAACCGCGAGGCGGACATGGGTGTTTAGTTCGCAGCTCGGACGCTGTGTGCGCACCGTATGGTGCGATTGCGTCTGAGGAGAGCAGGGCTCGGGCGGCAGCACGAATATCACCCTTTGCTAATTTTATCTCCGCTTGACGTATACTATTTTCATCTCCATTTACGTGACATCTTTTGTCGATTGTGCTGAATGCAGCTGAGACAGCGACACCCTGAAGAGTCCTGAGATCTATTTCAGCTACAGTATTCTTAATTATTTTGCTAAGCGTCACTTCATGAGCTTTTCGACGAACTTTGAGCAAACAATAGCGACGGGAGCATCATAAGATGGTCCCAGCTCTTAAGATCAAGCCTCGAGTCGAACTTGCTTAATGCTGTGGTGTATGCTGCGGCAGAACATTCTCGTTCTCCGCGGGCTATAACTCTGACAAGTCTTAAATTCTTGCGGACACGTGTACGAACCCGTACTAATAAATTCGGATCAGATTGAAGGTTCTGAGTTAGAATATATATAATTCTCTGGTCCCGGGCTACTACCGGTAGGTAGACTTCGAGGAAGAATCGGGAAATGGACGCCTGTGATGTGGGCTTTCAGTCCTTTAGAGGTTCTTACGCAACCATCACACTGCATGCAAATCTATGGGCTCTGAGGGAGTGGAGAAACCGTTGTTGGATTGTTATCGGTAGACTCACCGGCGCTGTGTCATTGTTGGCTGGTCATTTAAGAGTATTGGTTAGGTAAGGAGTTCTGGCAGCTCTGGATCTTCAGTACCGACTACAACAGCCTTTATCAAAGCGATGTCAATCTCAGACTCGAGATATGATAGCACGCCTTCGATGACTGGGTTCTCCTCGAGCTATGTTGAGAGCATGGGTTTAATCTTCTTCCATGTTCGCAAGATTGCAGTGACAATATCCGAAGAATTATTTGACAAATTGTTTTTAGTTTCCATCGGTTATTTTCCAGATTTTCTCTGCGAGATCTAACTTTTGTTTCAGCAGCCGTTTTTTTCGGTGCAGTAGGTGGCGGGAGATTACTGAGCACTGTCTCGCCATCTTTGAGCAATACCTGCTTGAGTGTTCGTGCGACGTAAGAAGTCTGTTTTTCGATAGGCTCAGAGCTGACATTGTGTGGCTCCTGTACCAACAATGAAAAAATCATCCGATACAGGTAGACGCACAGTGACATTTGCGTGAAGTTTGACTCGTTCGGCTTCTCTGTATACTTTTCTAAACCCGCAATTGTTGTCATTGCATGCGTGAGCACCTCCGCGGTTGACGCAATGAGCCTTACTTTGACATTCCCACATCTCGTGTCCGGCACCATTTTCTACAGAAGGGGTCATTTCGTGTTTGACACTCTTAAGCTTTGGGCGTATACTTATGACATCGTAAGCACTGCAGCGAGGACCCTGCGCACAATGTTACCTTGAAGATCTCAACGGCCAAACGCACTCCCGAGGCAGGCATGGTGTCAAAACGGGATCTATGGGCTCTGAGGGAGAGGAACATTCAGCCAGTTGGAGCAAACAACTGGCTGAATGTTTCGACGCTTTTGTTGCGTTCCCGTTACCACCCCGTTTCGCAGTGGCATATACTTCTCTTTGACTGCGTAGACGCTTTGTCTTTCAAGGTACTCTAAAATATCATCCTCGGTGAACTGAAAGTTAACTCCATGGATTCGATCCCAACATGCAGATATATCTGGGCATTGCTTTATACTCACACCACACACTTTGTTCAGCCTTTTCACCGCTAGCATCTGATTTCAGCCTTTTAGGCGAATTGTCAATTTCCTTTGCGTCGTAATTCGGGCGTTAAAACCCGGCGAAGTTCGAGCCCGTCGCCCTCTCCATCGGGCGACTCTTGGCGAGGCGTATATGGAGACACCGGGTGCGACTCGTTAATTGCCAAGCAGACAGCCGGAAATAATGCGCATCCTAAACGTGATACATCTGTGGCGTAGGCAGCCTTCTTCACTACATGATCTTCATCGAGATTCACCTGTTTACTTTTTAAAGGCGTCTCCGCGACGACCGTTTCCCAATTCGCAAGCCTAGTTGCGATTAGAAGAGCCGTCTGGACACTTCACACCGATCACAGCGCTGTATTTTTAGTAAAAATCATGCAATATTTGACACCTCGATCCGAACGCGACTACTTCCGACAACCGCAAGCAGATGACAGCGTTCGTTTTTCCGGTCCGACGATTTTAAAGAATTCGAAAATAGAGAAACAACGAATCTGCACCAAGTACTGTGTTAGCAACAAATCATATGTTCTAAAGTGGTAGGAATGTTACGTACTGTTTTTGGTAAACAAACAGTGTCCCGAAACGCAGCGTCTACATGATATCGTCGACTTCGCGACGGACGTGAAAAGAATTTTCTTCACAGACCTGATGATGCTTTCAAGGAGGAATTCAATCGAAGGAATTCAGACTGGGCATATCCAACACCAAGGTTCTTTTGACTGTTTTTTTCGACTACAAGGGAGTCATCTTTCACGAATGTCTGCCACTTGATTCTGCGATCAATGACGAATACTACTGAAAAAAGTTAGAATAAGCTCGATAATATGCGCATAAGCTAAACATGATCCATACGCATCCGCTTATGTCACACTATCATAAGAATCCAAAGTACTCTTTGATAACTTATGCAGCTACGAAAAGGGCAACAGAGACCGTCACTCGGCGAATGAGTATTGTTTAAATGATTCTGATAACGATGATAGTCAATCAATGCAATTGTTTATTTCTTTGGCTGTTTGAATTGATGGATTCCGCAAGCGGGCGAGCGGCAGATGGGTTTCTGCTCGACATCTACCACCTATCCCGCCCGTACTCCGTCTACCATCCGTGACGAAGGCCGTATCCGTAACCATGGCCGTATCCGTGACCGATGCCGTATCCGTGACCGATGCCGTATCCGTGACCGACGCCGTATCCGTGACCGAAGCCGAGTCCGGCATAGCCAAGGCCGACAGCGCCAACTTTGGCGACACCGACGGGCACGACCGCCTTAGCGATGACAGGGGCGAAGTGGTCAGCGCGCGTGGTCACAGCCGAGGTGGCCACAACGGGGGCGGCAGCGTGGGCGACGACGCCCCCGTGGACGAGGCCGACACCGGCTCCATATCCGTAGCCGTGTCCGTAGCCGTGTCCGACCAGACCGGCCTGGGCCGACGCGATAATAGCGGCGATGGCGATCAGCTAAGAAAAGACAAGTTGTCCATAGTGGCAATATGTGGTTGTTAGTTTCGCGCTTGAGGGGCATCTGTCAGGGCTCTGGCTAATCGCTGATATGCTCATACAATTGGAGTGTATATATATGTATATATATATATATATATATATATATATATATATATATATATATATATATATATATAAACTCTCTACGAACAATAATAAAATCAAGAACAAGTCTCTGTTGCAAATAGCAATAACTGTATGTTCGAGCTTAAGCGCTCTAAAAGCTCTCGTAGAAACAGTAAAAAAACCTCATAGCAAGATTAGTAGCAAATTGCTATGTCCAAGAGTAGACGTCATTGCACGCAAATACGTATTACACAACCGCATGGCTGTTGCGTGACACTGGTACGATTGCTTTTACTACTACAACTCCTTTTCTTCAAACTGCTACGTTTTTTGAGTACTTACAGCAATCATGGTTGGTTGTTGATGGCTAGCAAACTGCTTCCAGTATGCTGAACAGAGGCAGTTACCTCGTTTTTATACTGATATCCGGATGGGGGTAGCGTTTTGAAACATTGCCAAGACCCCCAATGGCAGCAGCGACGCCGGTCGCAGCAGCAGTAGTGGACGACCACTGCCCATAATGCCAACATGCTACATCTTTAACTAATTGACGATGAGGCAATAGTAGTTAGCTGAGTGGTTAGTGAGTAGGTTAGTGGCGGTCGCGTTCACTAGCAAACAGCCGACCCGATGGCAACGCCATGTTAGAGTCGTGTACACGCACCATACATCAACAATGGCACACAAATGCAGCAAAATCAATTTGATGTTTCGTGGTAACATTGTTATGATTATCAACATGCTCCTATGGTTGTTTTCGTTGTTGTTGTTTTTATTGTTGATGTTTGTTTACCATTATTGGTAGATTTTCACAATATTTACGGGTCATTCCGTTCAAGTACGTCAATTACAGCAATTGTTAATGAGCTGGTGTTCAGTTCTACACATTTCATTACGTGATATTGGTCGACGTCAATTTCACCACAATATTTACAAACACATTAGTTGATATAAAAATACTTTCCCTTCAGACAGAGATACTGGTGGTATCCGTGCCAGATTATTTTGCAGATCACTGCTCTGTTTTTTTGCAGATCCTCTTTCCATCTGTTGCTAAGCTAAAAAGCGGATTCGTCTGTAAAATTTTGGACCACAAAGTTCCAGTTTTGCCTTTCTCTGTGTTGCGTGGATGCTTCGAGCCGTGTCGTGATCAAACTGTAAATTACAGTATTTTAGATCTTCTATTAATGTGGGCTCCAACACTATGGTTAAGGAAACCGCTTTTACACTATTTTCTTCAATATGCCTATTAAAGCATAGTTTGAGTGTCAGCATTACTCCCATGTATCTGAAGTTGTGGACCAATTCTATTACATATCCTTATGTTATAGTCACCTTAAGCGTCAGCTTCTCCTCTGTTAAAACGCATTACTTTTGTTTTTGACACGTTGATGTTCAACTTATTTTCGCAACACCATCGTGCGGTCTCATTCAAACTTTTTCGGGCTGACCCTCAGCCAACATTTAACGTCCACGGGACTGCTTTTGCATTCCTTCGTGAGACCAACCCATATATTTAAAAGTCTCATTCAAGTAAGATTGGAGGTGCTGTCTCGATTTTCCCATATTAACTACGTCGTCTGTGTAAAACACGTGGGGATCTTTTACTTCTCGGAGGCACTTTTCAAGGCCAGACGCGTACAGGATAACTAAAAATCTTCTTTACCGAAGTCTTCACGGAGAGTAAGTAAACGTCGATCTCTCGGCACTGCATCAGCAGCTGTTCAAAGCAAAATCAATAAAAGCTGCGTAAGTCACATATTGTTTTTGGGTCTTTAGGTGTTCTATTACATCTGTAGGTGCTCTTTCAGCCAAATGCTCTGAAAGATTTTCATTTTGCTCTGCCGGTAGACATTCTAGAAAGAGCCTTTTGGCGAAGGTAAGATGTAAGAATCTTGTACGCTACGCTGGTTAGCGCTATACCGCGGTAGTTTTCTGGCTTTGTAGTACCAGCCTTTCGCTTAAAAATTGGCTGCAGAAGACTTTTCTCCACCGATCTGGGATTGCGCCTTGTCTAGGACAGGTGTTGTACATCACTGTGAGAGCCAGTCAGCGAAATCGCAGCTTTAAGATATTTGTAAACAATCTGGTCAGGTCCGGCAGACTTTCAACCTTTTCTTGTCATGATACCCTGAAGGACCTCTTCCTCTGTGAAGTCACTCTACGTCTAGTCCATTGCTCTCATGTTCTTTTTTCCGGCAGTCTCGGTTGAGTAATCCCGTAAAGTATTATAGCCACTCGTCGTCGTTAATTATTGGATTTGGCTCGTTGCGCGTTGTAGAAAGAATACAAAGCCAGTAGAGAGGAATTTTCCAGACATTTTGGTTTCGTAATGGCCGCGCTTTGTCCTAACCATGTCCTTATGCTCGCGGTTTACAATAGCAAATTGCGCTATACCACTTCTACAAGGAGTTGTATTGACATAATCATGATTTTGTAGTGCGGCATTCTTGGTCAAACCAGGCTTTGTGCATAAACCTAGTGATTTGACTGCGAGCTGCCGTTGTTGACGTCCTCTACAGTCTACCGAAAGCCGCGCTCGTAGGTGTCGAGCTCTTCAAGAGGTGAAAGCAAATGAAGGGCTTGCTCCAATTTATGCACGTTGATCCGTTGCGACAGATGTGGATTGCATTTGCTGGCTGTGACTACGCTGTTCGAACAGGTCGAATGATAGTGAGTTGTGTTTTCTGTCGCCAGGAGTGGTGATCTTCAGGTTGTTGCAGGTGCAGATGCCTGGCGCGTGTGCCGACGTCATTGCTATGGCAACGTCACTTGTGCCGTTTCATACCGTAATCGAGCAACATTTTGCATCAGCCCAATATATAAGCATACATATATAAATATGTGGATATAAATATACAGGTATATATATATATATATATATATATATAATTATATATACAATGAGGACTAGGAAACGTCGATATAAGTTGTTCCTTACTGCTGGGAAAAGCGTTTCCATTCATCCATAAGTATATATACATAAAATTATATATGCATTTAAAAAATTAAAATGCATATATATATATATATATATACTATCAAGCAAGGACACGGACAGCTGATTCTTAACCTCACGTGACACCTTTTTACCACCATTTTTATTAAAGCGAGCACTGCCGAGTGTGCAAACGTATTGTAAATGATTAATAAATCATCACAATAATTTCTATATATATAATATACCGTCCAAATCGACATTCGATCAAAACGAATATGTTATTCGCGATTAATATGCTTGTCTCGATCGTTAAGGCGGCTGCATTTGCGAGCCCGTTCGACGAGCAAAAACATAGGAAATACTTCGGAGTCCACACATGGTAACCAAATTGCTTGCATTTCAGAGCGTTGGCAGAATCTCAAGGACAACGACACAGTAGCAACAGTGGCAGCCAAATTTAGCTATGCCGCGCGGTGAATAGAGGCCAAACTCTTCTCGTTCTAACGGCACACAGCATTCTAGACAAGGTATGAATCGCAAGACACACCGGTACAATTTCCTTACAGAAACCTGACAAATATGTTTTTTATTGCATTTATGAACCAGCCCGTGCTAAACATGGCACATATTGACACACTTAAGCTGGTACATACGTTGCTGTTTATGCTTTCCACAAATGTTCCCGCCCTATACACAGATTAAGCAAGTTACGACGCATTGACGTCGTACTGAAACAGGTATCTAAACGCCATGGTACCATTAACATCGGAAGAACGCCAGAACCAATGACAGCAAACTGCCATAGGTAGACAGTTGAGTTATATATATATATATATATATATATATATATATATGTATATGTATATATATATATATATATATATATATATATATATATATATATATATATATATATATATATACCAATAAATTAATTAAATACATTTATAACAAGATTGATCATAACCATTCATACCCAAGCTACCTCCAATGACGAAATTTTGATACTATACTATGTAACTTTATCAATCAATATCAAGTTTATTTCATTCAAATTGATTACAATAAACGGTTCATAAATGTTTCTTCATAATGCTTTATCTTCTTCACGCTTCCGGCGAGAGAAGTAGTGCAACGATTATTGATCCAGCGCTGTACATTGCACTGCATGGTACTTGACACACCTCTGCATGCAGAATCGACAGGTGCACAACTTGTACTCCTCGTGAAAGGCTGCGCTTGAACATACCAGGTAGTGATAATCATGCACTATGTACCTCTATGTCATATGACTGTCATATGCAGGACCTCCCATCTGGCCTGTTCGACTTTTGATTTACGTAACTTTATTAAAAACACTAAACAGTTGTTTCCTTAGCGCGTCTACTTGTATATATCTCCTAGCCAAACGCCCAATTCTTCTTTATTGTGCATTCACGCATGCCGCGGTGATCCGAGGTGATGTAGGACTGCTCTGGCGTAGAACCATTTACCCGATAAAGCCCTCATTAACTCTTCGTCAAGCTATAAGAAGGGACAGTCTTCAAATATTCCTAAACTTGCGCTTGTTGTTTCGTACCCCTCATTCGCGATACGTTATTGTAAATTTCTGAAAATATGCAGAAAGCACTTCACTTCACATTTGCATTTATATTTGGTCCAATATTCACGATATCCATAAGAGTCCTATCTGTTTCGCCCGACTAAAGGAGTCTAACTCTAAGTTTGGCAAAGCATTAACTAATATAACATGACAATACATATTTGAGTAACTAAACGCAATATTGACAGTCGTCTGTTATTCCAATTATTATATTATGTATGTTAATAAACGCAAATTTGACAATTTTCTGTCAATCTTTAGCTATTTGGCCTGTTTGGACGTCCGCTATGCCATCCATATGATTCGGGCGAACCACGACGTTAGGACTAGTCAAATGCTGACCTGCTCCTGATGTCTGATTTAATATTGAAAAAGTGGTCTATTAAATCAAATATTTTTAAGTTTAGCAAATATTAGCAATAGGATATTGTTACATTGGTCAAAAATCGAATTAATAAGGGGAAGGTATCGGTCGTTGTGTCAAGAGAACATCGCAAGCGTAGGTGCCTTGGACATCGATCTCGTGCCCCTCCCATGAGTCGTTTTGTGTTTCACAAGATGAGGCTATCCTATACTGAGGCTAGGGAAAACTGCCTCCCTGCAGCACCCCAGACAAAACAGGAAACTGCTTATTAAGCTTGTCATCGACCCCTAATTGTACGTGTCGATTGCTTAAAAGCTAGGGTGATCGCTTTGATCAACTGAAGTGTACAGGAAATGAATACTTAAACCTTAAGACGTAGGAGAGAAAGAATTCCGCCAAACGCGTCTTTATTGTCAAATTAGACGCATCGAAACGTTTTGAGTGTTTATTATATGTGCCAAATTTTGTGCCAAAAGTTGAGATCTTGGAAAAAATCTTGAGCAATGCGATGAAAATCCGTCTTGAGCACCGTCTGACATGGTCGTGGTAGTATCTCTTAAATACCACTTTTAAAAGCTCGGCTGGGAACAAAGCGAAACAAACTATTAGCACGGTTTTATTAGTGCATTGCTTGGATAGACAAGTTGTTTGATGGCTTTAGCTGTCGCATTGAACAGACAGACATTTTTGTGTGATATGGCATTCTGTGACTGGTTCCAAAAACAAATGAAGTTGCATAATACAGTGTAGCAGTACGCTTAGGTGTTTCACGTTAATTGATATTGACAAGCATATATTCATGCCCAAAAAATGTTTTTTCTTACGTGTCTGGAAGCTTCATCAAACTCGGTATAAATAAGCATCTGCCTAGAACTATACATATGTTTATATACAACACACGGTCCGAGTACAAATTTGTTTAGTTTTTTTTATATTTATCTTAGGTTTTCATTTGCACTCTTCTCTAGCTGTGTAAAGAAAACGCCGAAAATAAGAATATGTTCGTATTGCGTGAGAAAAAGAGTGATTAAACAGCAGAAAAATATGACCGCCAAATTTCTCCACCAAAGTGTCCAACACTCTTAAAGTATGACGTCAGGAAAAGGTCAGGCAAGTCAGCTTAAAGTTTGGTCGTAGTACAGTTTTCGACTATGTTCGGCGAATCAATAGTACTGTTGGCGTTTTTGGGCTTGCCAGATCGACCCCCAATTATATTTGACACTGAATTCAGCCATACCATCTTTACAGACGAATACGTCTTTTACCTTGTCACAGTATTGAAACTCTATTACCAGACCAGAAAGGAAAAATGCGAAGGGAAAATTTAGTCTGTTCATAGAGAGTCCTTGTTGTCCGGTGAAAAGAACCAGAAAATGCTTAATAAGCCAATTCTAGAAAGATGCTTCCAGAAGGTTTCTAGGGTCTACCAAAATTTTTACGAAATCCTTCGAGATGACTCGAGTCGACTTCGATAAAAGGGAACGCTCTAGAGATAGCTAAACAAAGTCATTAGAAAAGACTCTAGCTTTTCACAGTCACATACTTAGCAATGGGACCATTCTTACACTAGGAACAGGCTTATGACCCTCAACATTTTACTTATGAGACACTTGGAGGCTGCTTAAATGGCGTACATAAATAGGTGTAGTGTTCACCACCCCCATGACTGGCCGGCGACCGTTACGAGTTCGCCATTCTCTCGCTCAAACAACACACGTCCTCTTCCTAGCTCGCACCAATGACTACTGACTCATTTATTCTCATGCCTCCTCATATACTCACAGATTGCCCGCGCATTTAGAGACTTCCCGCTAGTAGGGTGGCGGCATCTTCTATTTGGCGCCGTGTATTTAGCTTGCTTCGGCATTGCCACCCACCGACGCTGTCTATGCCCGCGCTGCTTAACGGACACTGCTATCCTACAATAGGGCCTACGGTTCCTCTGCAGGAGTTGCAGTGGAATAGTTAGCATACGAAAGCGCCACTTCTGCAGCCGCTGCAGAGGTTCGAGATGGTTTTGAAATAACACACAAGACGAGAAATATGTGCATACATTAATTCATGTCTATGAATAATACAATGCCGTTATAATGCAAAACTCGTACAGTACATCGTACTTCCCACTAACGTCTTTTCCGCTTGAGTCACACTATGTATGTCAATATTATTAGTGTCCGCTGGCGAAGCAAGACCTGATAGGGTGACCATTGCACTATGGCCACATGGGAAGTCCTATTTACATCACAGCTCAGTTGAACCGGGGTATGTAGCAAAACACGTAGATGCCAGGAAACGAAATAAATACGCTGGACTGGAAACGAGCGTTGTCTTTGGCCTTTTGCAAAGGGAACGTGCCATAGATTTTAGGTGTCCTGGAGTAAAGTAACTCTTTAAAAGAACTGCGATAATACGTTCAAGCCTCATATATATATATATATATATATATATATATATATACACTTATATCGATCTATTCAGGTATGCGACACTTCTCTTGCCTTTATTTTCTATATTTAGGATTGATTTTTCTGTAATTGCGGAAGTACCGGTCGGTTGTGAGTACGTCGTGAGACCGGTTTCATACAGATTGAGTGAAATATTTAGCATAACACTTGCACACAGTTCAGATGAATGATCATAGTATTAATTTTAGACGCATACATCAAGTATGTCCTCGTAAAAATAATATTATTTCATTTATAGAATTAAAAGTGTATGAGGCTGGGATTCAGGGAAAGTCTGCGAAGCCGCCTTGCTGTGTAATTTGTTGGCTACACGCCCAGCAAACATATTATTGCGATACATTTAAATGCAAGCATTTATTGGCTCCTGCGATTGCTTATTCGCACTTATCAAAAAAGTGCTCAATATGATTTGCGCTCACAAGCTGTGATAGTACCGGTATGTTGTTGTTCTTAAATCAAGTTGACCGTGATGGGAGGTTCAGCACTCGACTTGATATCACATCTTCTGCAGAGTCTTCTCAGGAATATTTTCTGAGCACCCTCAATCGTGTCTATGGTTTGCACAAATAATGAGCTCTAGACAAATACGCAATATAAAAGTCTAAATTACGCAATTGATTTATTCCGACAAAGAAACACTTTTAGATCTTGAATAGTGAAGGGGCGCAGAGTACGTAGGATCCGTGTAGATTATCACATCTAGTTCCCGCCTAACATTTGCGATTAGCAGTGTTAACCCGTTGAACTAGATGGGAAAAGCCACATTTGAGAACTTAACATTTCGGAACGAAGAGCGCTCTCTACAATTGCGCATTGTCGACTGAGGGAGAGTTCATGGCAGAATATATTTGAACCCAAAACGTAGTCAACACTCGACGTAATATAATATTGAATACATAAAACAAATATTGTGCACAGCAACGGAGAGACGCAGCTCCCCTGTGTGGCGCTAGACAAAGCCCGTCGTAGCGCACTAGAAGCTTCCCCGCATTTCACCTGGAACGACCGATATTCTCAGGCCAAAATATCAGCAATGAAAGTACTTGCTGGCATTTATGTACATGTTGGTGTATTTACCCAATTGCTAATTTTCACATCTCCAACATGAATATCTAAGTTGAAGATGATAGAAAAACCGTACATATATGTTAGAGTTGGTTAGCTACATTATTTAGGTGATCAGCCCAAGAACCGTGACCTACGTAGATAAGAGTTGTAGGATCAATGTTCCAACTCTGATCGAATACTTTCTAGAGTACAAGCAGTGGTTGTGGTGGACTATTCTAAGGGGCCCGTTTAGCCATGCGCTAGACTAAAATATTATTTACGTACTGTTTGCGGCAGCTCCTTATATCGTTCGATCGGATGCCAACAAGCGTTTGAGCCTGAGCCAAGGCGCTAATTAGTTGACCCGAACTAAAAGGTCAGCAAAGTCGGGTAAACTGTACACCCGTTGCATTTAAAAAGCGTCTATAGCAGAGTTCCCATACGGGAGATCGGTACAACAAGCTGCTGACCACCAGTACATTGTCTAATGTATTCTTGTAGATCGATAGATCGGTGTAAATTTATAGCGAGATGCCGATCGATAGATTTATAGGAAGTTGTCTGATTGGTAGATTTATAGCGAGATACCTGCTCGGTAGATTCATAACAAGGTGAAAATGATGTAAACTAACGCTAAACAATTTACAATTACTTATTGTTTTATTTTTAGTTATCTCCAACTCCGGTGGACGTATTGCTGCATGATCCCGAGGGATTGTTGCAAATGAAATAGGCTGCAAGAGTGTAAACAATTTAGTAACGTGCGGTTGCGAGAGTACTAATCAATTTAGCAACGTGCATAGATGAAAATTCAAATTGAGATTGGCAGTGATTTGCTGTGACTATTGCTGACAATGCTGACAGAGGGAAGTCGTAGTTTACAATCAATGGCGTAATTTCGGATTTTATGTTAAAAAAAATTTTTTCGCACCAAACTTGCATATGGTTTGCTCTCTGGTGCGCCGAGCCCGCGGCAGGGAACGAAATACAGGAATTTGATCATGATCGAACAATTTATAAAAACCCAGAATAAACGGCATATATAAATATATAAATATATATTCATCGTTATTATTATTCAACCTATCAGTCAACTTTTTCATCCAACGATTATGAAATACAAAACAATTGTAGCGGAACATCTCTTTCGGCTCATATCTGACATTTCGGTGTAGACATCGTGCCCCGCAGGGTGTTCGTGCCAAACGTGTCACAACACGTATACTCAATAAAGTCGACAAAGTAATAACGGTGTCACGAAGCAGCCAGACTTTTGAGTGTTGAGAGTACAAGAGGAAGCTCTTTTCATCCAGCCCACACCGAGAACGAATGAGCTGTGACCACCAGTGTGATCACCGAAAGGCTGTGTGTTGTTCGATTTCTGCGCTTCCGCGCTCCGGTCTTTTTGACGTTCGGTAGCGGTTTGCTTGCTTCCTTGCACCATCTTGGCTAGCTTCAATCCTTCTATGCAATGACTATTCGCTGGCCATTACGGGCTGTCGGCCGACACGGTCGGAATCAAAAGACAGAATGACCATGATGATGATGATGATGGTGATATTGCTATGTTGCGCTATGTAAGTCGTCACAGATCGGACGCCTACCGCCTCTTATACATACTGTGGCGGTGAAGTACAATCGACATTGGCCACTCGAGTGGCCGCCATACACTCTCTTGGAATCACCATTCAGGCGGACTCGATCGACCCCTACCCTCCCCGGCGTTCGAGTGTGAGTAGGTAGTTCGAGCAGTAGTTGCGGGAGATATTGTTTGTTTACTGTTGAACTACTGCTGCTGTTGTCGTTGTTGTTGTTGTTGTTGATGTTGTTGTTGCTTGTGAAACAGTTCGGAGAACCCGTTGGTTTTTCTTGTTCTGTGTTCAACCGCACCAGTTTCGAGCAAGGTGGAGAGCACGGCAGAGAGGGAGGGTAACGATAAAGCAAAGAAAGCCCCATAGTGTGACGGATAGTATGGCAGCGTAACGTAACCATGGATGGCCAGCCTCCGCAGGAGTGCCACTTTTTGAGGAGCAAACGTAAGCTCTAGCCGTCGTTGTAGTAGTTCGAAGGTAGATGTTGTTGGCTTTGTTGTTGTTGTTGTTATGGTTATTGTTGCTGTTGTTGTATTGTCGTATCAGCAGCAGCGCTGGTGAAATTGGTAAGTGACATCCGGGGTTAGTTTGACTAGTGACTTCCGGACCCAGTCAGTTCAGTGACAGCCTGGCGGATAGCCAGTACCAGCCGTACAGCTTAGATCGGACGGCAGCGCGGATCGGCAATAGCTCCGGATGGCGCCTCTCTCTCTCAGCAGCAGCAGCAGCAGCCGCGGCGGCAGCGCAAACAACGAGAGGGCTATATTGAGGGCGCTCTCCGAATCGGAGAAACACAGCGAGACGAAACGAGAGAAAGATTGAAACGGCAAGGTTAGATACATCTCAATGACGGTCAAGAAGAGAAAGGGCTATGAAGTGAGGAGAATGAAAGTAAGGAGAAATAGCGACACGACGCAATTGCGCGCACTCCAACCACCCTGGAGTGCGAGGAGCACCGAGATGCCGAGAGAACGAGTAGCAGGAAAAGTACAACACAAATAAAGAAAACCTTGTGAAGATCGACACGACTGAGAGTGGAGAGAAGCATGTCCCAGCTATGGCTGTACGTCGTTTGAGTCAGTCTGCGATCGTCTGATTGGTGAGCTCTTTGTTGCTGTTGTTGTTGTTGTTGTTGTTGCTGTTGTTGCTACAGCTACTGCTTCACTGTCGACCGCTCGCGTATTGAGCGGCGGCTGTGGCTTGCTGCTGTTGCAGTGGTTCGGCGCTGGCGATTTTCGCGGGAAAAACAACTTTGAACTCAACTTTTGGCGCAAAACGACGCCCGCGGTCGTAAGTGTGCTATGTTTGCTGCCTACATTCGTGTTTGTTGCTGCTGTTGCTAACTCTGAGGTCATCAACGACATCGATTAAGACCTACTAGGTGAGAGTCGCATTAATCAATAGTACGAGATTGCTTTATATTTAGATTGTGTATGGAGATTTGCAGCCGTTATGCAGGCGGCCTAAACGATGACTCATTTGTATGAGGCAAAACGCTGTTCCGTTTCCGTCTCCGTCTCCCGTTCGTGCCAAGTCGCAGTCACTGCTCTGCCAGCGGCTGGCCGACCATAACATGACAGCACCGCCTACGATTTGCATACGGCTTACATTTGAATTGTATTTGTAATTCATCGGTCACCTATGCTCAAACGACACGAGTTTAAAAATGTTATAGGGTACTGCATTGCTGCGGTTTAATGGTTACCTCTATTTTATACACGTTTTGTTATTGCACTCTAAATATTTTTGTGTGTAGCTGGAGTTTGATGGTGAGTCGCTGCCTGGTGCTCCATCAGTAGCCAACCCATGCGATGTATCTTGCGCGTGTTGTGCATTATAGGCACTTAATTGGTCGCTGACGTGCTCTAATTGATTGGAAGTGACCTTCACAGGCAGAGTATAATAAATTATTAGTGCAAGATGCAAAGACGGAAAATGCCTTCTCGGCGCCGAGGTCATCCTTAGACGTAGCATTGATGACTGTTCACTGAAGTAAAGGGAATCATGGATGGTGCCGTACTCGAGTGAATCCGGTAACAATCTGATAAGGTACCTAGAGTTGCGAGTTGTAGTTTGGCGCTTCGTTTGCTGCTAAGAACTACGCATATTGGTATAGTACGCATGCGAGACCACCGATACCGGCCTATAAGCGCACTGCGGTTTGAATATACCTGCTTTTGGCTTTTCGGAAGGAACCTCCTATGTGACGAACGTTTTTATATTGCACTAGCATGGCACAGTCTAGTGATACTCGTAATCTAATCGTCTACATTATTACAAGCATCATTGTTTTTTGGACCACTTTGTTCTTGTTGTTGCAGGAGGAAGTCCGAGTGGTCCGGAGCACTGCGGCGAGCCAGTTAGAAGCGTTGGTGGGAGCTCCAAACCAACCATCAAAATGTCACTCGGCAACCCACTCCTCTTATTGTTGTTTGTAGTGACGCTTACATTAAGCCTCAACGGACAGTCAAAGCTCGCAAATGCGCTCTCATCCCAATCCGATGATGACCAGGTTTGGTGCAGAAATATGGAAGGTCGTAAAGTCGAATGGTGAGTACGAAATAAATTGTTTTTACGTACTGTTTTTGATTCGTCTCGCTGAGTGATTGTCATCTATTGTAGTACCGACTTGGCACCAGGTTTAGTCAGTCGAACACCTAGAAGAGTTGGAACTTAGTGCTGTATCTGCATCCGATTACAGATTATTTTTGATAGCTCTTAAAGGTCAAGTTTGTGAAATGCGCGTACGGCGACACGGTATATCAGCATGCATAATAAGTAGATGCGTATGTATCTAGAGGTTAAGGTTTGGCTAATCCAGCGATTCCCAGTGAAGTACATTTATTTTGTATCATCAATTTGATATAAAACAAGGACATGTGTGGTTCAGCACACGCTGATTATTGGTTAAGATGTCATGTTTACCTGCTTTAGCTCTTCTCTTTAGCTTCTTGAGGCTCTAAAATGTGTAGGACAATAATGTATTAATATTGGCATATAAATGCGTCTACGATAATTTGTATTGCAGGTTTATCATGTACAAAGTGCCAAAGACGGCAGGTTCAAATAAACAGGCTAAGCGTTATGACCTAACGGGCTCGGAGTTCGGTTACGTTGACTCCGAGACACCGGACAATGCACAGGTTAGATCATACCCGCTATTTTATTTCTATATATATATTCATATATAATGCTATGGTAATCTAACTTAGTGCGTCACTAGATTATGGGGATAGCATGATAACAAAATTACTTATAAGTAATAAATGACAAATTGTATTGTTTGTTCTTCAATGTACATCTACTCAGAACTCACACATTGTTTGCATGGTCTTAAAGTCTCTGGATCGCTTGATAGACTTACCTCGTAGACACGTCTCACGCTTTAGTGAACGCCTGGAACCGGGCCGAACAGACAATTTATTATTAAGAATTTAGTTTTGGGAACAGAACATAATCTATAGTGCTATGTCGGGCGAATAGGGGATTAAGGGCATTATTATATTAATACCAACACGTAGTGGCGCAAATTTATACGCAAAAGCCACTGTAAAGAAACCTTTGTAAACAGTCTTTTTGCATGGCGCATTAGCCGCCAAGCGCGCAACTGTAACAATCTATCTGTAAATAAATATCCCCCTTTTCGGGGTGCGTTTAATAAATAAATTATACGGGGTTCACTCAAAGCAATGACGAGAAACTTCGATAAAATTATGTTCAATGACTTAAAATAGATCTTAATATTTTACAAAATATTTAAGCATGGTTAACATAATAATGTTTCTCCTAAAAGTCCTCCGATTTGTCACCTAACGAAAATAGCCATACAGATGTCAATTTTTCGCAGAAGATTGGCAGTGCACTGGACAGAGCAGTAAAATGATGTCGCAATGGAATTGTGTGATATATATATATATATATATATTTTTTTTTTGGGGCTAGTTCAGGCCTTTGGAGATAACTAATAAGCTACAATTGATGTTTTATTTGGTTAAATTATTGTGTAAATCATTTCAGACATTTGCGGATGGTGTGGATGGCGTCTACTCGGAGAACCACAACCCGCTGGCGAACTCCCTCTCTCGACTTTTCAAACGGCAGAAAACCCGATCAGAAAGGGTGTGTATAATAATAATGTTTTAACTAATTTCTGCTGATTTACCATTCACTTGTTTTAAATAAGACTGTGCCTGACATTGACTGTGATATATCTTAATTTAAATATTTTATGTCATGTTTTTATGAACAAATTACTAGATATGTAGTCTGAATGCTTGCAGATAGTGTAAGTGATACGCAGTGGTATAACCTAGCTAGTGCAAGTGTACGCAGTGGTATAACCTAGCGCATCAGACAAATCGAAGTTTAGCTTAATCATATTGATGGAACACTTAAAATAGTGTCAAAACGATGGCGTTTTGATTTGGCCGGTTAGAAGTTATCACTAACATTGAGTCTACTTTTGCGCGAGAGCTATTTTTATTTATCTCTTTCAATAAAGACTTTGTTGCAACTAAAGGTGGTGAATGAACACTAAGCACTTAGCAAAAGTGGTGAATGAACACTAAACACTTAGCAAGTGTGTTAGCATAACTTCTAGCGTATGCCTGTGAACTATTATTATTTAAAAATTGTCACTGCTATATAAATAAATAAAAAAAATACATTTTGCCAATCTACCCTCGTATATATATGACTATAATGGGGTGTAAATAATTATCCCCCAGTGAAAGTAACAACAAACTATAATCTGGTGTTGACCACCTGGACAAGGTGCCATGCACCGCCGTGGCGTTACCGCGTTGTATATACAATGACAGCCTTTGCCGGAAAAAATTCTCTCCAGCGCGTTTGTCCCCCGTGCTATCTAAGTAATTATATTGCTAAAAGATCAGCAGAGATGTTAATTTTTTGCAGACAGAGCCAGCAACATTGATGCCGCAATGGAATTATATGTGTTATATATATATATATATATATATATATATATATATATATATATATATATATATATATATATATAGCGTTCGAAACCTTGGATGCCCCTGGCGTTCGAGTCAGGCCGCAATCCGCAATGTTGGCATTTTGTCGAACTTGAGATTCAATGAGGAAACGCCGCCTCTGTTCGGGGCACACTTTTGAAATGGTCTTCGTCTGGCCTAAACAAACCGAACGCCTGATAGTCACCATATTCACCCGCTAGGTACATTGGTTTAGCTAACCCTCGTTATATGTATAATATATACTCAGTGTATTACACAGAAAATAAATCTTACAATGTACATTCTAACGCTTATATACATTTATGTTCATTTATTTGATGTTTGTCCGAATGTAGGAGCTTACGTATATTGCATACAACGACCAACCGCCGTCGGATATCAGTAACTCTTCGTCAAATGGCCATACTAAGGGAGTTGTACTTTTTGGCTCTGAAAGCGGCATTTGGATCATACACAGTGTACCTCGATTCCCGGACAAATTCTTCACTGGAAAGTCGGTACCATTACATCTCTTGCTTTGCTAGATTGCTTTTTATAACGCATGTTTATTACTAAGATTTGTGTTTAAACTTATTTTTATTTTAATTAATAATAATTAAGTTTACTTTAATTAGCGGCTCTAAATACACCGATAACGGTATGCATCTGTGTTATGTTGGTTTGCCGAATTCAGTTTACTGTGCAGGCTAAACCTTTTAGATTTACCTATATCTTGTGTGAGCCGAACTTTTGTTACAACAACTAGTTATTACCGTAAATAAACTTGTGATTTAAGAATAATACTGACTGTTTGCTTAGCTGCTTGTGGCTGGACGGAAAGCAGATAGCATGATACGCAGCGGATTAATAAAATTTTGGTTTCTCTTTAGGTACTCATTTCCGGCTAATGCGCGCGAGAATGGACAAAGCATACTCTGCGTTACATTTAAGTCTGATACGTTAAACTCCATTGGTAAGTTTTACTCATGGGGCATCAACCGAACCCATGTCAACTATGTGCCCTTAACCTACTTAATGCTGAAGGGATCTTTTTTTCTAGTATTATGATAAGCTTTGGTCACAAAGCGTTGCATGCTTTATACAAAGTAAGGGATTTTTAATTGTGAATAAATAATTTCTAGCTAAAATACGACGATTAGGCTCCGTGACGTTCTTGTTTGGAAGTTCTTTAGCTATACATATATTTCGATGGGTTGAACTCTCGATTGGTTGGGAGAATAATACTGATTCGCTGATCTAACTTGACCTGCCTGTACGCTTTATCGCATTCTTCAGCTGCGCATCTTCGCAAACAGAATCCAAACATGTATGCTGCGAGTGCTCCCCCGGCAGCTCGCAAGAAGTATAAGGAGCTGGATTTGCTCCTCGACAAGAAGTTCCCGCGGACTCAGCCGTTTATTCTCAAAGATGTCTTGTCAGCTATCAACGGCACCTCGTTTACGGCTTTTGCTAAAAGTGGACGTCTAAACAAAGGTGCGCCATGTAACAAAGCAAACTAGCAATTCGCCGATTTTAGTTCTGTTCCGTTGTGCTTGGATTTTCGGCTGAATGCCCTGTACTTCTCGGAGCTTTTGTCCGCCTTGTTACTCGCCTTGTTAGATCGGAGTTCGTCGGGCGGACGACAAAAAGGTGTTCTGGAGCGCGGAAATTTGCATAAACAAAAAATACTAGTTCTTTAGAAATATGTGAAATGTAATTTATTTAGGCAGATAGTTTCCAACATAGAGCGTTCATGCGTTTCCATCCCCTACGCCACTACGTCCCGTCACTGTGCTAAGTTCTGCAGCGTCGTTTCTTTGTTGGATATCTATGATAACTGCTTGCAAAAGTCGCTCTCTTCTTGCTCAACATGTTCAAATAAATCTAACATATTCTTATGTGGACTTTGTTTAGACATTTATTCGTCGGTGCTGGCTCCAACGCTCGAGACGGATCTTTTTGTGGAAACATGGCGCAACGGCAATGGAGGGAAGCTCCCGCCCGATTGCCTTGATAAGTTCAAGGTCACCGACGTCCAGAAAATCGCGCTTAGAGTCGGCAGTAAGACGATGCGCTGGGCCAGTCAAGAAGATCATTCAAAGTGGGCTGTCGGTGATAAGGGTAACTGGTTCTGTGTTGGATCCATCAATCGAATGGTAATTAGTGCTCTCACGGCTTTAAATCTCTACTGGCGCGTTTATTTGCAGTTTTCCCTCTGTTGCTGCGTTTATAGTTACTGACATCGCTCTGTCCGCATCATCTATTGTATATAGTTGCAATACTTCTTCTTGCCCATGTATATATGTCAAGATTTTGTATTTTGGTGTTGCACTGGTCTGGCGATTATATGATCTTTCATTTAACAGAAATGAATATTAAGTTTTGGTTGACGTGAAAATTACATTGATGATTATTTGTGTTGCCGCTTACAGCTGTCGCAGTATAAGCGTGGCGGGGAGACATTTTGCCTTCAGCGTCGCAATGTGCACGACCTGTTCGCCAACGCAATGGTCGAGTATGCTTCTTGTAGCATCGACGGTATTCGGACGCGTGGGCGAACCCATCAGATTGAAGATCTCTTACGAAGTGGCGACGAACGAAGCCTCGTCGCGGGAGGGGTCGAGACTGAAGACGGCGGTGGGACGCCTTCACCGACAATGAACACAGGGAGGCAGTCGGCCCTCATTAAAGCATGGGAAGCGCAGAAGAAGAAGCTCGCCACCGAACTTGAGGGAATTCGAGCTTATCTAGGCTAATCAACCCACTGCCGACTATTGTTAGGTTACAACAAGTGTTGTAGTCGTGTTGTATACAACACGACTAATACCCTGCAAGCAATCAGTGAACTTATGCGTGTAGTCGAGGCAAATAGATGGACAGATCGCTTACTTAAGCCGCATTTTAATCAAAATGTATGCATTTTGCATAATCTTGAGTTTTATTTCTGTACAGGATCCAGCGATGCGAGAGCGATGCGGACGTATATGTATATATAAACCCGTTGTGTAGTTTACTCAGATATATGGGTCAGTTATTCAGTATGCGGGCCCTACTCGGGCATGTTTTAGGACACTGTATATATATTATATATATATATATATATATATATATATATATATATATATATATATATATATATATATATATTATCGTATTTATGTAGCTAAATAAACTATACCATATGACGGACGTGTTCCTTTGATCTCCAACTGATCTCGGGAAATCTAGGTTGCAATGCAGCCAACGCAAATAAGTGTAAGATATAAGAGATTAGGCTTTAGTCGGCAGGGAGAACAAGAAATATGTTTCTGTTTATTTGTTAATGCCCACCTTGGGTAAGTTACAATATCACCAGTACATCTTGTACAGTTGATTATAACATCATTTTGATCATAACATACGAGGGGTACTAGTATCTTTTACATCTACAATAATTTTGCCGGTCTGTAAAGACTTTCTATTTATCACAGTATATGGTAGAAGCCATAAGCCGCAAACGCCTGCCGATGCAGGAAAATTTGCGTTTTTTTATATAGAGGAGGGTTAAATACTGTTACGCACTACTGCTGCCAGTAGGGAATGAGAAGCGTCTTACTTCCCATCTCGAGCAGTGTGGGGCTCGGCCCTAGCAGATAGATGTTAGCCTGCTGAGACCCATACCTACTAAACGCACCCCTTCCTTAAGTTCACTCTCTGATGACCCAGATCTCTATAGAACCGTACAAGAAGCCATTAGACGAAGTAGCAAGTGCCACTCGGACCATTTGGCCGGAGTCACTCACAGATTCCCCTAACGTTCGGCGTGCTTTGTCCTAACATTTGCAAACCCGTATCATTCAAAGTAACGTTATCTTCTAGTACAGCAGGCAGAAGGCTTGCTTTCCGTTTTTTTTTCTGGGAGGTTTCGGGAATGCATGATGCACATGCGCCACTAGCACCTGCGTGACTAGTGTGAGACTCGCAAACCCACTAAACCCGGATTCCTCCCCACCCCCCCAGGCTCGGTATTACTTTGGCATTACATCGAAGCCGTGGGAGAGGCGTCTCTGCCGTTCTCCTTCAATCGGCTCTATCCCTGACTATCATCCCGCATGTCTACCAGCGGTTGGATAGGGGGATGCCATTTTGTAATCCGTCATGTGAGGGTGCGTCGAGACCATGAGGGCCTGGCTGCTCCCCACCCCCTCCCCCCTCCTTCGGCTCCTCGGCTCGACCACTCTCCCGAGAGACCCGCTCAAACCTCTCCCGCCTGGCCGTTTCCTTGGCTGTCTTGAGTGTCAAAAGAGCGTCGAACAAGTTCGTCGTCTCCCTCCATGCCTCCGCCGAAGTCATCATATGGGAGACCACCTCCTTGATGAGTCGGCCTCTTGGGCTTGCTCTTCTGATCCTTTCCAAGGCTCCTTTCTCTTTCAGTATCCCCGTAGCCGTAGCTACTCCTAGCTTCCACCCAGAACTCGTGCCGCATACAGGTATGTAGTCTACGGACTCCTTGAGTGCTTCTCTAGGGAAATCTAGGATTTGCTCCTCTTCCTTCTCTCTCATTAGTCCATTTGTTCCTTGCAATTGCCGTAGATCTAGCCTGTTCCAGCACCTGGCAATTTGAAGGAGTATGAGCCGAGTCATCCTCCGCGCTTTCCTGACAGTGAACACAGCTTGCCGAAGGAGCTTTTCTAATTCTGAAGAGGTCGTTCTGAAGGTCCCCATGTTCCGTGAAGATCTGCGTGAAATAGTTCTTTAGTTCTCTCCCCGGCCGTCCAATAAATTTTTGATGTTTGAAATGAGGGATCGGCGAGTGTGCCCCGGTGCTTTAAAAGGAATGGAGTCCAATTTGGCTTGCCATGACTCCATTAATTTCTCTCTCTACTTCCCCACTGCTGCTTGAGTTGTTGTGCCACAGTTTTCACCTCTATTTCATCTTCAGGTCTCAGGGAAAGGCTCTTGCCAGCACAAGGACAGCGTTTGTGCTAACTGTGCAATACGCCTGGATAATCCAAAGGGCCGCCACTTTCTAGGTGCTTCCACAGATCAATTTTGTTACCTTCGTTTTCAAAGAGGCCTTTAGCCAGACGAGGGACCCAAAGAGCGCTATAGACTCGGCCGCTGACATCAGCGTATCTACGCCTGCTTCTCCTGACACGTGAATGTTTGGCAGAATTCTTGCGATTGCATTAGCCGTCTTAGTTGAGGATATCTTTAGGTGGCTGAGCCTCGTAAGGATCTTGTACACGCGGATCTCTAAGTGACAGGGATTAGTGTAAATCATATGCAACCTTTGCTTATGCTTTAGACTAGTCGACGGACGGAACCTGGCCTTGATCTACTTTATTTGCTGGCCTGCTAAGTATAGTCTGGTGGGACCCATCATATTCCTTCCCGTCAGCACTATGGCCTCGCTGTTCCCCGAAGCGATTAATAAACCGGGTTCGTCCATCCAGCTTCTTGTAGATTCAAGCGTTTTATTAGCGTTGAGCTCTAATTCTGCAGTTTCTACCTGAACTGTGATGGCCAGATCATCTGCATACGCAATCTACGCCTTGTGAAAGGTTATTCTACCGGAAAGAGTCGTCATACGCTATGTCCCAGAGCAGGGGACCCAGGATCGGGCCCTGCGAAACTTCTAATTATGTGGAATCTTTTTCCTCGCTAGCGTGTAAAGTATTGTCCTCCACGGGAGGCTGTTGAAGGTGTTCCTGAAGTGTAGAAGGATTGCCATAAACATTTTTCACGTCCGCAACTTGGTAAACAGCGGTGAGCACTGACCGGTTTTTCCTGAATCTAGATTGGGAATCTGAAAGGAGTCCGTTTTCGTCCACAAAGGTCCTTGGCCTTTTTCCAATGATTGCCTCGTATCCCTTTGCCAGTGTATTCAGTAGGCAGACGGCCTGAATCATCCATTATCTTTAGGGATGAGTTGATATTTGTCTTGCTCTCCATAATTTCTTGTTGCATTATGCTCTTCTGAGCAGTGGTCTTGTTTCACCAGTATTTCGGCAGGCAGTTTGCCCGTTTTGGCTGTATGGGATTTGTAGCTCGGGCGCATGCCGTTCTCAGAACGCATTGAAGCTCCTTAGGGGTTTAGGATAGTCTCATATCGGTGATCGTCTTGCTAATTTTTGTTTGAAAGGATTCCTAATCGGTGATATTGCAGTGAGTTCTGCCGCTCGAGCGTGCTTGGGGTGATTGCACCTCTACCGTAAGCTCCATGCAGTAGTGGTCACTAAGATTTTCTTCTTTAGTGGGGACTTTCCAACCCGTGGTTTTACCAGCTAGTGTGTCATCGCAAAAGGTTAGGTCAATTTATGAGTATTGGCCTGCCCGAAGGAAAGTGGGGTCCTTGTTTTCGTTCTATACGTGTATGTCATGACTGCCCAATCGAGTAAGGTTCTTTCTCTCTTATCCATTTTTGTTTTCCCCATGTTTCATTTGCTGCGTTAAGGCCCCCTCTGTCTAAGGTGCCCAATCCTATATATAGAGTATAGCCTTCACTTGTTGGCTACGTCTACCGACACGTTCCTTTTCCGTGTTTGGTTATTGGTAGAGGATTGGTGTTAATAATTGTAACGTTAAGCGTTAGCTCTTCCTTTCTCACCTCACTAATAGCAACTAGGCTTGTTGTGTGTCTAGCTGCTATTTCCTCTGACATGTCATGCGCTAGTCTACTCCTATAACAGTTAACTTTAAAGCTAGTGGCGTCTCGCGTATCCTGTTCCGTTCATTTCTATATGTTTTTCTTGCGCCTGCGGAGCAATGTGCGTTGAAAGAAATTATGTATATATATATATATATATATATATATATATATATATAGTTGCAGTGGCTTGAACGGCTAACACACCTTTTAAAACGAAATCAGAAAAAGCCCGAATAAGTTTCGTAACGAGAACGCAATGTCGATGGGTGCATTTAGACTCTATCGTGCCACGGGCATTTAAGCCGAAATGAAAGAAATATATATATATATATATTTCTCTCATTGAGTATTGTTATTTACATGCACATATATAATTTGTTATAGCAATTTCTGCAAGAAATATATTCGTTTTTAAAATTCACGAGAGTTGGCATTCTCAATGTCGACTATTTAGTGCATATCTGTCAGCAGAACCGTCAACAACATTGATCACCAACCTGGTGAAATCCTTGGGTCGAACAAACCAAGTGATAGCCATGCACAATGTACCTTGTGTACACGTGTCGACTAGTGCATGCCATTCCATCTCAAAATTTATTGGTGAGGTTCACATCTAACTGCGCTACCTTTGCCGAGGCCTCGGTCACTTTCCCTGCCACTCCAACAAAAATTGCTGAAGTGGTCCTGTAATAGGTGATCTAAGCCTGACTCTGATTGTTTCCACTGTCGGTCCACAACCCGCTAGCAGATACACGAAGCGGTTTCTTGGCGTCTGCGGTAAGCAGAGAACACCCTTCACATATATTGTCAAGCATCTTTCCAACTGCGCAAAATTTGCCGCTGAAAGATGGCCCACACTCTGCCAAGGCTGCAGCTCAACACTAGCGCAATCCTAAGCTCAAAAAGACGCACTGCCGCACTCAGAGACAGTTTTCGAGGGTCTCTTACCTCTGTGTGAATAAAGACAATAGCCGCCCGACATCTGTCGCCGATGTGCTGGGTTAAGGTGGTACCCATCTAGCGTAGTCTCCAACGACATATACGAGACGAAGTTGACAAACTCCTCCAGTTAGCCAACACAGGGTATTTCGTCAGCTGCAGCAAATCGACCCCCACGGCAAAACTTAATGGCTTTCGTCTTCCGCAAATTTACTTGCAGGCCATTGCGATGACGGTAAGCTTCTGCGTTGCTCATAATTCAGCAAATAGCACCGCGGTTTCTGTGGGCCACCACTACGCCATCCGCTTATAGGAGCACGAAATGTGTGACTGCGAGATAACCAGTCTTCTAAACAGAAACTAAGCACATCGTCATGTTCGTGAAAATTCTGAATGAAGAGCATACGGCCAGAAGATGCGACATAGTCATTCAGAGGAGAATTTGTAAAAAAAAATGAAATTATTTTATTAGCTTTCACGCCTAATGCCTCAAAACCATACTCCTACGACCATTTACAACGTTTAAAACTAACACATTCATGACGATCATTTTGGTACAAAACCTATGGCAATGCGAGCCATGATTACCGAGTAATTAAGATTCTTGGGCGGGCACGTCGAGATTGATTTTGAAGTATTGGGCGTAAAAGCTGGTAAAATAATTTTAGTAGAAGTCATATCACTCTCACACCGGAACAAGACTTTTCAGTGACCATGCTTCATTAAAAACATATTTAAACGAGCTCTTCAATTTCGCTCGTCGCCTTTTAAACATTTCTTGGAGACCCTATATATATATATATATATATATAGAGAGAGAGAGAGAGAGGGAGAGACAGCGCCTCGACCCCGACGTCCAACGCGGGAACGCGGTGTCCGTCCGCGGCACGCTGCTGAAGTGGTCCCAACCCACTCTGTGCGAGGTAGAGTAATATTCCTAGTGCACACGTTCTCAGGAGACAATTGTCGCTTCATTTGTATTCTTACTAAATTTTAAAAACTATATATATATATATATATATACCGGGTCTCCCAGAAATGTTTCGGAAGCGATATAAGGAATTGTAGAGCTTGTTAAAGCAAACATTTTTCTAATGGAACATAATCTCTAAATAAAAGTCTTGTCTCGGAGTGAAAGTGAAATTACTACAATTTGTGACACTGATGTTTTTGCCCGACATAGGAGCACAAAATGTGCAATTGCGAGACAACTAGCCCTTCTATACAAAAACTAAGCACACCGTCGTGCTCGTGAGAGAACTTCTGTTTCCTTCTTAAAACATATGACGCCGGCCTGAAGATGCTACATGGTCGTTTAGAACAGGCTTTGCAAAAATGAAATTATTTTATTAGCTTTCACACCAAATACTCACAATCATTACCCTACGATCACTCACAGTGAGAAGTAGTAAGGTAATGATTTTGAGGTATTTGGTGTGAAAGGTAATAAAAGAACTTCATTTTTGCGAATCCTGTTCTAAACGAGCATGTCGCATCTTCTTGCCGACGTCATATGTTCTTCGGTTTTTCTGAATTTTCTCACGGACACGACGGTGTGCTGAGATTCTGTATTGGTCTGGTTGTCTCGCAATTACACATTTTGTGCTCCTATGTCGGGCAAAAACACCAGTGTCACAAATTGCAGTAATTTCACTCTCACTCCGAAACAAGACTTCACGGAGACCATGTTCCATTAGAAATAATTATTTTTTTTTTTCAATAGATAAAGATGGTTTTATTTCATTTTGAAGTTACAGTGGAATATAAATTGGAAATAATTGCTTTAACGAGCTCTACAATTCCTTATATCGCTTCCGAAATATTTCTGGAAGACCCTGTATGTATTTATATATATATATATATATATATATATATATATATATATATATATATATATATATATATATGATACGGGTATTAAAATCGTTCCGACTTCTAAGGCACCCGGCATATGGACTATAAATCAGTAACCATAACTAACCAATCAACTTGCCATTACAAGTACTTGAGAACGCAGTGTTTAACTTTCAGTATTTATTTAGACAATATAGTCTACCACTTGGCTCCGTAAGCTCCGTAGGCGCCGTATCCGTAGCCAGCGGGGGCAACAGCGTATCCGTGGCCTCCGTACAGACCGCCGAGGGCGAGTCCAGCGTGTCCGTAAGCAACAGGGGCGGCGGCTACGACGGGGGCGGCAGCAACCTTGGCGACACCAACGGTGGCCAGGGCCTTTCCGACCAGAGGAGTGTAGTGGTCAACACGGCTGGTCACGGCTGAAGTGGCCACTACGGGGGCGGCAACCTTAGCGACTCCGACGTGGGCAACAGCGGGAACGGCGTGGGCATATCCAACGTGACCAACGGCGGGAACGGTGTGGGCGTATCCGACGTGACCAACGACGGGAGCGGCAGCGACCACTCCATGGTCGACTCCATAGCCGTAGTGGCCACCCAGGTATCCGGCCTGGGCCGAGGCAGCTACGGCGGCGAGGGCGATGATCTGTAACGATACAAAAACGCTTGATCAGTCGACGGTTACGTGTAAACAGTTAAGATACTAGGGGACCACTTGCACTAACGTGATCATTGTCATAATTTTTCTCATTGCGAGACACGTACAGCGAACATGGTGGCGTTGAGAGCAAGTTGCTGAATGAGGCCAGCAAACACTGCTGTTCTATTTATACCTACTGCTGTACGTAATCTTTCTCTTATCCGCCTGTTATCATTCTCTTTACCAGAAATTGTACCCAGAAGATCTACTACGGCCGCAAAAGTGTACCGTTAGTACGTCTGCGTTACATTGGACAATATATATATACGCACACGCTCTCGGGAGACAACTGTCGCTCCATTGGCATCATTAATAAATTATAATATGTTAACTCATATATATATATATATATATATATATATATATTTATATATATATATATACATATATATATATATATATATATATATATATATATATATATATATATATATATATATATACTCTAAATGTAAGGTGCTACTACTCATGCAAAAAATTGCCAAAGTAATGCTACCCACAACATAAAACACCGTTTGTATATAATATCGTTATTATTGTTTTATTATTGCGAGCAAAAATGTGTTATTTTTAGAGTTTCTGTCATATTCGTCAGTTTCTATCATGATTGTAGTGTAGTCATTGCGTTATCCGTTATGTTGCCATCTTGACTATTTAATGTTCGGACTTTGTTGATATTGGATATTGCCAAAGTTTCCTATGTACAACTGTGATAAAATCAGCGCAACCGTGTAGATGTGAGCTTGCGCATGCTGCGTTATCGCGGCGAGCGACTGCCGCATAATACTAATTAGGCCAAAACGTACCGATACATTAATTACTCATAATACCTAAAACTAGGTTTCTAACCGTAACCCAATTTGAGAGTTTAGTTATGTTTGGGTTTATCTTTTAATGTAGAGTTTTTTGGACAGGATTATCAGAAGAGGGGTTATCGTTTGAAGAACAATCATTGTTTTCTCAGTTTATACACATGCATTTCACCGCTTAATCACTTCCGTTAAGTCGTGCCTTGAACGTTATATTGTTGCTCGTAGGATGCACCGTTCATTTGAAATATCAAGAAACAAATCACACAACATCAGAAACATATTGTTTCTAAAGGCCGCATGCAATAAGGAGCAACATTTCTTTGTTATCAAGAACGGCGATTTCTACAAAAACGAAATGAAAAATTCAAGCGATTGGTGGCGAATCGTTCTCAGAGAGAAGGCACATTTCAATATGTAACTTATAAGTAGTGACTTTATAGCGTCATACACGATATAGTTTATATGTATATCCTCATTCGATGAAAAAAGCAGCTAAGGCACACATAGCATATAATAAAACTAGCCGATAAGTGTGTGTCTGGGATTCAAACTAGCCACACGCGTGTCAGGTCGCTCCGTAGAAAATGCCAGTTTTCACCTAAACATGCAATTGAGTTCAGAGTTCTTACTAGTGAAAAAGTGTCCAAAACGACGCCGAAACCCCAGATACCAAGACCAGAGCGTTTTGAGTTGGTTTGTCGCAATCCGGCCGTATTTTACGAGTATGTGGTAAATGCGGCTCATCGATCGCTCGAGCTTTACAGAAATGTGATGTGTGCCCGCGACTGTTTCACCCACATTGTGCTGATGTTATTTCAACACTCATAGCTAAAAACAAGGCGGAAGATGGTTCGTTCGTCTGGAAGTGTATCCACTGTTCTGCAGCAAAAAACTCGCCTTCCTCAAGCCATCCACCCCCAAGAAGACTACTGAGTCCGGAGCTGGTAGAAACATCGCAAAAAACAACCAAGCCGTCGGCAACACCAGCAGCGGCAACAGGTTTGTCCGGTAAACCGGTAGCTCCATCAAGCAGCAGAACCAGCGGTTCACAGCGCCATCAAACAACCGTTAAGCCATTTCAAACTGCTTCGCCTTCTCCGTCGGTCTCTAGCGACAGTGGAGAAGTGGCACCAGAGATCACCTCGAACGAAAGTTCGAACTCGAGCAGCAGCGACAGCGCGAGCGGCAGTTGTGTGAGCGACAGCGGTCAACGGCTGGTGGCTGGTGCGGCCGTCAAGGATGGTGGTCTAGTCGGTGATATTGATATGCGTAGCACCATGCTCAGTTTGGCAGCACTGTCCGAGCAGATAAAAGCATTGCAGTTGCAGATGAGTGAGTGCCTGCAGCTCACTCATGCCAATACTCACTTAAAACAACAGTTTGATACGCTCAAGAGTCGAGTTGACCAAGTGGATTCCTCAATGGAGTATTATGCCAATAGTGTGGATGAGGTGGCTCGAACGGGTGAAAGGGCAGTGGTGACGGCGGAAGCTGCTCGCGGGGCAATAACATCAGCCGGAGAGGTGGCGGATTCTGCACAGAAGCAAGCGCGCTTTCTAGATCAATATGGAAGACGTTCTGATATTCTTTTCAGCGGAATACAGGCGCGAGAACGTGAAACGAACGAGCAGCTTCGAGCAACCATCATTAAACTGTGTGAAAAGATTGAGGCGCCGGTCGAGGAGAGAGACATTGATGTCACGCACCGGTGCCCGCGGATGGTAAAATTAAATGGCAAGAACGTTACCGATCGATGCTCAGTGCTGGTCCGTTTCGTCTGCCGGTGGAAAACAGTGGAGGTACAGCGGAGATGCCGGGAGAAAAAACCAAGGTCTAACCTTCTCCCAGCTTTCTCTGCTACTAACAACTCTATCTACGCTAACGACCATCTTACGCCCGAAAATGCCAACGTCTATTACCAGCTACGTAAGCTCAAGGACCAGAGGAAAATATTTGATGCTCGGACTTCTGACTGTCGGTTGCAGATCAAGACAACGAGTAACTCGCCATGGAAGGAATTCACCGCAGACATGGATCTCGCGGCGCTCGGCAGTTCAGCAAACAGATAGCCCTAATGTATCATGTGTAGCCAGACTGTAGATATCGACGTTCCAGTGCATCTCGGATGCACTACTCTGTATACATTGTAACGTTAATGGCTTGAAAAGCATTTTCATGATGTAGAAACCATGCTATCTTGTCTACCACGGTTGCCATCGGTTCTAGCAATATCCGAAACAAGGCTACAGTCGGTAGAATGTCCGTCACTTAAGTTTACTGAATACAACTCCTACTTTAGTTGCAGAGAAGGTCGGGGGGGGGAGGAGTGGCACTATATGTGAGGAGTGATTATGTTGCATGAGAACGTAATGATCTCAAATTTAGAATCTCAGACGATCTGCTCTGTGAGAGTCTGTTTCTGGAAATAGAGGGTGGCGCTGAAGGGGACACCACTATTGTAGGTGCCTTCTATAGGCAGCCGAAGGGAAACCCAGCGCACTTTGTTACCTCGTTGGAGACTCGCTTGCCAAGGATCGGTAGTAGGAAATCTATAATACTTGGTGACGCAAATCTCAATACAATGGCGGAGTCTGTCGAGGCACATGAATTAATTGAAGTTTTAGAACAGGTCTGCTATAAAGAAGTTGCCAATGTGCCAACCAGAGTGGCAACCACAATACGTAGAGGAACCGCATATAACACTTCCACTTGCATTGATCACATCTATACTAACGTGTAGACGTTGTCGTTACTCGCATCTGGAGCTCTCACAACTACCTTCTCGGACCACTACGCAACATTTATTTCTGTAGTCTCTAAGAGAATAGGCCGACCTGCCTCTATGACCTATAAATACGATATCTCGGATGTAGACGAGGCGTTTGCATGCTTTAACGAGAGAGTGATGGCGGCAGTGACTAGGGGCAAAAGGGAAATTAGGCGAAAGTTAAACAAAGGTCGGTCACGTAAGCCATGGGTCACTGCCGAGCTGCTTAAAATGGTAAAGGAGAAGGAAGCAGCCTATACGGCGTATCGCAGTGACCCCAACGCCCGCAGGCGTCAAGCGTATGTTAGACTGAGAAACAAAGTTGTCTCGTTTTCAAGGAAGTGCAGGCTGGAGGCTAATGGGAAGATTGTTTGCGATAGAATACAGGAGAAACGGAGCCCATGGGAAGCCATCCAGCCAGTCATGGGAGGTGCCCAGGAAAAAAAAGTGTGTCAAACTGAAGATTGATAATGAGATAGTCACAGACTGTGTACGACTTTCTAACATCCTTAATGACTATTATGCAACTTGCGTAACGGCCGACGCCGAATGCTCGGCCGCTTACGAGGTACCGATGTCGATACCTGAACTGCACGAGCCATTTTTGCCTAGGCCGGTTCCTGTGGATTGAGTGCATTACCTGCTGAAAGAGGTCAACATTTGCTCGGTGAGAGAAGGTCACATACCCTCTCAAGTCTTGAGACACTGTGCTGACGTTATTGCTGACGCAGTGGCATTCATAGTTAATCTGTCGACACGCCAGGGGATCTACCCTACGGCCCTCAAATTGTATCGCGTTGTACCACCGTTTAAAGGCGGTGACAGACTAAGCAAGGAAAGTTACAGGTCGGTCAGTATCCCCCTTCCAATGTCCAATATTTTCGAAAAAGCTATATATGAACAGTTGAACGAACACTTTGAGATGTTTAATGGCCTAAGTCAGCGTCAGTTCGGTTTTCGATCCAAAATGTTGACGACTGTACCCATCATGGATTTTGTTGAAGAGGTTCGCAGAAACCAAATGTTAAAAAATACAGTCGCCGGCGTATTTAAAGATCGTAGAAAAGCATTTGATACAGTTGATGTAAATATTCTGATTAAGAAGTTAACTCGATATGGAGCGGATGATATTTTTTTGTCTTGGCTGCGGTCGTTTATGTCGAATAGGAGGCAAGTTGTTCAGGTGGGCAATGCAATCTCGGATGTAAGAAATTATCTGTTGGAGTGGCTCAGGGCAGTATAGGTGGTCCACTTCTCTTTAACATCTTTATTAACGACATAATTAGCGTAACAAAACATGCAAAGTTTACCTTGTTTGCGGACGATACCACCGTCCTATTCGTCGGGAATTCCCCAACTGAGGTGGAGGCTATGGTCCGCGAGGACCTTCAGAGGTTATAATCATGGTTCAGGAGTAACGGTCTTTATATGAATTGGAGGAAAACAGGTGTAATGCAATTCCTTTCCCCGCGGGATTCCGTTACAATCAATCTCCTCCGATTCCAGTGCGACGGCATAGCCCTTTCGCTTCTAAAGGAAACGAAGTTTCTAGGCGTTACGTTGGACGAGGAGCTGAATTTTAAAACGCATGTCACACATATACGTAAGCAAATATCTGGCAGCAATGCCTGCTCTATACAGAGCTCGACGAATTCTTTCCCAAAACTGTCTGATGGCGATGTATTTTGCCTACGTCCATAGTCACCTGACTTACGCTGCAGAAGTTTATGGCTTAACACAGATGCATCTTATCAGGTCGCTTCACCGACTCCAAAAACGAGCACTGGGACCTCTGGATGCGAGATTCAGTGCAACCGCACTTCAAAAATATTAGCATTTTGGCGTTCCCAAAACGGATAGAATACTGTCTCGTAAATTAAGCGTATACTTCTTGGAGTGCATCCAAACGTATATGGTCTGGCAACATCAGCAACACCCATATCTACAAGGGGTAACGCATCAAACCTGCTTACTCTGTCACACGCCAACTCCAACCAGTCAAAGCTATCAATCAGAAACATTAGGGCCTCCTACTGGAACAAAGTACCGGCCTCCGTTAGGCAGACAAAGTCCCTGCTCAAATTCAAATGCGATCTCAAAGACCATAATTTTGAAACTTTGGTATCTGGTTAAAAGTAATATAAAAATACAACCATGTTGCAATATATTGTAAATAGATGAAAATGTCATATATACATTATGCATTGTTATTCATAAAAGGGGCTCCGAACAAGCTATGTGCTTAATGAAGCTTGGAATTAATGTGTGCAATTATCTACAAGAAATGTCGCTCGCCTTCCTCTTCTGGGAGCTCATCGGGGACTTTTCTTACTCAGATCCTCCTTTTCGTCCTCAAGACTAATCCACCTCCTTCGAGGGGCCGATTTATCAAATCAATCCGACGATTTGCAAAGGCTCAACGACTTGACACTGTCCACCCTGGAGTCCTTGCTGAATACATCTCTACCGCCTTGCGCGCGAGAACAGGCATTGTTACCCGTTTCAAAAGGGGGCCTCGGAGTACCAAATTTACTGACCCTGGCCGGGCCTACTATAGTCTCGTCAATGCTAAGCGCGCAAAACAGGGCAACCCCTCTTTTAGATTCAGCGGGAGTCGACCAGTTTAGAAACCGCTTAGCCCATCTTCAAGAGAACCTTGAGGCGCGCTGTGGGGGTAGGCCTGAAAACGTACTGTCCCAGCGTGACTGGAGTTCCCCTCTGCACGACGCGGTACGACGACGTCTCTTTAACGAAGCTGCCGACGACACAGCCAGAGCTCGCTTAAACGCCGTATCCGCCAAGGATTCAGGGGCCTGGTTACACGCGCTTCCCAGTGCCCCCATAGGTACCCTTCTTGATGACGAGTCGATTCGCATAGCAGTAGGCTTACGACTAGGGGCAGATATAGTTGGCCCTCATCGGTGCCAATGTGGTCACCCCGTCGATAAACTAGGACATCACGGACTATCGTGCATTATTAGTGCAGGACGACGCTCGAGACATGCCGCTATTAATGAGACCTTTAGCAGAGCCCTTAGGTCGTGCGGTCGTCCGTGCATTCTTGAACCCCCAGGTCTCTGCGCGGAGGACGGCAAACGTCCAGATGGTATGACACTCACACCATTCGAGCGAGGCAAAATGCTAGTTTGGGATGCAACCGTTACCGACTCCTTAGCTCCTTCTATGGTCGGTGGCGGCGCATCCGAAGCTGGTTATGCAGCCCGCCTTGCGGAGACTAACAAGTTGAGAAAATACTCATCAATCGGCTATCCCCATGAATTTTGCCCTCTCGCGTTTGAAACCCTAGGTGCCCCTGGCGTTCGGACCAAGCAGCTGATCCGCAAAGTTGGGACCTTGTTAAACCTGTCATCCGGTGATAACAGGTCATCGTCGTTTCTTAAACAACGCCTGGATCTTGACATACAACGTGGAAACGCTGCCTCCGTACGGGGCACACTCCTGAAGTGGTCTCGCCCTGGCCTCATCGAAACGGACACGTGACAGCCACAATGCGCATTGGCTTAGCTAGTTGATGTGTGTAACATATACCTAATGTATTATACGGAAAATAAACTTTATAACTAATAATAATATTAATAAAAAGAAATGTCAATAAACAAAGAGTTGAAACATTTAAGGCTTAGAAAACTGAAAGAAAACGTAATTAAGATTATTATTATATTTTTAACATTTGCAAAATACGAGAGAATGATTAAAAGTAAATTCGTTTAGAACGAGCCGCTTCAAACAAAATCACTGGCTGTTCGTTTCGCATGGATACTGGGTAATGTGATTCAATGGTACGGTGCTTTGTCACGTAGTACTAATGTTTGTAAAAAGCTTTTTTGGACGTCATTGAGTGCATCAGTTTATTTTCATTCAAAGTATTATGCTTAACTTAATACCCATACTGGGCTGCAGTAAAGAGCTAAATGCTCATAAGGACTGAAATACCAAAATAGTCATAGGCCCAGTTATGATTTGACTGTCACTATTTTTGATTGGCAAATCCCAGTGGTGATGTGATATGTATGTCTAAGTCGTGATGAAATTCCTCTACAGGAATCGGTGAAGAGGGGCTATGTTTATAGGTGCTCGAAGAACGTTTCACTGGGTTTATTTTGACTAAAGGAGCGCAATTGACAGAGTAAATCACTTTCTTCTGCTCCGCAAATTGGAACATCTAGGTATCTACGCATGTACAGTGCAATGAGTGAAGGCATTTTTGAGCGACCGTCACTTTCAAGTAAAGGTTGGTGACAAATTTAGTCGACCATATCCTGCATTTTCTGGTGTGCCTCAAGGATGATGGAAATCCCCTGTTCTATACACGATTTTTGTTTTAGACATAAATATGTACCTGCCACTGGGAGCCTTACCCCTAAAGCCGTAGCCCGCGGTGAATCCGTAAACGGATTGTTTGATTGGCGGATGGTCAAATGGGCGCATGCAAATTTAAATAGCACTCGCCTATTTGGCGATTAGCTACGTTTTTCTGTCATAAGTACGGATATTAAAAACATTATATATATGACCATGATAATTGTACCCCGCACCATTTTATATGGCAATGGAGGTGATCTTCTGTTATGTTAACTCCCCTTGTCAACGGGTGTTTATATATATATATATATATATATATATATACAGGTAGTTCAACAAGTTCTTAAAATGAGCTTTTTCAGAATTCGAATTTTCACCGCTTTCACCGCTATTGGAAACGGCAACTTTTCGAATGCTAGCAGTCAAAATATTATGGTGATTGGCCGTTGCGATTTCGTTTGATCGCTTTTCCCGTGCAACGTATCGGCGTGATTTTGAAAAAATTGAGAAAAAAGAGTTTCGAGTGGTTATCAAGCATTTTTATTTCAAAGGTTGGAATGCGACCCAAGTGAAAACTGAGTTAGACGAGGTGTACGGTGACTCTGCGCCATGTTTTGCCACTATGTCCAACTGGATTAATGAGTTAAAAAGAGGTCGCAGGAGCACCGAGGATGAACTACGTTCAGAACGCCCAAAAACGGCAACTGATGAGGAAAACGTGGAAAAAGAGCGGAAAATCGTTGCCGCAGATAAGCGAGTGAACATTAGGGAGATAGCGGAGGCCTTGGGGATCCGTTTGGGCAGTGTAAATTTCATCCTGCACGAGAACTTGAAGATGAAAAAGCTCAGAGCAATTTGGGTGCCGCATTTGCTCAACCAAGGCCAAAAAGACGCGCGTGTTTCCGCTTCACAGTGAAATTGGGCCAAGATGTCGAAAAATCCGTCGGATTTTTGGCGCAGATTCGTGACAGTCGATGAAAGCTGGGTCCATCGCTGCACTCCCGAGACCCAAGAAGCATTTCGTCAATGGTGTGCACCTGATGAAGGACCTCCGAAGAGGGTGCGGACAACGGCATCGGCCGGAAAGATGATGGCTACGGTTTTTTGGGACCAACGTGGAATAATTCTGGTCGACTACCTTGAGAGCGGTAAAACGATCACGGGAGAATATTATGCAAGACTGTTGGACTGCTTGAAGCAAGAACTCATCGTAAAACGGCCCGCTTTGCAGAAGTATATATATATATATATATATATATATTTATATATATATATATATATATATTTATATATGATACAGGTATTAAAGACGTTCCGACTTCTAAGGCACCCGACATATGGACTATAAATCAGTAACCATAACTAACCAATCAACTTGCCATTACAAGTACTTGAGAACGCAGTGTTTAACTTTCAGTATTTATTTAGACAATATAGTCTACCACTTGGCTCCGTAAGCTCCGTAGGCGCCGTATCCGTAGCCAGCGGGGGCAACAGCGTATCCGTGGCCTCCGTACAGACCGCCGAGGGCGAGTCCAGCGTGTCCGTAAGCAACAGGGGCGGCGGCTACGACGGGGGCGGCAGCAACCTTGGCGACACCAACAGTGGCCAGGGCCTTTCCGACCAGAGGAGTGTAGTGGTCAACACGGCTGGTCACGGCTGAAGTGGCCACGATGGGGGCGGCAACCTTGGCGACTCCGACGTGGGCAACAGCGGGAACGGCGTGGGCATATCCAACGTGACCAACGGCGGGAGCGGCGTGGGCGTATCCGACGTGACCAACGACGGGAGCGGCAGCGACCACTCCATGGCCGACTCGATGGCCGTAGTGGCCACCCAGGTATCCGGCCTGGGCCGAGGCAGCTACGGCGGCAAGGGCGATGATCTGTAACGATACATAATAAAGGCTTCATCAGTTGGCGGTTACGTGTTAAAAGCTAAGATACTAGGCGTCCACTTGCACTAACGTGATCATTGTCATAATTTTTCTCATTGCGAGACACGTACAGCGAACATGGCGTCGTTGAGAGCAAGTTGATGAATGAGGCTGGCAAACACTGCTGTTATATTTATACCTACTACCCTACGTATTCTCTCCCTTATCCGCCTGTTATCGTTCTCTTTACCAGAAATAGTACCCAGAAGATCTACTGCGGCCACAGATGTACCGTTATTACGTCTGCGTTACATTAGACAATTTATATATATATATATATATATATATATATATATATATATAATTATACATACCTACATACACATAGATATACTCTAAATGTAAGGTGCTACTGCTCATGCAAAAATTGCCAAGGATTGCCAAAAAGTTGTCAAAGTAATGCTACTCACTACATAAAGCACCGTTTGCACATACTGTCGTTATTATTGCGAGCAAGATTGTGTTCTTTTTAGAGTTTCTGTCATTTTCGTCAATTTCTACAATGATTGTAGTGTAGTCATTGCGTTATCCGTTATGTTGCCATTTTTATTTAATGCTCGGACCTTGTAGTTATTGGATATTGCCAAATTGTCTTATGTTCAACTGTAGGAAAATCAGTACAATCGTGTAGATGTGAGCTTGCGCATGCTGCGCTATCGCGGCGAGCGACAGCCGCATAATACTTGATTAGAATTATGCCGAAGCGGACAGGGATAACGTCTACCGATGCGCTTACTCATAATACCTATAAATACGTTTCTAACCGTAACCCAATTGAAGAGTTTAGTTATGCTTGCCTTTATCTTTTAATGTAGAGTCTAGTGGACATGATTATCAGGAGAGAGGTAATGTTTGAAGAACATTTGTTTATACACATGCATTTCACCGCTTATCCACTTTCGTTAACTCGTGTTTTTGAATAATTTGCTAACCGGCGATGAAACATAAGTATTTAAGAAAAACGTAAATAAACTTTTGCTTAGGAGGTGTGACGTTGTTTGCAATAAACTCAAACGCCTTGAACGTTATATTGGGGCTCGTGGGATATCAGATAAATCGTTCTTTTGAAATATCAATAAACAACTCAAACAACATCAGAAACATATTTTTTTTCAAAGGTCGCATGCAATAAGGAGCAACATTTCTTCGTTAGCTGGAACGGCGACTTCTACAAAAACGAAATGAAAAAGCCAAGCGATTGATGGCGAATCGTTATTGAAAAGAAGGCACATTTTATTATGTAACTTCTACCCAGTGACTTTATAGCGTCATACAGGATATGTATTAAATGTACATCATTATTTGATGAGAAAGGCAGCTAAAGCACACATAGCATATAATAAAACTAGCCAATTTTTTCTCAGTTTAATGAGCTCAAGAGACGCCTGTACGAGGAGTTAAAGACCGTTTGTAGAGGCGCTCCGGATAACCCTCTAAGCCAACATGACTGGAGCACATTCTTATGCGACGAAGTATATCGTGGCTTACTAGCGAGCGCTGTCGATGACACCACAAGGGCTCGCCTTCGAGCGGTCGCTGCTAAAGAATCCGGGGCCTGGTTGCATGCGCTTCTAAGTGCCCCACTAGGCATCCTCCTGGACAACGAGACCGAATCGGGGCAGGCCTTCGTCTCGGCTGTAACCTTGTGTCCCCTCATCAATGTAAATGCAGCCACCCCGTCGACAAATTAGCCCATCACGGGTTATCATGCATCATGAGTGCGGGAAGGCGTGCCAGGCATGCCGGCATTAACGACACCTTCGGCCGAGCGCTTCGATCAAGTGGATTCCCCTGCATTCTAGAGCCCCAGGGCCTCTCCACCGACGATGGGAAGCGCCCGGATGGGATGACTCTTACCCCCTTTAGTAGGGGCAGGATGCTCGTCTGGGACGCCACTGTCACGGACTCATTAGCACCTTCAATGGTCGGTGGCGGGGCAATCTCAGCAGGCCACGCTGGTAATCTAGCCGAGGCAAGGAAGCTCGCAAAATACGCCTCTATAGGTTACCCACATGAGTTTCAACCGCTAGCGTCCTGGCAACTTGACTCGCAAGCTCCTCCACAGAGTCGGTGAGCAGCTGAACCTCGCAACTGGAGACAAAAGATCTGCGGCTTTCTTGAGACAGCGCCTCGACCTTGACGTCCAACGCGGGAACGCGGCATCCGTCCGGGGCACGCTGCTGAAGTGGTCCCAGCCCACTCTATACGAGAGTAATATTGCCTGTCCACACGTTCTCGGGAGACAATTGTAGCTCCATTTCTACTCCTTAATAAATAATGATGAATATATGTTTATATAAACTAGCCAATAAAGTTTAGAATGCATAGCAACGTTATTCAAATAATTATTTTATTTTTAACATCTGCGAAATACGAGAGGAGCTATCCGCTTCGCATATTGTTGTTGTGAAGTTCAAATGTTATTGATGAGATACCTCGTTTGCATAGCTTTTTGTGCACGTTGATATCAGCAGTAGCATATTGTTCCTGGATTCTGAACAATATAATTCAATGGTACGGTGCTTTGTCATGTAGTACTAATCTTCGTGAAAAGCTTTTGAGTGCATCGGCTTATTTCCATTCAAAATATAATGCTTAAATTAATATCCATTGGGCTGGAGTAAAAAGCTAAATACTCATAAGAACTGGAATAGCAAAATATTCATAGGCCCAGTTATTATTTGACTGTCACTATTTGTGATTGTTAAATGCCAGTGATGGTGTGATATGTATGTCTAAGTCGTGATGAGATTCCTCTACAAAAGTTGGTGTACTGTGATTAATGTACGAGGTGCTATAAGTAGACTGTGTGGAACATTTTGAATAAGAGATTCACTTGCTATTTGCTTTATACCATCTATAACATGTGTGTATAACTATATGTACTCTATGCTTTTATCTATTTTATCTATTTTCAAATGACCAGCAAAAAACTTACTAAACTGAAATAAAATCCAAAACAAATATCCGGAACAGATGATGGACCATGCAAAAAGGGCTCTGTAGCAATGGCTTAGAGAGTGTTATTCACTTGTACACTGTTAGAGCGATTTGAAAAGTAGGCTTGATTTTACCGAATTAGTATTTCGTCTTAATGAATTTGATACATTTCGATGGTTAACTCGATTAAGAGCTTTCTAAAATCGAAGTAAACGCAATGCAGGTGCTCACGATCGACTGTGCACAGATACCAGTTTATCTTTGTCTAACCCCCGTTCTTTAACTGTGTTGATGCTGGTAAGCAGATAGTGTTGTAAAAGAACGTTGCAAAAATTTGCTCTAATATGGCCGCTGGTTGCATTTATTGCTGTCGGTCTTTATGCCGTGTGGAGAGCATTAACTTGTTGGCTAGTAATGTCGCTACATTAATCGTCGAACGGTCGTGGCTGTAAGAGCCAGAAATTCGACGAATCGGTTGTGTCTCGGCATGAAATGTCCGTTTACAGGCTATAGGCATATAGCGGGTCCGCTATTGTACCGCATACACAAATAAAATTTATGAAGTTGTATATTGCGACGAACGTGCACGATATTTTGTTTGGTTTAGTCATTGACATATAACACGTGCAATTACAAGCTGTTGATAAAGAGGTGACTAGTCGGATAATACAATTCACGTGCAGTACCTATATATATATATATATATATATAAAACTTGACCCAGAAGCGTCTAAAAATACAATTCACTGAATGTAAATAAACAATTCCCTAATACGGGTGTTTTCTACATTGTCTTTTACATTCTTGAGTTATACTTGGCCATAGCTAGAGCAGAAACTATTGTGATATTAAGAAGGGTTTGCAAACGTATGATTCTACTTTTCAGGTTCGAACTTTTACCCCAGGTTCTTAAAATTTGTTCTTTACGCGTGCACAACTAATACGTTCAAACGAATGTACACATCAAGTGAATCATTTTGGTACCAAATTGGTAAGTTGACGTCTGTGGTTGCAATGTGACTAAAGTCTCCCGATGGCTATAGTGCATGTTCGCATTCTTTCCAGCACAATGTTTACTCGACTACATCGTTTGCTCCGTAAAACTGGATCATTTCACGGCCGTCAGGCCACAAGGTGCTAAATGAATCAGGGCTACACCTGTACCGGTTGCAGCAAGTTCAAGCTAAGCGGAATTCTGATTACCAGCCACCAATTCATTACCCTCCCAATGCGGAATTTCTTGATCTTGTTCTCTTCACGGACAAAGGGTCGCTTCTCCGTGAATGTCTTGGCTGGCATAGTGGACAACTATCTTATCAGACCTTATCTACTTCCCGACAGGTTAAATGAACCAAGATATCACATATTTTTGAGCACAACCTTACCAGAACTCTTGGCATACGTTCCACAGAGCATTCGGTCGAGAATGTGGTTCCCAGCACATAACGCCCTTCAGGTACGGAATTATCTGGATGAAAACTTCGCCCATCGCTGGATTGGCCGAGGCGGTGTTCAAGCTTCGCCGCCGCGGTCGTTCGATCTATGCAGTCTCGACTTTTTCCTTTTGGGGCCATCTAAAGGATTTACTTTATGCTACTCCCGTTGGGTCTCCTATTGATGTGATCGCCAGAATATGGGGGCGCTTAGAGCGGCACCATACATGTTAGCTAAGCACCTATACCAAATGTTTACTCTCGACGCCAGTGATTGCCTCCCATCTTATGACCTTCAATGCACACTCGAGCTCTGCTGCTCTTATCTGTTCCCATCCGCTCAGGAAATATCTTCCCTTGTTGTCCCGATCTTCCTTGCATCTGTAGTTCCCCCTATCGTCTCATCCTTTTCATATCCGTATTTCCTCTGTTGTCTCTCCTATATCTGTTGCTTTTGTTGTCCCATCCTGTTTGCCTCTGTCTGCCAACCACAATTTCGTCCTCGTTTAAATACCCACCCCTCCTGTCTGAAAACTTTAAATTCAGAGCTCGCATTTCAAGTGCGCTGGCCCGATGCCGTTGGATCTATGTCTGTCCCCTATACAATTCTTCGTTCCCCCATTATCCACATACATATCGCTTGTTTTAATCATAATCGGCCTAACACCTAATCACCTTCTTGTTGGCTCTCCTCCATGTAGCACAGCAGTCCCGCTGTCCTTTCACATCCATTACCATTGACAGCGGACACACTGTCAATATTACGTTTCGTAGATCAACCCCGGTTGCCTATTCTAGGAGGACCTCTCCTTTCCTTAATGAGGACCTGTTTCCCCAAAGACTGTGGGCAGCATTAAAACCTCTCCCACAATTGCCTTCCGATGACCGCGAGTGCTTATGTTGAGGCCCAATTCGTTAAGGAAGTCCTTGTATTCCTGTTGGGAGTAGTTTGGAGAAATATAAACTGAGTAGATCGCAAAGTCGGAGGTAATAAATAAGAAGTGCGTGCCTTGTCACACTGAGGTGTGCAATATTCTTCTAGGGAAAACCTTAGTTGAAGCGAGTTTGTAACTAGCGTGGGGCCCGGCTTGAGAAATCTATGTTATAAGGGTCTCGGAGATGAGTAGGACATCTTTGTCGTTTTCAGCCGCGAATTGAGACGCCAGATCAAATGCTCCAGAGGCTCCGCGGATGTTTATTTGCAGTATTTTAATGTTACTTGTCATTTTGTTGGTGGTTTCCACGGGGGTTTGTGACCCGTTGTCTGTATGCTGGACATTGCGCCGTAGTGGCGTAGTGTCCATCTATTTTGCATAACTATGTTGGCTGTCGCTTCCAAAGGTGCTTTCTCCTTTATTTGTTGAAGGAATTTGCCAGTGGTATCAGGAGTAGTATCTTGCACAATCAGGCGGATTTCCCATGTAGCGTTTTTTGTTAGCTTTTTTAACGTCTACTCCAGCTGTTGCTTGGTCAATGTTGTTCCTAATAGCACATAAAGCGTCAGCATAGGACGCATTGCCTGATTTCACGACAACTGCGAAAGTAGAGGCAGGCCACTTCCTCCTCTTTTTGTCGTGAGCCTATTCTATTTTCCGGTTTTTAACTTGGATTTTCAGGGTCATTTCTGGGCATTGTACGAGGGCTTGCTACAAGGCTCCTCATAAGAGTGATATCGGCTGTTGCCGGGATGGCCAGTGCCGCTGCCTGAATGTCTCTTGTCTTAAGGAAGCTGCAGAGACTGGTCGCTGCTTTCTCTTAAGACCTGCATAGAGAACTCGTTTTCGTTATTTTCGACGTGCGGTATCATCCTTGCATAGAGTCCCCATACTAGAGTATTTCTAACTCCCTCGATCGTCAGGAGGTCCCGATTCTGCAGAAACATAGACCTCCTTTTCTTACGGCGCGGCAATGTATCCTGCAGTCCGGAGAATTGCGACGATAGTGAGTCGATGAGGCGCCTTGAAGGCACTTGCCTTGCTGAGGCTGGAGGCAATATAGGCAAATAGTGTGCGCAGACCATTCTCTTTGCATGAGGTCGGCGTATTGTTTATCGGTTAGCTTCTCTTTGAAATGGAAGCCTTATATCTCTGCAGCTATGAATTCCTCTGGCGGTGGAAGACGGGGAGCTCTAAAAGTGGGCCAGTATTCATTTCTATGGACTGTCTTTTTGTTTTCTGGCGAGGGTGAAATCTACTTCACGCGCTCTACGGCAGATTTCACGCATATTTAGGCCCATAGTTCGTACTGCTGTAGCAGGGCGTAGTCCGATGTTTGGTGACTAGTTTTCCAGCTATATCAGCCATTGGCATTAGTAGAAGATGCAAGTCCTTCTCGTTTACATAACTAGGCGATGAAGGCTCCTCTCGCTTAAGACTAGTAGGCGCGCAAGGTTTCTTCTCTGCTTCAGGTGTGCAGCTACCTTTCCTCTCAAGGGAGACAGACTTAGATTCGCACTGAGTGACCATAGGTTCATCTGGGAGTCTTGCTTTATCAGGCATTTCTAATGGTAGACGCTGCTGTTTTTAGCCGGTTTCATCTAGAGACTCGCTCGTCGGTTTTTTTTTTTGTTCTGGGAGGTTTCGGTAATGCATGATGCATATGCGCCACTAGCAGCCTGCGTGACTAGTGTGAGACTCGCAAACCCACTAAACCCGGATTCCTCCCCACCCCCCCAGGCTCGGTATTACTTTGGCATTACATCGAAACCGCTCGTCGGTTTAGTGCGCGAGAGTTGCGCCTACTGAGTTCCGACTCAGAGGGTGTCAAGTCTTGATCCGAGTCCGTGCTAGGATACTCCCGTCCTTCAGTCAGCTAATGTGCCCGTATTACCCACACTTGCTATTCTGTCAGCTTAAAGTCGTTTCACAGCGTTCACATTTTCGGCACGCTCGAGTTGTCGCGCACGTGGCGCCGTTCGAGTTGCTGCACGCGACGGTTTGAATCTGCACGCAATGGTGTTTGAATCTGCACGCATTGGTGTTTGGATTGCCGCACGTGGTGTCTTCCGAATTGCCGCCTGCTATTCTAGGTATTTCAAAGTGCAAAGTTGTAAATTTCTTATTCGAGGTATTGTTGCTGCCGCGGGTGAATAGTCTGGAACTCGGTGCTGTCCTGGGGTTTCTGGAGATGGTAGTTGCGCTTGCCGGAGAGGCGGCAGGCTCCCACTATCACACTTTATCACAGAGCGCTCACAAAACACGCCTGTATGCTACGGCGGCCAAGTCGAGATTGACACCATTATAGTAGATTTTACGTTAGACAAATTTCACTCACATATCATGCTCGGTCGAGCCCGGCGGCTTGGTGCATTCGTATACGCCTTGCGACCGGAGGAGACACATAGGTGCGCGGGTTTGAGCCCCACCGTTGCACATTTGTATTTATGGGGGTCCGTCTATAAAGCAATGCGAAAAGCAGTCCCGTGGACGCTAAATCTTGGCTGAGGGTCAGCCCGAAAAAAAAACATATTGAAAAGGGTAACTTTTCGTCTACTAGCAGTCAAAATATTTATATGGCAATTAGTCGTTACAATTTTGTTTGACTGTTTTCCCCGTGCAACGTATCAGCATTGGCAACATATTTTCGAATATGAAAAAGTTTTGAGCAGTTATCAATTTTGAGTGGTTTTGAGCAGAAGTTTTGAGCAGTTATCAATGGTTTATCATGTCAAAGTTTTGAGCAGTTATCAATGGTTTGAACGCGGCCCAATTGAAAACTGAGTTAGACAACTTAGGTTCATGGTGGCTCTGCGCCATGTTTGGCGAATGTCACCAACTGGATAATTGAGCTTAAAAGAGGTCGCACGATCACTAAGTATAAACCAGACCCAAGCGGCCTAAAATGGGCAATTTTGAAGAAAATGTGGAAATAGTGTGGAATTGTGGCCACAGATGGGCGAGTGAATATTAGGAAGATAGCGGAAGCCTTGGGGATCAGTTTGGGTAATGTGCATTCTATCCTGCATAATAACTTAGAGATGAAACTATCCGGTTATGGCTGAAGGAGCCGCGTACAGTACCGTGTGAAAGATATACTTCGGATTAGAAAGCTAAAGTCGAACAGGCTAGGCGGGAGTCAGGGGTTTCAACGTATGTATTTAATGCCTTGCATCTTTAGTCTGGTCCTGCATGTGACAGTCGCCATGTATACACCAAGTACATAGTGTATGGTTATCATTACCTGATATGTTGAAACGCCGTGTTTCACGGGGAGTATGAGTTGTGCATCAGCCGGTTCTGTCTGCAGAGGTGTGCCAAGTACCAGGCTGTAGAAAGCGCGGAACCGGAGCATAAATCGTTGCACCACTTCTCTCGCCGGCAGCATCAACAGAAGGAACTTATGCTTGGCAGGTCCAGACAATGCAAATTATGCGATTAACGAAAACTGAATCAATTTATTAGGTTTTATTGACGTGCCCAACAAGTTGGCTATATGTCACCTTTTGTTCAAAATATACACAAGTACGAGTGTATGTACAAATCAATAGTGTGTAAGCGATAAAGCAACAAAATTGACTATTATTAACAGAATACAACTTTAAACCTTATACCTAGCTTTATACAAGCTTAAGATCTAGATATCTCAACGCGTCCGGCTCTCGGTGCATTAACGATATGCCTCAGGATGAGTTCCAAGCTTGTAAAGGACGGAGAATGGTCTAGTATTAAAAAAAAAAACCTCCTTAAAAATATACTTTGTTCGTCATCTATCCTCATTCAAAGAAAATTATATCAACAACAGCGATCGTATATATAAATATATATATATATATATATATATATATATATATATATATATATATATATATATATAGAGTCTCTCAGAATTCGTTTAACGAACTTTGGGATTTAAAACAACTTGGCGAAAAATATTTTTTTATGAGCTAACGTATAATGCAAATCAACATATGCAAAATTTGCAGGTATGACTGGCTTGTCGGTAAGATGACTGGGGCTCTCGCAACTGCAGTTTAGTGAAGATACGTCAGGATCAAAAGCTTGATACCAGCACTTTTGGTAATTTCACTCTCACTCCAAAAGAAGATATATGTATATGTATATATATATATATATATATATATATATATATATATATATATATATATATATATATATATATATATATATTATTAATATATATATATATATATATATATATTATATATATCTATATCTCAGACCACAAAATATGTTCTAAAGACGTTTCGACTTCCAAGGCATCCGACATATGAACTATAAGTCAGCATAGTAGCCATAACTAATCAATCATTTACAATTACAGGTACTTGAAAACGCAGTGTTCAAGTTTAACTTTCATTATTTATTTAGACAATATAGTCTACCACTTGGCTCCGTAGGCGCCGTATCCGTAGCCAGCGGGGGCGACAGCGTATCCGTGGCCTCCGTACAGACCGCCGAGGGCGAGTCCAGCGTGTCCGTAAGCAACAGGGGCGGCGGCTACGACGGGGGCGGCAGCAACCTTGGCGACACCAACAGTGGCCAGGGCCTTTCCGACCAGAGGAGTGTAGTGGTCAACACGGCTGGTCACGGCTGAAGTGGCCACGATGGGGGCGGCAACCTTGGCGACTCCGACGTGGGCAACAGCGGGAACGGCGTGAGCATATCCAACGTGACCAACGGCGGGAACGGCGTGGGCGTATCCGACGTGACCAACGACGGGAGCGGCAGCGACCACTCCATGGCCGACTCCATAGCCGTAGTGGCCACCCAGGTATCCGGCCTGGGCCGAGGCAGCTACGGCGGCGAGGGCGATGATCTGTAACGATACATAATAAAGGCTTGATCAGTTGACGGTTACGTGTTAACAGCTAAGATACTAGGCGTCCACTTGCACTAACGTAATCATTGTCATAATTTTTCTCATTGCGAGACACGTACAGCGAACATGGTGGCGTTAAGAGCAAGTTGCTGAATGAGACTAGCAAACACTGCTGTTTTATTTATACCTACTACCGTACGTATTCTCTATCATATCCGCCTGTTATCGTTCTCTTTACCAGAAATTGTACCCAGAAGTTCTACTACGGCCGCAAAAGTGTACCGTTACTACGTTTGCGTTACATTGGACTATATATATATATACAGCGCAACCGTGTAGATGTGAGCTTGCGCATGCTGCGTTATCGCGGCGAGCGACTGCCGCATAATACTTGATTGGAATTAGGCCAAAACGTACCGATACATTAATTACTCATAATACCTAAAACTAGGTTTCTAACCGTAACCCAATTTGAGAGTTTATTTATGTTCGCCTTTATCTATTAATGTAGAGTCTTTTGGACAGGATTATCAGAAGAGGGGTAATTGTTTGAAGAACATTCATTGCTTACTCAGTTTATACACGTGCATTTCATCGCTTAATCACTTCCGTTAAGTCGGGTTTTTGAATCATTTGCTAACCGCCGGTAAAACACAAGTATTTAAAAAACGTAAATAAACTTTTGCTTAGAAGATGTAACATTGTTCGCAATAAACTCAAACGCCTTGAACGTTATATTGTTGCTCGTAGGATGCACCTTTCATTTGAAATATCAAGAAACAAATCACACAACATCAGAAACATATTGTTTCTAAAGGCCGCATGCAATAAGGAGCAACATTTCTTCGTTATCAGGAACGGCGATTTATACAAAAACGAAATGAAAAAGTCAAGCGATTGGTGGCGAATCGTTATCAGAGAGAAGGCACATTTCAATATGTAAATTATATGTAGTGACTTTATAGCGTCATACACGATATATATTATATGTAGATCCTCATTCGATAAAAAAAGCAGCTAAAGCACACATAGCAAACAATAAAACTAGCCGATAAGGCTTATAATGCCGAAAGAAAACGTTATTAAAATGATTATTTTATTTTTAACATTTGCGAAATACGAGAGAATTATTAAAAGTAAATTCGTTTCGAACGAGCCGCTTCAAGCAAAGTCATAAGCTGTCCGTTTCGCATGTTGTTGTTATGAAGTTCAAACATTATTGATGAGATACCTCGTTTGCATAGCTTATTGTGCACGTTGATATCAGCAGTAGCATATTGGTCCGTATCGCTTCCTGCCTCGGTGTCAGAGTTATGCTGGAGGCATCTTGAGGGACGCAAGGCCCGTACGCCTTTCGGAACACCACTCGCGACTTGTGGCGGAGTCCTGTTGGTGCCGGGGGGAGGGAGGTTGCCGGGGGGGAGGGAGGTTGCCGGGGGGGTGACTCTCAGTGTGTATGCAGCTACAAGTATGAAATGCGTCTTATGTATATATGTTCGCTCTCCTATGAGTATTCATACACGCAACTATTGCACGTTCAATATGCGTGCGCCCGTGTGCACACATAAGCCCGCGGGGCTATATGTATACAGGCACATATATATATATATATATATATATATATATATATATATACATATATTTACACACAAATACACGCGCACACTCCCGTGCACATAAATTATAATTATATATGCCCGTTGAGTTTACGGTTGCACGTCAATATACACGCGCTGCAATCTTAAACAAAACATATGTGCTGCTCGAGAGTGTTGGTAAACACGCACTGGCCGTGCAGACGAGCTGACAGATGTAAACAAACTCAGCCTGCACCGTAGTCGTTCGAAGATTGTGCAACGGCACGAGTGTTGTTAAAACCAGGCTAAGAGCAAATTTTGTCTTTCACAGTACCTGTGAGGTGTTAAGATGCGCGTGCTGGACTGTTCACTAGTGCAGTTATCGAGTGCGATTGCTCAGACCGCTTAGAGCCTCAGGTTTTCGCACTTTTTCACCGATTTTCGCAGAGCAAAGTTCACACTCGACCACTCAGGGTGAGTGCTAGCAGCCGACTGAGGCCATCCGATGCGACCGACGCTAAGCAACGCTAGAAAAAAGAAGAGGAAGGCTCAATCCCCGCCCGTCGTGAGGCAGCAATTTTCTCCCCCCTCAGAATCTACAAATGCGGCAGTCACAGAAAAGGACCTACAAGCCCTCCTCACTGAAGCCATCGGACTTGAACGGCTGGTGGCAACCTACACCACCACACAAAATGACATTAAGAAGGGGACGACCTCACTTGTTCAAGCAATTAGGTCTCTCGCGCGCCGTGCCCACCTATCTGGTCTTACACAGGCAAAAGAAGCCACGGAAAATTCCAAACCCAGTGAAAATACGGAGGCAACAAAAATAAAAAAGGCCCTAGCAGGCTCCCTTACAGATAAAGAGTTCGAGGCTCTTGTCGCAAAGAATTGGCCGGAATGTACCTTCGCAAAGACAAAGCTCAAGAAGGCAAATTTTCTTAACGACCAGGCCCCGGCCCGAGTAATCTTGCTTTCGCCTACAACGGAGAAAGATAGTCGGCTAGCAATGGGACTGGCAAACCAGTTTCCAGCGTTTCTGAGCTCCCTGCCTTAAGGAGGGTCGGCTCGTATCTCTACACAACCAAGACGTCGTAGGGGTAGAAGGCACAGAAGAGGAAGAAGAAACGGTAGCCTCATCTGCACGCACACTATTTGCCCGAATGCTAACAGAGGAAGAAGGGGACAGCCCATCGCCGCTCACTCTCAAAAGCATAACTTACTCGCTCTGTGACCTTCTTAGAAAAAAGAAGATAACATCGGCCGCGGTGGCTACCACATCAACAGTAGACCTGGACATTTTACGCAAATGTCTTGAATCCAGTTTGACCAGATTTCCTGAAATAACCCTATAACTCTGGATTAAGGGTCAGGGTAGCGCAATAAACCCTGCCAGGAGTAATGAGAACAAGCCAACGTCTAGATCAATTACTATTAACTTGGGAAGCCGTAGCTATTCTGATGCTGTCCGGAATCTACGCTCTAAGCTCGACCCGGACGCATTAGGAATCCAGGTCAAAAGGGTCTCTAAAACAGCGTCCGGTGAAGTTAAACTACTAGTCAAGGCCTCGACTCCAAACGCTATGGCGAAGCTGGCCAAAGAAATTCAAGACAAGGCCTCCCTTACGGAAACCGTCCAAACATCCCCTCGAACTAAAGCAATAATTATTAGAGATCTCGACGAAACGATAAACGCAGACGACGTACTCGAGGCCCTAACACGTGATGGCACAGAGAAGGAAACGATTGTTCTTAACGCTTTTAAACTGACACGGGACGGCAAGACTTCTTCATGCGTGGTGAGACTCCCACCAGAAGCGGCAGCGCGGCACCAGCGCCGGGGACACATCCAGATCGGCTGGTCTCGCTGCCGTCTGGACGAACTGGTAAATGTATCCCAGTGCTCAAAGTGTCTCAGTTTTGAGCACCAAACGCGGGCCTGCACAAACCCACCTCCCACAAGCCCTTTATGCTACAAGTGCGGGAAGGCAGGGCATGTGGCCCGGGACTGTAGGGCTCTGCCGCACTGCTACCACTGCCAGCAAGACGGACACTACGCAACCTCCATGCAATGCCCGGCCTACAAGCAACGAGTAGAGGCACTCCGGAAAACAACAAAGAACCATGGATCTTAAGTTTTTACAAGTCAACCTAAATAGGTCCGCCCCGGCGTTAGACATGGCACTACATTTTACCGCTTCTAAAGATATCGATTTTATCCTGGCCTCCGAAACCCCCAAAAGCCGGCTCCACGCAGCGGCTGTGCACGCATCAAACGGGTCCTCGGCTGTATATCGAACCACCTCGTCTGCCTACCCTACTGGAGCAGACCGAGGAGTGCACTTCTCTTTTATCACCATAGATAAGGTGGCAATTTACTCAATATACATCTCCCCGAACGTTTCTACCGAGGTTTTTAAAGAGTTCTTAGAAGAATTGACAACATCGATCATAACACAAAACCACCGCCAAGTCGTAATTGGGGGTGATTTTAACGCAGCTCACCGACAGTGGGGGAGCAACAGGATATCCCCGCGAGGGGCGGCGCTGGTAGACTGGGCATCGGAACACGACCTGCATCTAGTCAACGTTCCAGGCACCACTTTTAGAAGAGGAAACCAAGAATCAACCTTGGACCTTACTTTTTGTTCTGAGACCCTATTGCCCAGGTTGACAGGGTGGACTATACACGACGACGTCGAAAATCTCTCGGACCACTTCTACATTACGTTCTGCCTCAAAGTGGCGCCATCTTGTCCTAAAACCCGCAGGATGCGCCTAAGAATAAATTTTGAGACATTACAGCAGGAAATTGAGTCTCGTTGCGCTCGACTGCGTAATGTGGAACCACGCACGGTGTCGACTATGCTAGAGGAGGCTTGTAGAGCAGCAAGCCGCCCCTTGCACCCCGCACTGGCTCGGCGAACCCCCAGTTACTGGTGGAATAGGCTAGTAGCCGAGGTACGGAAGAAATGCCATAAAATCAGGCGCATATGTACTCGCCGGCACGCTCGGCACCAAGCAAACCTTCAAGCGCTATGGGAGAAATACAGAGAAGCTCGTCGCGCGCTGGTACGGGAAATCAAAAAGAGTAAGGCTGAGTGCTGGCAAAGACTCCGTAACGATATCCAGAACAACCCCTGGGGGCAAGGTTATAAAATAGCCCGACACAAATTGAAGCACGCACAACCACCACTGCCTCCCGACCTCGCTCAAAAGTCATCGGCGGGCTGTTTCCCTCGGACCCCCCATCACTGAGGCCAAACTTCGACGCCAAGGAGTTAGACTTCCCCGCCATCACAATGGAGGAAGTGACAAGTCGTAAAGAAAATCCGACCGCGTAAGGCACCGGGAACAGACGGCATTCCAGGACAAGCCGTTAAAATGCTTATAGAGAATCATCCAACTGTTTTATGAAAATGGTGGAGGCCATCTTACGATCGGGCACATTCCCCGACGACTGGAAAAAGGCCGACCTTGTCCTGATTCCTAAAACCGCGTCGCCCCAAAGTGACCCCTCTGCTTTTAGGCCTATCAGCATCCTTCCCAGTCTCTCCAAGGCAGTCGAGCATTTTATACATATGCGGCTGACGAAGGAGTTGGACGACAAGAAAGTGATCTCAGAGGACCAACACGGCTTTCGCTCGGGTCACTCGACACATGACGCAGTTCAGAGCCTTTTAACGATAGCCGAAACCCAAAAAGGTACTCGCTCAGAAACGAGATCGCTTTGCCTAGCAATTCTACTTGACATCAAGAACGCTTTTAACTCAGTTTCATGGAACTCTATTAATGACGCATTAGCACGGGCTTCTATCTCGCCTTATCTTAGAAGGATTTTAGCATCTTACCTGTCACAACGTACGGTGGTCTATCAAGGCAAGTCATATCCTGTTACCGCAGGGGTACCTCAAGGCTCCGTGCTGGGCCCAACTTTATGGAACATTGCATACGACGATGTTCTACGTCTGCCTCACCCTCCTAACGTTAAATCAATAGCCTATGCGAATGACCTGGCTATCGTGATTACGTCGCGGGATGCCAGGGAGCTGGAGAGGACAGCAATTGGCGCCTTGCAAGACATCTCCATCTGGCTCGTTCCGCACGGACTCCGCCTGGCTCCACACAAAACGTTAGCAATATTTCTAAACGGGCAGAAGCGCACTCCCCATCTCAACTTGACCTTAGAGGGACACAACATTGCCCTCTCTAGCGAAGCAAAATACTTAGGAGTGTTTCTGGATACCGGCCTGACAGGCACGCCTCATGTGCACTACGCGTCTGCAAAAGCCACCAAAGCTACTACAGAACTCGCAAGATTGCTGCCGCGCACACGGGGTGCTTCCGATGATCGGAGGTGTCTCCTGGCGACGGTAGTAGACAGCATTATGCTTTACGCAGCCCCGCTGTGGCAGCGTACGGCTAAGCGGGTTACGTGCCGACGGCTTTTGGATAAAACGCAGAGGCCGCTGGCCCTCAAGATTGCAAGGGCCAACAAAACTGCGTCTACCGCGGCCATTCAAGTACTCTCCAGGCAGATCCCTTGGGTTCTCCGGGTTATGGAGAGTGCAGTCCGCCGTGCGGACTCCTCTGTCTCTAAAGAAGACGCACGTCGTCAGACACTAGACGCGTGGAACAATAGATGGATGGAGATCCAGGCGGGCCAGCCGGGTTTCTGGACTCGCTCTATTATCCCGGATCTCCGAAAGTGGTTTAAAAAGCGAGAGGGATCACTGTCGTACCCTCTAACCCAATTTTTGACGGGCCACGGCACCTTCAGAAAATACCTACACCGCATAGGACGTGCTCCGTCAGCGTGCATTCTCTGCGACTCAGGTGAAGAAGACGATGCCAAACACACCTTCGAAGTATGCACGGCTTTCAGCGCGAACAGGGCGGAGCTGGCGCGGCTCTTACACCGGGAACCCCCGGTAACCTGTGAACAAATGGGTCAGGCCCTTCTGCAAGATACCCAAAGCTGGCACATCATAAAGGATTTTGCCGCGACGAATATTGAACAGAAAGATCTGGTGCAGACCGCGATGTGCGCTCTGATCACGCAACCCTAAAGAAGAAGTAGGGGTTGAAGTAATATTAAAGAATGATTCCAGCTCCTCGCCTCTTCCTGAGGCCATTTAGGTGAGAGGTTTTTAGTGGGTATTATGCCAACAACATCGGCATCGAGCCCCACACTACCCGTTCTGCGTGTGCGTAAACGCATTTTTCCCTCTCACCATAAAAAAAAATAAAGTAGCATATTGGTCCTGGATACTGGGTAATGTGATTCAATGGTACGGTGCTTTGTCACGTAGTACTAATGTTTGTGAAAAGCTTTTTTGGACGTAATTGAGTCGGTTTCTTTTCATTCAAAATATTATGCTTAACTTATTATCCATACTGGGCTGCAGTAAAGGCTCATAATGACTGAAATACCAAAATAGTTATAGGCCCAGATTATGATTTGACTGTCACTATTTTTGATTGGTAAATTTCAGTGGTGGTGTGATATGTATGTCTAAGTCATGATGATATTTCTCTACAGGAATTGGTGAAAAGGGGCTATGTTTATAGGTGTTCGCAGAACGTTTCATTGGGTTTGTTTTAACTAAAGGAGCGCAATTGACAGAGTAAATCACTTTCTTCTGCTCCGCAAATTGGAACATCTAGGTATCTACGCATGTACAGTGCAATGAGTGAAGGCATATTTGAGCGACCGTCACTTTCAAGTAAAGGTTGGTAAGAAATTTAGTCGACCATATCCTGCATTTTCTGGTGTGCCTCAAGGATGATGGAAATCCCCTGTTCTATACACGATTTTTGTTTTAGACATAAATAAGTACCTGCCACTGGGAGCCTTACCCCTAAAGCCGTAGCCCGCGGTAAATCCGTAAACGGATTGTTTGATTGGCGGATGGTCAAATGGGCGCATGCTAATTTAAATAGCACTCGCCTATTTGGCGATTAGCTACGTTTTTGTGTCATAAGTACGTATATTAAAAACATTACATATATGACCATGATAATTGTACCCCACACCATTTTAAATGGCAATAGAGGTGATCTTCTTTTATGGTAACTCCCCTTGTCAACGGGTGTTTATATATATATATATATATCCTCCGTTTGGATAAGTGGGTGAATTTATTATTTGCTTCAAATGTATACCTAAAAACACATGCCATCCTTTTATATTTTGGGCACTTAGAGAGGCAGCATAAGCGGACTTGTTGAGATATTTAGGTTTTCCCGAACAGTCCTTATGACAACCTGGTCGCTGATTTTCCGCGGTATCATCATCTGTGGCTGCGTGGGTTAGAGGACTAGTACTCTAGTCATAAATGTCATCTACCGTTGGCGTCTCCGGTTTGATTGCTGCTGCTGAGCGGCCATGCTGCAACAGGGCTTTTGGGGAAACTCTAGATATATCAACATGCTAGATTAAAAAAAGATGCTAGAATAAAGAACAACCTTTTAAAAAGAAAATTAAATCTAGTTTGTCATCTATCTTCATTCAAAAAAATTCTATCAGCAACATCGATCGATTATGAGCGAATATAATATAATATACAGGGTCTCTCAGAATTTGTTCAACAAACTTTAAGATCTAAAACATGGTGGCGAAAAATATTTTTTTCAATAGCATAAGGGGGGTGAATTTGTCTTCTAAAAGAATGTGTAATTGAGCGTGAAAGCAAAATTATAAGAATTACAACAAAATGCGTTTTAATGACGTATGTTACTGCATTGCGCAACACATCAAAGGCAGCAAGTTGAAGAACCTCGATTTACTAGAAATGGGGAACTCGTTATTGCAGTGGAAGACGATGTACTTTGTTATCGCTGCAAGAATTGGCGGAAGTTAAGGTATCTGCGAAAATAAGCGAAGCTCGCTCCTCAGTAAAAGGCAAAACTTTGGGTGTGCATCCTCCTATATCCGAAGCAGCCATATTAGCTTCTCTCACATCGTATGGAGTCTCCAAAGCAGTCCGAGTGAAAACAAAGAGTCCAAGCACCAATGTTATAACGGCAACGGAGCATGTTATTCTGACTTTTGCGGGCAACAACTTTCCAGCAGAGGTCCGCCTGGGACTTAAACAACACGGGGTCATGTTGTACCGCGAGTCAATGCAATGCTTCAGATGCTTTAGCATGAATAATTTAGTCACCAGTTGCAAGATGACAAAGCCGAGATGCCGGAGGTGCGGGTCACAAGAGCATTTAAGGAAAGACTGTAAGGCAGAAGCCCGCTGCTGCCTGTGCAATGGTTGCCACGAAGCCACCTGGGGGTCCTGCCCACATAGGTTGCGCCGCATGGACATGCTAAATAAAACGTCGCGAAACATAATAAAGAGGCAGATGGAAGCTCTAAGTATTCCACTCTGCGCAAAACAAAGAAGCACCCTGAAAATATCGAGATCTTTAGATGCACTTCGGCACTCAATTAAAGCGTCCCTACGAGAAGCGCTTTATGTCTCCACGAATGAGGTGACTCCAGTTACTGACGAAAAAAGTAAGAGTAAAGGGCACTCGTGACCAAAACACGCACGTGCAGGTAGTGTCATGGCGAAAAACCTTTCAAGACCGAGCCAGAAACAGCAACATCAAATCACCTTCTTTCAATGAAATTGCAAAAATATAAAATCAAATTTGGCCTTTCTTCCTCTGACTGTGGATTCTCAATATGACGTGCTGGCCCTCACTGAGACCTGGGCCACGGAACCAACTGTAGTTTCTGATTGGTATCTGATAGAGTGTCTTGGACAACGGAGTGAAGGCCTTGGAACTGCAAGCGGTGGAGTAGCTGTACTATATAACAGTAAACTCAATGGAATAGAAGCACTATACACAGAGGACAACTGCGTTGTACTTGCAGGAAGTTCCATAAATGTAATTGCAATATATTCTAGTCCATCAGAAGCTATTCCCGACCTTTTGAAAAAGCTAGTGTTTTGCTTGGATAAAGTCGACCTTAACAAAACAACAGTGCTTTGCGAGGATCTCAGCTGCCCTCTCGACAAACCGGACAATGTTAGAACAGACGCGCTTATCAGGACGTTAGCGTCCCGTTGTATGTGGGTGGTTTCCACAGCCAAGGAACCGACCTATGTAGCTCCACAAGGGAAGTCTACGATAGATATAATCGCCACAAACGCCAGACACGATAGCATCAGGTACAAGGCTCCGCAGTTAAACACTCTGGCCTTTGGTAGTAGACGACACCTTCCTGTTGCATTGTCGCTTATGGTACATTATCAGGCAGCAGACCAAAGGCGGCAACGGTTAAACGCTGCCATTGACTCAACCCGCTTACTGGAGCTGTCGCTAGATGTTCTCTCTGTTCCGAACCCCCTGGATGGCGGAGTACAGTAGTATAGTAGTTCAAAATGTCATACTGCACAGCGTGCGTCCCCAGCCGAGTAAACCTCGAAAAACCTGTTGGTATACCCGAGAATGCCGATCTCTGAAAAACTGTATGATTCAGACGTATATCTTGGCAAAAAGTCGCCCGGAAAAGATCTTCCTGTATACGAATGCCAGTCGGATCTATAAAAAGGCGGTGCGTAGAGCTAAACTGGAGCACGAGATAGAAGCATAAAACAAGCTTCTCAGACAGTCCCAGCTTCATCCACATAAATGGCTACGCTCCGAGATGCGCTCAACAGCCTGTCCAGTATCACCTGAGAGGCTGCATAGTTATTTTCGACAGATGTTTGACAGCTCATCAGCGATTCCCAGTTGCATCCCGATATACGTCTCCGTTTGGGGACAAAGGACAACCAAAGCTCGACAGGAGCTGGTTCGCCCTATCGGTATCTCGGAGGTTGTGGATGTGATAATTAAAGCGCCGTCAGGAAAGGCTGCGGGCCCAGACCTCGTTCGGAATAAACATCTGCAACAGGCGATTATTCTGTCTCCTTGCCTTGCTTCGCTCTTCAACGAAATCACGAAGACATCGCACTTACCTGAAGAATGGAAAGTCAGCTTTCTAAGTGTCTTACCGAAGGGAAAAGGGGATCCTTGACACCTTCGTCGTACCGTGGCATAGCAAAGAAAATCGTAATTTACAAAGTACTGTCAGCATTGGTGGCACGTCGACTAGAAGATTTTTTGGAAAGTACCGAGTGCTTGCCAGAGCAGCAGCACGGCTTTAGACGAGGGAGGTCGACGATGACGGCTTGCTCTGTTCTCAATAGTATTCAAATGACTCTCCGGGTTAAACGTAACTTTCTTTTTGCTGTTTTTGTAGACTTTAAGGCGGCTTTTAATACAACGTCACGAACAATAATCCTAGAGAAATTAGCGCTATGTGGTGTTCCAGCGGTAATACTAAAGTTATTACAAGCTTTGCTGCAGGAGGGGTATGTAATCATCGACGACGGAGTAACTGAACACACCCCAATTACTCAGACTACTGGAGTTGCACAAGGCGATAATCTTAGCCCGCTATTATTCTCAATATTGGTGAGCGATCTGCCGGACAAAACCCAGCGTCAACACCCGCAAGTTAGTACACTCATGTATGCTGATGACCTCGTCCTCTACTCCCGGAGTTGATTTCATCTGCAGCAACCGCTTGCCTCACTGCAAACGTTTGTTGACCTAAATGCTCAAGTGATAAACGTAGCAAAAACTAAAGCAATGAAGTTTCGCCGCGGAGGCTGGCTCGTAGAAAAAGAAGTATTACGCTTGAGCTCAGCACCAATAGATTTTGTTCAACATGTTTCTTCAAATTGGAGTAATCTTTTCAACGCAGGGCATTTTACTAAACATATCGATCCTTGAGAATCATCTTGCTGAATGGGAGTATAAATTTGCGGATGTTGATTGGCGTTTTTATGACACTAGAGCGATGACTACAAACTACTGGAAGAGCCCATGCTGTGGAAACAGATACTTCGTTACTGGGTTTGTAATGCATGGATTTCATATGAAGTATATGTATACGAAATGGGTGGCATGAGATATCAACCGAGTGTAAATGCAATCTATGCGGAAAATCGTGTGATCTGTATTATCTCCAACAGTGTACAAAAGCACTATCGCTAATGAAAGTTATTTAGGAGAGCTGTGACACATATGTGCATAAACCAAATATTGGTTAATAAACAATACATTCCAAAAATAAGACTTACAAATAATTTAATTTATTAAGAATTATCTTCAATACAATTTTTGTTCTGCTTCGAGCTAACGTAGAATGCAATTCAACAGATGCATAATTTGCAGGTATGATTGGCTTGTCGATAGGAGGACTGGAGCTTTCGCAATTGCAGATTTAGTAAAGATATGTCAGGATAAAAAAAACGTGATAAAACTACCTTTGGTAATTTCACTCCTACTTCAAAAGAAGACAGATTCGCCCTTTGTTCCATTGGAAGAAATGATTTTTTCGTCGAGTTATACTAGACCCCAGAGTTTGCTGAACGAAGTCTGGGAGACCCTGTATATATATATATAATATATATCAGACCACGTAACGCGTGCTAAAGACGTTTCGACTTCTAAGGCACCCGACACATGTACTATAGATCAGTATAGTAATCATAACTAATCAATCAACTTGCCTTTACAAGTACTTGAAAACGCAGTGTTTAACTTTCAGCATTTATTTAAACAATCTAGTCTACCACTTGGCTCCGTAAGCTCCGTAGGCGCCGTATCCGTAGCCAGCGGGGGCAACAGCGTATCCGTGGCCTCCGTACAGACCGCCGAGGGCGAGTCCAGCGTGTCCGTAAGCAACAGGGGCGGCGGCTACGACGGGGGCGGCAGCAACCTTGGCGACACCAACGGTGGCCAGGGCCTTTCCGACCAGAGGAGTGTAGTGGTCAACACGGCTGGTCACGGCTGAAGTGGCCACGATGGGGGCGGCAACCTTGGCGACTCCGACGTGGGCAACAGCGGGAACGGCGTGGGCATATCCAACGTGACCAACGGCGGGAACGGCGTGGCCGTATCCGACGTGACCAACCACGGGAGCGGCAGCGACCACTCCATGGCCGACTCCATAGCCGTAGTGGCCACCCAGGTATCCGGCCTGGGCCGAGGCAGCTACGGCGGCGAGGGCGATGATCTGTAACGATACATAATAAAGGCTTTATCAGTTGACGGTTACGTGTTAACAGCTAAGATACTAGGCGTCCACTTGCACCAACGTGATCACTATCATAATGTTTCTCAGATACGTACAGCGAACATGGTGGCGTTGAGAGCAAGTTGCTGAATGAGGCTAGCAAACACTGCTGTTTTATTTATACCTCCTACCGTACGTATTCTCTCTCTTATCCGCCTGTTATCATTCTCTTTACCAGAAATTGTACCCAGAAGACTACGGCCACAAATGTACCGTTAGTACGCCTGCGTTAAATTGGACAATATATATATATATATATATATATATATATATATATATATATATATATATATATATATATATATATATAGTGCTTCTTCTAATAACAAAATTTGCTAAAGAAATTGACATGTACCCACCATCTAAAACACTCTTATGTAAATGGTTGCGTTACTATTTTTATTTTCGCGAGCAATTATGTATTCCTTTTGGGGTTTCTGTCTTTAATCGTTACTGTAGTACAACCAATGCGTTACTCGTTCTGTGGTAAGATCAGCACAACCGTATAGATGTGCGCATGCTGCGTTATCGCTATCGATATATCGAGATTCTTACCCATAATACCTAAAAATAAGTTTTAAACCATAACCCAATTTGGGAGTTTAGTTATTTTTGTCTCTATATTTTGGTGTAGAGACCATTGGACAGGATTAGCAGCAGAAGGGTGATCGTTAAAAACATTCGTTGTTTACTCAGTTCATATAAATGCATTTCACTGCTTATGCACTACCGTTAAGTTGCGTTTTTGAATAATTTGCCGACTGGCGATGAAACATAACAATTAAAAAAAAAACATAAATAAACTCTTGCGTAGGAGGTATAACATTGGTCGCAATAAACGCAAACGCCTTGAACGTATTATTAGTGCTCGTGGGATACAAGATGCATCGATCATTTGAAATATCAAGAAACATATCAAACTACATCAGAAACACACTTTTTTGGCCGCAGGCGATAAGGAGCAACATTTCTTCGTTATCAGGAACGGCGATTTCTACAAAACAAAATGAAAAAGCCAAACGACTGGTGGCGAATCGTTGTTGGAAAGAAGAAGGTACATTTTAATATGTAACTTATATGTAGTGAATTTATAGCATCCTACACGATATATATTACATGTACATCTTCATTTGATTAAAAAGGCAGCTAAAGCACACATATCATATAATAAAACTAGTCAATATGTCTTAGAAAACAGAAAAAAAAAGTTATTCAAATGGTTATTTTATTTTTAACATCTGCGAAAAACGAGAAAAACATTAAAAGTTGATTCGCTTAGTACAAGCCGCTTCAAGCGAATTCACAAGCTGTCCGCTTCCCATATTGTTGTTGTGAAGTTCAAACATGACTCATGAGATTTTGTCACGTAGTACTAATCTTTGTGAAAAGCTTGTTTAAACGTTATTGTATGCATCGGTTCCTTTTTATTCAAAGTATTATGTTTAACTTAATATTCATACTGGGTTGCAGTAAAGATCTAAATGCTCGTACAAACTGAAATATCAAAATATTCATAGGCCTAGTTATTATTTGACTGCCACTATTTTTTATTACTAAATTGCAGTGATGGTGTGATATGTATGCCTAAGTCTGATGAGACTCCTTTACAGGAATTAGTGTACTGTGAACAATGTACGAGGTACTATAAGTAGACCGTGTGGAACATTTTGATGTAGAGATTCACCTGCTATTTGCTTTTTACCATCCATAACATGTGTGCACAGCTATTTGTAGACTATGCCTCTATCTATTTTATTTATTTTCGAATAGCCAGCAAATAACTTACTAAACTTAAGAAAATAAGATCCAAAACAAATATCCGAAGCAGAAGATGGACCATGCAAAAGGGGCTCGGTAGTAATGGCTTAGAGAGTTTTATTCACTTTTACACTGTTAGGGCGGTTTTACAAAATAGCTTTATTTCACCGAACTCGTATTTTGTCTTAATGAATTTGATAGATCGCGATGGTTAACGCGATTAAGAGCTTTCTAAAATCGAAGTAAACGCAATGCAGGTGCGTACGATCGACTGTGCACAGATACGGGTTTCTCTTGGTCTAACCCCCGCTCTTGTTAACTGCGTCGATGCTGGTAAGCAGATAGTGTTGTAAAAGAACGTTGCAAAAATGTATCCCAATATGGTCGCTCGTTGTATGCAGTGGTGCCGATCTATAACTCGTTGGCAACTAATGTCAATACACAAATCGTCGAACGGTCGTGGCTGTAAGAGCCAGAAATTCGATGAATCGGTAGTGACTCGACACAAAACGTGAGTTCACGGGCTATAGACATATAACGCTTTACTTGAAAGCACAATATTTAAATTTCAGTTTTTATTTAGGCAATATAGTCTACCACTTGGCTCCGTAGGCGCCGTACCCGTAGCTAACGGGGGCGACAGCGTATCCGGGGCCTCCGTACAGACCGCCGAGGGCGAGTCCAGCGTGTCCGTAAGCAACAGGGGCGGCGGCTACGACAGGGGCGGCAGCAACCTTGGCAATACCAACGGTGGCCAGGGCCTTTCCGACCAGAGGAGTGTAGTGGTCAACACGGCTGGTCACGGCTGAAGTGGCCACTACGGGGGCGGCAACCTTGGCAACTCCGACGTGGGCAACAGCGGCAACGGCGTGGGCGTATCCGACGTGACCAACGACGGAAGCGGCAGCGACCACTCCATGGCCGACTCCATAGCCGTAGTGGCCACCCACGTATCCGGCCTGGGCCGAGGCAGCTACGGCGGCGAGGGCGATGATCTGTAACGATACAAAAAGGCTTGATCAGTTGACGATTACGTGTTAACAGTTAAGATACTAGGGGACCACTTGCACCAACGTGAACATTGTCATCATATTTCTCATTGCGAGACACGTACAGCGAACATGGCGGCGTTGAGGGCAAGTCGCTGAATGAGTGGCAACATCTTAATGGCAAAACAAATCGACGGACTGACGGTGAAAGTGTAACGTAATCCACCGACGGCAGTTGAATTGGGTTCGTGCCCAATCTTTTTGGTTTTTACCCGAAAAAGTAAGTTTTGAAGAAGCCTTGGTCTGATAAAGTCAACCCCCGCAGCGGAGCTTCTGCAAAAGAATTCCACTGCGCAGTGTATGCCGCCTTTTAGCATATAGAAGCTACCCGCAGGGGACGCTTTAGCCGGAGAATCAGTCCACCCCAAATCAGGATGGAGCAAACATGTCACACGAGCTTATGAGCTTTGCGCGGCCCGACACATAACCGCTCTATATATTTAAATACATACTGCTAGCCCTTGTAATTGTCCCAAGGGGGCCTATATTAGGACATCTAAGCTTAGATAAATTATTGTTTCTGGATTACGTAAATTGCGGTCATATACTAAACAATGGTAAGTATTCAGTCTTAAGAATATATATGTGCGACGTTATTTCTATGAATGCACATTCTGGATACGGACAAAAATACGTGCCTCTATTTCATATGTATATATATATACATATATATATTTATATATATATATATATATATATATATATATATATATGTATATATATACATATATATATATGTATATATATATATATATATGTATATATATACATATATATATATATATGTATATATATATACATATATATATGTATATATATATATACGAGGTGTGTTCAAAAAGTATCGCGACTTTTGAATTTTCGCGGGTTACGTATATTCGAATTTCGATTTTTTTTGGCGTTATGTTGGTACTCATGTCTCTCACTTATGCCGACAAGCTCGGCCATTTTGAATGTTCACTTAGTTGTTGACAGCTGCTTTGCTTGCACGTGTTTTGGATCGTCTTCGATTTTTACCTATTCAAAAAAATGGATCAAAGAACCTGTATCAAATTTTGTGTGAAAAACGAAATTAAGTGCGCGGATGCATTCCGAATGTTGACTGTGGCATACGGAGAAGCTACCTTGGACCGAAGCAACGTTTATCGGTGGTACAAAATGTTCTCAGAAGGCCGAGAAGATGTGAACGACGAAGAGCGTGCCGGACGCCCGAGCACTTCAACAACAGACGAAAAAATTAATGAAGTGGAGAAAATGGTGTTGGCCAATCGTCGAATCGCCGTTAGAGAAGTTGCTGAGGACCTAAACATATCGATTGGCTCGTGCCATTCGATTTTTATCAATGATTTGGGCATGAGACGGGTCGCCGCGAAATTCGTACCAAAATTGCTCAATTGCGACCAAAAACAGCATCGCATGAACATTGCTAATGAGATGTTGGACTCTGTCCGCGACGACCCAAATTTGCTCCAGAGGGTCATAACTGGTGACGAATCGTGGGTTTATGGTTATGACGTAGAAACCAAAGCTCAATCATCTCAATGGAAGCTGCCGCACGAACCAAGACCGAAAAAAGCGCGCCAAGTTCGGTCGAATGTGAAAGTTTTGCTGACAGTTTTCTTCGATTGCAGGGGCGTGGTGCATCATGAGTTCTTGCCACAGGGTAGAACGGTCAATAAGGAATATTACCTGCAAGTTATGCGCAATTTGCGCGAAGCAATCCGCCAGAAACGCCCGGATTTGTGGAAGAACAAAAATTGGCTTTTGCACCACGATAACGCCCCTGCTCACACATCGTTGCTTGTGCGCGAGTTTTTGGCCAAAAACAACACACTAATGATGCCGCAGCCACCGTATTCCCCAGATCTGCCCCCCTGTGACTTTTTCTTGTTCCCTAAACTGAAGAGGCCCATGAAAGGACGACGTTACGCTACGCTTGACGAGATAAAGACGGCATCAAAGGAGGAGCTGAACAAGATAAAAAAAAATGGTTTTTTGAAGTGCTTCGAAGATTGGAAAAACCGTTGGCACAAGTGTATAATATCTCATGGGGATTACTTTGAAGGGGACAAAATAGATATTCATGAATAAATGAATAATTTTTGAAAAAACACAAAAGTCGCGATACTTTTTGAACACACCTCGTATATATATATATATATATATATATATATATATTTATACATATACATATATATTTATATATATATATATATATATATATATATTTATATATATACATATATATATATATATATATATATATATATATATTCAAAGCTTTGAACTCATCGTTGGATCGTTAAATTGCTTAACCACATTAGCTAGACAACACGATGTTTATGTACTTCACGATTTATTTACATAACCAGAGATCGTCTACCACTTGTGGGCTCCATAGACGCCATAGGCGCCATGGGCGACGGGGGCGGCATATCCGTAGCCACCGTAGAGACCACCAAGGGCGAGACCAGCGTGTCCGTAGGCAACAGGGGCGGCGGCCACGACGGGGGCGGCAGCAACCTTGGCGACACCAACGGTGGCCAGGGCCTTTCCGACCAGAGGAGTGTAGTGGTCAACACGGCTGGTCACGGCTGAAGTGGCCACGATGGGGGCGGCAACCTTGGCGACTCCGACGTGGGCAACAGCGGGAACGGCGTGGGCATATCCAACGTGACCCACGGCGGGGACGGCATGAGCGTATCCAACGTGACCAACGGCGGGAACGGCATGGGCGTATCCGACGTGACCAACGGCGGGAGCGACCACTCCATGGCCGACTCCATAGCCGTAGTGGCCACCCAGGTATCCGGCCTGGGCGGAGGCAGCTACGGCGGCGAGGGCGATGATCTGTAACGATTCAAAAAGACTTTATCAGTTGACGCTTACGGGTTAGTTCAAGAAACTAGAGGACCACTTGCACCAACTTGATCATCATAATCATCATTATTGTCATCATAATCAATTTTTTTTTCGTTGGCTAGAATGCTTGCGCGACACGTACAGCGAACATGGTTGCGTTAGAAGCAAGTTGCTGAATGAGAATAGCAAACACTGCTGCGATATTTATACTCACTGTCATCCGTATCCCCTCTCTTACCCGTCTTTTCTCGCTATCTTTACCAGAAAATGTACACAGAATATCTACTGCTGGTGTTGGCGTAGCTGAATAAGTGCAAAACGTCTACAAACGTATCGTTAATGCATCTGCATTACGTTGGCATGCTTGTACATATTTTTTAAGTGCGTCTAATTGGTAACATGTAGAATAATCATGCCTTATTTATTTCGTAAGGTTAATGCCCGTTGCGGTTTTGCACTGATTCACACTAACATAAAGGCAATGGTTCTAAATATACAGTACCACCCTGAGGTAATACTAGCAATCCTGCCTTCTGAGAACTACAGTTTCTAAATCGTTTATTGAAAAACCGTTTTGTAATTGGTGTGTAAATGCTTTGTAGTCTTTATTTCCGATTAGTTTAACCTTACTATTCAGATACTAGGTTGAGTGAATATGTTTGCTATCCAAACATCACATTAGACATTTTTTGAACATACGCTGTTATTTTTATTATTATTAGTAGCTGGCCCGTTAGTGCACATGCACTAAATGGCTTATTGACCTCTGAAAACCTGTGTTTAAATTATTTGCTGCTACAAAACTTGGGTCTTCTAGAACAAAATAGACTTAATAAAAATATTTTTAGAAGGCACAGACAAACGAGGCACCCAGTTAAAGGCTATAAGGTTGACTGCATGATAAAGCGAGCATGAGAAGCATCGTTAAATGTCACACAACGTCATAAAAATATATTTTGGAACGGTACATGCAAAAAGATGTAACACTTGTTTGTTGCAAGAAACGGAAACTTAAACAAAAAGCAGTAAAATGACAAGCGATCATTGGCAAAATGTCGGTTTAAGGAAAGCTAATCTAAATACGCGAAACACTACTAACATATTGGTCGTCGCTTGAATGCTCTTCATTTTACACGATTTACAACTAGTTTTTTCAGAACTAAAACATTGTTCCCCTATTGTGCTAAAGTTAGTCTCTTGCTAATTTTAGCTACTAAAGGTACAAGTCAAATGCAATGTTAATGAGGTGCTATTTAGAATTTTATTGAACAACGCAGCCCGGTGTGCAGCAGTTGTGGCGTAGCTACTTCCTTGAAAACACCTCTACTATTTGTTTTCCAAATACAAAATCCCATGTCTTGCCGAAAGGGAGCATTTACCTGCACCTTTTGAACTGCATCAACGCCAGTAGACTGGCTCAGCGTTGCACGTTAATATGTCCAGCGTGTCCGTAAACGGCCACAAAAGCGGCAGCTGCTACGGCGGGAGTCGTAACGATTTTGGGGGGATTCCTCGGGCAACTACGGAGATCGCGACGGCGTGGAAGGCTACGACGTCAGTTACAACCGCAAGCGTTGGCAGCACCTACAATGGGTCGTACTGTCCTATATACACATTAGATTTCCCCACATCGCCCTTCCTTAATAGTCTAGGAAGCCATGAGAGATGTCAGAGTTGTAGCATTCACTATTTACTACAATCTTGTTGCGATGGTTAAGCACCACCAAATCTTCGAAAACTTAGCCTGCCTGAACGCAACGTTCATAAGTGCAATCCCATCATGGGACTGGGCGCTCGCGTTTAGAAACGTCCTCATAGAAAGCATGTGAGCATTGGGATGAATTTGGCTCTTCCATAAATAGCAAGTAAACCTGAATCGGACATCGATTGTGAGCTGACTCGTTTCACAGCAGATGCTAAACGTGTTCTGTGGTCATATTAAGTGAACAAAAGAAGGCTGCGGTGGCCTCGACTTCCAGGTTAACTTTGATTAACACAGTGCTTTATGTGTAAAGGCGGGCGTGAGCAACTCGGGGAGTCATTAGATGAGTCACCACGGTAAAATTCAAGAGGGATTACTTTCTAGCAATTTGCTGGTACTTGTAATGCCGTGGGCGAGCCATCACTAGACAAACACGCTACAAGCTCAAAGCAGTGTATATGTTATGAATTTATATATTTTATTTTATTGATATACCCTTGTTATGTTGCATCTTGGAGTGAACAATAGTCTTCGCGCGAACGTGTGATCACGGGTGCTCTAACCCAGGATTAACCCAATTCAACAATATACCCTGAACAGATGCCTCGTTGCGTTTCCTCGTTTAATGTTGAGCGATGGCCTCTGAAGAAAGAATTCCGATGCTCTCGAGTCTCCCGTCGAAAGATTAAGACGTCTACCCACGCGATGGATCAGCTTGAGTGTAAGAGAGCCTGGCCTTCCCATTGTCTCGAACGTCAACGAACAAAATTGGTGCGAATAACTAACGTCGAAGTATTTTCTGCATCTGTTAACCTCTGCTAACCTGGAAGCGTGACGTGTTCGGGTCGCATCTGCACCGACCATCGAAGGCATTAATCAGCCTGTGTATAATAATATATATATATATATATATATATATATATATATATATATATATAGGCGATAAGGCCATTAATGATTCGGCTAGAGCCCGCCTTAATTTAGGTGACCGTCCATACTGAATGTTCTGATACTTGTTTGCCTAGTGCCCCAGTGGGAGCGGTGCTTGATGACGACTTTCCCCGCATCGCAGTTGGCCTTCGACTAGAATCTGATCTAGTCAGTGTCTACCGTTGCAAGTGTGTACAACCCAGTGGCAAGCTGCGAGGAATCTAGTGCCCTTGACTTCTCTTACCAGGCGCTAGAAATTGAATCAACTACCGCGGGGCCTACGATGGAAACAGCCTCTGGAATGCCTAGAGCTCTTTTTGTCAAGGCTAGAAGGCACCTGAGGGAGTCTATCAAGTCTTTAATGGCTTGACAAAACAATGTGGAACCTCAAGGACCGCCCTGCTGTAGGCTCGACTATGAAGTGTAACGTGGCCCACCAACAGCAGTTAAAATAGGTTTGTGTATGCCCGCATGACATAATTGTATAGGGCAATATTACAGTATTCAGAAGGTGTTCACGCGAAACGCTGTTGAAAACATTTTGGAAGTCCAGCTTGACCATGACCATATCTTCCGACCTAATCTGATGATAGAATCGCGCAGCATGGATTGCCACTTCTATACAGTTGCTAGTGGCAAATTTTACTTTGCCGATTAAAAATGTATTCCGTCAAAAAGTAGTCTGCTATCCTTCAGAGTAGAGACGAGCGTGCAATAGGGTTGTGCCATCCTTCTGTTTCAAAGCTAGTGACCTACTTTAGATGATGACCTACTAGAGATATCTTTCAAAGCTAATGACCTACTAGAGATCTCTTAGTGGCTCTCCCTTTAGTAAAATATCGGTGAGTTTGGCAGGTGCAACGACCAAAGCCCCCGCTATGCTACCTTTGCCAGTGAAAGTAAGTCTTACAAAGCCTTGGCCTAATAAAACCAAAACTCGCAGCGAAGCTTCTGGAAAAGCTTGCCACTGCGCGGTATTTTTCGTCTCTCAATATAAAGAAGTTATCTACAGAGGACGCTTTAGCAGGAGAGTCAGTCCACCTCGAATCCGTTAATACGCAGGGATGCAAAGCTTCTACAAGATCGGACTAGACACAAAACGTCTTCCACGAGCTTGCACGTGCTTTCGATGTAATGCAAAAGTAATACCGAGCCTGGGGGGGTGGGGAGGAATCCGGGTTTAGTGGGTTTGCGAGTCTCACACTAGTCACGCAGGCTGCTAGTGGCGCATGTGCATCATGCATTCCCGAAACCTCCCAGAAAAAAAATAGAGCTTGCACGGCCCGACAGATCACCGCTCAATTATTGCCACTTAAACACACGTTCAGGGTATTTTTTAATACATAATTCTAGCCCTTGTAATTGTACCAAGAGGGTCTCTATCAATACATATAAATGTAAAGAAAGAATGATTTATGTATTACGTAAATTACGGCCATACAATAAACGAACGTACGTATTTAGTTTAAATAATAAATGTGTGCGACGTCATCTCTATGAATGCAAACACTGGGCACGGATATCCTACATGAAAATACGTGCCTCAACTGATTGAATATATTTTTCGAATTCGTATTAGGATTCTTAAATTTCATTACGAACACAGTGCTTATGTATTTCACGATTTATTTACATAACCAGAGATCGTCTACCACTTGTGGGCTCCATAGACGCCATAGGCGCCATGGGCGACGGGGGCGGCATATCCGTAGCCACCGTAGAGACCACCAAGGGCGAGACCAGCGTGTCCGTAGGCAACAGGGGCGGCGGCCACGACGGGGGCGGCAGCAACCTTGGCGACACCAACGGTGGCCAGGGCCTTTCCGACCAGAGGAGTGTAGTGGTCAACACGGCTGGTCACGGCTGAAGTGGCCACGATGGGGGCGGCAACCTTGGCGACTCCGACGTGGGCAACAGCGGGAACGGCGTGGGCATATCCAACGTGACCCACGGCGGGGACGGCATGAGCGTATCCAACGTGACCAACGGCGGGAACGGCATGGGCGTATCCGACGTGACCAACGGCGGGAGCGACCACTCCATGGCCGACTCCGTAGCCGTAGTGGCCACCCAGGTATCCGGCCTGGGCGGAGGCAGCTACGGCGGCGAGGGCGATGATCTGTAACGATTCAAAAAGGCTTATTAAGTTTAAAAACAACACTAGAAAACCACTTGCACTATCGTGACCAATATTATTATCAGCATCATCATAATTTTGCTCATTGGCTATAAGGCTTGACCAACACATACAGCGAACATGGTTGCGTTGAGACTCAGTTGCTGAATGAGAATAGCAAACACCGCTGCAATATTTATACCCACCGTCGTCCGTATTCCCTCTCTTATTCGCCTTTTATCGCTTTCTTTACCAGAAAATGTACACAGAGTATATCTACTACTGGCATTAATGTCACTGAATAGATACTAGACCCGCAAACGTACCCGTGAATACGCCTGCGTTATATTGGGCAATGTACGCGTATACACCAATATATATAATATAAATATATATATATATATATATATATATATATATATATATATATATATATATATATATATGCAGGCAAATCGAAAAGTTAGAAAAATAGCTTCCGCTCGCTGCAATGCACTTGTGCCACCTCCTTTTTTTACTCTTCAAAACATTTTTTAAAGCATCTTTTAAAATCGAATTAAGTTGCTCCTGTAAATTTTTCTTTACCTCCTCAATTGTCTCAGAGTGGAATACCTTCGAATTTTCTATTCGTGGAAACAGAAAAAAGAGCCTGGTCGGCGAATAGGTAGGATGCGGAAATATAGAAATACATTTTGCATCAAATAATCCGAAATCTGTAACGACTTATGCGCCGGTACGTTGTGGTGATGAGGGGTCCAATAGTCGTTTGCCTTGCCTAGTGCGTCAGCCGTTCTGGCGCAATCGTCTTAAAATGTTGTGACAAAATTCCTTATTGACCGTACAGCCAAGCGGCAAAAAATCGTGGAAAATTATTCCCTGATAGTCGAAAAACAGTCGCGAAGATTTTAATTATATACCACTAGGGTTGGTGTAGATGAATAGGTGTAAAACGGCTACAAATGTGCCGACTGATAACATCAGAACAGCCCATGCTACTTTATCTCGGCGAACGACTGCCTGATTATGCAGAAAGGGACATAAACGTTTAGCGATGTACTAATACAAAATACCAAAAACTAAACTTCTTACCTTAACACTATTTGAGCGTTTGGTTATTTTTGCCTTTATATTATATAGTTAAACCCATTAGATACGATTTGATGGGAATTAGATAGTCGTTTGATCGTGGAAGAACATCTCCTGTTTATTCAGCTTATGCACGCATATGCAATTCTTATACACCACCGTTAAATCGAAGTTTTTAACAATTTGCTTACCAGCGACGGAGCATAGTCTTTTAGGACAAATTAAACCAAAGAAACTTCTGTTTAGCAGAGACAGGGATCTTCCACAAAAAATACAATGGTGCATACGTTCCAAAATGTATATTGGTCCTGGTAAGATATCATACGCATCGTTAATTTAAAATGTCGAAAACAAATTACACAACATCAGAAACATATATTTTTTTAAAGGCCACGTGCAATACCATTTCTTTACAAAGACGAAATAACAAGTAAAACAATTGAAGGCGAAATACCTTTGAAAGGAGGGTCCATTTTAATGCGTATCTAATACGTAGCACCCTTATAGCATTACACACGCATTTATTATATGTACATTCTCATTAGGCTGAAGGCTGAGGTAGCTAAAACGCTCAAAAACTAACTAATTAGGCAGAACAAACACGCCTTTATTTATTTTTTTCCATTAACATCTGCGAAATACAAAAAATAATGAATTTGTTGTACGGTCGTGTTTCGTGTTGGCTCCCGTAAAATCGGTTACTACGAGAGGCTTGACTGTGATTTTCGTAGTGATAATTGTATCATTCAGAGTTTGTATAGTGAGTGTTCGAACGGTGCATCGCATACGCCTGGAGGTACTCTGGTTACTTCTCAGAGAGTTCCGATCCCTTCCGGGCTCTCTGACAACCGTGTTCGATTTTGACAACTGTGTTCGATTTGCCAACGTCATCGCTAGCTGTAAGCTTGTGCCTAACTTGCGGCCGGCGGTCGATACGGCTTAGAAGCAGAGCAGCGTGTGCAGTCGTCGTAGCCGAGTGGTAGCGTCATCGACTGCCAGTTGTTGGGCCCCGGTTCAACTCCCGGGAGCGGCAAATATTTTTGTTGTGTGTTTTTTTTTGGCGTTTGGTTGTTCCAAGACATTTGGACATCTAGGAAGATGCCGGCCGAGTCCAGTGGCAATAAGCCGCCTAGTAGTTTGGATATTTCCAAACTCAGGAGCGCAATAGTCAAAGATACACCAGTCGTCGTAGAAGCTGATGTCTCGAAGCCGGCTGAGAAGAGGGCCTGCAGCGCATCGCCTGGTGCATCACAAGTTGAACCAACTGCAGGTGCCAGAACTTCGGAAATCATAGACGGAGCTATAAAACCAGGGTGTAAGCGAAGGAAGGGTTCCTCTGTTGAGGGCAATGAACATGACGAATCATTTACGCTGGTGGTGTCCAAGCGTGAGCAGAAGGTTAAATCTCGTGAGCAACGTCAGTTGGACAAGCTGCGAACGGAGACGTCTAGCGGTCAATTCAACGCCTTTAAAGTCGTCATACGCAGAAAGACCACTGAAGATCCAGCTTCTAACGAGTTCGCTGACGGCACATTGCTTCAGTTATGTAAGGCTATTCATTCTAATTGCCCTGACTGTAAGATATCAAGCAGTAAGGCCGCCATTTCTGTATGGGTCAACACAGAGGACGCGGCTAGAAAACTGACGCAGCTTTCTGCAATAGGATCGATACCCGTCACGGTAACCTGTCCAGCTCTAACGTCATTCAAGGCGAGAATTCAAGGCGTCGATGTTGCGTTCACAGACGACGAGATATGCCAAGAACTAGCAAATTATGGTGTGGTGCACGTTCGACGTTTATTCCGGACAGGTCACACTGGCAAGACCCCACTTAGCAAGGTGATTTTGACCTTTGACCGTCAACCGCCGGTGTCTGTCTTCCTGGGATACAAAACCCACTCCGTCGTTCTTGAGCCCGATCAACCGAAATTATGCTACAATTGCCAACGAGTGGGACATCTAGCGGACAGGTGCACCTATCGCAAGGCCTGCAAAAAATGCGGAGGTGGAGATCACCTCGCTTCAACTTGCACGAAACAGTCGAGGTGTGTTAACTGTAGTGGTCCTCACGTGGCCGGATCGCCTTCCTGTCCGCGTGTGGCCTACCTCCGCGAGCGGAACAGGATCATCATGGAGGCGAGAGTTCTACAACAAGTTAAGGCATCGCATCCGTCTGCATCGATCACCGAGGGACCTGATGCCACAGCTGCTGTCGTGGAGGACGTGCAACCCGGTGGTTCCGGCAAAGATAAGGCTTCGTACGCTGCTGTCCTTAGGGGCATTTCTACCACACAGGAAAGCTCCTCACCGCAGCTGCTTCTCCCCAATCCGCGACCGCTACCGAGGCCCAAACGGAAGCGAACCAACACATACAGAAGTCGTCAAGCTCGGCCGCGGTATACCGCTAAACTCAGCACGAAGAGACACACCCGTAACAAGACGTCTCGCAGAGATGTTGGGGGCGCCTTAACAGACGTCGCTCGGATGTTAGAGGGTGTCAGCCCTGATCTGGCATCAACTTTGAGAACAATCGCGGAAGCTTTAAAACCTTTATTGGCTCTCCTTCCACTCGCAGATAAGCTTAAAGCCTTTACATCATAATGCCAGATAATAATAACCCAAGCGGAACTGAGGACGCACAAACATCTCCATTCTTGGATACCTCCAACAGGGCTACATGCCCGGTTTGCAAAGGTGTCTTCACGAAAAGGGGTCTTGCCAGACACATATCAGCCAGGCATGCTGACGCCGCCAACAGGCCGTTCACAGCCCATCGGGCCTCGACGGAAGAAATTGATATATCCACTCTACTCGTCGACATTCAGGCAAACATGCGACAAGCCAAACTGCTACGCATTTTACCAAAATCTGTAAGGCCTACTGTTGCAGAGGAACTTACTAACGTCTTCTCAAACGTCGCCAAGGACAACGACTTCTCCGCCTGGTACTCTTTGTTCTCCTTTGCTCCGGTCGTGCTGCGACTTCCTCGAGCGGAAAAGGACGCCCGGTCCCTGTCTGTCGTGATTAGGAAGAACTTACGCGAATTTTCAGCGGGAAAAAGGCTTAGGGACCTGACGCACGAGGGTTCGGGATCGAAGGCTTACCTCGACGATAACCTCTGCAGACGGGTGAGAGTCAAGCTGTCGGAAGGCGATATCTCAGGTGCAGCTAGATTGGTGAGCTCCGAGGATATTCTAGCGCCAGTGAACGAAAATACGGAAGCACTCCGCTCCAAACACCCACAGGCTCCTCGGGATCTAACCATGCCCACACCCCCGGCGGTTACACTGCCATCTTCAACCTCGCGCGACGAGATACTGAACGCCATGAAGACCTTCAGTCGGAGTTCAGCTGCCGGCCTGGATTTTATGAGACCCCGTCTACTTCAGGACCTACTGTCTGGTGCACTGGGCAGCACGGCTGAGCGATTAGCTGACGCCATTGCCAAAGTAGTTGATGTGCTCAGATGGGGCTCGCCCCCTTCCTGTTTTATACCACTTATCTTCGGAGCACGGATGTTTGCACTAAAGAAGAAGGATGGATCATTACGCCCTATCGCCTGTTCCTCGGTCGTTCGCCGATTGGCAGCCAAAATCAGCTGTCAAGATAATAAGGGTGCTGTTTTAGCAGCTCTTGGCGATCACCAGCTAGGATTCGCTACCCCTGGCGGTACAGAGGTAGCAGTACACTGTGCCCGGACATTTCTGCAATCGCGCAAAGTACCGACGGTGATGGTCAAACTGGATTTCCGAAACGCTTTTAATAGCGTTCGACGAGACCATCTACTCCAATCCGTCAAGTCGTGGGTTCCCTTACTGTTTCACCAGACGAACCTGGCTTACGGTCAGTCATCACATCTGGTCATGCCCCATAACACGATGCTATCGCAAACAGGTCTTCAGCAAGGCGATCCCCTAGGTCCTCCACTATTCTGTCTGTGTATCAAGGATATGGTGGATACACTGCGATCTCCTCTTAATGCCTGGTACTTGGATGACGGCGTTCTAGGCGGAGACCTCCCGACAGTACTAGACGATATTCGAAAAGTCATTGACTTTGGTGTGATTAGTGGCCTGAATCTGAACCCGGGCAAATGTGAAGTCTATGTTACGGATCATAACGGAATCGAACCATTAGATTTAACGGACCTCCTTAGCCTACTCCCTGGATGCCGCGTTGTTGACAAGGCTGACCTGGAGCTGTTAGGTGTGCCCTTGCTGCCGGATGGGGTACCAAAAGCACTAGCCGCCCGGAAAGACAAACTGAACTTCGCCACAGGCAGGCTATCCCAATTGGGGGCCCACTGCGGTATGTTTCTTCTTAGATCTTGCTTTTCAGCCACGAAGTTAACACACCTAGTTAGAGGTTGCAATTTATCCTCGTCGCCTGAACTTTTACAGCCTTTTAATGATCTTAGCCTAGATATTTTAGAGGAGATACTAAATCTTCAGCTTACCGCTGTGGCAAGGGATCAGGTAATGCTTCCGATCTCTCTAGGCGGCTTAGGTATGCCGGACGCGGTTATGATGGCTGGACCCGCGATCGTGTCATCATTGACTCAGGCTTCGGAGAGGGTTAGGGCTTTATTGGATAAGGATGGATGGGAAGCTTATAACGCTGAGCTAGAAAAGCTAACCGACAGATTGTTGTCTTTGTTTGACTCCCCTCCCGATGAAAGAACTAAACAGAGCAGTTGGACAGACCCTCTGCAAGAAAAGCGATTAACAAGCCTGATCGATAGAGCCCCCACCGTGGCTGACAAAGCCAGGCTTCGAGCCGTGAGTAGTCAAGGGGCCGGAGCCTGGTTACATGCCCTACCCTGTCCACGAATAGGGACGCTTTTGGATGATGAGACGACGCGCATCAGCACAGGATTGCGTCTTGGTGTCGACCTAGTTGTCCCTCACCGATGTCGTTGTGGCTACCTTGTAGACGCTTTGGCGCATCATGGCTTATCATGCGCCTTAAGTGCAGGCCGAAGAGCACGCCACTCGGCATTAAATGACACTTTCAGTCGAGCACTAAGATCTGCTGGCTTTCCGTGCGTACTAGAACCTCCGGGTCTATCCAGAGATGACGGGAAAAGGCCTGACGGTCTTACTCTAACCCCCTTTGAGCGTGGTCGCATGCTTGTTTGGGACGCAACTGTAACCGACTCATTAGCCCCTTCGATGGTCGGTGCAGGTGCGGACCAGGCAGGTCATGCGTCTAGGTTAGCAGAGGCTAACAAATGTAGAAAATACTCAGGCGTTAGTTATCCGCACCAATTTTGTCCGTTGGCCTTTGAAACAATGGGAGGACCAGGCCCGCTTACATTGAAGTTGATTCAGCGCGTGGGTAGAAGCCTTAACCTCTCCACGGGAGACTCAAGAGCATCGGAATTTTTGCGTCAGAGACTGTCGCTTGACATCCAACGAGGAAACGCAGCATCTGTTCGGGGCACATTGTTGAACTGGGCTAATCCCGGGTTAGATAACCCGTAACCACACGTTAACGCGGAGACAATTGTTCACTCCAAAGTGCTAACATAAAAAGTCGTTTAATGTGAAAGAATAAAATATTTATAATATATATATATATATATATATATATATATATATATATATATATATATATATATATATATATTAGGTAACATGATACGCGCAAATAAATGCCAAACCTTGCTTCATGTGCAATTTGTTGTTTCGCGTTCGATAAAAATAATTTTTTTGTTGTTCGAGCAACAAATAACAATAATCTATTTGTTGTTCGAGTCACTTTAAGTGATTTTATAAGTTATTAGCTTCGCATATTGTTGTTGTGAAGTTCAAACATTGTTGATGAAATACCTTATTTGCACAGCTTTTTATACATGTTGATTTCAGCAGTAGCATGTTGGTCCTCGATACTGAGCAATGTAATTAATTGGTACGGTATTTTACCTTTTCTACAATGATTTCCTACGCTATTACGTACATCGGCGTCTTTAATTCTAAAGGTAGTCCATGTTAGTCTGCAGTACATAATACTATACAGAAGGAGGCGTTCAGAGGTATTTATAATCTAAGCCACTGAAGTAATACCACAAATATCCCGGTCATTTAGACTAGGGAGATCGTCAAGTTTTTAGTAAGTTTGAGAGTCCCACACTACCCAGACCAGAGAGCGTGCATTATGCATTTTTATTCCTGGCCTCTGTAAAAATGTATTTGTAATCTGTGTAAAAATCACAATCGTCCGCACGGAGCTTCTATGGTGCTCCTTTAGGTTAAACTTAACTAAAATCTAAGACAAAAATCTGGGCAGAGGATGCAAGTGCACCGGCAAGAACCTTGCGGGACAGCAGAGAGGCTCAGCAATGAAAGGTTTAGAACTTTTACACTGTAAAGGCGGTTTCACAACTAGGCTTAGTTCTATGGAACTGATGTTTTGTCCAATGTAAGCCCTTGTAACGTACCGAAAGCTGGCTTCACTCTATCCAACTGCCATAACTGCGAAGTGCTAAGATGTTTCCATGTCACTTGAATACCGTAAGCAGCTACGAATGCCACTTTAAGCGTCATGGCCGTCCGAACGAACAACTGTGTTATGTTTCTGATACCCGCTGTTGCGATAAGCGCTTTCCTACAACGCTCAGTAAAATGTTGTGGAAAAGTTGTACCTCGAGACGAGAAAATTACCCCGAGATAGCAAAAGGTCTCTACGAACAGCACTTTTTTTATCGTGAAACCGCAGTTTATCTGCGCGGGCTCGTCGCCCGCCACGCCGAAACTTTACAGCCCTGGTTTTTGACACGTTTACTATGAGACCATTCTGCGAGAAATATTCGTCAAGTGTGCAAAGGGCAGCCTGCAGGTCAGTACGGATTCTGCTGAATATTACCAGATCGTCTGCGTAGAGCAGAGTCATGACTGTTGAGTGCCGCTCTTTCATAATGCGTGGCAGATCGCTGAGTAACGTTATAAATAGAAATGGGCTCAGATTGTCGCCTTGCGGATGCCCAGTCGTCTGATCAAACGTGTTGTGCTCGCACACACCATCATCGAGGATAATTTGATTAGCCCTCAGAAGTGCGCAGAATAGAGTAAGCATTCGTGGTCTAACTCGAGCCTGTCCCAACTTATTTAAGACAATGTCACGGGATGCGATGTCGAAGGCTGACTTTAAATCAATAAAAACCGCGAACAAAGGAAGTTGTTTTCCGGTTTAATGAGATTGTGATCTGCTCAAGAAGTACTTCGCAGGCTGAGATAGTGGAACGCCCGGTCCTAAAGCCATGCTGCTCATCTGGAAGGAACCCCAGTGCTGTCAGAAAATCCGTGAGACATCTTCTCAGTATGCTTGAGAGTAGTTTGCAGAGACAACTTCTTTTTGATATCGGCCGCCACGCGGATGGATCCGAAGGATCTGTTTTTCCTTTTGAAATTTCCTTAAAAAGGCATTCATACCACTTGGCTGGCAGAACGCCCTCAGAGAGGCATCTGTTAAAAATGGACTGCCATATAGACACGAGGAGATGTCCCTGCCGAAGGTGTTCATTCCTCACAAGATCTGGCCCGAACGCCTTGTTATTCTGTATACAAGCGAAGGCAACATTGACTTTGTCTAGACTTAACGTTGGGGGCTTCGAGCTCGTATGAAATAGGAATATCGAGGGGTACCGTATCAGCGTGGGTGAAAGCTGCTTGAAAGTGGCCCAAGAATTTTTCAGATGGGATTGGACAGCTCGAAAAGTTGTGAGGCTGTCGTGTAATGAGGTGGGGTTCTTGTTGTGCTTTTTGTATGAGGAGGTGTTCTTGTTGGTCGGCAAATGACCGCCTCTTAAAGTCTTGAAGCTTATGATAATACTGTCGTGTGATTGAGTAAATTGCCGCCGCAGCTGGGTCATAAAACGATTGGTCAAGGGCTCTAAGTAAAAGTTGCCTCAGCGCAAAGCAATCACTGTCGTACCAGCGTGGAGAGCGTCGCAGATTTAGTGGTGATTTAGAAGCTGAGTTTATAAGGACGCTAGTGACCTCAGCTTTTGCCTCATCAAGGAAGCCGTGCTGTAGCTTGTCATGGTTAATCCGAGAAAGCAGCGAAATAACCACGTTGTTATCAAGGAGCTTCCCTACGCCGGTGCATCGTTTAAAAGAACTTGAGAACTACGCGGATATGTTTCTTAATTCCCGTCAGTAAGACACGGAAAGCCGGCCCTTTATATGTCACATAATCTGGTGAGGTTGAAGTTGCAAAAATGTCGATTGTTGAGCATTCCGTTCTTCCCATAGAGCCAACCCGTTGCAGGTTGGCATCGGCATAATAAGTGGGGGTGCCCCTATCGGTACACACCCACAAACCGTATGCATCAAGTGACTCTAACAGAGCGGCAGTCCGTTTGCTCGGGGTTTTGCTCCAGTTGACAATTGAGATTCCCAGCTAGCAGTATTGTCTGTCTTATGCCGACGAAGCTCATAGCAATGCTAATCTTCTCCAGTAATTGGTCTGTACTGTCACCGCTTCCCGAGTTAGCACTGCTGTACGTGGCAATCAACAAAAGTGTGGATGACGAAAGAACTACAACATTAATCTCTGAGTAGAGCAGGTTCACGTTGCTTCAAAATCCTTTGCAGTTAAATTGGCATATTACTAGTTGCGGTTGCGTTTGTTTTGATTCCTTGCCTTTGGCGTCCGCCAGTTGTTGTGCTGTGAGCTGAACACTGTTTTGATCTCTTTGAGGTCTTGCATCATTTTCGTGAGGTATCCTTGGAGATTCGGGTTTCGGAGGTCGTTTAGTCTGACGCTGTTGTTCCACGTAAAGCAACGATTCACTGGCCGTGCTGGCCGATTTATCAGGGTTGGTGGTCGATTCCTCAGAGTTGTTGGCCAAGAAGCAGGTTTCCAAACCTCCTGTCTTGGCGGCTTTACGACGTTCGGGGCAACCTGGTCACCTTTTCCTTTTTTGTGAGTTCCCTGTCTGAAAAATCCTTTTCAGAAACGTCTTTTTCCAACTTAGTGTTGAAACAGCGTGAAACGCTTCAGGTAGTAGTTGCTTGGGCAATTTGATCTGCCGTTTCGGGACTGAACTTCCTTTGACTAAATAGAACAAGATCCGATTGCATTTTTGTCAGAGGCATGTACTTTGGGAGGCTGCCTTAAGAGAGACTCTGCAGATCTGAATTGGCTTTTTGACAGTACTCTGGGATTGTCACAGGCACTGACAGCACCGTAAACTCTGAATCAGGGTGATTTACCTTTAGCCACTCAGCAAAGCCACGGACAGCTGATAACATTTGGTATCTTCTAGTTGCAGCACCTCGTAGTTACCTGGATGAAAGAAGACTGCGCTGGTCTTTTCGATATCGATATCCAAGTCTGCCATGGCTCGTTTAGTATACCCTTGGCTGATTGGCCTGATGAGTTGATAACTTTGATGTCTAGCTTTTTGGGAAGAAGGGAGCGAAATTTCTTCTGGAACAGCTTGACATCGTTTCCGATAGGCAACACACGCTTTTGTTTCCGAGCCGGCTCCATTTCGGCCTCAGTTGGTGAGACAACTAACGGTGGGGTTGAAGCAGATTGTGCCGACTGTTAAAGTTTTTCAATAAGTTCATTCTGTTTTATCATCTTATTCTCGAACTGAGCGATGTGACGGAAGATAGACGCCAAAGCCGAATTCAACGAACTTAATATAGGGTTGGTGGATAGCAGGTTCATGCATTGATATATCACGCAGCCTCGGTCCACAATTGTAAATGCCAGATAACAGTCCTCAGAAGGTGATCACGTGGAACGCTATTGAAAATATTTTAAAAGTCCAGCTTGACTAGGACCATGCCTTCTGACCTACACTAGTGATATGATTGCGCAGCATATATCGTCACTTCTGTACAAACTCTGGCAGCAAAGTCAATTTCGCCGATTAACGACATATTCCTTTAGCAGGTACTCTTCGCTGCTATTCTGCGGAGTGAAGATGAGCGCGCAATAGGGCGGGTTGTGTCATCCTTCTCTTTTAAAGCAACTAACCTCGCTCCAAAAATTAAAGACAAGAGATAGGTCGGCTTCCGTCTTAGTAGAATATCGGTGGGTTGCATCAGCCAGAGCCTTCGCTTTGTTACGCGTTGCCCGAAAGCCAAGATCTACTGCGGAATTTCTGGAAAGGCTTGCCACTGCGCGGTGTATATCGTCTCCTAACAACAGGAGTTATCTAAAGGGGACGTTTTAGCAGAAAAATCTGTCCACCTGAAGTGTGTTGATGCGCAGGGAACGTTAAACTGCATTATCACAATTACATAGACAACACGGTGTTTATGTATTTCACGATTTATTTACATAACCAGAGATCGTCTACCACTTGTGGGCTCCATAGACGCCATAGGCGCCATGGGCGACGGGGGCGGCATATCCGTAGCCACCGTAGAGACCACCAAGGGCGAGACCAGCGTGTCCGTAGGCAACAGGGGCGGCGGCCACGACGGGGGCGGCAGCAACCTTGGCGACACCAACGGTGGCCAGGGCCTTTCCGACCAGAGGAGTGTAGTGGTCAACACGGCTGGTCACGGCTGAAGTGGCCACGATGGGGGCGGCAACCTTGGCGACTCCGACGTGGGCAACAGCGGGAACGGCGTGGGCATATCCAACGTGACCCACGGCGGGGACGGCATGAGCGTATCCAACGTGACCAACGGCGGGAACGGCATGGGCGTATCCGACGTGACCAACGGCGGGAGCGACCACTCCATGGCCGACTCCATAGCCGTAGTGGCCACCCAGGTATCCGGCCTGGGCGGAGGCAGCTACGGCGGCGAGGGCGATGATCTGTAACGATTCAAAAAGACTTTATCAGTTGACGCTTACGGGTTAGTTCAAGAAACTAGAGGACCACTTGCACCAACTTGATCATCATAATCATCATTATTGTCATCATAATCAATTTTTTTTTCGTTGGCTAGAATGCTTGCGCGACACCTACAGCGAACATGGTTGCGTTAGATGCAAGTTGCTGAATGAGAATAGCAAACACTGCTGCGATATTTATACTCACTGTCATCCGTATCCCCTCTCTTACCCGTCTTTTCTCGCTATCTTTACCAGAAAATGTACACAGAATATCTACTGCTGGTGTTGGCGTAGCTGAATAAGTGCAAAACGTCTACAAACGTATCGTTAATGCATCTGCATTACGTTGGCATGCTTGTACATATTTTTTAAGTGCGTCTAATTGGTAACATGTAGAATAATCATGTCTTATTTATTTCGTAAGGTTAATGCCCGTTGCGGTTTTGCACTGATTCACACTAACATAAAGGCAATGGTTCTAAATATACAGTACCACCCTGAGGTAATACTAGCAATCCTGCCTTCTGAGAACTACAGTTTCTAAATCGTTTATTGAAAAACCGTTTTGTAATTGGTGTGTAAATGCTTTGTAGTCTTTATTTCCGATTAGTTTAACCTTACTATTCAGATACTAGGTTGAGTGAATATGTTTGCTATCCAAACATCACATTAGACATTTTTTGAACATACGCTGTTATTTTTATTATTATTAGTAGCTGGCCCGTTAGTGCACATGCACTAAACGGCTTATTGACCTCTGAAAACCTGTGTTTAAATTATTTGCTGCTACAAAACTTGGGTCTTCTAGAACAAAATAGACTTAATAAAAATATTTTTAGAAGGCACAGACAAACGAGGCACCCAGTTAAAGGCTATAAGGTTGACTGCATGATAAAGCGAGCATGAGAAGCATCGTTAAATGTCACACAACGTCATAAAAATATATTTTGGAACGGTACATGCAAAAAGATGTAACACTTGTTTGTTGCAAGAAACGGAAACTTAAACAAAAAGCAGTAAAATGACAAGCGATCATTGGCAAAATGTCGGTTTAAGGAAAGCTAATCTAAATACGCGAAACACTACTAACATATTGGTCGTCGCTTGAATGCTCTTCATTTTACACGATTTACAACTAGTTTTTTCAGAACTAAAACATTGTTCCCCTATTGTGCTAAAGTTAGTCTCTTGCTAATTTTAGCTACTAAAGGTACAAGTCAAATGCAATGTTAATGAGGTGCTATTTAGAATTTTATTGAACAACGCAGCCCGGTGTGCAGCAGTTGTGGCGTAGCTACTTCCTTGAAAACACCTCTACTATTTGTTTTCCAAATACAAAATCCCATGTCTTGCCGAAAGGGAGCATTTACCTGCACCTTTTGAACTGCATCAACGCCAGTAGACTGGCTCAGCGTTGCACGTTAATATGTCCAGCGTGTCCGTAAACGGCCACAAAAGCGGCAGCTGCTACGGCGGGAGTCGTAACGATTTTGGGGGGATTCCTCGGGCAACTACGGAGATCGCGACGGCGTGGAAGGCTACGACGTCAGTTACAACCGCAAGCGTTGGCAGCACCTACAATGGGTCGTACTGTCCTATATACACATTAGATTTCCCCACATCGCCCTTCCTTAATAGTCTAGGAAGCCATGAGAGATGTCAGAGTTGTAGCATTCACTATTTACTACAATCTTGTTGCGATGGTTAAGCACCACCAAATCTTCGAAAACTTAGCCTGCCTGAACGCAACGTTCATAAGTGCAATCCCATCATGGGACTGGGCGCTCGCGTTTAGAAACGTCCTCATAGAAAGCATGTGAGCATTGGGATGAATTTGGCTCTTCCATAAATAGCAAGTAAACCTGAATCGGACATCGATTGTGAGCTGACTCGTTTCACAGCAGATGCTAAACGTGTTCTGTGGTCATATTAAGTGAACAAAAGAAGGCTGCGGTGGCCTCGACTTCCAGGTTAACTTTGATTAACACAGTGCTTTATGTGTAAAGGCGGGCGTGAGCAACTCGGGGAGTCATTAGATGAGTCACCACGGTAAAATTCAAGAGGGATTACTTTCTAGCAATTTGCTGGTACTTGTAATGCCGTGGGCGAGCCATCACTAGACAAACACGCTACAAGCTCAAAGCAGTGTATATGTTATGAATTTATATATTTTATTTTATTGATATACCCTTGTTATGTTGCATCTTGGAGTGAACAATAGTCTTCGCGCGAACGTGTGATCACGGGTGCTCTAACCCAGGATTAACCCAATTCAACAATATACCCTGAACAGATGCCTCGTTGCGTTTCCTCGTTTAATGTTGAGCGATGGCCTCTGAAGAAAGAATTCCGATGCTCTCGAGTCTCCCGTCGAAAGATTAAGACGTCTACCCACGCGATGGATCAGCTTGAGTGTAAGAGAGCCTGGCCTTCCCATTGTCTCGAACGTCAACGAACAAAATTGGTGCGAATAACTAACGTCGAAGTATTTTCTGCATCTGTTAACCTCTGCTAACCTGGAAGCGTGACGTGTTCGGGTCGCATCTGCACCGACCATCGAAGGCATTAATCAGCCTGTGTATAATAATATATATATATATATATATATAGGCGATAAGGCCATTAATGATTCGGCTAGAGCCCGCCTTAATTTAGGTGACCGTCCATACTGAATGTTCTGATACTTGTTTGCCTAGTGCCCCAGTGGGAGCGGTGCTTGATGACGACTTTCCCCGCATCGCAGTTGGCCTTCGACTAGAATCTGATCTAGTCAGTGTCTACCGTTGCAAGTGTGTACAACCCAGTGGCAAGCTGCGAGGAATCTAGTGCCCTTGACTTCTCTTACCAGGCGCTAGAAATTGAATCAACTACCGCGGGGCCTACGATGGAAACAGCCTCTGGAATGCCTAGAGCTCTTTTTGTCAAGGCTAGAAGGCACCTGAGGGAGTCTATCAAGTCTTTAATGGCTTGACAAAACAATGTGGAACCTCAAGGACCGCCCTGCTGTAGGCTCGACTATGAAGTGTAACGTGGCCCACCAACAGCAGTTAAAATAGGTTTGTGTATGCCCGCATGACATAATTGTATAGGGCAATATTACAGTATTCAGAAGGTGTTCACGCGAAACGCTGTTGAAAACATTTTGGAAGTCCAGCTTGACCATGACCATATCTTCCGACCTAATCTGATGATAGAATCGCGCAGCATGGATTGCCACTTCTATACAGTTGCTAGTGGCAAATTTTACTTTGCCGATTAAAAATGTATTCCGTCAAAAAGTAGTCTGCTATCCTTCAGAGTAGAGACGAGCGTGCAATAGGGTTGTGCCATCCTTCTGTTTCAAAGCTAGTGACCTACTTTAGATGATGACCTACTAGAGATATCTTTCAAAGCTAATGACCTACTAGAGATCTCTTAGTGGCTCTCCCTTTAGTAAAATATCGGTGAGTTTGGCAGGTGCAACGACCAAAGCCCCCGCTATGCTACCTTTGCCAGTGAAAGTAAGTCTTACAAAGCCTTGGCCTAATAAAACCAAAACTCGCAGCGAAGCTTCTGGAAAAGCTTGCCACTGCGCGGTATTTTTCGTCTCTCAATATAAAGAAGTTATCTACAGAGGACGCTTTAGCAGGAGAGTCAGTCCACCTCGAATCCGTTAATACGCAGGGATGCAAAGCTTCTACAAGATCGGACTAGACACAAAACGTCTTCCACGAGCTTGCACGTGCTTCGATGTAATGCAAAAGTAATACCGAGCCTGGGGGGGTGGGGAGGAATCCGGGTTTAGTGGGTTTGCGAGTCTCACACTAGTCACGCAGGCTGCTAGTGGCGCATGTGCATCATGCATTCCCGAAACCTCCCAGAAAAAAAATAGAGCTTGCACGGCCCGACAGATCACCGCTCAATTATTGCCACTTAAACACACGTTCAGGGTATTTTTTAATACATAATTCTAGCCCTTGTAATTGTACCAAGAGGGTCTCTATCAGTACATATAAATGTAAAGAAAGAATGATTTATGTATTACGTAAATTACGGCCATACAATAAACGAACGTACGTATTTAGTTTAAATAATAAATGTGTGCGACGTCATCTCTATGAATGCAAACACTGGGCACGGATATCCTACATGAAAATACGTGCCTCAACTGATTGAATATATTTTTCGAATTCGTATTAGGATTCTTAAATTTCATTACGAACACAGTGCTTATGTATTTCACGATTTATTTACATAACCAGAGATCGTCTACCACTTGTGGGCTCCATAGACGCCATAGGCGCCATGGGCGACGGGGGCGGCATATCCGTAGCCACCGTAGAGACCACCAAGGGCGAGACCAGCGTGTCCGTAGGCAACAGGGGCGGCGGCCACGACGGGGGCGGCAGCAACCTTGGCGACACCAACGGTGGCCAGGGCCTTTCCGACCAGAGGAGTGTAGTGGTCAACACGGCTGGTCACGGCTGAAGTGGCCACGATGGGGGCGGCAACCTTGGCGACTCCGACGTGGGCAACAGCGGGAACGGCGTGGGCATATCCAACGTGACCCACGGCGGGGACGGCATGAGCGTATCCAACGTGACCAACGGCGGGAACGGCATGGGCGTATCCGACGTGACCAACGGCGGGAGCGACCACTCCATGGCCGACTCCGTAGCCGTAGTGGCCACCCAGGTATCCGGCCTGGGCGGAGGCAGCTACGGCGGCGAGGGCGATGATCTGTAACGATTCAAAAAGGCTTATTAAGTTTAAAAACAACACTAGAAAACCACTTGCACTATCGTGACCAATATTATTATCAGCATCATCATAATTTTGCTCATTGGCTATAAGGCTTGACCAACACATACAGCGAACATGGTTGCGTTGAGACTCAGTTGCTGAATGAGAATAGCAAACACCGCTGCAATATTTATACCCACCGTCGTCCGTATTCCCTCTCTTATTCGCCTTTTATCGCGTTTTTTTACCAGAAAATGTACACAGAGTATATCTACTACTGGCATTAATGTCACTGAATAGATACTAGACCCGCAAACGTACCCGTGAATACGCCTGCGTTATATTGGGCAATGTACGCGTATACACCAATATATATAATATAAATATATATATATATATATATATATATATATGCAGGCAAATCGAAAAGTTAGAAAAATAGCTTCCGCTCGCTGCAATGCACTTGTGCCACCTCCTTTTTTTACTCTTAAAAAAAATTTTTAAAGCATCTTTTAAAATCGAATTAAGTTGCTCCTGTAAATTTTTCTTTACCTCCTCAATTGTCTCAGAGTGTAATACCTTCGAATTTTCTATTCGTGGAAACAGAAAAAAGAGCCTGGTCGGCGAATAGGTAGGATGCGGAAATATAGAAATACATTTTGCATCAAATAATCCGAAATCTGTAACGACTTATGCGCCGGTACGTTGTGGTGATGAGGGGTCCAATAGTCGTTTGCCTTGCCTAGTGCGTCAGCCGTTCTGGCGCAATCGTCTTAAAATGTTGTGACAAAATTCCTTATTGACCGTACAGCCAAGCGGCAAAAAATCGTGGAAAATTATTCCCTGATAGTCGAAAAACAGTCGCGAAGATTTTAATTATATACCACTAGGGTTGGTGTAGATGAATAGGTGTAAAACGGCTACAAATGTGCCGACTGATAACATCAGAACAGCCCATGCTACTTTATCTCGGCGAACGACTGCCTGATTATGCAGAAAGGGACATAAACGTTTAGCGATGTACTAATACAAAATACCAAAAACTAAACTTCTTACCTTAACACTATTTGAGCGTTTGGTTATTTTTGCCTTTATATTATATAGTTAAACCCATTAGATACGATTTGATGGGAATTAGATAGTCGTTTGATCGTGGAAGAACATCTCCTGTTTATTCAGCTTATGCACGCATATGCAATTCTTATACACCACCGTTAAATCGAAGTTTTTAACAATTTGCTTACCAGCGACGGAGCATAGTCTTTTAGGACAAATTAAACCAAAGAAACTTCTGTTTAGCAGAGACAGGGATCTTCCACAAAAAATACAATGGTGCATACGTTCCAAAATGTATATTGGTCCTGGTAAGATATCATACGCATCGTTAATTTAAAATGTCGAAAACAAATTACACAACATCAGAAACATATATTTTTTTAAAGGCCACGTGCAATACCATTTCTTTACAAAGACGAAATAACAAGTAAAACAATTGAAGGCGAAATACCTTTGAAAGGAGGGTCCATTTTAATGCGTATCTAATACGTAGCACCCTTATAGCATTACACACGCATTTATTATATGTACATTCTCATTAGGCTGAAGGCTGAGGTAGCTAAAACGCTCAAAAACTAACTAATTAGGCAGAACAAACACGCCTTTATTTATTTTTTTCCATTAACATCTGCGAAATACAAAAAATAATGAATTTGTTGTTTCGCGTTCGATAAAAATAATTTTTTTGTTGTTCGAGCAACAAATAACAATAATCTATTTGTTGTTCGAGTCACTTTAAGTGATTTTATAAGTTATTAGCTTCGCATATTGTTGTTGTGAAGTTCAAACATTGTTGATGAAATACCTTATTTGCACAGCTTTTTATACATGTTGATTTCAGCAGTAGCATGTTGGTCCTCGATACTGAGCAATGTAATTAATTGGTACGGTATTTTACCTTTTCTACAATGATTTCCTACGCTATTACGTACATCGGCGTCTTTAATTCTAAAGGTAGTCCATGTTAGTCTGCAGTACATAATACTATACAGAAGGAGGCGTTCAGAGGTATTTATAATCTAAGCCACTGAAGTAATACCACAAATATCCCGGTCATTTAGACTAGGGAGATCGTCAAGTTTTTAGTAAGTTTGAGAGTCCCACACTACCCAGACCAGAGAGCGTGCATTATGCATTTTTATTCCTGGCCTCTGTAAAAATGTATTTGTAATCTGTGTAAAAATCACAATCGTCCGCACGGAGCTTCTATGGTGCTCCTTTAGGTTAAACTTAACTAAAATCTAAGACAAAAATCTGGGCAGAGGATGCAAGTGCACCGGCAAGAACCTTGCGGGACAGCAGAGAGGCTCAGCAATGAAAGGTTTAGAACTTTTACACTGTAAAGGCGGTTTCACAACTAGGCTTAGTTCTATGGAACTGATGTTTTGTCCAATTTAAGCCCTTGTAACGTATCGAAAGCTGGCTTCACTCTATCCAACTGCCATAACTGCGAAGTGCTAAGATGTTTCCATGTCACTTGAATACCGTAAGCAGCTACGAATGCCACTTTAAGCGTCATGGCCGTCCGAACGGACAACTGTGTTATGTTTCTGATACCCGCTGTTGCGATAAGCGCTTTCCTACAACGCTCAGTAAAATGTTGTGGAAAAGTTGTACCTCGAGACGAGAAAATTACCCCGAGATAGCAAAAGGTCTCTACGAACTGCACTTTTTTATCGTGAAACCGCAGTTTATCTGCGCGGGCTCGTCGCCCGCCACGCCGAAACTTTACAGCCCTGGTTTTTGACACGTTCACTATGAGACCATTCTGCGAGAAATATATTCTTCGAGTGTGCAAAGGGCAGCCTGCAGGTCAGTACGGATTCTGCTGAATATTACCAGATCGTCTGCGTAGAGCAGGGTCATGACTGTTGAGTGCCGCTCTTTCATAATGCGTGGCAGATCGCTGAGTAACGTTATAAATAGAAATGGGCTCAGATTGTCGCCTTGCGGATGCCCAGTCGTCTGATCAAACGTGTTGTGCTCGCACACACCATCATCGAGGATAATTTGATTAGCCCTCAGAAGTGCGCAGAATAGAGTAAGCATTCGTGGTCTAACTCGAGCCTGTCCCAACTTCTTTAAGACAATGTCACGGGATGCGATGTCGAAGGCTGACTTTAAATCAATAAAAACCGCGAACAACGGAAGTTGTTTCCCGGTTTAATGAGATTGTGATCTGCTCAAGAAGTACTTCGCAGGCTGAGATAGTGGAACGCCCGGTCCTAAAGCCATGCTGCTCATCTGGAAGGAACCCCAGTGCTGTCAGAAAATCCGTGAGACATCTTCTCAGTATGCTTGAGAGTAGTTTGCAGAGACAACTTCTTTTTGATATCGGCCGCCACGCGGATGGATCCGAAGGATCTGTTTTTCCTTTTGAAATTTCCTTAAAAAGGCATTCATACCACTTGGCTGGCAGAACGCCCTCAGAGAGGCATCTGTTAAAAATGGACTGCCATATAGACACGAGGAGATGTCCCTGCCGAAGGTGTTCATTCCTCACAAGATCTGGCCCGAACGCCTTGTTATTCTGTATACAAGCGAAGGCAACATTGACTTCGTCTAGACTTAACGGTTCGTCAAGAGCCTCAGCGAAAAATCTCTTGGGAGCTTCGAGCTCGTATGAAATAGGAATATCGAGGGGTACCGTATCAGCGTGGGTGAAAGCTGCTTGAAAGTGGCCCAAGAATTTTTCAGATGGGATTGGACAGCTCGAAAAGTTGTGAGGCTGTCGTGTAATGAGGTGGGGTTCTTGTTGTGCTTTTAGTATGAGGAGGTGTTCTTGTTGGTCGGCAAATGACCGCCTCTTAAAGTCTTGAAGCTTATGATAATACTGTCGTGTGATTGAGTAAATTGCCGCCGCAGCTGGGTCATAAAACGATTGGTCAAGGGCTCTAAGTAAAAGTTGCCTCAGCGCAAAGCAATCACTGTCGTACCAGCGTGGAGAGCGTTGCAGATTTGGTGGTGATTTAGAAGCTGAGTTTATAAGGACGCTAGTGACCTCAGCTTTTGCCTCATCAAGGAAGCCGTGCTGTAGCTTGTCAGGGTTAATCCGAGAAAACAGCGAAATAACCACGTTGTTATCAAGGAGCTTCCCTACGCCGGTGCATCGTTTAAAAGAACTTGAGAACTACGCGGATATGTTTCTTAATTCCCGTCAGTAAGACACGGAAAGCCGGCCCTTTATATGTCACATAATCTGGTGAGGTTGAAGTTGCAAAAATGTCGATTGTTGAGCATTCCGTTCTTCCCATAGAGCCAACCCGTTGCAGGTTGGCATCGGCATAATAAGTGGGGGTGCCCCTATCGGTACACACCCACAAACCGTATGCATCAAGTGACTCTAACAGAGCGGCAGTCCGTTTGCTCGGGGTTTTGCTCCAGTTGACAATTGAGATCCCCAGCTAGCAGTATTGTCTGTCTTATGCCGACGAAGCTCATAGCAATGCTAATCTTCTCCAGTAATTGGTCTGTACTGTCACCGCTTCCCGAGTTAGCACTGCTGTACGTGGCAATCAACAGAAGTGTGGATGACGAAAGAACTACAACATTAATCTCTGAGTAGAGCAGGTTCACGTTGCTTCAAAATCCTTTGCAGTTAAATTGGCATATTACTAGTTGCGGTTGCGTTTGTTTTGATTCCTTGCCTTTGGCGTCCGCCAGTTGTTGTGCTGTGAACAGCTGAACACTGTTTTGATCTCTTTGAGGTCTTGCATCATTTTCGTGAGGTATCCTTGGAGATTCGGGTTTCGGAGGTCGTTTAGTCTGACGCTGTTGTTCCACGTAAAGCAACGATTCACTGGCCGTGCTGGCCGATTTATCAGGGTTGGTGGTCAATTCCTCAGAGTTGTTGGCCAAGAAGCAGGTTTCCAAACCTCCTGTCTTGGCGGCTTTACGACGTTCGGGGCAACCTGGTCACCTTTTCCTTTTTTGTGAGTTCCCTGTCTGAAAAATCCTTTTCAGAAACGTCTTTTTCCAACTTAGTGTTGAAACAGCGTGAGACGCTTCAGGTAGTAGTTGCTTGGGCAATTTGATCTGCCGTTTCGGGACTGAACTTCCTTTGACTAAATAGAACAAGATCCGATTGCATTTTTGTCAGAGGCATGTACTTTGGGAGGCTGCCTTAAGAGAGACTCTGCAGATCTGAATTGGCTTTTTGACAGTACTCTGGGATTGTCACAGGCACTGACAGCACCGTAAACGATGAATCAGGGTGATTTACCTTTAGCCACTCAGCAAAGCCACGGACAGCTGATAACATTTGGTATCTTCTAGTTGCAGCACCTCGTAGTTACCTGGATGAAAGAAGACTGCGCTGGTCTTTTCGATATCGATATCCAAGTCTGCCATGGCTCGTTTAGTATACCCTTGGCTGATTGGCCTGATGAGTTGATAACTTTGATGTCTAGCTTTTTGGGAAGAAGGGAGCGAAGTTTCTTCTGGAACAGCTTGACATCGTTTCCGATAGGCAACACACGCTTTTGTTTCCGAGCCGGCTCCATTTCGGCCTCAGTTGGTGAGACAACTAACGGTGGGGTTGAAGCAGATTGTGCCGACTGTTAAAGTTTTTCAATAAGTTAATTCTGTTTTATCATCTTATTCTCGAACTGAGCGATGTGACGGAAGATAGACGCCAAAGCCGAATTCAACGAACTTAATATAGGGTTGGTGGATAGCAGGTTCATGCATTGATATATCACGCAGCCTCGGTCCACAATTGTAAATGCCAGATAACAGTCCTCAGAAGGTGATCACGTGGAACGCTATTGAAAATATTTTAAAAGTCCAGCTTGACTAGGACCATGCCTTCTGACCTACACTAGTGATATGATTGCGCAGCATATATCGTCACTTCTGTACAAACTCTGGCAGCAAAGTCAATTTCGCCGATTAACGACATATTCCTTTAGCAGGTACTCTTCGCTGCTATTCTGCGGAGTGTAGATGAGCGCGCAATAGGGCGGGTTGTGTCATCCTTCTCTTTTAAAGCAACTAACCTCGCTCCAAAAATTAAAGACAAGAGATAGGTCGGCTTCCGTCTTAGTAGAATATCGGTGGGTTGCATCAGCCAGAGCCTTCGCTTTGTTACGCGTTGCCCGAAAGCCAAGATCTACTGCGGAATTTCTGGAAAGGCTTGCCACTGCGCGGTGTATATCGTCTCCTAACAACAGGAGTTATCTAAAGGGGACGTTTTAGCAGAAAAATCTGTCCACCTGAAGTGTGTTGATGCGCAGGGAACGTTAAACTGCATTATCACAATTACATAGACAACACGGTGTTTATGTATTTCACGATTTATTTACATAACCAGAGATCGTCTACCACTTGTGGGCTCCATAGACGCCATAGGCGCCATGGGCGACGGGGGCGGCATATCCGTAGCCACCGTAGAGACCACCAAGGGCGAGACCAGCGTGTCCGTAGGCAACAGGGGCGGCGGCCACGACGGGGGCGGCAGCAACCTTGGCGACACCAACGGTGGCCAGGGCCTTTCCGACCAGAGGAGTGTAGTGGTCAACACGGCTGGTCACGGCTGAAGTGGCCACGATGGGGGCGGCAACCTTGGCGACTCCGACGTGGGCAACAGCGGGAACGGCGTGGGCATATCCAACGTGACCCACGGCGGGGACGGCATGAGCGTATCCAACGTGACCAACGGCGGGAACGGCATGGGCGTATCCGACGTGACCAACGGCGGGAGCGACCACTCCATGGCCGACTCCATAGCCGTAGTGGCCACCCAGGTATCCGGCCTGGGCGGAGGCAGCTACGGCGGCGAGGGCGATGATCTGTAACGATTCAAAAAGACTTTATCAGTTGACGCTTACGGGTTAGTTCAAGAAACTAGAGGACCACTTGCACCAACTTGATCATCATAATCATCATTATTGTCATCATAATCAATTTTTTTTTCGTTGGCTAGAATGCTTGCGCGACACCTACAGCGAACATGGTTGCGTTAGATGCAAGTTGCTGAATGAGAATAGCAAACACTGCTGCGATATTTATACTCACTGTCATCCGTATCCCCTCTCTTACCCGTCTTTTCTCGCTATCTTTACCAGAAAATGTACACAGAATATCTACTGCTGGTGTTGGCGTAGCTGAATAAGTGCAAAACGTCTACAAACGTATCGTCAATGCATCTGCATTACGTTGGCATGCTTGTACATATTTTTTAAGTGCGTCTAATTAGTAACATGTAGAATAATCATGCCTTATTTATTCCGTAAGGTTAATGCCCGTTGCGGTTTTGCACTGATTCACACTAACATAAAGGCAATGGTTCTAAATATACAGTACCACCCTGAGGTAATACTAGCAATCCTGCATTCTGAGAACCACAGTTTCTAAATCGTTTATTGAAAAACCGTTTTGTAATTGATGTGTAAATGCTTTGTAGTCTTTATTTCCGATTAGTTTAACCTTACTATTCAGATACTAGGTTGAGTGAATATGTTTGCTATCCAAACATCACATTAGACATCTTTTTGAACATACGCTGTTATTTTTATTATTATTAGTAGCTGGCCCGTTAGTGCACATGCACTAAATGGCTTATTGACCTCTGAAAACCTGTGTTTAAATTATTTGCTGCTACAAAACTTGGGTCTTCTAGAACAAAATCGACTTAAGAAAAATATTTTTAGAAGGCTAAGACAAACGAGGTACCCAGTTAAAGGCTATAAGGTTGACTGCATGATACTAGAAGCATCGTTCAATATCACACAACGTCATAAAAATATATTTTGGAACGGTACGTGCAAAGAGATGTAACACTTGTTTGTTGCAAGAAACGGAAACTTAAACAAAAAGCAGTAAAAAGACAAGCGATCATTGGCAAAATGTCGGTTTAAGGAAAGCTAATCTAAATACGCGAAAAAAAACTGCTTGTTTTTGCAGTCATATTTTCTGTCTAGACAAAAAAAGATTGATTGCCTCTAACATATTGGTCGTCGCTTGAATGCTTTTTATTTTACACGATTTACAACTAGTTTTTTCAGAACTAAAGCATTGTTCCCTTATTGTGCTAATGTTAGTCTCTTGCCAATTTTAGCTACTAAAGGTACAAGTCAAATGCAATGTTAATGAGGTGCTATTTAGAATTTTATTGAACAACGCAGCCCGGTGTGCAGCAGTTGTGGCGTAGCTACTTCCTTGAAAACACCTCTACTATTTGTTTTCCAAATACAAAATCCCATGTCTTGCCGACAGGGAGCATTTACCTGTACCTTTTGAACTGCATCAACGCCAGTAGACTGGCTCAGCGTTGCACCTTAATATGTCCAGCGTGTCCGTAAACGGCCACAAAAGCGGCAGCTGCTACGAAGGGAGTCGTAACGATTTTGGGGGGATTCCTCGGGCAACTACGGAGATCGCGACGGCGTGGAAGGCTACGACGTCAGTTACAACCGCAAGCGTTGGCAGCACCTACAATGGGTCGTACTGTCCTCTATACACGATAGATTTCCCCACATCGCCCTTCCTTAATAGTCTAGGAAGCCATGAGAGATGTCAGAGTTGTAGCATTCACTATTTACTACAATCTTGTTGCGACAATTAAGCACCACCAGGTCTTCAAGAACTTAGCCTGCCTGAACGCAACGTTCATAAGTGCAATCCCACCATTGGACTGGGCGCTCGCGTTTAGAAACGTCCTCATAGAAAACATGTGAGCATTGGGGTGAATTTGGCCCTTCCATAAATAGCAAGTAAACCTGAATCGGACATCGATTGTGAGCTGACTCGTTTCACAGCAGATGCTAAACGTGTTCTGTGGTCATATTAAGTGAACAAAAGAAGGCTGCGGTGGCCTCGACTTCCAGGTTAATTTTGATTAACCCAGTGCTTTATGTGTAAAGGCGGGCGTGAGCAACTCGGCGAGTCATTAGATGAGTCACCACGGTAAAATTCAAGAGGGATTACTTTCTAACAATTTGCTGGTACTTGTAATGCCGTGAGCGAGCCATCACTAGACAAACACGTTACAAGCTCAAAGCAGTGTATGTGTTATGAATTTATATATTTTATTTTATTTATATACCCTTGTTATGTTGCATCTTGGAGTGAACAATGGTCTTCGCGCGAACGTGTGATCACGGGTGCTCTAACCCAGGATTAACCCAATTCAACAATATACCCTGAACAGATGCCTCGTTGCGTTTCCTCGTCTAATGTTGAGCGATGGCCTCTGAAGAAAGAATTCCGATGCTCTCGAGTCTCCCGTCGAAAGATTAAGGCGTCTACCCACGCGCTGGATCAGCTTGAGTGTAAGAGAGCCCTGCCTTCCCATTGTCTCGAACGTCAACGAACAAAATTGGTGCGAATAACTAACGTCGAAGTATTTTCTGCATCTGTTAACCTCTGCTAACCTGGAAGCGTGACGTGTTCGGGTCGCATCTGCACCGACCACCGAAGGGACTAATCAGCCTGTGTATAATATATATATATATATATATAGGCGATAAGGCCATTAATGATTCGGCTAGAGCCCGCCTTATCTTAGGTGACCGTCCATACTGAATGTTCTGGTACTTGTTTGCCTAGTGCCCCAGTGGGAGCGGTGCTTGATGACGACTTCCCCGCATCGCAGTTGGCCTTCGACTAGAATCTGATCTAGTCACTGTCTACCGTTGCAAGTGTGTACAACCCAGTGGCAAACTGCGAGGAATCTAGTGCCCTTGACTTCTCTTACCAGGCGCTAGAAATTGAATCAACTACCGCGGGGCCTACGATGGAAACAGCGTCTGGAATGCCTAGAGCTCTTTTTGTCAAGGGTAGAAGGCACCTGAGGGAGTCTATCAAGTCTTTAATGGCTTGACAAAACAATGTGGAACCTCAAGGACCGCCCTGCTGTAGGCTCGACTATGAAGTGTAACGTGGGCTACCAACAGCAGTTAAAATAGGTTTGTGTATGCCCGCATGACATAATTGTATAAGGCAATATTACAGATCTCAGAACATGTTCACGCGAAACGCTGTTGAAAACATTTTGGAAGTCCAGCTTGACCATAACCATATCTTTCGACCTAATCTGATGATAGGATCGCGCAGCATGGATTGCCACTTCTATGCAGTTGCTAGTGGCAAAACTCACTTAGCCGATTAAAAATGTATTCTGTCAGAAAGTAGTCTGCTATCGTTCAGAGTAGAGACGAGCGTGCAATAGGGTTGTGCCATCCTTCTGTTTCAAAGCTAATGACCTACTTTAGATGATGACCTACTAGAGATTTCTTTCAAAGCTAATGACCTACTAGAGATCTTTTAGTGGCTCCCCCTTTAGTAAAATATCGGTGAGTTTGGCAGGTGCAACGACCAAAGCCCCCACTATGCTACCTTTGCCAGAGAAAGTAAGTCTTAAGAAGCCTTGGCCTAATAAAACCAAAACTCGCAGCGAAGCTTCTGGAAAAGCTTGCCACTGCGCGGTAATTTTCGTCTCTCAATATAAAGAAGTTATACACAGAGGACGCTTTAGCAGGAGAGTCAGTCCACCTCGAATCCGTTAATACGCAGGGATGCAAAGCTTCTACAAGATCGGACTAGACACAAAACGTCTTCCACGAGCTTGCACGGCCCGACGGATCCCCGCTCAATTATTACCACTTAAACACACGTTCAGGGTATTTTTTAATACATAATTCTAGCTCTTGTAATTGTACCAAGAGGGTCTCTATCAGTACATATAAATGTAAAGAAAGAATGATTTATGTATTACGTAAATTACGGCCATACAATAAACGTACGTATTTAGTTTAAATAATAAATGTGTGCGACGTCATCTCTATGAATGCAAACACTGGGCACGGATATCCTACATGAAAATACGTGCCTCAACTGATTGAATATATTTTTCGAGTTCGTATTAAGATTCTTAAATTTCATTACGAACACAGTGCTTATGTATTTAACGGTTTATTTACATAACCAGAGATCGTCTACCACTTGTGGGCTCCATAGACGCCATAAGCGCCATGGGCGACGGGGGCGGCATATCCGTAGCCACCGTAGAGACCACCAAGGGCGAGACCAGCGTGTCCGTAGGCAACAGGGGCGGCGGCCACGACGGGGGCGGCAGCAACCTTGGCGACACCAACGGTGGCCAGGGCCTTTCCGACCAGAGGAGTGTAGTGGTCAACACGGCTGGTCACGGCTGAAGTGGCCACGATGGGGGCGGCAACCTTGGCGACTCCGACGTGGGCAACAGCGGGAACGGCGTGGGCATATCCAACGTGACCCACGGCGGGGACGGCATGAGCGTATCCAACGTGACCAACGGCGGGAACGGCATGGGCGTATCCGACGTGACCAACGGCGGGAGCGACCACTCCATGGCCGACTCCGTAGCCGTAGTGGCCACCCAGGTATCCGGCCTGGGCGGAGGCAGCTACGGCGGCGAGGGCGATGATCTGCAACGATTCAAAAAGGCTTCATCAGATGACGCTTACGTGTTATAATAAAAAAAAAACTAGAGAACCACCTACACCAACGTGATCATCATCAGCATCATGATAATTTTTCTCATTAACTAAAAGGCTTGAACAACGCATACAGTGAACATGGTTGCGTTGAGAGCAAGTTGCTGAATGAGAATAGCAAACACTGCTGCAATATTTATACCCATAGTCGCATGTCTTCCCTCTCTGATCCGCCTTTTGTTCACTTTCTTTACCAGAAGATGTACACAGAATATCTACTACTGGGGTTGCTGTAGCTGAATAGGTGCAAAACGTACATATTTTTAAATGCGCTTTATTGATAACATGCACGATAAATATGACTTAATTATCTCGTAAAGTCAATGTCCATGTACGATTCTGCACTGATATACACTAACATATAAGCAATGGCTATAAATGGCTCTGAATATACAGTGCCACTCTGAGATAAGACTAGCAATCCTTCCTTCTGATAACCGCAATGTCTAAATCGCTGTTTGAAAATCGTTTTGTAAATGGTGTGCATATGCTTTATAGCTTTTATTGCTGAATAGCTTAAGCTTATTGTTCAAAGGTTGGATAAATATGTTTGCTATCTAAACAGCACATTAGACACATTTCCCGTATACTTTGTTATTATTAGCTGGTCCGTTGGTGCACATGCATTTAATGGCAAGTAAACCTGAATCGGACATCGGTTATAAGGACTTTTTCCACAGCAGATTCTAGAAGTGCATTGTGGTCATACTAAGAGAATTACTGGGGACCGTGGTGGCGCCGATTTCCCAATTTTTTTGTCAGGGAACCCAGTGCTTTCTGCGTAAAGGCGGTCGTATGGAAGTTAGGGCTAAGGGAGGTCAGTAGGTTGATCACTATGGTGAAATTTAAGAGGGATTACTTTCACACAATTATTGGATACTATTCGTAAGCTGTGATGCCATAGAAGAGCCGTCACTGGGCAAAAACGGTTTAACAGGAACGGTGCTTGATGCTAAGACTACCCCCTTTGCAGTTGAACCTTGACTAGGATAAATTGTGTGGTCTGATGTGTGCCAGCGTGGACAAGCCCGGTGACAAGCTGGTTCATGTATGGCTTCGTGTTGTCGCCAGCTCCCTGGAATGCCTCGACACAAAAAGTAAAATTTAGTTGGTAAAATTTAAACGGGTGCAACCGTCATTGACTTTCTAGTCCCCCTTTGTGGTCGGTAGTGGCGCGGCCCAAGCAGGTCAAGTAGCGCGCTTTGCAAAAATAAACAAACTTAGGAAACGAGTATCCTCATGGGGTCCGCCCGGCTCACTGACTCGGACACTCGGATTCAGAAAGTTTGTACAATCGTAGATTCTTCAAACAACGCCTACATCTTGATATACTCGTGCATAGAGGCAATGCCGTGCCCGCCCGTGGTACCCTGTAGAGATGGTCAACGTCTGGCTTAGATGAAGCAGGCATGTGCGAACAATTGCCGGTATCATATTATCAAATAAAAATGATATATAAACATATACAATAGCTATGATTAAACGTGTTGTGTGCCGCATTTAAGGAATGTGGATCGAGGTTTTTCTCGATCTCGCTTCAGCAGAAAAGTAATATGTAACAGCAGGCTAATTTTAACCAACACCAGGAAATCTAGCAAGACTGACCTCGAAATCGCGCTCGCTAACACGCCACTATTGTCATAGCAAGTTCCCTGTCCGAATGGTGGGTTAGCCGCTTAAGCCACAGTCACTGCAGATTTGCGCTTATTTCATTGCAAGCAAGCACAATGCACCTAGGGCCCGGACATCATGTTGAGATATCTAGGGTTTCCCCACAAGTCCTTGCGGCAGCATGGCCGCTGACTCTCAGCGGTAAGATTTATCAACTATTCTCAAAGAGCGATCAACAACAGGGGTTGAACCGGCGACAACCCGGTAGATGATAACTATGATTAGCGCACTAGTCGTCTAGAGCACACTGCCATAGAAAAACATTTTATATTAGACGTTAATATTATACAGTATGTTTTCGTAACTATGAAGTCATCACGGTATCCCTTACACCAACATAATCCTGTTTTTGTATCCTACATTCACTGTTTTTTTGGACTACTTACGATATCTATAATGAAATAGCGAATGTCTTTCGTTTGAGGGAGGTACAATGATACTTCTGATGTATACAAGACTGTCAGACTTAACCGTGTGCGGCCGTACTTCAATGCGATGATTCGATTGCTTTTGTAGCGAAAATTTCAATGTGACAGTCCAATTAAGGACTGATCGGTCTTCCAGGATGGGTATATATGAAATAATTGCTTGCAAATATTGGAGTTCGCATTTGACGCATTTAAGGTCACCGCAGACGACTTGATGAACCGTCCGAACATCTGCGCTCTTCTTTTTGAAAATGACTTATATCATCAATTTCTGGGAAACTGAATTACCGGCAATAAGATTGTCTTCAACAACGTAATCTGCACATGATCATGGTCAATACGGGGCAGCGAGCCCAATATCGTTGCAAAATCAGGTCATCATATAAAGGTGACTAGATTGTATGTCTGGTGAGATTGGAGGGGCTTGGTGTACAACAAGTGTTTGCAGAGGAAGCAAACTAGTAAAATTGAAAAGTACTCCCAGCAGCCCGCTAGTTTGAAGCATGTTCTCACTGAAAAGTGCCCGAAACTGTGCAATTGTAAATAGGCCGTTTTCCAGTACGACAGAGCCCGCTCGCACACATCTGACTCATTGCAAGTTGCTAGATCTTTTATTTTTATGGTTTATTAACACCCAGGTTGAGTAAATTATAAACAAGTACATCAGTCTCAATTCGTGGTTCTTCCACCTCACCGGATCTTCTCTCATCTTGCGAGCTCAACTATTGACTGAACTGCGGGACACGCTGCGGCGTGGTATCTATCGCAATGACCTAAGCATCTCGAGCACCGACGACACTCCTGAGAATCGTGGAATTTTCGCGTGCTGCATAACACGTGATGGAACCCGTAGGCAGCAAACGCCGTAGTAAGATGCCTACTCTTATATCCGGCTGCTCGCCAGGTTGTACTCCTCATTGCTATCGTCGTGTATATTCCTATGTCAATATCCTTTCACCCCCCCCCCCCCCACTTCTTAGTGTAGGCCACAAACGCCGTCGTTCTAGGTAGACCCCATCATACTTGTAATTCCTGTGTCATCAGAGTCCCCCATTCTAAAATCTGAACTATTCTATTCCTACAAGAATTAGCTAATCCCAAAACCCGCTTCATAAAGAAAAATCGAACTCTATCTAGTAACTGTAATCCGCCTCTTCTAATTTCTCCTATATAAGTGATATACCATATGTTGCTATTGGCTCTACTTTAATCTTAAAAAGGGCGGACGCGGTATGTATTGATAACATTTGCGGGTTTTTAATTGCTGCTGCCGCTCGAATGGCTTTTGCTACTCTGCTTTCGATATGCTTTCGGAAACTGCTACTATTTGACGTTATAGTGACCCCTAGATAGGTAAATTTATTTACAAAGTTTACTACATTACCCCTGGCTTAAAGAACGTCGTCTTTCGCTAAACGACCTCCTCTTCGGAATTTTATTGCTACTGTCCTTTGCCAGTTTATACTAAGCCCCATCTCGTCTATAAAATCAATTAGCCGTTCCAGTCCCTGTTTAACCCAAAATAGACTCCTACCATAAATCGCTATGTCATCTGCGTACATTAAAGTACTTACCCACTCTCGAGTCCATTCCTGCCTCACCCGATAAGGTAGCCCTCCCAATATTACCGAAAAAAGCAATAGGCTAAGGGAAGGTGACGGAACCTTAGGCCACTCCGGTCGTCTGCGTTACCTTTCCTACAATCCCTAAACAGTTGTCCAAAACTAACTTATCAATAATCCTACTTCGTGGCGCTAAGTCAAAGGCGGCTTTAAGATCTATAAATACTGGATATAACATTCTTCAAATAAAGCTTTGCAGCATGGAGCGAGTGCAAACCTGTGCTTTAAATGTTCGGTTCTTATCCTGTCGTTTCCGGCCGCTTTGCCTCTAGGCGCCCTTTCAATTGCCCTGACGACGTCTTCGACTGCGACTGGTCGATCCACCCATTCCCGTTCTAATTCTGCTTCTTCGTCCCAAGGCTAATTGTATAATGTTATTTCTTTCAGGATGGTATCGCCTCTCTGCAGCACACTAGCAAAGTGCTTAATCAGTCGCCCGGTCTCCACTAAGCACTGCCGTTTTCTTTTCTGTTTTAGCCACTTGTGCGGTTGTTTCTCTGCTTCTTGCAACAGCGCCCACTCCTGGCTTTCCCAATATTTTTGTCTTCTTCCTTGTATACCCTTTGTGTCATGTTCTTCACCATTGTTGCAAATGGCCATAGTACAGGAAAAATCTTCACGTATTCCCTAGTTAGTCTGTTGGCATTTTTCGCTGCTCTACACCGATCGTTGAGCCAGGGCCTTCCTTTTCGTTCTTGGCGCGGAACCAGTGCACTTGTTATCAGATGCGCCAATTTACGCTCATAAGACTCTATTTGAACTCCCCTGGTGGACACACTTTCTCAATTCCCCTTAAGAAGATCCCGCCATCCAGTCTTGTCCCGATCCCCGGCTTACGATTACGCTCCCTACTGTTACTAACTTTGAACGCCATTCCCATAGGTATATGCCTTCTAAGCCCCGCTCCTTCCCGAAACGATGTATTTCCTCCCAAAAATGTTGTATCCTCCACGTTTCCGTCGATGGCAAAAACGTCGATCACTGACGCCCCAGTACTACATTCGAAGCTTTTTATGCCTGGCTCGCTGACTAACCAGCATCCTAGCCAGATCTTTTATATAATATTCTACTGCACCACTTTATAGTCCTGACCTTGCTCTTACAGATTGTCATCAATTCCGCTCATTTCGGCATTTTATGAGATAAAAATTTCCAACGTTTAAGGGCTATTAAACGCCTCCTCGGCCAAATGTGCTTATTCGTCACAATTTATTTATTGCACTCAAACAAAGTACATCCGTGATGAATATACTCTGTTTAAGGGCAATAAATACATGACGTGTTTATTATTGCAATTATATATAATATCATTTCAACATGATGGGCAGTTGGTTGTTGTTCTCTACCGTCCCAGCGAAAGAGAAACCGCAGCGCATTACTGAATCGTACTTCGAGCAATTCTACGAGCAGAGCCGACGTGGCGATCATTGCAGGCCGCCCCGGCTCAGAATCGAGGTGAGGAAGAATTCCAGTCTCTCGATCTCCGCGTTACCCGCGCTGCCCGCGTTATTTTTGTCATTCACTTTGCCAAGAATCGGTGAAATTAGCAAAATTGCCTCTTTCATTCGGCGCAGAGTCAGTCAGGGCATTTCTAAATCGGCTTCTAGCCCTAATTAAGAGTCAAAGCACCTGCGTTGTGCACATCGTAAAGCACTTCTCGACGTAGTTAAAATTCGCCTCTGTTAGGTAGATAGACCCTGGCATTATTATTATTATTATTATTAGGACAATTTAATTGTGAGGTGAGAATGTGTATATTCGTTATTTCATGGTTACCATCTAGCTATTCTCAGCCCATCGCACCTAATATCGACGCAGCATTTTCTCTGCAAACTGCCAGTAAAAGCAGCTGCCTCAGAAATTCGTATTCGCGTATATCCCCGGTGTTTGCTAGTATTCGATCACCTAAGTTCTTTATAAATTTCTTTGTACTTCTGCTGACCGGGCCCAATGTTTCCATTGCAATCGGCACGAAATTGTATCTAGGCTCTAGCTCTGTGTATTTACGCCACTTTTTTTTGCATGTTCGGCAACCCATCCCGCCTCCGTCGCGCTGTGGCATAAATAAGACGGTGCGGCCGTGCAGGATACTGTCGCATCCCAAACCAGACATTTGCCTTTTTCCCACGGCGGAATGGTCACACCGTCAGGCCTTTTATCGTCATGTAGTCCTAGTCTGGGTTCCAGCATGCTAGGTATTCCCGCTTTCCGGAGAGCTCTTAGAATTATTGCGTTTAGTTCGGTGTGCCTAGGGGCCCGACCTTGACCTTGATGCAGCTCAATGGGTGGAGGCCATCCTTCTCCACTGGTTTTCCACAGGCCTTACAAATGTGAGGTTCGCAGATTTGCCCGCCGATTCTTAGAGCCGACACCATGCGGAATGAGAAGTTGTCCAGCATGGTGCCGAGCTGCGGTGACGGAAGAGCCCTGAGAAATCCGCCGCTGAAGGTGTCTCGTGCGGCCAAGAAGACCGCTTTCTCTGTGGGAGACTCAAGGCTTTCGATGATCTCACGGGCTATGACTTTACATCTGTAGTTGTCGAGTACTCTCTGCGTTGTCTGTTTTTCCTAAGGGCCTGGATCCAATCTCAGTTTGACCAGTGACTCTGCCTTTTGCTTAGCTTTGTACAACCGGTGGTGAGCACTCGGGTCACTCAGTGAGAACTAGCGTCTCAGCCAGCTGGCCGAATTCTATTAATGACGCTGCGTCATATATGGGGGCCAATTCGGTTGCTGATCGAATTCCCAGTCCACCTTCTCTTATGGGGAGACTTGCTCTTCGCCACGTACTGTACGTGAAGTCAATGTTAAGAACATCGCTCAATATGTCCCTCGTAGAGTCGTCATACGATTGCAGGGCGTCGGGACATTGGCTTGTCGGTGAAGTGTGTAGTGTGTAGTTGAATTTAGGGGAAACTAAACTATACCTCCAAAGGCATAGTGCCGCTTGTGAGTGCATAGCCAACCGACGAGGTCGCGTCTGTAGCAACGCGCGGCGTTTATCTCTTAAGGTCTTGAAAATACTTTGTGGACTAAGTGGAGCCCCAAGAACTTCTAACTCGGCCGGGTTAACTTGCTTACAGCCTGGTAGAACGGCAGCAATGGTTTTGCGTGCTTCGTCTCGTTCCTGGGTGTCCCCTCAACCGTTATAACTTCGCACTTGGAAAAATTGAGGATTGTCCCTCCTTCATTTGCAAACTCTATTACCTTAAGTATGTCAGCGGCCACCACTTCTGCCGGTCCTCCTAATGTACCATCATCCAGGTACCAGATGTTCAATGGGCTTCTCATTCGTGCCACTAGACTGGAGATTCCCTGACTGAACAAGGCGGGGCCTAGTGGGTCCCCTTGTTGCACTCCATTTGTTGATTTAAGTGGCTCTTTGTCACACCAGGATAGTCAATTTCGCCGATTTACGACATATTCCTTTAGCAGGTACTCTTCGCTGCTATTCTGCGGAGTGTAGATGAGCGCGCAATAGGGCGGGCTGTGTCATCCTTCTCTTTTAAAGCAACTTACCTCGCTCCCAAAATGAAAGACAAGAGATAGGTCGGCTTCCGTCTTAGTAGAATATCGGTGGGTTGCATCAGCCAGAGCCTTCGCTTTGTTACGCGTTGCCCGAAAGCCAAGACCTACGGCGGAATTTCTGAAAAGGCTTGTCACTGCGCGGTGTATATCGTCTCTTAACAACAGGAGCTATCTGAAGGGGACGTTTTAGCAGAAAAATCAGACCACCTGAAGTGTGTTGATGCGCAGGGAACGTTAAACTGCATTATCACAATTACATAGACAACACGGTATTTATGTACTTCACGATTTATTTACATAACCAGAGATCGTCTACCACTTGTGGGCTCCATAGACGCCATAAGCGCCATGGGCGACGGGGGCGGCATATCCGTAGCCTCCGTAGAGACCACCAAGGGCGAGACCAGCGTGTCCGTAGGCAACAGGGGCGGCGGCCACGACGGGGGCGGCAGCAACCTTGGCGACACCAACGGTGGCCAGGGCCTTTCCGACCAGAGGAGTGTAGTGGTCAACACGGCTGGTCACGGCTGAAGTGGCCACGATGGGGGCAGCAACCTTGGCGACTCCGACGTGGGCAACAGCGGGAACGGCGTGGGCATATCCAGCGTGACCCACGGCGGGAACTGCGTGGGCATATCCAACGTGGCCAACGGCGGGAACGGCGTGGGCGTATCCGAAGTGACCAACGGCGGGAGCGACTACTCCATGGCCGACTCCGTAGCCGTAGTGGCCACCCAGGTATCCGGCCTGGGCGGAGGCAGCTACGGCGGCAAGGGCGATTATCTGTAACGATTCAAAAAGGCTTCATCAGTTGACGCTTACGTGTTATATTACCAAAAAACTAGAGAACCACCTACACCAACGTGATCATCATTATCATCATGATAATTTTTCTCATTAACTAAAAGGCTTGAACAACACATACAGCGAACATGGTTGCGTTGAGAGCAACTTGCTGAATGAGAATAGCAACCACTGCTGCAATATTTATACCCACTGTCGTCCGTATTCCCTCTCTTATCCGCCTCTTTTTGCTTTTTCTTAACAGAAAATGTACACAGAATATCTACTACTGGCATTAATGTCACTGAATGGGTATTAGACCTACAAACGTACCGTTAATACGTCTGCGTTATATTGGGCAATGCATGTGTTTACACTAATATATACAGGGTGTTCCTATTTGTGTGTCCAAAACGCTAGGGCTTGGTCAAACTCGGTGAAAAAATCATTTTTGCCAATGGGTGGAAGCCGGGAAAACGTTTTGTTTAGGAGTGAGGATGAAATTTATAAAAGCAGTTATTCTGTCTTTTTTCTCCTACATAGTTGTGCAAAATCTACGTTTGCGGGAGAACCAACATCGTATTTTTTTCCATTACGACCAAAAATGCACGTCCAAAAGACTACTCTCAGGCAATAGCAGATTTAATTCCCACTACATTCGTACCAAAGTGATGGTGCTGCGTTACGTAGTTGCCAAGTAACTAAGCTTTTTCGACAGTCATATCGAAAGCGAAGGCATGCAAACTTGCATAGGGTGTATGAGAAAGTTAGGTACATATTTTGAGTTTTGGTAGAACTCAGCAAGAGAATATTTTTTTCTAATGGAAAGAGGGGGCGGAAACGTCTTGGCAAAATGCTACGGTTCTGGACGTGAAAACTTCAACGTGAAACATAACAACTATGACTGTCGAAAAAGCTTAGTCACTCGGCAACTACGTAACGCAGCACCATCACTTTGGTACGAATGTAGTGGGCATTAAATCTGCTATTGCCTGAGAGTAGTCTTTTGAATGTGCATTTTTGGTCGTAATGGAAAAAATTACGATGTTGCACAAAAAAGCGTTAACGTAACATTTTGACTTTTTATGACTTTCCTTAATCTGGCTATTCGCTTTTTCCTACGCAAGCTAGTAATGTATACTTTATTGTGCAGAATTTTCCGCCAAACACGCCGGTATGATCGGTTCCTTTGTGCGCTGACTGGTTCTCCCGCAAACGTAGATTTTGCACAACTATGTAGGAGAAAAAAGACAGAATAACTGCTTTTATAAACTTCATCCTCACTCCTAAACAAAACGTTTTCCCGGCTTCCACTCATTGGCAAAAATGATTTTCTCACCGAGTTTGACTATACCCTAGCGTTTTGGACACACAAATAGGAACACCCTGTATATATATATATATATATATATATATTATAGCTTTCTCCTTTTATTCCCAAACCCTTGTACCACTTTTCAAAACGAGAACTTAAGCATGTGAATGTATGCAGTTCCGTAAATAAACCACGTCTGAATTGAAATTGAATTGAAATATATATATATATATATATATATATATATATATGCGGGCAAATCGAAAAGTTAGAAAAATAGATTCGGCTCGCTTTAATGCATTTGTGCGACCTCCTTTTTTACTCTCCAATACATTTTTGAAAGCATCTTTTGGAATCGATTTTTTTCATCAAATAATCCGAAATCTATAATGACTTATGCGCCGGTACGTTGTGGTGATGAGGGGCCCAAGTAGTTGTTTGCCCAGAATTAAGGTCTCATGCGTCAGTCGTTCTTGCGAAATGATCTTAACATTTTGTGGCAGAATTCCTTATTGACCGTACAGCCAAGCGGCAAAAAATCGTGAAAAATAATTCCCTGATAGTCGAAAAACAGTCGCGAAGATCTTAATTATATACCACTGGGCTTGGTGTAGCTGAATAGGTGCAAAACGGCTACAAATGTGCCGACTGATAACATCAGAACAGCCTATGCTACTTTATCTCGGCGAACGACTGCCTGATTATGCAGAAAGGGACATAAACGTTTAGCGATGTACTAATACAAAATACCAAAAACTAAGTGTCTTACTTTAACACTATTTGAGCGTTTGGTTATTTTTGCCTTTATATTATATAGTTAAGCCCATTAGATAAGCCTTGATGGGAATAAGATAGTCGTTTGATCGTGCCACGTGCAATAGGTTACACCATTTCTTTACAAAGACGAAATAACAAGTAAAACAATTGAAGGCAAAATACCTTTGAAAGGAGGGTTTATTTTGATGCGTAACTAATATGTAGCACCCTTATAGCATTACACACGCATTTATTATATGTACATTCTCATTAGGCTGAAGGCTGAGGTAGCTAAAACGCACAAAAACTAATTAATTAGGCAGAACAAACACGCCTTTATTTATGATTTCCAATAACATCTGCGAAATACAAAAAATAATGAATTTGTTGTTTCGCGTTCGATAAAAATGATTGTTTTGTTGTTCGAGCAACAAATAACAATATGTTGTTCGAGTCACTTTAAGTGATTTTATAAGTTATTGGCTTCGCATATTTTTGTTGTGAAGTTCAAACATTGTTGATGAAATACCTTATTTGCACAGCTTCTTATACATGTTAATGTCAGCAGTAGCATGTTGGTCCTCGATACTGAGCAATGTAATTAATTAGTACGCTATTTTACCTTTTCTACAATGCTTTCCTACGCTATTACGTACATCGGTGTCTTTAATTCTAAAGGTAGTCCATGTTAGTCTGCAGTACATAATACTATACAGAAGGAGGCGTTCATAGGTATTTATAATCTAAGTCACTAAAGTAATACCACAAATATCCCGGTCATTTAGACTAGGGAGATCGTCAAGTTTTTAGTAAGTTTGAGAGTCCCACACTACCCAGACCAGAGAGCGTGCATTATGCATTTTTATTCCTGGCCCCTGTAAAAATGTATTTGTAATCTGTGCAAAAATCACAATCGTCCGCACGGAGCTTCTATGGTGCTCCTTTAGGTTAAACTTAACTAAAATCTAAGACATAAATCTGGGCAGAGGATGCAAGTGCACCGGCAAGAACCTTGCGGGACACCAGAGAGGCTCAGCCATAAAAGGTTTAGAACTTTTACACTGTAAGATCGGTTTCACAACTAGGCTTAGTTCAATGAAATTGATGTTTCGTCCAATTTAAGCCCTTGTAACGTATCGAAAGCTGGCTTCACTCTATCCAACTGCCATAAATGCGAAGTGCTAAGATGTTTCCATGTCACTTGAATACCGTAAGCAGCTACGGATGCCACTTTAAGCGTGAATAATGTCATGGCCGTCCGAACAGACAACTGTGTTATGTTTCTGATACCCGCTGTTGCGATAAGCGCTTTTCTACAACGCTCAGTAAAATGTTGTGGAAAAGTTGTACATCGAGACGAGAAAATTACCCCGAGGTAGCAAAAGGTCTCTACGAACTTCACTTTTTCACCGTGAAATCGCAGTTTATCTGCGCGGGCTGTTGCCCGCCACGCCGAAACTTTACAGCCTTGGTTTTTGACACGTTTACTATGAGACCATTTTGCGAGAAATATTCGCCAAGTGTGCAAAGAGCAGTCTGCAGGTCAGTACGGATTCTGCTTAATATTACCAGATCGTCTGCGTAGAGCAGGGTCATGACTGTTGAGTGCCGCTCTTTCATAATGCGTGGCAGATCGCTGAGTAACGTTATGAATAGAAATGGGCTCAGATTGTCGCCTTGCGGATACCCAGTCGTCTGATCAAACGTGTTGTGCTCGCACACACCATCATCGAGGATTATTTGATTAGCCCTCAGAAGTGCGCAGAATAGAGTAAGCATTCGTGATCTAACTCGAGCCTGTCCCAACTTCTTTAAGACAATGTCACGGGGTGCGACGTCGAAGGCTGACTTTAAATCAATAAAAATCGCGAACAAAGGAAGTTTTTTTCCGGTTTAATGAGATTGTGATCTGCTCAGGAAGTACTTCGCAGGCTGAGATAGTGGAACGCCCGGTCCTAAAGCCATGCTGCTCATCTGGAAGGAACCCCAGTGCTGTCAGAAAATCCGTGAGACACCTTCTCAGTATGCTTGAGAGTAGTTTGCAGAGACAACTTCTTTTTGATATCGGCCGCCACGCGGATGGATCCGAAGGATCTCTTTTTTCTTTTGAAATTTTTTTAAAAAGGCATTCATACCACTTGGCTGGCAGAACGCCCTCAGAGAGGCATCTGTTAAAAATGGACTGCCATATAGACACGAGGAGAGTCCCTGCCGAAGGTGTTCATTCCTCACAAGATCTGGCCCGAAAGCCTTGTTATTCTGTATACAAGCGACGGCAACATTGACTTCGTCTAGACTAAACGGTTCGTCAAGAGCCTCAGCGAAAAATCTCTTGGGAGCTTCGAGCTCGTATGAAATAGGAATATCGAGGGGTACCGTATCAGCGTGAGTGAAAGCTGCTTGAAAGTGGCCCAATAATTTTTCAGATGAGATTGGACAGCTCGAAAAGTTGTGAGGCTGTCGTGTAATAAGGTGGGGTTCTTGTTGTGCTTTTAGTATGAGGAGGCGTTCTTGTTGGTCGGCAAATGACCGCCTCTTGAAGTCTTGAAGCTTATGATAATACTGTCGTGTGATTGAGTAAATAGCCGCCGCAGCTGGGTCATAAGACGATTGGTCGAGGGCTCTAAGTAAAAGTTGTCTCAGCGCAAAGCAATCACTGTCGTACCAGCGTGGAGAGCGTCGCTTAGTTGGTGGTGATTTAGAAGCTGAGTTTATAAGGACGCTAGTGAATTCAGCTATTGCCTCATCAAGGGAGCCGTGCTGTAGCTTGTCAGGGTTAATCCGAGAAAGCGGCGAAATAACCACGTTGTTATCAATGAGCTTCCCTACGCCGATGCGTCGTTTAAAAGAACTTGAGAACTGCGCGGATATGTTTCTTAATTCCCGTCAGTAAGACACGGAAAGCCGGTCCTTTATATGTTACATAATCTGGTGAGGTTGAAGTTGCAAAAATGTCGATTGTTGAGCATTCCGTTCTTCCCATAGAGCCAACCCGTTGCAGGTTGGCCCCTATCGGTACACACCCACAAACCGTACGCATCGAGTCACTCTAACAGAGCGGCAGTCCGTTTGCTCGGGGTTTTGCTCCAGTCGACAATTGAGATCCCCAGCTAGCAGTATTGTCTGTCTAATGCCGACGAAGCTCATAGCAATGCTAATCTTCTCCAATAATTGGTCTGTACTGTCACCGCTTCCCGAGTTAGCACTGCTGTACGTGGCAATCAACAAAAGTGTGGATGACGAAAGAACTACAACATTATTCTCTGAGTAGAGCAGGTTCACGTTGCTTCAAAATCTTTTGCAGTTAAATTGGCATATTACTAGTTGTGGTTGCGTTTGTTTTGATTTCTTGCCTTCGGCGTCCGCCAGTTGTTGTGCTGTGAGCTGAACACTGTTTTGAGCTCTTTGAGGTCTTGCATCATTTTCATGACGTACCCTTGGAGATTCGGGTTTCGGAGGTCGTTTAGTCTGACGCTGTTGTTCCACGTAAAGCAATGATTCACTGGCCGTGCTGGCCGATTTATCAGGGTTGTTGGTCGATTCCTCAGAGTTGTTGGCCAAAAAGCAGGTTTCCAAACCTCCTGCCTTGGCGGCTTTACGACGTTCGGGGCAACCTGGTCACCTTTTCTTTTTTTGTGAGTTCCCGGTCTGAAAAATCCTTTTCTGAAACGTATTTTTCCAACTTAGGGTTAAAAAAGCGTGAGACGCTTCAGGTAGTAGTTGCTTGGGCAATTTGATCTACCGTTTCGGGACTGAACTTCCTTTGACTAAATCGAACAAGATCCGATTGAATTTTTGTCAGAGGCATGTACTTTGGGAGGCTGCCTTCAGAGAGACTCTGCAGATCTGAATTGGCTTTTTGACAGTACTCTGGGATTGTCACAGGCACTGACAGCACCGTAAACTCTGAATCAGGGTGATTTGCCTTTAGCCACTGAGCAAAGCCACGGACAGCTGATAACATTTGGTATCTTCTAGTTGCAGCACCTCGTACTTACCTGGATGAAAGAAGACTGCGCTGGTCTTTTCGATATCGATATCCAAGTCTGCCATGCCTCGTTTCAGTATACCCTCCGCTGATTGGCCTGATGAGTTGATAACTTTGATGTCTAGCTTTTTGGGAAGAAGGGAGCGAAGTTTCTTCTGGAACAGCTTGACATCGTTTCCGATAAGCAAGACACGCTTTTGTTTCCGAGCAGGCTCCATTTTGGCCTCAGTTGGTGAGATAACTAACGATGGGGTTGAAGCAGACTGTGCCGACTGTTGGAGTTTTTTAATTAGTTGATTCTGTTATATCATCTTATTCTCGTGCTGAGCGATGTGGCGGAAGATAGACGCCAATGCCGAATTCAACGAACTTAATCTAGGGTCGGTGGATAGCAGGTTCATGCATTGATATATCACGCAGCCTCAATCCACAATTGTAAATGCCATATAACAGTCCTCAGAAGGTGATCACGTGGAACGTTATTGAAAATATTTTAAAAGTCCAGCTTGACTAGGACCATGCCTTCTGACCTACAATAGTGATATGATTACGCAGCATATATCGTCACTTCTGTACAAACTCTGGCAGCAAAGTCAGTTTCGCCGATTAACGACATATTCCTTTAGCAGGTACTCTTCGCTCCTATTCTGCGGAGTGTAGATGAGCGCGCAATAGGGCGGGTTGTGTCATCCTTCTCTTTTAAAGCAACTAACCTCGCTCCAAAAATTAAAAACAAGAGATAGGTCGGCTTCCGTCTTAGTAGAATATCGGTGGGTTGCATCAGCCAGAGCCTTCGCTTTGCTACGCGTTACCCGAAAGCCAAGACCTACGGCAAAATTTCTGGAAAGGCTTGCCACTGCGCGGTGTATATCGTCTCTTCACAACAGGAGCTATCTGAAGGGGACGTTTTAGCAGAGAAATCAGTCCACCTGAAGTGTGTTGATACGCAGGGAACGTTAAACTGCATTATTACAATTACATAGACAACACGGTGTTTATGTACTTCACGATTTATTTACATAACCAGAGATCGTCTACCACTTGTGGGCTCCATAGACGCCATAGGCGCCATGGGCGACGGGGGCGGCATATCCGTAGCCACCGTAGAGACCACCAAGGGCGAGACCAGCGTGTCCGTAGGCAACAGGGGCGGCGGCCACGACGGGGGCGGCAGCAACCTTGGCGACACCAACGGTGGCCAGGGCCTTTCCGACCAGAGGAGTGTAGTGGTCAACACGGCTGGTCACGGCTGAAGTGGCCACGATGGGGGCGGCAACCTTGGCGACTCCGACGTGGGCAACAGCGGGAACGGCGTGGGCATATCCAACGTGACCCACGGCGGGGACGGCATGAGCGTATCCAACGTGACCAACGGCGGGAACGGCATGGGCGTATCCGACGTGACCAACGGCGGGAGCGACCACTCCATGGCCGACTCCATAGCCGTAGTGGCCACCCAGGTATCCGGCCTGGGCGGAGGCAGCTACGGCGGCGAGGGCGATGATCTGTAACGATTCAAAAAGACTTTATCAGTTGACGCTTACGGGTTAGTTCAAGAAACTAGAGGACCACTTGCACCAACTTGATCATCATAATCATCATTATTGTCATCATAATCAATTTTTTTTTCGTTGGCTAGAATGCTTGCGCGACACGTACAGCGAACATGGTTGCGTTAGAAGCAAGTTGCTGAATGAGAATAGCAAACACTGCTGCGATATTTATACTCACTGTCATCCGTATCCCCTCTCTTACCCGTCTTTTCTCGCTATCTTTACCAGAAAATGTACACAGAATATCTACTGCTGGTGTTGGCGTAGCTGAATAAGTGCAAAACGTCTACAAACGTATCGTTAATGCATCTGCATTACGTTGGCATGCTTGTACATATTTTTTAAGTGCGTCTAATTGGTAACATGTAGAATAATCATGTCTTATTTATTTCGTAAGGTTAATGCCCGTTGCGGTTTTGCACTGATTCACACTAACATAAAGGCAATGGTTCTAAATATACAGTACCACCCTGAGGTAATACTAGCAATCCTGCCTTCTGAGAACTACAGTTTCTAAATCGTTTATTGAAAAACCGTTTTGTAATTGGTGTGTAAATGCTTTGTAGTCTTTATTTCCGATTAGTTTAACCTTACTATTCAGATACTAGGTTGAGTGAATATGTTTGCTATCCAAACATCACATTAGACATTTTTTGAACATACGCTGTTATTTTTATTATTATTAGTAGCTGGCCCGTTAGTGCACATGCACTAAATGGCTTATTGACCTCTGAAAACCTGTGTTTAAATTATTTGCTGCTACAAAACTTGGGTCTTCTAGAACAAAATAGACTTAAGAAAAATATTTTGAGAAGGCACAGACAAACGAGGCACCCAGTTAAAGGCTATAAGGTTTACTGCATGATAAAGCGAGTATGAGAAGCATCGTTCAATGTCACACAACGTCATAAAAATATATTTTGGAACGGTACATGCAAAAAGATGTAACACTTGTTTGTTGCAAGAAACGGAAACTTAAACAAAAAGCAGTAAAATGACAAGCGATCATTGGCAAAATGTCGGTTTAAGGAAAGCTAATTTAAATACGCGAAACACTACTAACATATTGGTCGTCGCTTGAATGCTCTTCATTTTACACGATTTACAACTAGTTTTTTCAGAACTAAAACATTGTTCCCTTATTGTGCTAAAGTTAGTCTCTTGCTAATTTTAGCTACTAAAGGTACAAGTCAAATGCAATGTTAATGAGGTGCTATTTAGAATTTTATTGAACAACGCAGCCCGGTGTGCAGCAGTTGTGGCGTAGCTACTTCCTTGAAAACACCTCTACTATTTGTTTTCCAAATACAAAATCCCATGTCTTGCCGAAAGGGAGCATTTACCTGCACCTTTTGAACTGCATCAACGCCAGTAGACTGGCTCAGCGTTGCACGTTAATATGTCCAGCGTGTCCGTAAACGGCCACAAAAGCGGCAGCTGCTACGGCGGGAGTCGTAACGATTTTGGGGGGATTCCTCGGGCAACTACGGAGATCGCGACGGCGTGGAAGGCTACGACGTCAGTTACAACCGCAAGCGTTGGCAGCACCTACAATGGGTCGTACTGTCCTATATACACATTAGATTTCCCCACATCGCCCTTCCTTAATAGTCTAGGAAGCCATGAGAGATGTCAGAGTTGTAGCATTCACTATTTACTACAATCTTGTTGCGATGGTTAAGCACCACCAAATCTTCGAAAACTTAGCCTGCCTGAACGCAACGTTCATAAGTGCAATCCCATCATGGGACTGGGCGCTCGCGTTTAGAAACGTCCTCATAGAAAGCATGTGAGCATTGGGATGAATTTGGCTCTTCCATAAATAGCAAGTAAACCTGAATCGGACATCGATTGTGAGCTGACTCGTTTCACAGCAGATGCTAAACGTGTTCTGTGGTCATATTAAGTGAACAAAAGAAGGCTGCGGTGGCCTCGACTTCCAGGTTAACTTTGATTAACACAGTGCTTTATGTGTAAAGGCGGGCGTGAGCAACTCGGGGAGTCATTAGATGAGTCACCACGGTAAAATTCAAGAGGGATTACTTTCTAACAATTTGCTGGTACTTGTAATGCCGTGGGCGAGCCATCACTAGACAAACACGTTACAAGCTCAAAGCAGTGTATATGTTATGAATTTATATATTTTATTTTATTTATATACCCTTGTTATGTTGCATCTTGGAGTGAACAATAGTCTTCGCGCGAACGTGTGATCACGGGTGCTCTAACCCAGGATTAACCCAATTCAACAATATACCCTGAACAGATGCCTCGTTGCGTTTCCTCGTTTAATGTTGAGCGATGGCCTCTGAAGAAAGAATTCCGATGCTCTCGAGTCTCCCGTCGAAAGATTAAGGCGTCTACCCACGCGATGGATCAGCTTGAGTGTAAGAGAGCCTGGCCTTCCCATTGTCTCGAACGTCAACGAACAAAATTGGTGCGAATAACTAACGTCGAAGTATTTTCTGCATCTGTTAACCTCTGCTAACCTGGAAGCGTGACGTGTTCGGGTCGCATCTGCACCGACCATCGAAGGCATTAATCAGCCTGTGTATAATAATATATATATATATATATATATATATATATATATATATATATATATATATATATATATATATATATATATATATATATATATATATAGGCGATAAGGCCATTAATGATTCGGCTAGAGCCCGCCTTAATTTAGGTGACCGTCCATACTGAATGTTCTGATACTTGTTTGCCTAGTGCCCCAGTGGGAGCGGTGCTTGATGACGACTTTCCCCGCATCGCAGTTGGCCTTCGACTAGAATCTGATCTAGTCAGTGTCTACCGTTGCAAGTGTGTACAACCCAGTGGCAAGCTGCGAGGAATCTAGTGCCCTTGACTTCTCTTACCAGGCGCTAGAAATTGAATCAACTACCGCGGGGCCTACGATGGAAACAGCCTCTGGAATGCCTAGAGCTCTTTTTGTCAAGGCTAGAAGGCACCTGAGGGAGTCTATCAAGTCTTTAATGGCTTGACAAAACAATGTGGAACCTCAAGGACCGCCCTGCTGTAGGCTCGACTATGAAGTGTAACGTGGCCCACCAACAGCAGTTAAAATAGGTTTGTGTATGCCCGCATGACATAATTGTATAGGGCAATATTACAGTATTCAGAAGGTGTTCACGCGAAACGCTGTTGAAAACATTTTGGAAGTCCAGCTTGACCATGACCATATCTTCCGACCTAATCTGATGATAGAATCGCGCAGCATGGATTGCCACTTCTATACAGTTGCTAGTGGCAAATTTTACTTTGCCGATTAAAAATGTATTCCGTCAAAAAGTAGTCTGCTATCCTTCAGAGTAGAGACGAGCGTGCAATAGGGTTGTGCCATCCTTCTGTTTCAAAGCTAGTGACCTACTTTAGATGATGACCTACTAGAGATATCTTTCAAAGCTAATGACCTACTAGAGATCTCTTAGTGGCTCTCCCTTTAGTAAAATATCGGTGAGTTTGGCAGGTGCAACGACCAAAGCCCCCGCTATGCTACCTTTGCCAGTGAAAGTAAGTCTTACAAAGCCTTGGCCTAATAAAACCAAAACTCGCAGCGAAGCTTCTGGAAAAGCTTGCCACTGCGCGGTATTTTTCGTCTCTCAATATAAAGAAGTTATCTACAGAGGACGCTTTAGCAGGAGAGTCAGTCCACCTCGAATCCGTTAATACGCAGGGATGCAAAGCTTCTACAAGATCGGACTAGACACAAAACGTCTTCCACGAGCTTGCACGTGCTTCGATGTAATGCAAAAGTAATACCGAGCCTGGGGGGGTGGGGAGGAATCCGGGTTTAGTGGGTTTGCGAGTCTCACACTAGTCACGCAGGCTGCTAGTGGCGCATGTGCATCATGCATTCCCGAAACCTCCCAGAAAAAAAATAGAGCTTGCACGGCCCGACAGATCACCGCTCAATTATTACCACTTAAACACACGTTCAGGGTATTTTTTAATACATAATTCTAGCCCTTGTAATTGTACCAAGAGGGTCTCTATCAGTACATATAAATGTAAAGAAAGAATGATTTATGTATTACGTAAATTACGGCCATACAATAAACGAACGTACGTATTTAGTTTAAATAATAAATGTGTGCGACGTCATCTCTATGAATGCAAACACTGGGCACGGATATCCTACATGAAAATACGTGCCTCAACTGATTGAATATATTTTTCGAATTCGTATTAGGATTCTTAAATTTCATTACGAACACAGTGCTTATGTATTTCACGATTTATTTACATAACCAGAGATCGTCTACCACTTGTGGGCTCCATAGACGCCATAGGCGCCATGGGCGACGGGGGCGGCATATCCGTAGCCACCGTAGAGACCACCAAGGGCGAGACCAGCGTGTCCGTAGGCAACAGGGGCGGCGGCCACGACGGGGGCGGCAGCAACCTTGGCGACACCAACGGTGGCCAGGGCCTTTCCGACCAGAGGAGTGTAGTGGTCAACACGGCTGGTCACGGCTGAAGTGGCCACGATGGGGGCGGCAACCTTGGCGACTCCGACGTGGGCAACAGCGGGAACGGCGTGGGCATATCCAACGTGACCCACGGCGGGGACGGCATGAGCGTATCCAACGTGACCAACGGCGGGAACGGCATGGGCGTATCCGACGTGACCAACGGCGGGAGCGACCACTCCATGGCCGACTCCGTAGCCGTAGTGGCCACCCAGGTATCCGGCCTGGGCGGAGGCAGCTACGGCGGCGAGGGCGATGATCTGTAACGATTCAAAAAGGCTTATTAAGTTTAAAAACAACACTAGAAAACCACTTGCACTATCGTGACCAATATTATTATCAGCATCATCATAATTTTGCTCATTGGCTATAAGGCTTGACCAACACATACAGCGAACATGATTGCGTTGAGACTCAGTTGCTGAATGAGAATAGCAAACACCGCTGCAATATTTATACCCACTGTCGTCCGTATTCCCTCTCTTATTCGCCTTTTATCGCTTTCTTTACCAGAAAATGTACACAGAGTATATCTACTACTGGCATTAATGTCACTGAATAGATACTAGACCCGCAAACGTACCCGTGAATACGCCTGCGTTATATTGGGCAATGTACGCGTATACACCAATATATATAATATAAATATATATATATATATATATATATATATGCAGGCAAATCAAAAAGTTAGAAAAATAGCTTCCGCTCGCTGCAATGCACTTGTGCCACCTCCTTTTTTTACTCTTCAAAACATTTTTTAAAGCATCTTTTAAAATCGAATTAAGTTGCTCCTGTAAATTTTTCTTTACCTCCTCAATTGTCTCAGAGCGTAATACCTTCGAATTTGCTATTCGTGGAAACAGAAAAAAGAGCCTGGTCGGCGAATAGGTAGGATGCGGAAATATAGAAATACATTTTTCATCAAATAATCCGAAATCTGTAACGACTTATGCGCCGGTACGTTGTGGTGATGAGGGGTCCAATAGTCGTTTGCCTTGCCTAGTGCGTCAGCCGTTCTGGCGCAATCGTCTTAAAATGTTGTGACAAAATTCCTTATTGACCGTACAGCCAAGCGGCAAAAAATCGTGGAAAATGATTCCCTGATAGTCGAAAAACAGTCGCGAAGATCTTAATAATATACCACTAGGGTTGGTGTAGATGAATAGGTGTAAAACGGCTACAAATGTGCCGACTGATAACATCAGAACAGCCCATGCTACTTTATCTCGGCGAACGACTGCCTGATTATGCAGAAAGGGACATAAACGTTTAGCGATGTACTAATACAAAATACCAAAAACTAAACTTCTTACTTTAACACTATTTGAGCGTTTGGTTATTTTTGCCTTTATATTATATAGTTAAACCCATTAGATACGATTTGATGGGAATTAGATAGTCGTTTGATCGTGGAAGAACATCTCCTGTTTATTCAGCTTATGCACGCATATGCAATTCTTATACACCACCGTTAAATCGAAGTTTTTAACAATTTGCTTACCAGCGACGGAGCATAGTCTTTTAGGACAAATTAAACCAAAGAAACTTCTGTTTAGCAGAGACAGGGATCTTCCACAAAAAATACAATGGTGCATACGTTCCAAAATGTATATTGGTCCTGGTAAGATATCATACGCATCGTTAATTTAAAATGTCGAAAAACAAATTACACAACATCAGAAACATATATTTTTTAAAGGCCACGTGCAATACCATTTCTTTACAAAGACGAAATAACAAGTAAAACAATTGAAGGCGAAATACCTTTGAAAGGAGGGTCCATTTTAATGCGTATCTAATACGTAGCACCCTTATAGCATTACACACGCATTTATTATATGTACATTCTCATTAGGCTGAAGGCTGAGGTAGCTAAAACGCTCAAAAACTAACTAATTAGGCAGAACAAACACGCCTTTATTTATTATTTTCCATTAACATCTGCGAAATACAAAAAATAATAAATTTGTTGTTTCGCGTTCGATAAAAAAAAAATTTTTGTTGTTCGAGCAACAAATAACAATAATCTATTTGTTGTTCGAGTCACTTTAAGTGATTTTATAAGTTATTAGCTTCGCATATTGTTGTTGTGAAGTTCAAACATTGTTGATGAAATACCTTATTTGCACAGCTTTTTATACATGTTGATTTCAGCAGTAGCATGTTGGTCCTCGATACTGAGCAATGTAATTAATTGGTACGGTATTTTACCTTTTCTACAATGATTTCCTACGCTATTACGTACATCGGCGTCTTTAATTCTAAAGGTAGTCCATGTTAGTCTGCAGTACATAATACTATACAGAAGGAGGCGTTCAGAGGTATTTATAATCTAAGCCACTGAAGTAATACCACAAATATCCCGGTCATTTAGACTAGGGAGATCGTCAAGTTTTTAGTAAGTTTGAGAGTCCCACACTACCCAGACCAGAGAGCGTGCATTATGCATTTTTATTCCTGGCCTCTGTAAAAATGTATTTGTAATCTGTGTAAAAATCACAATCGTCCGCACGGAGCTTCTATGGTGCTCCTTTAGGTTAGACTTAACTAAAATCTAAGACAAAAATCTGGGCAGAGGATGCAAGTGCACCGGCAAGAACCTTGCGGGACAGCAGAGAGGCTCAGCAATGAAAGGTTTAGAACTTTTACACTGTAAAGGCGGTTTCACAACTAGGCTTAGTTCTATGGAACTGATGTTTTGTCCAATGTAAGCCCTTGTAACGTACCGAAAGCTGGCTTCACTCTATCCAACTGCCATAACTGCGAAGTGCTAAGATGTTTCCATGTCACTTGAATACCGTAAGCAGCTACGAATGCCACTTTAAGCGTCATGGCCGTCCGAACGAACAACTGTGTTATGTTTCTGATACCCGCTGTTGCGATAAGCGCTTTCCTACAACGCTCAGTAAAATGTTGTGGAAAAGTTGTACCTCGAGACGAGAAAATTACCCCGAGATAGCAAAAGGTCTCTACGAACAGCACTTTTTTTATCGTGAAACCGCAGTTTATCTGCGCGGGCTCGTCGCCCGCCACGCCGAAACTTTACAGCCCTGGTTTTTGACACGTTTACTATGAGACCATTCTGCGAGAAATATTCGTCAAGTGTGCAAAGGGCAGCCTGCAGGTCAGTACGGATTCTGCTGAATATTACCAGATCGTCTGCGTAGAGCAGAGTCATGACTGTTGAGTGCCGCTCTTTCATAATGCGTGGCAGATCGCTGAGTAACGTTATAAATAGAAATGGGCTCAGATTGTCGCCTTGCGGATGCCCAGTCGTCTGATCAAACGTGTTGTCCTCGCACACACCATCATCGAGGATAATTTGATTAGCCCTCAGAAGTGCGCAGAATAGAGTAAGCATTCGTGGTCTAACTCGAGCCTGTCCCAACTTATTTAAGACAATGTCACGGGATGCGATGTCGAAGGCTGACTTTAAATCAATAAAAACCGCGAACAAAGGAAGTTGTTTTCCGGTTTAATGAGATTGTGATCTGCTCAAGAAGTACTTCGCAGGCTGAGATAGTGGAACGCCCGGTCCTAAAGCCATGCTGCTCATCTGGAAGGAACCCCAGTGCTGTCAGAAAATCCGTGAGACATCTTCTCAGTATGCTTGAGAGTAGTTTGCAGAGACAACTTCTTTTTGATATCGGCCGCCACGCGGATGGATCCGAAGGATCTGTTTTTCCTTTTGAAATTTCCTTAAAAAGGCATTCATACCACTTGGCTGGCAGAACGCCCTCAGAGAGGCATCTGTTAAAAATGGACTGCCATATAGACACGAGGAGATGTCCCTGCCGAAGGTGTTCATTCCTCACAAGATCTGGCCCGAACGCCTTGTTATTCTGTATACAAGCGAAGGCAACATTGACTTCGTCTAGACTTAACGTTGGGGGCTTCGAGCTCGTATGAAATAGGAATATCGAGGGGTACCGTATCAGCGTGGGTGAAAGCTGCTTGAAAGTGGCCCAAGAATTTTTCAGATGGGATTGGACAGCTCGAAAAGTTGTGAGGCTGTCGTGTAATGAGGTGGGGTTCTTGTTGTGCTTTTTGTATGAGGAGGTGTTCTTGTTGGTCGGCAAATGACCGCCTCTTAAAGTCTTGAAGCTTATGATAATACTGTCGTGTGATTGAGTAAATTGCCGCCGCAGCTGGGTCATAAAACGATTGGTCAAGGGCTCTAAGTAAAAGTTGCCTCAGCGCAAAGCAATCACTGTCGTACCAGCGTGGAGAGCGTCGCAGATTTAGTGGTGATTTAGAAGCTGAGTTTATAAGGACGCTAGTGACCTCAGCTTTTGCCTCATCAAGGAAGCCGTGCTGTAGCTTGTCATGGTTAATCCGAGAAAGCAGCGAAATAACCACGTTGTTATCAAGGAGCTTCCCTACGCCGGTGCATCGTTTAAAAGAACTTGAGAACTACGCGGATATGTTTCTTAATTCCCGTCAGTAAGACACGGAAAGCCGGCCCTTTATATGTCACATAATCTGGTGAGGTTGAAGTTGCAAAAATGTCGATTGTTGAGCATTCCGTTCTTCCCATAGAGCCAACCCGTTGCAGGTTGGCATCGGCATAATAAGTGGGGGTGCCCCTATCGGTACACACCCACAAACCGTATGCATCAAGTGACTCTAACAGAGCGGCAGTCCGTTTGCTCGGGGTTTTGCTCCAGTTGACAATTGAGATCCCCAGCTAGCAGTATTGTCTGTCTTATGCCGACGAAGCTCATAGCAATGCTAATCTTCTCCAGTAATTGGTCTGTACTGTCACCGCTTCCCGAGTTAGCACTGCTGTACGTGGCAATCAACAAAAGTGTGGATGACGAAAGAACTACAACATTAATCTCTGAGTAGAGCAGGTTCACGTTGCTTCAAAATCCTTTGCAGTTAAATTGGCATATTACTAGTTGCGGTTGCGTTTGTTTTGATTCCTTGCCTTTGGCGTCCGCCAGTTGTTGTGCTGTGAGCTGAACACTGTTTTGATCTCTTTGAGGTCTTGCATCATTTTCGTGAGGTATCCTTGGAGATTCGGGTTTCGGAGGTCGTTTAGTCTGACGCTGTTGTTCCACGTAAAGCAACGATTCACTGGCCGTGCTGGCCGATTTATCAGGGTTGGTGGTCGATTCCTCAGAGTTGTTGGCCAAGAAGCAGGTTTCCAAACCTCCTGTCTTGGCGGCTTTACGACGTTCGGGGCAACCTGGTCACCTTTTCCTTTTTTGTGAGTTCCCTGTCTGAAAAATCCTTTTCAGAAACGTCTTTTTCCAACTTAGTGTTGAAACAGCGTGAAACGCTTCAGGTAGTAGTTGCTTGGGCAATTTGATCTGCCGTTTCGGGACTGAACTTCTTTTGACTAAATAGAACAAGATCCGATTGCATTTTTGTCAGAGGCATGTACTTTGGGAGGCTGCCTTAAGAGAGACTCTGCAGATCTGAATTGGCTTTTTGACAGTACTCTGGGATTGTCACAGGCACTGACAGCACCGTAAACTCTGAATCAGGGTGATTTACCTTTAGCCACTCAGCAAAGCCACGGACAGCTGATAACATTTGGTATCTTCTAGTTGCAGCACCTCGTAGTTACCTGGATGAAAGAAGACTGCGCTGGTCTTTTCGATATCGATATCCAAGTCTGCCATGGCTCGTTTAGTATACCCTTGGCTGATTGGCCTGATGAGTTGATAACTTTGATGTCTAGCTTTTTGGGAAGAAGGGAGCGAAATTTCTTCTGGAACAGCTTGACATCGTTTCCGATAGGCAACACACGCTTTTGTTTCCGAGCCGGCTCCATTTCGGCCTCAGTTGGTGAGACAACTAACGGTGGGGTTGAAGCAGATTGTGCCGACTGTTAAAGTTTTTCAATAAGTTCATTCTGTTTTATCATCTTATTCTCGAACTGAGCGATGTGACGGAAGATAGACGCCAAAGCCGAATTCAACGAACTTAATATAGGGTTGGTGGATAGCAGGTTCATGCATTGATATATCACGCAGCCTCGGTCCACAATTGTAAATGCCAGATAACAGTCCTCAGAAGGTGATCACGTGGAACGCTATTGAAAATATTTTAAAAGTCCAGCTTGACTAGGACCATGCCCTCTGACCTACACTAGTGATATGATTGCGCAGCATATATCGTCACTTCTGTACAAACTCTGGCAGCAAAGTCAATTTCGCCGATTAACGACATATTCCTTTAGCAGGTACTCTTCGCTGCTATTCTGCGGAGTGAAGATGAGCGCGCAATAGGGCGGGTTGTGTCATCCTTCTCTTTTAAAGCAACTAACCTCGCTCCAAAAATTAAAGACAAGAGATAGGTCGGCTTCCGTCTTAGTAGAATATCGGTGGGTTGCATCAGCCAGAGCCTTCGCTTTGTTACGCGTTGCCCGAAAGCCAAGATCTACTGCGGAATTTCTGGAAAGGCTTGCCACTGCGCGGTGTATATCGTCTCCTAACAACAGGAGTTATCTAAAGGGGACGTTTTAGCAGAAAAATCTGTCCACCTGAAGTGTGTTGATGCGCAGGGAACGTTAAACTGCATTATCACAATTACATAGACAACACGGTGTTTATGTATTTCACGATTTATTTACATAACCAGAGATCGTCTACCACTTGTGGGCTCCATAGACGCCATAGGCGCCATGGGCGACGGGGGCGGCATATCCGTAGCCACCGTAGAGACCACCAAGGGCGAGACCAGCGTGTCCGTAGGCAACAGGGGCGGCGGCCACGACGGGGGCGGCAGCAACCTTGGCGACACCAACGGTGGCCAGGGCCTTTCCGACCAGAGGAGTGTAGTGGTCAACACGGCTGGTCACGGCTGAAGTGGCCACGATGGGGGCGGCAACCTTGGCGACTCCGACGTGGGCAACAGCGGGAACGGCGTGGGCATATCCAACGTGACCCACGGCGGGGACGGCATGAGCGTATCCAACGTGACCAACGGCGGGAACGGCATGGGCGTATCCGACGTGACCAACGGCGGGAGCGACCACTCCATGGCCGACTCCATAGCCGTAGTGGCCACCCAGGTATCCGGCCTGGGCGGAGGCAGCTACGGCGGCGAGGGCGATGATCTGTAACGATTCAAAAAGACTTTATCAGTTGACGCTTACGGGTTAGTTCAAGAAACTAGAGGACCACTTGCACCAACTTGATCATCATAATCATCATTATTGTCATCATAATCAATTTTTTTTTCGTTGGCTAGAATGCTTGCGCGACACCTACAGCGAACATGGTTGCGTTAGATGCAAGTTGCTGAATGAGAATAGCAAACACTGCTGCGATATTTATACTTACTGTCATCCGTATCCCCTCTCTTACCCGTCTTTTCTCGCTATCTTTACCAGAAAATGTACACAGAATATCTACTGCTGGTGTTGGCGTAGCTGAATAAGTGCAAAACGTCTACAAACGTATCGTCAATGCATCTGCATTACGTTGGCATGCTTGTACATATTTTTTAAGTGCGTCTAATTAGTAACATGTAGAATAATCATGCCTTATTTATTCCGTAAGGTTAATGCCCGTTGCGGTTTTGCACTGATTCACACTAACATAAAGGCAATGGTTCTAAATATACAGTACCACCCTGAGGTAATACTAGCAATCCTGCATTCTGAGAACCACAGTTTCTAAATCGTTTATTGAAAAACCGTTTTGTAATTGGTGTGTAAATGCTTTGTAGTCTTTATTTCCGATTAGTTTAACCTTACTATTCAGATACTAGGTTGAGTGAATATGTTTGCTATCCAAACATCACATTAGACATATTTTTGAACATACGCTGTTATTTTTATTATTATTAGTAGCTGGCCCGTTAGTGCACATGCACTAAATGGCTTATTGACCTCTGAAAACCTGTGTTTAAATTATTTGCTGCTACAAAACTTGGGTCTTCTAGAACAAAATAGACTTAAGAAAAATATTTTTAGAAGGCTAAGACAAACGGGGTACCCAGTTAAAGGCTATAAGGTTGACTGCATGATACTAGAAGCATCGTTCAATATCACACAACGTCATAAAAATATATTTTGGAACGGTACGTGCAAAGGGATGTAACACTTGTTTGTTGCAAGAAACGGAAACTTAAACAAAAAGCAGTAAAAAGACAAGCGATCATTGGCAAAATGTCGGTTTAAGGAAAGCTAATCTAAATACGCGAAAAAAAACTGCTTGTTTTTGCAGTCATATTTTCATCAAAAAGATTGATTGCCTCTAACATATTGGTCGTCGCTTGAATGTTCTTTATTTTACACGATTTACAACTAGTTTTTTCAGAACTCAAACACTGTTCCCTTATTGTGCTAAAGTTAGTCTCTTGCCAATTTTAGCTACTAAAGGTACAAGTCAAATGCAATGTTAATGAGGTGCTATTTAGAATTTTATTGAACAACGCAGCCCGGTGAACACCTCTACTAGTTGTGGCGTAGCTACTTCCTTGAAAACACCTCTACTATTTGTTTTCCAAATACACCCATGTCTTGCCGACAGGGAGCATTTACCTGTACCTTTTGAACTGCATCAACGCCAGGAGACCGGCTCAGCGTTGCACCTTAATATGTCCAGCGTGTCCGTAAACAGCCACAAAAGCGACAGCTGCTACGGCGGGAGTCGCAACGATTTTGGGGGGATTCCTCGAGCAACTACGGAGATCCCGACGGCGTGGAAGGCTACGACGTCAGTTACAACCGCAAGCGTTGGCAGCACCTACAATGGGTCGTACTGTCCTCTATACACGATAGATTTCCCCACATCGCCCTTCCTTAATAGTCTAGGAAGCCATGAGAGATGTCAGAGTTGTAGCATTCACTATTTACTACAATCTTGTTGCGATGGTTAAGCACCACCAAATCTTCGAAAACTTAGCCTGCCTGAACGCATCGTTCATAAGTGCAATCCCATCATGGGACTGGGCGCTCGCGTTTAGAAACGTCCTCATAGAAAGCATGTGAGCATTGGGATGAATTTGGCTCTTCCATAAATAGCAAGTAAACCTGAATCGGACATCGACTGTGAGCTGACTCGTTTCACAGCAGATGCTAAACGTGTTCTGTGGTCATATTAAGTGAACAAATGAAGGCTGCGGTGGCCTCGACTTCCAGGTTAATTTTGATTAACCCAGTGCTTTATGTGTAAAGGCGGGCGTGAGCAACTCGGGGAGTCACCACGGTAAAATTCAAGAGGGATTACTTTCTAACAATTTGCTGGTACTTGTAATGCCGTGGGCGAGCCATCACTAGACAAACACGTTACAAGCTCAAAGCAGTGTATGTGTTATGAATTTATATATTTTATTTTATTTATATACCCTTGTTATGTTGCATCTTGGAGTGAACAATAGTCTTCGCGCGAACGTGTGATCACGGGTGTTCTAACCCAGGATTAACCCAATTCAACAATATACCCTGAACAGATGCCTCGTTGCGTTTCCTCGTTTAATGTTGAGCGATGGCCTCTGAAGAAAGAATTCCGATGCTCTCGAGTCTCTCGTCGAAAGATTAAGGCGTCTACCCACGCTCTGGATCAGCTTGAGTGTAAGAGAGCCTGGCCTTCCCATTGTCTCGAACGCCAACGAACAAAATTGGTGCGAATAACTAACGTCGAAGTATTTCCTGCATCTGTTAACCTCTGCTAACCTGGAAGCGTGACCTGTTCGGGTCGCATCTGCACCGACCATCGAAAGGACTAATGAGCCTGTGCATAATATATATATATATATATATAGGCGATAAGGCCATTAATGATTCGGCTAGAGCCCGCCTTATCTTAGGTGACCGTCCATACTGAATGTTCTGGTACTTGTTTGCCTAGTGCCCCAGTGGGAGCGGTGCTTGATGACGACTTCCCCGCATCGCAGTTGGCCTTCGACTAGAATCTGATCTAGTCACTGTCTACCGTTGCAAGTGTGTACAACCCAGTGGCAAACTGCGAGGAATCTAGTGCCCTTGACTTCTCTTACCAGGCGCTAGAAATTGAATCAACTACCGCGGGGCCTACGATGGAAACAGCGTCTGGAATGCCTAGAGCTCTTTTTGTCAAGGGTAGAAGGCACCTGAGGGAGTCTATCAAGTCTTTAATGGCTTGACAAAACAATGTGGAACCTCAAGGACCGCCCTGCTGTAGGCTCGACTATGAAGTGTAACGTGGGCTACCAACAGCAGTTAAAATAGGTTTGTGTATGCCCGCATGACATAATTGTATAAGGCAATATTACAGATCTCAGAAGGTGTTCACGCAAAACGCTGTTGAAAACATTTTGAGAAGTCCAGCTTGACCATGACCATATCTTCCGACCTAATCTGATGATAGAATCGCGCAGCATGGATTGCCACTTCTATGCAGTTGCTAGTGGCAAAACTCACTTTGCCGATTAAAAATGTATTCCGTCAGAAAGTAGTCTGCTATCCTTCAGAGTAGAGACGAGCGTGCAATAGGGTTGTGCCATCATTCTGTTTCAAAGCTAATGACCTACTTTAGATGATGACCTACTAGAGATCTCTTTCAAAGCTAATGACCTACTAGAGATCTCTTAGTGGCTCCCCCTTTAGTAAAATATCGGTGAGTTTGGCAGGTGCAACGACCAAAGCCCCCGCTATGCTACCTTTGCCAGAGAAAGTAAGTCTTAAGAAGCCTTGGCCTGATAAAATGAAAACTCGCAGCGAAGCTTCTGGAAAAGCTTGCCACTACGCGGTAATTTTCGTCTCTCAATATAAATAAGTTATCTACAGAGGACGCTTTAGCAGGAGAGTCAGTCCACCTCGAATCCGTTAATACGCAGGGATGCAAAGCTTCTACAAGATCGGACTAGACACAAAACGTCTTCCACGAGCTTGCACGGCCCGACAGATCACCGCTCAATTATTACCACTTAAACACACGTTCAGGGTATTTTGTAATACATAATTCTAGCCCTTGTAATTGTACCAAGAGGGTCTCTATCAGTACATATAAATGTAAAGAAAGAATGATTTATGTATTACGTAAATTACGGCCATATAATAAACGAACGTACGTATTTAGTTTAAATATTAAATGTGTGCGACGTCATCTCTATGAATGCAAACACTGGGCACGGATATCCTACATGAAAATACGTGCCTCAACTGATTGAATATATTTTTCGAGTTCGTATTAAGATTCTTAAATTTCATTACGAACAGAGTGCTTATGTATTTAACGGTTTATTTACACAACCAGAGATCGTCTACCACTTGTGGGCTCCATAGACGCCATAGGCGCCGTGAGCGACGGGGGCGGCATATCCGTAGCCTCCGTAGAGACCACCAAGGGCGAGACCAGCGTGTCCGTAGGCAACAGGGGCGGCGGCCACGACGGGGGCGGCAGCAACCTTGGCGACTCCAACGGTGGCCAGGGCCTTTCCGACCAGAGGAGTGTAGTGGTCAACACGGCTGGTCACGGCTGAAGTGGCCACGATGGGGGCGGCAACCTTGGCGACTCCGACGTGGGCAACAGCGGGAACGGCGTGGGCATATTCAACGTGACCCACGGCGGGGACGGCATGAGCGTATCCAACGTGACCAACGGCGGGAGCGACCACTCCATGGCCGACTCCGTAGCCGTAGTGGCCACCCAGGTATCCGGCCTGGGCGGAGGCAGCTACGGCGGCGAGGGCGATGATCTGTAACGATTCAAAAAGGCTTATTAAGTTTAAAAACAACACTAGAAAACCACTTGCACTATCGTGACCAATATTATTATCAGCATCATCATAATTTTGCTCATTGGCTATAAGGCTTGACCAACACATACAGCGAACATGGTTGCGTTGAGACTCAGTTGCTGAATGAGAATAGCAAACACCGCTGCAATATTTATACCCACTGTCGTCCGTATTCCCTCTCTTATTCGCCTTTTATCGCTTTCTTCACCAGAAAATGTACACAGAGTATATCTACTACTGGCATTAATGTCACTGAATGGATACTAGACCCGCAAACGTACCCGTGAATACGCCTGCGTTATATTGGACAATGTACGCGTATACACCAATATATATAAATATATATATATATAAATAAATAAATATATATATATATATATATATATATATATATATATATATATATATATATATATATATATATATGCAGGCAAATCGAAGAGTTAGAAAAATAGCTTCCGCTCGCTGCAATGCACTTGTGCCACCTCCTTTTTTACTCTTCAAAACATTTTTTAAAGCATCTTTTGGAATCGAATTAAGTTGCTCCTGTAAATTTTTCTTTACCTCCTCAATTGTCTCAGAGCGTAATACCTTCGAATTTGTTGTTCGTGGAAACAGAAAAAAGAGCCTGGTCGGCGAATAGGTAGGATGTGGAAATATAGAAATACATTTTTCATCAAATAATCCGAAATCTGTAACGACTTATGCGCCGGTACGTTGTGGTGATGAGGGGTCCAATAGTCGTTTGCCCAGAGTTCAGGTCTCCTGCGTCAGCCGTTCTGGCGCAATCGTCTTAAAATGTTGTGACAGAATTCCTTATTGACCGTACAGCCGAGCGGCAAAAAATCGTAGAAAATGATTCCCTGATAGTCGAAAAACAGTCGCGAAGATCTTAATTATATACCACTAGGGTTGGTGTAGCTGAATAGGTGCAAAACGGCTACAAATGTGCCGACTGACAGCTGACTGTGCTGACATCAGAATAGCCTATGCTACTTTATCTCGGCGAATGACTGCCTGATTATACAGAAAGGGACATAAACGTTTAGCGATGTACTAATACAAAATACCAAAAACTAAATTTCTTACTTTAACACTATTTGAGCGTTTGGTTATTTTTGCCTTTATATTATATAGTTAAGCCCATTAGATACGATTTGATGGGAATTAGATAGTCGTTTGATCGTGGAAGAACATCTCCTGTTTATTCAGCTTATGCACGCATATGCAATTCTTATACACCACCGTTAAATCGAAGTTTTTAACAATTTGCTTACCAGCGACGGAGCATAGTCTTTTAGGACAAATTAAACCAAAGAAACTTCTGTTTAGCACAGACAGGGGTCTTTCACAAAAATACAATGGTGCATACGTTTAAAAATGTATATTGGTCCTGGTAAGATATCATACTTAAAATGTCGAAAAACAAATTACACAACATCAGAAACATATTTTTTTAAAGGCCACGTGCAATAGGTTACACTATTTCTTTGTTATCAGGAATAGTGGCTTTTACAAAAACGAAATAACAAGTAAAACGATTGAAGGCGAAATACCTTTGAAAGGAGGGTCAATTTTAATGCGTAACTAATACGTAGCAGCATTAGAGCATTAGGCACGCATTTATTATATGTACATTCTCATTAGGCTGAAGGCTGAGGTAGATAAAACGCACAAAACTAAACAATTAGGCAGAACAAACACGCCTCATTTTTTTTCTTAACATCTGCGAAATACAAAAAAGAATTCATTTGTTGTTTCGCTTTTGATAAAAATAATTTATTTTTTGTTTGAGCCACTTTAAGTGATTTTATAAGTTATTGGCTTCGCATATTGTTGTTGTGAAGTTCAAAAATTGTTGATGAAATACCTTGTTTACACAGCTTCTTATACATGTTGATATCAGCAGTAGCATGGCGAATCTCGACACTGGGCAATGTAGTTAATTGGTACGGTATTTTACCCTTTCTAAAATGCTTTCCTACGCTATTGCGTACATTGGTGTCTTGAATTCTAAAAGTAGTCTATACTGGTCTGCAGTACAAAATACTTTGCAGAAGGAGGCTCCTTTTGCCAAAGAAGGAGGAGTTTTATACATACTTCATACATGAATATGCATGAAACGCCTACATATTAATAAGCTCAGTGATGCCAGTTATTTGATTAATAAAGTGTAATATGTATGCCTAAGCCGCGAGAACTCTCCACGAAGAAATAATACCACAAATATCCTGGTCATTTAGACTAGGAAATCGCCAAGTTTTTAGTAAGTTTGAGAGTCCCACACTACCCAGACCAGAGAGTGTGCATTAAGCATTTTTGTGCCACGCACGGAGCTTCTATGATGCTCCCTTAGGTTAAACTTAACTAAGATCTAAGACAAAAATCTTGGGCAGAGGGTGCAAGTGCACCGGCAAGAACCTTGCGGGACACCAGAGGGGCTCAGCAATTAAAGGTTTAGAACTTTTACACCGTAAGGGCGGCTTCACAACTAGGCTTGGTTCCATGGAACTGATGTTTCGTCTAATTTAGGCCCTTGTAGCGTATCGAATAAAATGCGATGGTTAAAGCATCAAGAGAGTCCTAACAGTTAAGTAAATACAATGAAAGTACTTACGATTATTCAGGTGGATCGTCTAATCGCGGGCTACCTTATTAATTATATGCAGGTGGATCTGCCTCTGGTGAGTCCACGTTGATCGGCCTTCGTTGTGTTAAGTGCAGCATTGCATATTACTAGTTGTGGTTGCGTTTGTTTTGATTCCTTGCCTTTGGCGTCCGCCAGTTGTTGTGCTGTGAGTCAAACACTGGGTTGTTGGTCGATTCCTCAGGGTTGTTGGGCAAGAAGCGGGTTTCCAAACCTTCTCCCTTGGCGGCTCTACGATGCTCGGGGTAACCCTGGGCACCTTTTCCTTTTTTGTGAGTTCCCTGTCTGAAAAATCTTTTTTTGAACCGTCATTTTTAAACTTAGTGTTAACAAAGCGTGCGACGCTTCTGGCAGTTGCTTGGGCAATTTGATTTGCCGTTTCGGGGCCGAACTTCCTTTGACTAAATCAAACAAGATCTGATAGACTTTTTGTCAAAGACATGTACTTTAGGAGGCTGCCTTCAGAGAGACTCTGCAAATCTGAATTGGCTTTTTGACAGTACTCTGGGATTGTCTCAGGCACTGAAAGCACCGTTTACTCTGAATCAGGGTGGTTTGCCTTTAACCACTTAGCAAAGCCACGGACAGCTGATAACATGTTGGTAACTTCTAGTTGCAGCACTTCGTAGTCACCTGGATGAAAGAAGACTGCGCTGGGCTTTTCGATATCGATATCCAAGTCTGCCATGGCTCGTTTCAGTACACACTCCGCTGGTTGGCCTGATGAGTTGATAACTTTGATGTCTAGCTTTTTGGGAACAAGGGAGCGAAGTTTCTTCTGGAACCGCTTGACATCGTTTCCGATAAGCAAGACACGCTTTTGTTTCCGAGCAGGCTCCATTTCGGCCTCAGTTGGTGAGACAACTAATGATGGGGTTGGAGCAGATTGTACCGACTGTTAAAGTTTTTCAATAAGTTGATTCTGTTTTATCATCTTATTCTCGAACTGAGCGATGTGGCGGAAGATAGACGCCAAAGCCGAATTCAACGAACTTAATCTAGGGTCGGTGGATAGCAGGTTCATGCATTAATATATCACGTCACCTCGGTCCAGAATTGTAAATTCCAGATAACAGTTCTCAGAAGGTGATCACGTGGAACGCCATTGAAAACATTTTAAAAGTCCAGCTTGACTAGGACTATGCCTTCTGACCTACACTGGTGATATGACTGCGCAGCATATGTCGTCACTTCTGTACGAACTCTAGTAGCAAAGTCAATTTCGCCGATTAACGACATACTTCTTCAGTAGGTCGTTCGCTCTTCGCTGCTATTCTGCGGAGTGTAGATGAGCGCGCAATAGGGCGGCAATTGTGCCATCCTTCTCTTTCAAAGCAACTAACCTCGCTCAAAAAATCAAAGACAAGAGATAGGTTGGCTTCCCTCTTAGTAGAATATCGGTGGGTTGCATCAGCCAAAGTCTCCGCTTTGTTACGCATTGCCCGAAAGCCACAACCTACCGCGGAACTTCTAAAAAAGCTTGCCACTGCGCGGTGTATATCGTCTCTTCACAACAGGAGCTATCTGAAGGGGACGTTTTAGCAGAGAAATCAGTCCACCTGAAGTGTGTTGGTGCGCAGGGAACGTTAAACTGCGTTACCACAATTACATAGACAACACGATGTTTATGTATTTAACGGTTTATTTACACAACCAGAGATCGTCTACCACTTGTGGGCTCCATAGACGCCATAGGCGCCGTGAGCGACGGGGGCGGCATATCCGTAGCCTCCGTAGAGGCCACCAAGAGCGAGACCAGCGTGTCCGTAGGCAACAGGGGCGGCGGCCACGACGGGGGCGGCAGCAACCTTGGCGACTCCAACGGTGGCCAGGGCCTTTCCGACCAGAGGAGTGTAGTGGTCAACACGGCTGGTCACGGCTGAAGTGGCCACGATGGGGGCGGCAACCTTGGCGACTCCGACGTGGGCAACAGCGGGAACGGCGTGGGCATATCCAACGTGACCCACGGCGGGGACGGCATGAGCGTATCCAACGTGACCAACGGCGGGAACGGCATGGGCGTATCCGACGTGACCAACGGCGGGAGCGACCACTCCATGGCCGACTCCATAGCCGTAGTGGCCACCCAGGTATCCGGCCTGGGCGGAGGCAGCTACGGCGGCGAGGGCGATGATCTGCAACGATTCAAAAAGGCTTCATGATGACGCTTACGTGTTATATTAAAAAAAAAAACTAGAGAACCACCTACACCAACGTGATCATCATCATCATCATGATAATTTTTCTCATTAATTAAAAGGCTTGAACAACGCATACAGCGAACATGGTTGCGTTGAGAGCAAGTTGCTGAATGAGAATAGCAAACACTGCTGCAATATTTATACCCATAGTCGCATGTCTTCCCTCTCTTATCCGCCTTTTGTTCACTTTCTTTACCAGAAGATGTACACAGAATATCTACTACTGGGGTTGCTGTAGCTGAATAGGTGCAAAACGTCTTCAAACGTACCGACATTACATCTGCATTATGTTAGGCAGTGCAAACTTGTACATATTGTTAAATGCGCTTTATTGATAACATGCACGATAAATATGACTTAGTTATCTCGTAAAGTCAATGTCCATTCTGCACTGATATACACTAACATATAAGCAATGGCTATAAATGGCTCTAAATATACAGTGCCACTCTGAGATAAGACTAGCAATCCTTCCTTCTGATAACCGCAATGTCTAAATCGCTGTTTGAAAATCGTTTTGTAAATAGTGTGCATATGCTTTATAGCTTTTACTGCTGAATAGCTTAAACTTATTGTTCAAAGGTTGGATAAATATGTTTGCTATCTAAACAGCACATTAGACACATGTCCCGTATACTTTGTTATTATTAGCTGGTCCGTTGGTGCACATGCATTTAATGGCAAGTAAACCTGAATCGGACATCGGTTATAAGGACTTCTTCCACAGCAGATTCTAGAAGTGCATTGTGGTCATACTAAGAGAATTACTGGGGACCGTGGTGGCGCCGCTTTCCCAATTTTTTCCTGGGAACCCACTGCTTTCTGCGTAAAGGCGGTCGTAAGGAAGTTGGGGCTAAGGGAGGTCAGTAGGTTGATCACTATGGTGAAATTTAAGAGGGATTACTTTCACACAATTATTGGATACTATTCGTGAGCTGTGATGCCATAGAAGAGCCGTCACTGAGCAAAAACGGTTTAACAGGTAGCAATGAGGATCTTCTGATGATTCTGCTAGAGCCCGCCTTGAGGCCGTTGCTGCTGAGTGTTCTTGTCTTTGGTTGCCTAGTGCCCCATTGGGAACGGTGCTTGATGCTAAGACTACCCCCTTTGCAGTTGAACCTTCACGAGGATAAATTGTGTGGTCTGATGTGTGCCAGCGTGGACAAGCCCAGTGACAAGCTGGTTCATGTATGGCTTCGTGTTGTCGCCAGCTCCCTGGAATGCCTCGACACGAAAAGTAAAATTTAGTTGGTAAAATTTAAACGGGTGCAACCGTCATTGACTTTCTAGTCCCCCTCTGTGGTCGATAGTGGCGGGGCCCAAGCAGGTCAAGTAGCGCGCTTTGCAAAAATAAACAAACTTAGGAAACGAGTATCCTCATGGGGTCCGCCCGGCCCACTGACTCGGACACTCGGATTCAGAAAGTTTGTACAATCGTAGATTCTTCAAACAACGCCTGCATCTTGATATACTCGTGCATAGAGGCAATGCCGTGCCCGCCCGTGGCAAGCAAAAGAGATGGTCAACGTCTGGCTTAGATGAAGCAGGCATGTGCGAACAATTGCCGGTATCATATTATCAAATAAAAATGATATATAAACATATACAATAGCTATGACTAAACGTGTTGTGTGCCGCATTTAAGGGATGTGGATCGAGGTTTTTCTCGATCTCGCTTCAGCAGAAAAGTAAGATGTAACAGCAGGCTAATTTTAACCAACACCAGCAAATCTAGCAAGACTGACCTCGAAATCGCGCTCGCTAACACGCCTCTATTGCCATAGCAAGCTCCCTGTCCGAATGGTGAGTTAGCCGCTTAAGCCACAGTCACTGCAAATGTGCGCTTATTTCATTGCAAGCAAGCACAATGCACCTAGGGACCGGACATCATGTTGAGATATATAGGGTTTCCCCACAAGTCCTTGCGGCAGCATGGCCGCTGACTCTCAGCGGTAAGATTTATCAACTATTCTCAAAGAGCGATCAACAACAGGGGTTGAACCGGCGACACCCCGGTAGATGATAACTATGATTAGCGCACTAGTCGTCTAGAGCACACCGCCATAGAAAAACATTTTATATTAGACATTAATATTATACAGTATGTTATCGTAACTATGAAGTCATCACGGTATCCCTTATACCAACATAATTCTGTTTTTGTATCCTACATTCACTGTTTTTTTGGGCTACTTACGATATCTATATTGAAATAGCGAATGTCTTTCGTTTGAGGGAAGTATAATGATACTTTAGGTGTACACAAGACTGTCAGGGGTCTTTAACCGTGTGCGGCCGTACTTCAATGCGATGATTCGATCGCTTTTGTAGCGGAAATTTCAATGTGACAGTCCAATTAAGGACTGATCGGTCTTCCAGGATGGGTATAGATGAAATAATTGCTTGCAAATATTGGAATTCGCATTTGACGCATTTAAGGTCACCGCAGACGACTTGATGAACCGTCCGAACATCTGCGCTCTTCTTTTTGAAAAGGACTTATATCATCCATTTCTGGGAAACTGAATTACTGGCAATAAGATTGTCTTTAACAACGTAATTTGCACATAATCATGGTCAATACGGGGCAGCGAGCCCAATATCGTTGCAAAGTCAGGCCATCATATAAAGGTGACTAGATTGTATGTCTGGTGAGATTGGAGGGGCTTGGTGTACAACGAATGTTTGCAGAGGAAGCAAAGTAGTAAAATTGAAAAGTACTCCCAGCAGCCCGCTGGTTTGAAGCATGTCCTCACCGAAAAGTGCCCGAAACTGTGCAATTGTAAATAGGCCGTTTTCTATTACGACAGAGCCCGCTCGCACACATCTGACTCATTGCACGTTGCTAGATCTTTTATTTTTATTATGGTCTATTAACACCCAGGTTGAGTAAATTATAAACAAGTACATCAGTCTCAATTCGTGGTTCTTCCACCTCACCGGATCTTTTCTCATCTTGCGAGTTCAACTATTGACTGAACTGCGGGACACGCTGCGGCGTGGTATCTATCGCAATGACCTAAGCATCTCGAGCACCGACAACACTCCTGAGAATTGTGGAATTTTCGCGTGCTGCATAACACGTGATGGAACCCGTAGGCTGCAAAAGCCGTAGTAAGATGCCTACTCTTATATCCGGCTGCTCGCCAGGTTGTACTCCTCATTGCTATCGTCGTGTATATTCCTATATCCTTTCATTTCCCCCCCCACACTTCTTAGTGTAGGCCACAAACGCCGTCGTTCTAGGTAGACCCCATCGTACTTTTAATTCATGTGTCATCAGAGTCCCCCCTTCTAAAATATGAACTATTCTATTCCTACAAAAATTAGCTAATTCCAAAACCCGCTTCATAAAGAAAAATCGAACTCTATCTAATTTCTCCTATATAAGTGATATACCATATGTTGCTATTGGCTCTACTTTAATCTTAAAAAGGGCGGACGCGGTATGTATTGATAACATTTGCGGGTTTTTAATTGCTGCTGCCGCTCGAATGGCTTTTGCTACTCTGCTTTCAATATGCTTTCGGAAACTGCTACCATTTGACGTTATAGTGACCCCTAGATGGTGAATTTATTTACAAAGTATACTACATTACCCCTGGCTTGAAGAACGTCGTCTTTCGCTAAACGACATCCTCTTCGGAATTTTACTGCTACTGTCCTTTGCCAGTTATTACTAAGCCCCATCTCGTCCATATAATCAATTAACCGTTCCAGTCCCTGTTAAACCCAAAATAGACCCCTACCATAGATCGCTATGTCATCTGCGTACATTAAAGTACTTACCCACTCTCGAGTCCATTCCTGCCTCACCCGGTAAGGTAGCCCTCCCAATATTACCGAAAAAAGCAATGGGCTAAGTCCGTCACTTTGGGCCACTCCTGTCGTCTGCGTTACCTTTCCTACAATCCCTAAACCGTTGTCAATGTATACTGTATTCTCTCCAAGGATGGTGCCCAAAAGTTTTAATAAACGATACGGTACTCCTTCCAAAACTAACTTATCAATAATCCTACTTCGTGGCGCTAAGTCAAAGGCGGCTTTAAGATCTATAAATATTGGATATAACATTCTTCAAATAAAGCTTTCCAGCATGGAGCGAGTGCAAACCTTTGCTTTAAATGTTCGGTTCTTATTTTGTCGTTCCCGGCCGCTTTGCCTCTAGGCGCCCTTTCAATTGCCCTGACGACGTCTTCGACTGCGACTGGTCGAACCACCCATTCCCGTTCTAATTCTGCTTCTTCGTCCCAAGGCTAATTGTATAATGTTATTTCTTTCAGGATGGTATCGCCTCTCTGCAGCACACTAGCAAAGTGCTTAATCAGTCGCCCGGTCTCCACTCGGCCCGTTTTCTTTTCTGTTTTAGCCACTTGTGCGGTTGTTTCTCTGCTTCTTGCAACAGCGCCCACTCCTGGCTTTCCCACAATTTTTGTTTGTTCCTTGTATACCCTTTATGCCATGTTCTTCACCATTGTTGCAAATGGCCATAGTACAGGAAAAATCTTCACGTATTCCCTAGTTAGTCTGTTGGCATTTTTCGCTGCTCTACACCGATCGTTAAACCAGGGCCTTTCTTTTCGTTCTTGGCGCGGAACCAGTGCACTTGTTATCAGATGCGCCAATTTACGCTCATAAGACTCTATTTGAACTTCCCCTGGTGGACACACTTTCCCAATTCCCCTTAAGAAGATCCCGCCATCCAGTCTTGTCTTGATCCCCGGCTTACGATTACGCTCCCTACTGTTACTAACTTTGAATGCCATTCCCATAGGTATATGCCTTCTAAGCCCCGCTCCTTCCCGAAACGAAGTATTTCCTCCCAAAAATGTTGTATCCTCCACGTTTCCGTCGGTGGCAAAAACGTCGATCACTGACGCCCCAGTACAACATTCGAAGCTTTTTATGCCTGGCTCGCTGACTAACCAGCATCCTAGCCAGATCTTTTATATAATATTCTACTGCACCACTTTATAGTCCTGACCTTGCTCTTACAGATTGTCATCAATTCCGCTCATTTCGGCATTTTATGAGACAAAAATTTCCAACGTTTAAGGGCTATTAAACGCCTCCTTGGCCAAATTTGCTTATTCGTCACAATTTATTTATTGCACTCAAACAAAGTACATCCGTGATGAATATACTCTGTTTGGGGGCAATAAATACATGACGTGGTTATTATTGCAATTATATATAATATCATTTCAACATGATGGGCAGTTATTGTTGTTCTCTACCGTCCCAGCGAAAGAAAAACCGCAGCGCATTACAGTCGACTGAATCGTACTTCGAGCAATTCCACGAGCAGAGCCGACGTGGCGATCATTGCAGGCCGCCTCAGCTCAGAATCGAGGTGAGGAAGAATTCCAGTCTCTCGATCTCCGCGTTACCCGCGCTGCCCGCGTTATTTTTCTCATTCATTTTGCCAAGAATCGGTGAAAATGTCAGCATGCGCAGTCTTAGCAAAATCGCCTCTTTCATTCGGCGCAGAGTCAGTCAGGGCATTTCTAAATCGGCTTCTAGCCCTAATTGAGAGTCAAAGCACCTGCGTTGTGCACATCGTAAAGCACTTCTCGACGTAGTTAAAATTCGCCTCTGTCAGGTAGATAGACCCTGGCATTATTATTATTATTATTATTATTTATTCAATTTTTCAGTATTTTCCTACAATTGTGGGACCCAAACGTGTACCCGCGTAGGCTCACCCCCCCCCCCCTTCTCAATCCATAGAGCCGATGATAGCGGCGGCGTTTCCCCTACACACTGCGAGCGAGAGTTGCTGACGCAGAAACTCGCCCTCGCGCTGGTCACCCGTGTTAGCACTAATTTTGACACCTAGGTCTTTGAGGAGGATACTTGTGCTCTTGCTGATCGGGCCCATCGTTTCCATGGCGACGGGTACAAAGTGATATCTCCTCCCCAAATCAGAGTATTTGCGTTTCTTTGCGATCTCGGCATGTTCAGCAACCCACCCTGACCTGATGGCGCTGTGCATCAGGTATGACGGAGCCACTGTACATGATACCGTGGCATCCCATACCAGGCATTTGCCGTTGGACCATGGCGGGATGGTGACGCCGTCTGGTCTTTTGTCGTCTTCGAGGCCCAACCTGGGCTCCAGGGTGCTTGGTATGCCGGCTCTACGAAGAGCCTTCTTTAGGATCGCGTTGATTTCCGCGTGTCTGGGAGCCCTACCAGGGCTTTTAGTGCAGCTCAAAGGGTGCAGTCCGTCCTCATCCACTGTTTTTCCACACGCCTTACACTCGTATGGCTCACATATGGGAGCGCCTATTCTCAGAGCGGCCACCATGCGGAAAGAGGTGTTGTCCAGCATGGTGCCCAGCTGTGATGAAGGAAGTGCTCTTAGGAAGCCACTGCTGAAAGTGTCACGGGCAGCTATGAATACCGCTCTCTCTGTCGGGGATTGGATGTCATCTAAGATCGTGCGAGCGGTCGTTTGACACTTGTAGCTGTCAAGCATGTGCTGTGTAGGGTGTTGCTCCCAGGGGCCAGGGCCTATCGCTTGTCTAGCTGCCAGCTCAGCTTCGTCCCTCCTTCCGCGCAGCACAGAATAAACATCCGGTTCCAGCAACGTCTCCGCAAGCCCCGAGAACTCTATGATAGAGGCCGCGTAGCACAACGAAGCAAGCTCTGCCACGGACCTTAGTCCCAATCCTCCTTCGCTGAGAGGAAGTGTGGCCCTTTTCCAGGATCTGTCGGTAAGGCCCACGTTTAGAACTTCACTCAGTATCTCCTTTGCCACCTCGTCAAATGCTTGCAAATTATCACAGTGGTGGCCTGTGGGGGACGTGCGTAGAATGTAGTTTAGCCTAGGTGATCCTAGGCTGTATCTCCATAGGCATAATGTAGCCTGTGCGTGCATCGCCAATAGCCGAGGTTTGATACACCGGAGGGCGTCCCGCTTATCCAGGATAGTTTTCGAGATCTTCCGAGATCCAATGGGCGCTCCCAGGACTTCTAGGTCAGGCAACTCAATTATCTTTGTACCAGGCAGGGCGTCTGCAATGAGTTTGCATGCCTCATCCTGCTGGTGGGAGGTTCCACCTACAGCTATGACCTCGCATTTTGAGGCATTAAGAGTTAAGCCTCCCTCCTCAGCAAACTGTAGCACTTCGCGTATGTCGGAGGCCACTATGTTCGCCGGGCCGCCTAGTATACCATCGTCTAGGTACCACACATTTAGTGAACTTTTCATGCGGGACACTAATCCTGAGATTCCTAAACTAATAAAAGCGGGCCCAATCGGATCTCCCTGTTGTACTCCGTTGGCTGAGAGAAGAGGCTCACTCTCTCCCCAGGACAGCAGTGATGGCGTGCCGTAGCTCTGCCACGCTAAGCGAAACATTTGTGGAACTTTCGCTTTAACTTCATTAAGGATAACATCGCGTCGGATGGTGTTGAAGGCGTTTCGGAAATCTAGTTTTACCAGGACTCGTGGGGGTCCCTCTGCCTCTGTGAAAGCCCGAGTTGCGTGTGCTGCAGCTTCAGCTCCGCCTTTAACCGAAACGCCAACCTGGTGAGGTGCCACCGCCTTCACGATTGCCGTCCTATTGATGGCAATCGCTACTTTGGCAACCAGCCTACGTAGAGTAAGGCCGCACGCTATCGGTCTAATGGAACCGTCTTTTTTCTTCAGGGCTGTCAGATCTGCCCCATAGAAGATTGGGTGGCAAAAACTTGGCAGCCTGCCACTTAGAGTCAAGTTAGTCAGACAGCGCAGTTCCGCTAGCAGTCTTTCGGAAGAAGGTATTGTGCTGTCCAACATATCTCTCAGATGTCGAGGGCGTAATCCATCCAGTCCAGGGCCAGATGCTAGTGAGAAGGAGCGAACCGCATTAACTACGAGCTGTGCCGGAACGATGAAAGGCTCATCCGTGGGAGGTTGCTCAAAGTTGATCAAGCGGTCCCTGACGTGAGCCGGAGGAGAGGGATGCTTGCTTCTAAGTTCCTGAGTCGTGCGGTCGTCGGGCAATGCGAAAGACTCTGTCGAAAGTAGAGTGCGTGCGGCGGAGCGTATGTTTCCCTCAGCTAACTTGCGTTCTGCCCTTGCGACAATCTGGCGGTCGGTGAGGTGCTCCTTGCGCGACTGTGTGAGGCTGTGGTGCGGTCTATCAGAAAGATTATCCAGCGTCTTCCATTGGGAATCTGTTATGTTCTTCCTAATTACTTGTATGTACTTCCTATATTATTATTATTATTATTATTATTATTATTATTATTATTATTATTATTATTATTATTATTATTATTATTATTATTATTATTATTATTATTATTATTATGTGTTAGGACAATACAATTGTGAGGTGAGAATGTGTATCTTCGTTATTTCATGGTTACCATCTAGCTATTCTCAGCCCATCGCACCTAATATCGACGCAGCATTTCCTCTGCAAACTGCCAGTGAAAGCAGCTGCCTCAGATTCGTCTTCGTTTATATCCCCGGTGTTTGCTTGTATTCGATCACCTAAGTCTTTTATAAATTTATTTGTACTTCTGCTGACCGGGCCCAATGTTTCCATTGCAATCGGCACGAAATTGTATCTAGGCTCGAACTCGTGTGTATTTACGCCACTTTTTTTTCTGCATGTTCGGCAACCCATCCCGCCTCCGTCGCGCTGTGACATAAATAAGACGGTCATAGTTTGTTTACGTTTTCACCAGTGCGGACGTGTTCGAGTGTGGCTCTTGGAAAGTATCTCTAAATTTAGAATTTAGTGTAGAAATCCATAGATATTCGCGAGCTTAGCAACCTTTGAGACCAGAGGAGTCAATTAGCGTGAAACTTTGCTGCTAAATTCGGTGCGCATTAACTATACGTGCAGTGTATGCCTGAACAGCCATTGTCATCATCATCATCATTATCACCTCTCAACTGCATAATCACCTGCCAGCACTCTTTCGCCATTACGACCCTTTGTTATTATCAGCACTCCATAACCAGCATTATCACCTTCATCGCCATCATCGTCAGTTTCATCTCCATCTTAACCATCATCGTCAGTTTCATCTTCATCCCCACCTTCAACATCCTAGTCATCATTATCATCGCTGTGCTTAGCCTCTTTCATTAGTTACTTCATTCAGCATCTTCATCATTGGAACAGCTTTACCATCATCATCGAAACACCTTCAGCATCATCTCCATCATCATCCGAACATCGACATTTTCAGGTCAGCCGGCCAGGCAACACATAGCAGCGGGAACCTTGACAGCTGTAACGGCAGTCGCTATCACCACCAGCAACTGTTGTTGCAGCTGGAAGTTACGTCATCTGCTCACCTATTGGCTGCGCTAAACATCAGGTTAGTGCATCAGCAGTACACATGGTGGTGAAACGTTCACCTCCGCCCGCCGCTCCTCCTCCGAGATCGCCGGCCGCCGACACCGCTGGTGCATCATGTGGCGAGGAGGACGCAGAAGACAACCGAATACGTGTTCGAGGCTCTGCTGGGTCCAACGATGGTAGTGGCACCAGCATCGGCGTCGTTGGCACGTCTGTCTCGGTCGGTTGTGGAACGGAGAGAGTGCGCGACGCAAGTGGCGAGAGGCGGGGAAGCCCTGGAGATGGTGTTACCGCTGCTAATGTCGGGGAAAGGGCAGCGCCCTCTAAGAGAGCGGCAAACAGCCCACTACAGAGTGGCAAACCGGCGAAGACGCGAACGGCACGGAGATGTGCTGATGCTGATGATGAATCCGTAGATGATGCGGGGCCTGATACAGATGGTAACGGCGCCAAGGAAGCAGAAGACTGTGGAACTATCATTTTGGAACAGAACAAAGTGGCGGTGGAGGGCGCTCCTCTCGATGATGAATCCGAAGAAGGGTGGAATAAAGTCGGACCAAACGGGAAAATTGTTGCAAATCCAGTTACGATACAGAAGAACATTCCAACTGTTTGCGCGAAGGAGAGAGCCGAGGCAATCATTTTCTCCGCTGTAGATAACTTGTTGAAGTCAAACTTTAATGCTGTATGTGACGATATCGTGAAGCATATTAAGGGCAAGGTAGAAGAACCGCGCTTTTCTCGAGCAGGAGAACTAATTATCGTTGCGGAAGACATTGAAGACCGGGCCACTTTGCTCAGCTTGCAGACTCTAGGCGGGGTGGCTGTAAGCGCCAGGGCTAGTGGCTCGAGATCAACACTTAAAGGAAAAATATACGGGGTACACCCCACGCTAACTGAGGCAACAATCGTAAATGCTTTGGGGCCGCTCGGCGTCACCGATGCCATTCGTGTCCGGTCCAAGAACATCAGAACCGGATTCGTCATGGCGACGGACAGTGTCATCCTGACATTTTCGGGCAATAATTTTCCGACGGAGGTTCGCTTGGGCCTTAAAACCCATGGCGTTACTCTCTACCGGGAACCTCTACAGTGTTATCGATGCTACAGTTTAGATCATATAAAGCCTGATTGTCCATTGAAGGCTCCTCGTTGTAGACGATGCGGATCTACTAACCATTTGCGAAAAGATTGCAAAGACGCAGCGCGATGCTGCCTATGTAAGGGCGGCCATGAGGCCACCTGGGGATCGTGTCCCCATCGCTTAAATCGCATGGAACTTCTTAAGAAATTAGCTATTCGCGTAATTCAGCAAAACACGGATACCGCGCCAGTTAAACTCTGTGCTCCAATCGCAGAGAGTCAACCGTCAGAGTCATTTAGCAGACGCAGTTTTGCTGCGGTCGTACAGAATGGGATCAAGGTACCGCAGAAAACAAGCGTTCCACCAGCCGAAGTCAAAATGGGGCTAGCAGCACCAGTCTCTACGGCGGCCAAAGCCACAAGCGATACGGCACATGGCCATAGCCTAGACAATGGTTATGGCGGTATCCGCAAAGGTCATCCCTCAAATAATCGAAGCAATCATGGTGCAAATTGGGGAGATCATCGAAAAGGTGGTCTCATCCGTCCTTCGGGGGCTGCTCGGCACACATGAGTCGCTGACTAAATCTTCGGCGTCTTCTGCAAAGCCGCTAACCTTCAATTTACGCCAACAATTGGAGAAGGCCATTAATGCTGTACTTAACCCGAGTCCGCCAGCGCCGCTGCTTTCGGCGGAGTCCAGTGCGTCGACTCGAGCCTCGACTGGAGAGCCTGGGGGGACAAACTCGCAAACACCATCATGTTAAATGGTCAATCAGATATAAGGCACTGGCTTACTTCATCCGTTCAATCACAAGCAACAGCTCACACTGACGCCACTTCGACACATTCATCAAATCGCTTCTCCGTCACCAACACACACTCTCAAGCAACCCCGCCAGGAAATAGCTTTCCAACGTACGTATCAAAGGCTGCCGCTATCAAGTCCAAAGTAAAGATGATATCGTGCATTCCCCGCAGTTTAAGAGAAAATTTTGCCGTCGAACTGTCAAGAACTATCAACGAGGTGTGCTCGGTGGCCAGCCAGCATAGTTGGGAACGGCTGATAGAATTTCCAACAATGGTGTTTAGTATACCGGTGAAAAAGGAGAAGGGGCGCACGCTCACCTCGGTCCTACGAGAAAATGTACATAGATTTCGCAGAGGCGCACGCCTGGAAGAGAATCCTCACGTAACCAGTGGACGACCTTCGCGAGCTACAAGTACTGACGACGCCAGTCGTAGGGCAAGGATCGTGCAGACAAAGCTGGCCCAGGGAGACGTCTCTTCCGCTGCTCGGACCCTGCTTTCTACAGATCAGACTGCCCAATCGACGCAAATACTAGAGCAAGTTTACTGAAAAAAGCACCCCGCACAACCCACGGATCCAGCGTACCCTGAGGCGCCTACGCCGGCACCCCCGGCGTCTGAAATTAATGTCACGACTGAGGAGATTCGAATCGCCAATAGAAGTTTTCCAAGCAGTTCTAGTGGCGGTCCGGATGGTCTTCGCCCTCGGCATCTGAAAGATCCCATAGGTTGCCGCCAGGATGATAGCAACCCTCTGTTGCAAGCCTTACGCCACTTCGTTATTCTAGCAGTCAACGGCGACTTCCAGAGTTCACGCTATCCACTTTTACGGCGCAACATTAATCGCTCTACGAAAAATGGACGGGGGTATTCGGCCAATCGACGTGGGGCTTACCCTGCGTCGACTGGTCGGTAAGATTTTAATGAAAAAATCTATGACGGCAATTCTCGAGCTAGTGGCTCCCATGCAACTAGGGTGCGGGATAAAAGGAGGAGCAGAAGCGGCTGTGCATGCGGCCGCCGCTTTCATCAAATCGAACAGAGGGCAAGGGAAAGCTTTAGTCAAGCTCGATTTTCAAAACGTCTTTAACATGCTTCGCCGAGATCATTTACTCAATGCTGTAAAACGATCGATACCCGCTATTTACCCGGCTGTATACCAGATGTATAGACTGCCCGCTAATCCTCTGTGGCAAGGTGAGACGCTCAAGTCAATGTGTGGGGTACAACAAGGCGACCCGTGTGGGCCAGCCCTCTTCTGTATCGCTATCGCTGAACTACAGGCGATGCTTCGATCGGAGTTTCGACCGTGGTATCTTGATGACGCAACGCTGGCAGGTGACCTGGCAACGATCCAGGCAGACATCAAGACTGTTCAGGAATTTCAAGCGTGCTCCGGCTTAACACTCAACGCAAATAAATGCGAGCTCTACTGTCAGAGGATTACCGCGACGAGCCTATTTCAAGCTTGCGGGGAATACTACCCGACATTTGATTAGCAGCCGAGGACAATATCAAGCTTCTGGGAGCCCCCCTTACCGATGCGGCGCTGGAGGGTGTCCTGCGCAGAAAACTTGTTGAAGTCAGCCAACGGTGCAGCAGACTTCAAACCCTAGATGCCCACCCGGCGTTATACCTCTTGCGACAAAGTCTCTCCACTCCTCGCCTGACGTATCTTTTGCGTTGTTCAGCTTCTTTTGAAAGGACCGACCGTCTCGACAGGTTCGACGACATTCTGCGTACGGGACTAGAACGGCTACTCAACGTTCACTTGGGATCAGCATCCTGGGCCCAGGCATCACTCCCTGTGAGCGCGGGGGGCTTAGGGATTCGCCGTGCTAGGGATTTATCATTATCGTGGTACTTGGGATCTTTGACAACCTTTAAGGATTTAATACTTTCGATTGGAGTTGAAGATACCCCAGTTCAGCTGGCCAGGGCCTCCGAGGAGGCCCTGGAGGAGTTTCGAGTTTGCTGGGGAGAGCCCCGCGAGCGAAAAACTCAGGGAGCACTGGACAACTTGGTGGTAAAAAAGAGGCAAGACGCGCTTCTAGCACAAACCCTAGACTTAAAAGGAAAAGCTCGCCTGAAGGCCTGTTTTGATCCAATGAGCGGAAAGTGGCTGCAGGCCCTCCCTTCGCCGCAACTGGGGACGATGCTGGACCATAACACACTCCGCATCGTCTCGGGTCTGCGGCTTGGGGAGGCTGTCTGCGCAGGGCACGTCTGCAACCTGTGTCGATCCAAAATTACCGCTACAGCGGAACATGCGCTGTCCTGCCGGTTCAGTGCCGGTCGCCATTCAAGACATTTCGCCATCAACGATGTCGTACACCGTGCTCTGCAGAGCGCCCAGATTCCCTCAATGAAAGAGCCCCTCAGTATGTGCGTCAACAGTCTTCTACGCCCGGATGGAAAAACCCTAGCACCATGGGAACGGGGTCGTCTGCTAGTGTGGGACGCGACGGTTTCATGCACACTCGCCAACAGTTACATTACGCGCACAAGTCGGGAAGCTGGCGCGAGCGCACGTCTTGCTGAAAGTCGCAAACTGTCGAAGTACAGGGAGCTCTCGCCGCAATACATAATTCAGCCGATCGCCGTGGAAACGCTAGGGCCAATGGTCGAGGCGACCGTCAAGTTCCTCAAGGAGCTTGGAAAGAGAGTAACTGCTGTGACAAAAGATGCGCGAGCCGGGGAGTACCTGGCGCAGCGTATCTCCATAGAAGTTCAACGTGGTGACGCAGTGGCGATAGTGGGGTCGCTTCCATCGACGGGGGAAGGACTGCCAGAAATGCCGTAGCAGTAACAACTATTATTTGACTAACAACATATGAAACATGAAATAAACTTATCGTTGCGTTAAAATTTCAATAAGACGGTGCGGCCGTGCAGGATACTGTTGCATCCCAAACCAGACATTTGCCTTTTTCCTACGGCGGAATGGTCACACCGTCAGGCCTTTTCTCGTCATGTAGGGCTAGTCTGGGTTACAACATGCTAGGTATTACCGCTTTCCGGAGAGCTCTTTGAATTATTGCGTTTAGTTCGGTGTGCCTAGGGGCTCGACCTTGGCTCTTGATGCAGCTCAATGGGTGGAGGCCATCCTTCTCCACTGGTTTTCCACAGGCCTTACAAATGTGAGGTTCGCATATTTGCCCACCGATTCTTAGAGCCGACACCATGCGGAATGAGATGTTGTCCAGCATGGTGCCGAGCTGCGGTGACGGAAGAGCCCTGAGAAATACGCCGCTGAAGGTGTCTCGTGCGGCCAAGAAAACCGCTTTCTCTGTGGAAGACTCAAGGCTTTCGATGATCTTACGGGCTATGACTTTGCATCTGTAATTGTCGAGCACTCTCTGCGTTGTATGTTTTTCCCAAGGGCCTGGATCCAATCTCAGTTTGACTCTGCCTTCTGCTTAGCTATGTACAACCGGTGGTGAGCACTCGGGTCAACTAGCGTCTCAGCCAGCTGGCCGAATTCTATTAATGACGCTGCGTCACATATGGGGGCCAATTCGGTTGCTGATCGAATACCCAGTCCAGCTTCTCTTATGGGGAGACTTGCTCTTGGCCACGTACTGTCCGTGAAGTCATTGTTGAGAACTTTGCTCAATATGTCCCTCGTAGAGTCGTCATACGATTGCAGGGCGTCGGGACATTGGCTTGTCGGTGAAGTGCGTAGTGTGTAGTTGAATTTAGGGGAACCTAAACTATACCTACAAACGCATATTGCCGCTTGTGAGTGCATAGCCAACCGACGAGGTCGCGTCTGTAGCAACGCGCGGCGTTTATCTCTTAAGGTCTTGAAAATACTTTGTGGACTGAGTGGAGCCCCAAGAACTTCTAACTCGGCCCGGTTAACTTGCTTACAGCCTGGTAGAACGACAGCAATGGTTTTGCGTGCTTCGTCTCGTTCCTGGGTGTCCCCCCAACCGTTATAACTTCGCACTTGGAAAAATTGAGGATTGTCCCTCCTTCATTTGCAAACTCTATTACCTTAAGTATGTCAGCGGCCACCACTTTTGCCGGTTCTCCTAATGTACCATCATCCAGGTACCAGATGTTCAATGGGCTTCTCATTCGTGCCACTAGACTGGAGATTCCCAGACTGAACAAGGCGGGGCCTAGTGGGTCTCCTTGTTGCACTCCATTTGTGGATTTAAGTGGCTCTTTGTCACACCAGGATAGTCAATTTCGCCGATTAACGACATATTCCTTTAGCAGGTACTCTTCGCTGCTATTCTGCGGAGTGTAGATGAGCGCGCAATAGGGCGGGTTGTGTCATCCTTCTCTTTTAAAGCAACTAACCTCGCTCCAAAAATTAAAGACAAGAGATAGGTCGGCTTCCGTCTTAGTAGAATATCAGTGGGTTGCATCAGCCAGAGCCTTCGCTTTGTTACGCGTTGCCCGAAAGCCAAGACCTACGGCGGAATTTCTGGAAAGGCTTGCCACTGCGCGGTGTATATCGTCTCCTAACAACAGGAGCTATCTGAAGGGGACGTTTTAGCAGAAAAATCAGTCCACCTGAAGTGTGTTGATGCGCAGGGAACGTTAAACTGCATTATCACAATTACATAGACAACACGGTGTTTATGTACTTCACGATTTATTTACATAACCAGAGATCGTCTACCACTTGTGGGCTCCATAGACGCCATGGGCGACGGGAGCGGCATATCCGTAGCCACCGTAGAGACCACCAAGGGCGAGACCAGCGTGTCCGTAGGCAACAGGGGCGGCGGCCACGACGGGGGCGGCAGCAACCTTGGCGACTCCAACGGTGGCCAGGGCCTTTCCGACCAGAGGAGTGTAGTGGTCAACACGGCTGGTCACGGCTGAAGTGGCCACGATGGGGGCGGCAACCTTGGCGACTCCGACGTGGGCAACAGCGGGAACGGCGTGGGCATATCCAACGTGACCCACGGCGGGGACGGCATGAGCGTATCCAACGTGACCAACGGCGGGAACGGCATGGGCGTATCCGACGTGACCAACGGCGGGAGCGACCACTCCATGGCCGACTCCATAGCCGTAGTGGCCACCCAGGTATCCGGCCTGGGCGGAGGCAGCTACGGCGGCGAGGGCGATGATCTGTAACGATTCAAAAAGACTTCATCAGTTGACGCTTACGGGTTAGTTCAAGAAACTAGAGGACCACTTGCACCAACTTGATCATCATAATCATCATAATTGTCATCATAATCAATTTTTTTTTCGTTGGCTAGAATGCTTGCGCGACACCTACAGCGAACATGGTTGCGTTAGATGCAAGTTGCTGAATGAGAATAGCAAACACTGCTGCGATATTTATACTTACTGTCATCCGTATCCCCTCTCTTACCCGTCTTTTCTCGCTATCTTTACCAGAAAATGTACACAGAATATCTACTGCTGGCGTTGGCGTAGCTGAATAAGTGCAAAACGTCTACAAACGTATCGTCAATGCATCTGCATTACGTTGGCATGCTTGTACATATTTTTTAAGTGCGTCTAATTAGTAACATATAGAAAAATCATGCCTTATTTATTCCGTAAGGTTAATGCCCGTTGCGGTTTTGCACTGATTCACACTAACATAAAGGCAATGGTTCTAAATATACAGTACCACCCTGAGGTAATACTAGCAATCCTGCATTCTGAGAACCACAGTTTCAAAATCGTTTATTGAAAAACCGTTTTGTAATTGGTGTGTAAATGCTTTGTAGTCTTTATTTCCGATTAGTTTAACCTTACTATTCAGATACTAGGTTGAGTGAATATGTTTGCTATCCAAACATCACATTAGACATCTTTTTGAACATACGCTGTTATTTTTATTATTATTAGTAGCTGGCCCGTTAGTGCACATGCACTAAATGGCTTATTGACCTCTGAAAACCTGTGTTTAAATTATTTGCTGCTACAAAACTTGGGTCTTCTAGAACAAAATAGACTTAAGAAAAATATTTTTAGAAGGCTAAGACAAACGAGGTACCCAGTTAAAGGCTATAAGGTTGACTGCATGATACTAGAAGCATCGTTCAATATCACACAACGTCATAAAAATATATTTTGGAACGGTACGTGCAAAGAGATGTAACACTTGTTTGTTGCAAGAAACGGAAACTTAAACAAAAAGCAGTAAAAAGACAAGCGATCATTGGCAAAATGTCGGTTTAAGGAAAGCTAATCTAAATACGCGAAAAAAAACTGCTTGTTTTTGCAGTCATATTTTCTGTCGAGGCAAAAAAAGATTGATTGCCTCTAACATATTGGTCGTCGCTTGAATGTTCTTTATTTTACACGATTTACAACTAGTTTTTTCAGAACTCAAACACTGTTCCCTTATTGTGCTGAAGTTAGTCTCTTGCCAATTTTAGCTACTAAAGGTACAAGTCAAATGCAATGTTAATGAGGTGCTATTTAGAATTTTATTGAACAACGCAGCCCGGTGAACACTTCTACTAGTTGTGGCGTAGCTACTTCCTTGAAAACACCTCTACTATTTGTTTTCCAAATACAAACATGTCTTGCCGACAGGGAGCATTTACCTGTACCTTTTGAACTGCATCAACGCCAGGAGACCGGCTCAGCGTTGCACCTTAATATGTCCAGCGTGTCCGTAAACGGCCACAAAAGCGGCAGCTGCTACGGCGGGAGTCGCAACGATTTTGGGGGGATTCCTCGAGCAACTACGGAGATCGCGACGGCGTGGAAGGCTACGACGTCAGTTACAACCGCAAGCGTTGGCAGCACCTACAATGGGTCGTACTGTCCTATATACACATTAGATTTCCCCACATCGCCCTTCCTTAATAGTCTAGGAAGCCATGAGAGATGTCAGAGTTTGTAGCATTCACTATTTACTACAATCTTGTTGCGATGGTTAAGCACCACCAGGTCTTCAAGAACTTAGCCTGCCTGAACGCAACGTTCATAAGTGCAATCCCATCATGGGACTGGGCGCTCGCGTTTAGAAACGTCCTCATAGAAAGCATGTGAGCATTGGGATGAATTTGGCCCTTCCATAAATAGCAAGTAAACCTGAATCGGACATCGATTGTGAGCTGACTCGTTTCACAGCAGATGCTAAACGTGTTCTGTGGTCATATTAAGTGAACAAATGAAGGCTGCGGTGGCCTCGACTTCCAGGTTAATTTTGATTAACCCAGTGCTTTATGTGTAAAGGCGGGCGTGAGCAACTCGGGGAGTCACCACGGTAAAATTCAAGAGGGATTACTTTCTAACAATTTGCTGGTACTTGTAATGCCGTGGGCGAGCCATCACTAGACAAACACGTTACAAGCTCAAAGCAGTGTATGTGTTATGAATTTATATATTTTATTTTATTTATATACCCTTGTTATGTTGCATCTTGGAGTGAACAATAGTCTTCGCGCGAACGTGTGATCACGGGTGTTCTAACCCAGGATTAACCCAATTCAACAATATACCCTGAACAGATGCCTCGTTGCGTTTCCTCGTTTAATGTTGAGCGATGGCCTCTGAAGAAAGAATTCCGATGCTCTCGAGTCTCTCGTCGAAAGATTAAGGCGTCTACCCACGCTCTGGATCAGCTTGAGTGTAAGAGAGCCTGGCCTTCCCATTGTCTCGAACGCCAACGAACAAAATTGGTGCGAATAACTAACGTCGAAGTATTTCCTGCATCTGTTAACCTCTGCTAACCTGGAAGCGTGACCTGTTCGGGTCGCATCTGCACCGACCATCGAAAGGACTAATGAGCCTGTGTATAATATATATATATATAGGCGATAAGGCCATTAATGATTCGGCTAGAGCCCGCCTTATCTTAGGTGACCGTCCATACTGAATGTTCTGGTACTTGTTTGCCTAGTGCTCCAGTGGGAGCGGTGCTTGATGACGACTTTCCCCGCATCGCAGTTGGCCTTCGACTAGAATCTGATCTAGTCACTGTCTACCGTTGCAAGTGTGTACAACCCAGTGGCAAGCTGCGAGGAATCTAGTGCCCTTGACTTCTCTTACCAGGCGCTAGAAATTGAATCAACTACCGCGGGGCCTACGATGGAAACAGCGTCTGGAATGCCTAGAGCTCTTTTTGTCAAGGGTAGAAGGCACCTGAGGGAGTCTACCAAGTCTTTAATGGCTTGACAAAACAATGTGGAACCTCAAGGACCGCCCTGCTGTAGGCTCGACTATGAAGTGTAACGTGGGCTACCAACAGCAGTTAAAATAGGTTTGTGTATGCCCGCATGACATAATTGTATAAGGCAATATTACAGATCTCAGAACATGTTCACGCGAAACGCTGTTAAAAACATTTTGGAAGTCCAGCTTGACCATAACCATATCTTTCGACCTAATCTGATGATAGGATCGCGCAGCATGGATTGCCACTTCTATGCAGTTGCTAGTGGCAAAACTCACTTAGCCGATTAAAAATGTATTCTGTCAGAAAGTAGTCTGCTATCGTTCAGAGTAGAGACGAGCGTGCAATAGGGTTGTGCCATCCTTCTGTTCCAAAGCTAATAACCTACTTTAGATGATGACCTACTAGAGATCTCTTTCAAAGCTAATGACCTACTAGAGATCTCTTAGTGGCTCCCCCTTTAGTAAAATATCGGTGAGTTTGGCAGGTGCAACGACCAAAGCCCCCGCTATGCTACCTTTGCCAGAGAAAGTAAGTCTTAAGAAGCCTTGGCCTAATAAAACCAAAACTCGCAGCGAAGCTTCTGGAAAAGCTTGCCACTGCGCGGTAATTTTCGTCTCTCAATATAAAGAAGTTATACACAGAGGACGCTTTAGCAGGAGAGTCAGTCCACCTCGAATCCGTTAATACGCAGGGATGCAGAGCTTCTACAAGATCGGACTAGACACTGGGCACGGATATCCTACATGAAAATACGTGCCTCAACTGATTGAATATATTTTTCGAATTCGTATTAGGATTCTTAAATTTCATTACGAACACAGTGCTTATGTATTTAACGGTTTATTTACACAACCAGAGATCGTCTACCACTTGTGGGCTCCATAGACGCCATAGGCGCCGTGAGCGACGGGGGCGGCATATCCGTAGCCTCCGTAGAGACCACCAAGAGCGAGACCAGCGTGTCCGTAGGCAACAGGGGCGGCGGCCACGACGGGGGCGGCAGCAACCTTGGCGACTCCAACGGTGGCCAGGGCCTTTCCGACCAGAGGAGTGTAGTGGTCAACACGGCTGGTCACGGCTGAAGTGGCCACGATGGGGGCGGCAACCTTGGCGACTCCGACGTGGGCAACAGCGGGAACGGCGTGGGCATATCCAACGTGACCCACGGCGGGGACGGCATGAGCGTATCCAACGTGACCAACGGCGGGAACGGCATGGGCGTATCCGACGTGACCAACGGCGGGAGCGACCACTCCATGGCCGACTCCGTAGCCGTAGTGGCCACCCAGGTATCCGGCCTGGGCGGAGGCAGCTACGGCGGCGAGGGCGATGATCTGTAACGATTCAAAAAGGCTTATTAAGTTTAAAAACAACACTAGAAAACCACTTGCACTATCGTGACCAATATTATTATCAGCATCATCATAATTTTGCTCATTGGCTATAAGGCTTGACCAACACATACAGCGAACATGGTTGCGTTGAGACTCAGTTGCTGAATGAGAATAGCAAACACCGCTGCATTATTTATACCCACTGTCATCCGTATTCCCTCTCTTATTCGCCTTTTATCGCTTTCTTTACCAGAAAATGTACACAGAGTATATCTACTACTGGCATTAATGTCACTGAATAGATACTAGACCCGCAAACGTACCCGTGAATACGCCTGCGTTATATTGGACAATGTACGCGTATACACCAATATATATAATATAAATATATATATATATATATATATATATATATGCAGGCAAATCGAAAAGTTAGAAAAATAGCTTCCGCTCGCTGTAATGCACTTGTGCCACCTCCTTTTTTTACTCTTCAAAACATTTTTTAAAGCATCTTTTGAAATCGAATTAAGTTGCTCCTGTAAATGTTTCTTTACCTCCTCAATTGTTTCAGAGCGTAATACCTTCGAATTTGCTATTCGTGGAAACAGAAAAAAGAGCCTGGTCGGCGAATAGGTAGGATGCGGAAATATAGAAATACATTTTTCATCAAATAATCCGAAATCTGTAACGACTTATGCGCCGGTACGTTGTGGTGATGAGGGGTCCAATAGTCGTTTGCCTTGCCTAGTGCGTCAGCCGTTCTGGCGCAATCGTCTTAAAATGTTGTGACAAAATTCCTTATTGACCGTACAGCCAAGCGGCAAAAAATCGTGGAAAATGATTCCCTGATAGTCGAAAAACAGTCGCGAAGATCTTAATTATATACCACTAGGGTTGGTGTAGATGAATAGGTGTAAAACGGCTACAAATGTGCCGACTGATAACATCAGAACAGCCCATGCTACTTTATCTCGGCGAACGACTGCCTGATTATGCAGAAAGGGACATAAACGTTTAGCGATGTACTAATACAAAATACCAAAAACTAAACTTCTTACTTTAACACTATTTGAGCGTTTGGTTATTTTTGCCTTTATATTATATAGTTAAGCCCATTAGATACGATTTGATGGGAATTAGATAGTCGTTTGATCGTGGAAGAACATCTCCTGTTTATTCAGCTTATGCACGCATATGCAATTCTTATACACCACCGTTAAATCGAAGTTTTTAACAATTTGCTTATCAGCGACGGAGCATAGTCTTTTAGGACAAATTAAACCGAAGAAACTTCTGTTTAGCACAGACAGGGGTCTTTCACAAAAATACAATGGTGCATACGTTTAAAAATGTATATTGGTCCTGGTAAGATATCATACTTAAAATGTCGAAAAACAAATTACACAACATCAGAAACATATATTTTTTAAAGGCCACGTGCAATAGGTTACACTATTTCTTTGTTATCAGGAATAGTGGCTTTTACAAAAACGAAATAACAAGTAAAACGATTGAAGGCGAAATACCTTTGAAAGGAGGGTCCATTTTAATGCGTAACTAATACGTAGCAGCATTAGAGCATTAGGCACGCATTTATTATATGTACATTCTCATTAGGCTGAAGGCTGAGGTAGATAAAACGCACAAAACTAAACAATTAGGCAGAACAAACACGCCTTATTTTTTTCTTAACATCTGCGAAATACAAAAAATAATTCATTTGTTGTTTCGCTTTTGATAAAAATAATTTATTTGTTGTTTGAGCCACTTCAAGTGATTTTATAAGTTATTGGCTTCGCATATTGTTGTTGTGAAGTTCAAACATTGTTGATGAAATACCTTGTTTACACAGCTTCTTATACATGTTGATATCAGCAGTAGCATGGCGAATCTCGACACTGGGCAATGTAGTTAATTGGTACGGTATTTTACCCTTTCTAAAATGCTTTCCTACGCTATTGCGTACATTGGTGTCTTGAATTCTAAAAGTAGTCTATACTGGTCTGCAGTACAAAATACTTTGCAGAAGGAGGCTCCTTTTGCCAAAGAAGGAGGAGTTTTATACATATTTCATACATGAATATGCATGAAACGCCTACATATTAATAAGCTCAGTGATGCCAGTTATTTGATTAATAAAGTGTAATATGTATGCCTAAGCCGCGAGAAGACTCCACGAAGAAATAATACCACAAATATCCTGGTCATTTAGACTAGGAAATCGCCAAGTTTTTAGTAAGTTTGAGAGTCCCACACTACCCAGACCAGAGAGTGTGCATTAAGCATTTTTGTTCCACGCACGGAGCTTCTATGATGCTCCCTTAGGTTAAACTTAACTAAGATCTAAGACAAAAATCTTGGGCAGAGGGTGCAAGTGCACCGGCAAGAACCTTGCGGGACACCAGAGGGGCTCAGCAATTAAAGGTTTAGAACTTTTACACCGTAAGGGCGGCTTCACAACTAGGCTTGGTTCCATGGAACTGATGTTTCGTCTAATTTAGGCCCTTGTAGCGTATCGAATAAAATGCGATGGTTAAAGCATCAAGAGAGTCCTAACAGTTAAGTAAATACAATGAAAGTATTTACGATTATTCAGGTGGATCGTCTAATTGCGGTCTACCTTATTAATTATATGCAGGTGGATCTGCCTCTGGTGAGTCCACGTTGATCGGGCTTCGTTGTGTTAAGTGCAGCATTGCATATTACTAGTTGTGGTTGCGTTTGTTTTGATTCCTTGCCTTTGGCGTCCGCCAGTTGTTGTGCTGTGAGTCAAACACTGGGTTGTTGGTCGATTCCTCAGGGTTGTTGGGCAAGAAGCGGGTTTCCAAACCTTCTCCCTTGGCGGCTCTACGATGCTCGGGGTAACCCTGGGCACCTTTTCCTTTTTTGTGAGTTCCCTGTCTGAAAAATCTTTTTTTGAAACGTCATTTTCAAACTTAGTGTTAAAAAAGCGTGCGACGCTTCTGGCAGTTGCTTGGGCAATTTGATTTGCCGTTTCGGGGCCGAACTTCCTTTGACTAAATCAAACAAGATCTGATAGACTTTTTGTCAAAGACATGTACTTTAGGAGGCTGCCTTCAGAGAGACTCTGCAAATCTGAATTGGCTTTTTGACAGTACTCTGGGATTGTCTCAGGCACTGAAAGCACCGTTTACTCTGAATCAGGGTGGTTTGCCTTTAGCCACTTAGCAAAGCCACGGACAGCTGATAACATGTTGGTAACTTCTAGTTGCAGCACTTCGTAGTCACCTGGATGAAAGAAGACTGCGCTGGGCTTTTCGATATCGATATCCAAGTCTGCCATGGCTCGTTTCAGTACACACTCCGCTGGTTGGCCTGATGAGTTGATAACTTTGATGTCTAGCTTTTTGGGAACAAGGGAACAGCTTGGCATCGTTTCCGATAAGCAAGACACGCTTTTGTTTCCGAGCAGGCTCCATTTCGGCCTCAGTTGGTGAGACAACTAATGATGGGGTTGGAGCAGATTGTACCGACTGTTAAAGTTTTTCAATAAGTTGATTCTGTTTTATCATCTTATTCTCGAACTGAGCGATGTGGCGGAAGATTGACGCCAAAGCCGAATTCAACGAACTTAATCTAGGGTCGGTGGATAGCAGGTTCATGCATTAATATATCACGTCACCTCGGTCCAGAATTGTAAATTCCAGATAACAGTTCTCAGAAGGTGATCACGTGGAACGCCATTGAAAACATTTTAAAAGTCCAGCTTGACTAGGACTATGCCTTCTGACCTACACTGGTGATATGACTGCGCAGCATATGTCGTCACTTCTGTACGAACTCTAGTAGCAAAGTCAATTTCGCCGATTAACGACATACTTCTTCAGTAGGTCGTTCGCTCTTCGCTGCTATTCTGCGGAGTGTAGATGAGCGCGCAATAGGGCGGCAATTGTGCCATCCTTCTCTTTCAAAGCAACTAACCTCGCTCAAAAAATCAAAGACAAGAGATAGGTTGGCTTCCCTCTTAGTAGAATATCGGTGGGTTGCATCAGCCAAAGTCTCCGCTTTGTTACGCATTGCCCGAAAGCCACAACCTACCGCGGAACTTCTAAAAAAGCTTGCCACTGCGCGGTGTATATCGTCTCTTCACAACAGGAGCTATCTGAAGGGGACGTTTTAGCAGAGAAATCAGTCCACCTGAAGTGTGTTGGTGCGCAGGGAACGTTAAACTGCGTTACCACAATTACATAGACAACACGATGTTTATGTATTTAACGGTTTATTTACACAACCAGAGATCGTCTACCACTTGTGGGCTCCATAGACGCCATAGGCGCCGTGAGCGACGGGGGCGGCATATCCGTAGCCTCCGTAGAGGCCACCAAGAGCGAGACCAGCGTGTCCGTAGGCAACAGGGGCGGCGGCCACGACGGGGGCGGCAGCAACCTTGGCGACTCCAACGGTGGCCAGGGCCTTTCCGACCAGAGGAGTGTAGTGGTCAACACGGCTGGTCACGGCTGAAGTGGCCACGATGGGGGCGGCAACCTTGGCGACTCCGACGTGGGCAACAGCGGGAACGGCGTGGGCATATCCAACGTGACCCACGGCGGGGACGGCATGAGCGTATCCAACGTGACCAACGGCGGGAACGGCATGGGCGTATCCGACGTGACCAACGGCGGGAGCGACCACTCCATGGCCGACTCCATAGCCGTAGTGGCCACCCAGGTATCCGGCCTGGGCGGAGGCAGCTACGGCGGCGAGGGCGATGATCTGCAACGATTCAAAAAGGCTTCATGATGACGCTTACGTGTTATAAAAAAAAAAAAACTAGAGAACCACCTACACCAACGTGATCATCATCATCATCATGATAATTTTTCTCATTAATTAAAAGGCTTGAACAACGCATACAGCGAACATGGTTGCGTTGAGAGCAAGTTGCTGAATGAGAATAGCAAACACTGCTGCAATATTTATACCCATAGTCGCATGTCTTCCCTCTCTTATCCGCCTTTTGTTCACTTTCTTTACCAGAAGATGTACACAGAATATCTACTACTGGGGTTGCTGTAGCTGAATAGGTGCAAAACGTCTTCAAACGTACCGACATTACATCTGCATTATGTTAGGCAGTGCAAACTTGTACATATTGTTAAATGCGCTTTATTGATAACATGCACGATAAATATGACTTAGTTATCTCGTAAAGTCAATGTCCATTCTGCACTGATATACACTAACATATAAGCAATGGCTATAAATGGCTCTAAATATACAGTGCCACTCTGAGATAAGACTAGCAATCCTTCCTTCTGATAACCGCAATGTCTAAATCGCTGTTTGAAAATCGTTTTGTAAATAGTGTGCATATGCTTTATAGCTTTTACTGCTGAATAGCTTAAACTTATTGTTCAAAGGTTGGATAAATATGTTTGCTATCTAAACAGCACATTAGACACATTTCCCGTATACTTTGTTATTATTAGCTGGTCCGTTGGTGCACATGCATTTAATGGCAAGTAAACCTGAATCGGACATCGGTTATAAGGACTTCTTCCACAGCAGATTCTAGAAGTGCATTGTGGTCGTACTGAGAGAATTACTGGGGACCGTGGTGGCGCCGCTTTCCCAATTTTTTCCTGGGAACCCAGTGCTTTCTGCGTAAAGACGGTCGTAAGGAAGTTGGGGCTAAGGGAGGTCAGTAGGTTGATCACTATGGTGAAATTTAAGAGGGATTACTTTCACACAATTATTGGATACTATTCGTGAGCTGTGATGCCATAGAAGAGCCGTCACTGAGCAAAAACGGATTAACAGGTAGCAATGAGGATCTTCTGATGATTCTGCTAGAGCCCGCCTTGAGGCCGTTGCTGCTGAGTGTTCTTGTCTTTGGTTGCCTAGTGCCCCATTGGGAACGGTGCTTGATGCTAAGACTACCCCCTTTGCAGTTGAACCTTCACGAGGATAAATTGTGTGGTCTGATGTGTGCCAGCGTGGACAAGCCCGGTGACAAGCTGGTTCATGTATGGCTTCGTGTTGTCGCCAGCTCCCTGGAATGCCTCGACACGAAAAGTAAAATTTAGTTGGTAAAATTTAAACGGGTGCAACCGTCATTGACTTTCTAGTCCCCCTCTGTGGTCGATAGTGGCGGGGCCCAAGCAGGTCAAGTAGCGCGCTTTGCGAAAATAAACAAACTTAGGAAACGAGTATCCTCATGGGGTCCGCCCGGCCCACTGACTCGGACACTCGGATTCAGAAAGTTTGTACAATCGTAGATTCTTCAAACAACGCCTGCATCTTGATCTCGTCCATATAATCAATTAGCCGTTCCAGTCCCTGTTTAATCCAAAATAGACTCCTACCATAGATCGCTATGTCATCTGCGTACATTAAAGTACTTACCCACTCTCGAGTCCATTCCTGCCTCACCCGGTAAGGTAGCCCTCCCAATATTACCGAAAAAAGCAATGGGCTAAGTCCGTCACCTTGGGCCACTCCTGTCGTCTGCGTTACCTTTCCTACAATCCCTAAACCGTTGTCAATGTATACTGTATTCTCTCCAAGGATGGTGCCCAAAAGTTTTAATAAACGATACGGTACTCCTTCCAAAACTAACTTATCAATAATCCTACTTCGTGGCGCTAAGTCAAAGGCGGCGTTAAGATCTATAAATATTGGATATAACATTCTTCAAATAAAGCTTTCCAACATGGAGCGAGTGCAAACCTTTGCTTTAAATGTTCGGTTCTAATTTTGTCGTTCCCGGCCGCTTTGCCTCTAGGCGCCCTTTCAATTGCCCTGACGACGTCTTCGACTGCGACTGGTCGAATCACCCATTCCCGTTCTAATTCTGCTTCTTCGTCCCAAGGCTAATTGTATAATGTAATTTCTTTCAGGATGGTATCGCCTCTCTGCAGCACACTAGCAAAGTGCTTAATCAGTCGTCCGGTCTCCACTCGGCCCGTTTTCTTTTCTGTTTTAGCCACTTGTGCGGTTGTTTCTCTGCTTCTTGCAACAGCGCCCACTCCTGGCTTTCCCACAATTTTTGTTTGTTCCTTGTATACCCTTTATGTCATGTTCTTCACCATTGTTGCAAATGGCCATAGTACAGGAAAAATCTTTACGTATTCCCTAGTTAGTCTGTTGGCATTTTTCGCTGCTCTACACCGATCGTTGAACCAGGGCCTTTCTTTTCGTTCTTGGCGCGGAACCAGTGCACTTGTTATCAGATGCGCCAATTTACGCTCATAAGACTCTATTTGAACTTCCCCTGGTGGACACACTTTCCCAATTCCCCTTAAGAAGATCCCGCCATCCAGTCTTGTCCCGATCCCCGGCTTACGATTACGCTCCCTACTGTTACTAACTTTGAATGCCATTCCCATAGGTATATGCCTTCTAAGCCCCGCTCCTTCCCGAAACGAAGTATTTCCTCCCAAAAATGTTGTATCCTCCACGTTTCCGTCGGTGGCAAAAACGTCGATCACTGACGCCCCAGTACAACATTCGAAGCTTTTTATGCCTGGCTCGCTGACTAACCAGCATCCTAGCCAGATCTTTTATATAATATTCTACTGCACCACTTTATAGTCCTGACCTTGCTCTTACAGATTGTCATCAATTCCGCTCATTTCGGCATTTTATGAGACAAACATTTCCAACGTTTAAGGGCTATTAAACGCCTCCTCGGCCAAATTTGCTTATTCGTCACAATTTATTTATTGCACTCAAACAAAGTACATCCGTGATGAATATACTCTGTTTGGGGGCAATAAATACATGACGTGGTTATTATTGCAATTATATATAAAATCATTTCAACATGATGGGCAGTTATTGTTGTTCTCTACCGTCCCAGCGAAAGAAAAACCGCAGCGCATTACAGTAGACTGAATCGTACTTCGAGCAGCTCAGAATCGAGGTGAGGAAGAATTCCAGTCTCTCGATCTCCGCGTTACCCGCGCTGCCCGCGTTATTTTTCTCATTCATTTTGCCAAGAATCGGTGAAAATGTCAGCATGCGCAGTCTTAGCAAAATCGCCTCTTTCATTCGGCGCAGAGTCAGTCAGGGCATTTCTAAATCGGCTTCTAGCCCTAATTGAGAGTCAAAGCACCTGCGTTGTGCACATCGTAAAGCACTTCTCGACGTAGTTAAAATTCGCCTCTGTCAGGTAGATAGACCCTGACATTATTATTATTATTGTTGTTGTTGTTGTTGTTGTTGTTGTTGTTGTTGTTGTTGTTGTTGTTGTTGTTGTTATTATTGTTATTATTATTATTATTATTGTTATTATTATTATTATTATTATTTAATATGTCTTAGAGCAATACAGTTGTGAGGTGTGAATGTGTATCCTCATTATTTTATAGTTTCTTTCTTGCTGTCGTCAGCCCATCGCACCTAATATCGACGCGGCGTTTCCTCTGCAAACTGCCAATGAAAGCAGCTGTCTCAGAAAATCGCATTTGCGTGCATCTCCGGTGTTTGCTTGTATTCGATCACTTAAGTCTTTAATAAATGTCCTTGTTCTTCTGCTGACTGGGCCCATTGTCTCTCCATTGCAATCGGCACGAAATTGCATCTAGACTCTAACTCTGTGTATTTACGCCACTTTTCTTTTTCTACGTGTTCGGCCACCCATCCCGCCTCGGTTGCGCTGTGGCACACACAAGACGTGCAGGAGACTGTCGCATCCCAAACCAGGCATTTGCCTTTTTTCCACGGCGGAATAGTGACACCGTCGGGCCTTTTATCGTCATGAAGTCCTAGTCTGGGTTCCAGCATGCTAGGTACTCCCGCCCTCCGGAGAGCTCTTTGAATCACTGCATTTATTTCTGTGTGCCTGGGAGCCCGACCTTGGCTCTTGATGCAGCTCAACGGGTGGGGGCCATTCTTCTCTACTGGTTTTCCACAGGCCTTGCAAATGTGTGGTTCGCATATCGACCCGCCGATTCTGAGAGCCAACACCATGCGGAATGAGACGTTGTCCAGCATGGTGCCGAGCTGAGGCGACGGGAGAGCCCTAAGGAATCCACCGCTGAAGGTGTCTCGTGCGGCCAAGAAGACTGCCTTCTCCGTAGAAGACTCAAGGCTTTCGGTGATCTCACGGGCTATAACTTTACATCTGTAGTTATCAAGCACTTTCTGCGTTACACGTTTCTCCCAAGGACCTGGATCCAACTTCAGCTTGACAAGCGACTCTGCCTCCTGCTTAGCTATGTGCAGCCGGTGGTAAGCACTCAGGTCGACTAGCGCCTCTGCCAGCAGGCTGAATTCTAGCACAGACACTGCGTAACACATGGGTGCCAATTCTACTGCTGATCGAACACCCAGTCCACCTTCTCTTATGGGGAGGCTTGCTCTTCGCCACGTATCGTCCGTGAAATCGATGTTAAGGACTTCACTCAGTATATCTCTCCTAGAGTCTTCATACGCTTGCAGGGCGTCGGGACATTGGCTTGTCGGTGAGGTGCGCAATATGTAGTTGAATTTCGGGGAACCTAAACTATATCTCCAAAGACATAGTGCAGCTTGTGAGTGCATGGCCAACAAACGAGGCCGTGTCTGCAGCAACGCCCGGCGTTTTTCTGTTAAGGTCTTGTAAATACTTTGTGGACTAAGTGGAGCCCCAAGAACTTCTAACTCGGCCGGGTTAACTTGCTTACAGCCTGGTAGAACGGCAGCAATGGTTTTGCGTGCTTCGTCTCGTTCCTGGGTGTCCCCCCCAACCGTTATAACTTCGCACTTGGAAAGATTGAGGATTGTCCCTCCTTCATTTGCAAGCTCTATTACCTTAAGTATGTCAGCGGCCACCACTTCTGCCGATCCTCCTAATGTACCATCATCCAGGTACCAGATGTTCAATGGGCTTCTCATTCGTGCCACTAGACTGGAGATTCCCAGACTGAACAAGGCGGGGCCTAGTGGGTCCCCTTGTTGCACTCCATTTGTTGATTTACGTGGCTCTTTGTCACACCAGGATAGAAGTGACGGGTCCCTGTAGCATTGCCATACAAGTGGAAAGAGTTCCGGTACGTGTAGTCTTACTTCTTCTAATATTACGTCGCGTCGTATTAAGTTAAAAGCATTGCTAAAATCTAGCTTCACTAAAACCCGCACAGGACCGTCTGTTTCGATGTATGCTCGTACAGCGTGAACGGCTGCCTCCGCGCCTCCTTTTATAGAAACCCCTACTTGTCTTGGTCCTAAAGTTTATGTTATGGATCTTTTACTGATCGCGATGGCCACCTTTGCTACGAGCCTTCGGATTGTAAGGCCACATGCTATAGGTCTGCTTAAACCGTCCTTGTTTTTTAGGGCCGTAAGATAATTTGCCCCGTAAAAGGTCGTCAGGCAAGAAGAAGGCAGGCTGCCGTTTAGTGCCGAGGCCACCAGAGAGCAAACTTCTTCCAGAAGTCTCCCGGATGAGGGTACTGAGTTGTCAAGCATGTCCCGGAGATGTCGGGGACGCAGCCCATCTAATCCAACTCCAGATGCTACGGCGAAAGATCGGACGCGCTCTGCCATCTTCCCCCTGCCGTGATCTGTATCAAGTGATGTGTCAGAACGACGTATAATGTTACGGTTATACTCGTCTAAGAGACTTGCGAGTGTTTTCCACCGCGATTCAGTAACGTTCTTCCTGATTATTTAGCATAATGACCGATCATTGTTTCTCAGTGCTGGGATGCGTAGCAAGAGTATTGGCATTATTAGAAGCTTCTCCCAGGACGCGTTGTATTTCCTTGTATTGAAGTTGGAAAGTGCTTTAGCGTATGCTGCGCAGCATATTTCTCTAACTCCTCTGGGTATCACTTTGACTAGTTTAATGTTTCGATGCACCCGGGCCAGGGAACGAATTAGCGTAATTGAGTCGAGGGTCGTATATGATGGCCTGTTCGGGTCGTCTTGTGCCGAAAGCGACGCAGGCGACGACGTGTCTTTTAAGGGTTGACTGAGTGGAGGCCGGGTATCTGCCGGATGGAGACGTGTCGTATGCATACGCAAGCCCCGGAGTGACCTTAGGGACTTCCTGCATATTTCGCAGGTATATGACTGTTATGATTGTGGTTGGGGTTGATCGGGGTTTGTATGGGCTGAAGGTACGGAGCTCATGGTTAACTCGTAGTTTTCTGATTATTATTATTATTATTATTATTATTATTATTATTATTATTATTATTATTATTATTATTATTATTATTATTAATTAGTTAACATTACTATTATAGACATAGTTATTGCATTAATATTCCATGACATTATAATTACATTATTACGAACAATAACATTATATGTTAACACTATCTTATTAATTAACATTATTATGTGGTATTGCTGCTGCTTCTCTAGTGATGACAAAGTGGTTATTATTATTATTATTATTATTATTATTATTATTATTATTATTATTATTATTATTATTATTATTATTCCGTTATCTTTATTACATGTTAAACGATGTTACAGTTGAGAGGTCTGAACGTATTATTGCAAAGTTTTTTAAATAATTAGTTCACTCCATGGCGCCTAAAATAGATGCCGCGTTTCCTCTGCAAACGGCCAAGGACAATGCTTGCCTCAAGAATTGACCCTCTCTTCGGTCGTTCGTAACTTCCTGAATTCGCTTACTCAAATCTTTGAGAAATGCTTCGGTTCCCTTGCTGATTGGTCCTAGTGTCTCCATGGCGATAGGCACAAAAATATATCTTGTTTCCAGTCCAGCATATTTAAACCGTTTTCTGGCGTCTGCGTGCTTTGCTACCCACCCCGGCTCAACAGAGCTGTGGTGTAAATAGGAAGCCGCGGTTGTGCACGAAACCGTTGCATCCCAAGCTAGGGACTTTCCATGTGACCATAATGCAATGGTCACCCCATCCGGTCTTTCTTCGCCAGCGGACACTAAACCTCTCGGTTCAAGTGTAGATGGTATACCGGCTTTCCTAAGGGACCTTATGATCACACCGTTCAGTTCAGCATGTCTGGACGATCTACCGGCGCTCTTATTATTATTATTATTATTATTATTATTATTATTATTATTATTATTATTATTATTATGTGTTAGGACAATACAATTGTGAGGTGAGAATGTGTATCCTCGTTATTTCATGGTTACCATCTAGCTATTCTCACCCCATGGAGGTTTGCACTCGTACGGCTTCTTCATTACTAAAGTTGTTTTGCTGCAGACGTTGCTGCTGTTGCTGTGTTTGTGGTTGGCGTTGCTGATCCTATGGTTGCTGTTGTTGTTGCTGATATTCGAGGAGCATCTGTTGCTATATAAGGTTCCTGCTGCAGTTGTAGAAGCCAAAAAGTTGGCTCTCCGTCAGCGGTTGATTTTGCTCGACACTCGACAGGCACAATAAGCGAAACCCGGCAGGCGGATTTACTCCACCTCAATAACGACGACGGCGACAACTTTAACTTTGACTTTGACCATGACAACAACAACTCCAATACCAAGAGAAACAACAGCACAAACCACCACCTCCACCACCACGACGTCGACGTCGATGAAGGTGCCGACAACAATGTCGTTGACAGCAGTAACGGCAACAATTAGTCGTGAGATACGTTGGTCGCAACCGGCGCCCAGCCAACCAACGATATGGGTTGCACTGCACAGCAAACAGCAGCAGCAGCAACAACAGCAACAACGACGTATTCTGTACGCCGACGACGTAGCGGCCGATCCTCCAACGTCAAGGAGTCAAGATTTTGTCGGACAGGTGAGTCCTCACACGGGGGGTGGGGCACAGGGGGAGGGGGGGGGGCAAAAGGCACAGTCCGCAGTTTGGATTCACTGCATTCTGTAGTCAACAAGGCCGTCGGTATTGTAGTTGTTGTTGTTGCGATCGTTGTTGTTGTTGTTGTAGTTGAGATCGTTGTTGGTGTTGATTTTGTCGTCGTCGTTGTTTTGGTCTTCGTTTTGGTCAGCTGAGGCAACGGCGGCGCTCTTCGACTTCGCGGTCAATCGCACAGAATCGCACTTCGCGTGTGTTGACCCCTCCACCTAATATCGACGCAGCATTTCCTCTGCAAACTGCCAGTGAAAGCAGCTGCCTCAAAAATTCGTCTTCGCGTATATCCCCGGTGTTTGCTCGTATTCGATCACCTAAGTCTTTTATAAATTTCCTTGTACTTCTGCTGACCGGGCCCAATGTTTCCATTGCAATCGGCACGAAATTGTATCTAGGCTCTAACTCTGTGTATTTACGCCACTTTTCTTTTTCTGCATGTTCGACAACCCATCCCGCCTCCGTCGCGCTGTGGCATAAATAAGACCGTGCAGGATATTGTCGCATCCCAAACCAGACATTTGCCTTTTTCCCACGGCGGAATGGTCACACCGTCAGGCCTTTTATCGTCATGTAGTCTTAGTCTGGGTTCCAGCATGCTAGGTATTTCCGCTTTCCGGAGAGCTCTTTGAATTATTGCGTTTAGTTCGGTGTGCCTAGGGGCCCGACCTTGGCTCTTGATGCAGCTCAATGGGTGAAGGCCATCCTTCTCCACTGGTTTTCCACAGGCCTTACAAATGTGAGGTTCGCATATTTGCCCGCCGATTCTTAGAGCCGACACCATGCGGAATGAGATGTTGTCCAGCATGGTGCCGAGCTGCGGTGACGGAAGAGCCCTGAGAAATCCGCCGCTAAAGGTGTCTCGTGCGGCCAAGAAGACCGCTTTCCCTGTGAGAGACTCAAGGCTTTCGATGATCTCATGGGCTATGACTTTGCATCTGTAGTTGTCGAGCACTCTCTGCGTTGTATGTTTTTCCCAAGGGCCTGGATCCAATCTCAGTTTGACCAGTGACTCTGCTTTCTGCTTAGATATGTACAACCGGTGGTGAGCACTCGGGTCAACTAGCGTCTCAGCCAGCTGGCCGAATTCTATCAATGACGCTGCGTCACATATGGGGGCCAATTCGGTTGCTGATCGAATACCCAGTCCACCTTCTCTTATGGGGAGACTTGCTCTTCGCCACGTACTGTCCGTGAAATCAATGTTGAGAACTTTGCTCAATATGTCCCTCGTAGAGTCGTCATACGATTGCAGGGCGTCGGGACATTGGCTTGTCGGTGAAGTGCGTAGTGTGTAGTTGAATTTAGGGGAACCTAAACTATACCTCCAAAGGCATAGTGCCACTTGTGAGTGCATAGCCAACAGACGAGGTCGCGTCTGTAGCAACGCGCGGCGTTTATCTCTTAAGGTTTTGAAAATACTTCGTGGACTAAGTGGAGCCCCAAAAACCTCTAACTCGACCGGGTTAACTCGCCTGCAGCCTAGTAAAACGGCAGCAATTGTTTTGTATGCCTCGTCTTGTTCTTTAGTGTCCGCCCCAACCGTTATTACTTCGCATTTGGAAAGGTTGAGAACTGTCCCCCCTTCACTCACAAACTGCAAAACCTTGAGTAAGTCAGCGGCCACCACTTCTGCCGGCCCTCCTAATATACCATCATTCAGGTACCAGATGTTTAGCGGGCTTCTCATTTGTGCCACTAAACTGGAGATTCCTAGGCTAAACAGGGCGGGGCCCAGTAGATCTCCTTGTTGCACCCTATTTGTTGATTTAAGTGGTTCTTTGTCACACCAGGATAGAAGTGATGGATCCTTGTAGCTTTGCCATACTAGCGGCAGGAGTTCTGGTACGTGAAGTCTTACTTCTTCTAATATTACGTCGCGTTGTGTTATTATTATTATTATTATTATTATTATTATTATTTTTATTATTATTATTATTATTATTAATTAGTTAACATTACTATTATAGACATGGTTATTGCATTAATATTCCATGACATTATAATTACATTATTACGAACAATAACATTATATGTTAACACTATCTTATTAATTAACATTATTATGTGGTATTGCTGCTGCTTCTCTAGTGATGACAAAGTGGTTGCTGTGGCTGTCGCGCGATGAGTTGTTGAAATCACTGTTGGCGCCACTTTGTAGATTAGCTGTTCCAGCATCCAAATTTAGCTGAGCAGCCGTTAGAAATCGAATTTAAATGGCAGCGGTGTGCCGCTGGGAGCCTACGGACCGTTACGCGAATGGTTTCGTTTTGCTTCACCATTTCGTGTGGATCTTAACAGCCTCATGGCTGCTCGAGCCTCTGTCGCATAGTCACACACAGTACACCAAACCGATCACTGAGTTACAGGCATCACTCCGGCATGTCACTTTCTAGGTTCGCTATCCTGCACACACACGAATAGACGTGTTTTCTCGGAGCTCGACATGCACACGTCCGCACTGTTTGGCGATTATTATTATTATTATTATTATTATTATTATTATTATTATTATTATTATTATTATTATTATTATTATTATTATTATTATTATTATTATTATATTATTATTATTATATTTCACCTTATCTAGGCTGTGTGCCGTTTTTAGTTGCGGACTCCAGCCTTGGTACTTTAAGCTTGAAAAATGTTTTCTTGAGCGAGCTTTCTGAAGCGACCCCTCGGATAAGGTCTGGATCGCCTTGGTCGTCACCATGCTTTCCCTCGAAGATCAGGCAGAGTCTGGTCATGTGCCAACGTTTGAATATTCGTTTTTTCTTTATAATCTCCTTGAAGAAATATTGAAGAATACCTACAGAAGTATTCCCAGATTGTACCTAATTCTCCAATTTCCAATTCTATTATTAGCTTTTACGTCCAATACCCCAAAAACATAACCCCACAACATTTGCAGAGCTCACAACTGATTCTTCTGTTCAAACTTGCCGGAAATGCTCAGTCAGGCAAACTTATTGTGATGAATACGAGAAATATATGGTGATCCGATCCGTGGTTGCATTGTAATTAAGTTTTCCGGAGGGCATGTCGAGATTGAGTGCATGTATAGATGATCTAGCGTAATTTATCTGATGGAGTAGGTCATTTAACATACAGTCAATCTCGACATGTCCTGGGGAAAACCTTAATGAATCGCACAATTAGTGCCCCTTAATCGGGCAATCGCACAAGTGTCACAGACTTCTGTCATTTCACTCTCACTCCGATATAAGACTTCTCAGAGACCATGTGGCATTGGAAAAATATTTGCCAGAGCCATTTAAACAAAAACACGAATTACAACCATAAATTAACCAATAATATATTATCCTGTTGCTTTTTACGACCTCCTCCCAGCTCTCAATCATAGAATGGGTTGATTCCGTTCTTCCAGAAATCGTCTGGTCTTGTGTCAAATAAGTTGTTAAACTAGCTTTCGAGGTCCACTTCGACGTCGAAGGTAACTCCCTTCATATGATTCGACATGGAGCGGAACATGCAATAATTGACACAACGTCCGGAGAGTTTCGTGAGTGCTGAAGAACCTCCCAGTCAAACTCTTGGAGTTTAAACGGTTTTGACGATTTATTCAACATGGGGCCAAGCGTTGTCATAAATTAGTATGGTTTGGCTGTGTCGTTTGGGTCTTTTCAGTCGAATAGCCTCATTTGCGTGGCGCAGTTGGGTAACTAGAGCTCCTTATTGACCGTGGCGTTCTTGTTGAACATCTTGTAATGCACTATACCTTTTCAATGCCACCAAATGCAGATTATAGTCTTCTTTAGGCGGAAATTCGGCTTGACTCTAAGTTCCAACGTATCTCCTGGGGTCACCCACTCCTTTCTTTGCTTCATGTTGACGGAGACTGCTAGGTCTCAGCGGCTTTTTTTCGGAACTGTGAGCCACAAAGAGGAGCAATAGAGCTAGCGCTTTAATGCCCGTATGGATGGTAGGGCTACTTACGACAGAGAGAAGGCCTGCTGCGCTAGTTAATGGAATACTTTGGCCTTAAATATGCAAATGCACGCGAAGACTACGCGTATATAAGTCATAACGGAACCACTGACCTACCGTTGCACAACCTTGTTGATGCCGAAGCTAAACGCTTCTATGTTCTTGAGGTGGCTGCAAGGAAGCACCTACCGGTGTCAGCATGTGCAAATATTTCTGTTATTTGGGCAAAACAGCAAGGCGATCCACCCCTGGTTGCCACAAGGCATCTAGATCTTTCACTTTTAGCGGTTGATAGCCCCGAGGTAGGCCGTGATGTGGATACTTGTTGTAAATTGCTGGAGAGAATCATGAGAGCTGCAGTCAGGTGGAAGAGACCGGGTCAGAGGAGATCACGACAGTGTTTCTTTGCGGGCTTGCTATCTCGCCCACCGTGGGGTGCTTGAGCTCTTGTGCCAAGTGAGGGTAAAGGCAACGCTGACTACTTCAACAGTAGAAAAGCGTTCAAAAAGCTATGACGCGAGCGTGAACACGCCAGGTAGGAGGTAATCTGCCTGCTTGAATGAGAATTATGGGAGCCCTCAGCCTACTTTGTGCGACCGCGTAAAGGGGCGACCCTACTCAGCGACAAACAGGTAACGAGCCACCTAAACGGTCTTCTATATAAATGCGAGACGGTCATATAGGATCAGGATAATATGAGTGTGTCCCTTGAGGTAGAAGAAGTATTTTAGGTGTTATGCTCTCTTCCGAGAGGCAAGAGTGCGAGCCCAGACTAAGCAGCGGGTGCAGTCTGAGCCACACCTTGCAAACGATCTTTGTAATTCCTTCAACAAGGTCATAAAGAGGGGCCAAATATCTGGAGCCCAACATATCGGCGGGCTTTCTCCGCTATTCAGGGGCAAGCATGGCGATGACAGACGAGACCCAAACTTATACCGCAGTATAGCGTCTAAAAAGACGCTGAAGATCTTCTGCAAGTTAGTTTTAAATTGGATTGAGTACGTGGTCGGCCAAACTCTACCAGCGAAGCAGTTCGGCTTCCGGCCGGGGAGCGCGTAATGCAATTAATGTGTTCCAGTCAGAGATTAAACGAGCTGTGGCAAAACCCGGACGCCATCTGTGTGCGGTCTTTATAGACTGCGCCAAAGTCTTCGCCAACACACCTCGAGATCTCCTGGTGAAGTAATTCCGACACGCAGGAATTGGTGGCTGTTTTTTCCTTAGCGTTATCTCGAGCTTCTTTGATGAGCACACCTCACTAGCACAGGGTGAGCAGGAAAATATTGCGGGTAAGGCAAACTGTGGGAAACCCGCATGGGGACCCACTGAGCTGCGTCTCTTTTACTCTTCTGCATGCTGATTTTGTCGGCTATATTCGACAGGGGTTCCAAAAGGCCATAGTTGTTATGCACGCTAATGACAGAAGAAGAATGAAATTCAGAGGAGAAGGTCGATTGACTGCCAAGAACATTATACGTTGCGGCAGCCAATCTTTGAAATTCATCAACTCTTTCCGGTATTTGAGGTTTCGACTCTATTATACTGAAACGTCCTTACTGCGCACATCGTCGTGATAATGCGCACAGCCCTAGTCTCTCTTAACGGAGAGGTCGGCGACGTTTCACGACTGTCCGTCCTGACGGCAGAGGCACTCTTCTACCTTAAAATTGTTCTAAGGCTGATGTATGGTCTTGACAGAGTAGGGAACACCTCGCTCGGGCAAACTTTGGCGTACTTGAAAGGCGTCTCCCAATGTACATGAAGCGAGTACTTTGTCTTTCAATGCGGGTAAGATTCCGCTTTGTGTATCCAATGCCAGGTTGTGCACCGGTTGTTGAGATAATTTGATTGGAGTTGAAAGAGCTGCGTACAATACCATTGAAAAGCTTATAACTGTATAAGTCCAGCATATTCAATTTGAGTGAAAGGCGTTTTCCATTGTTTTCATCGTTGAGCTCGTGAGGCACCCAAGCTCTGAGTTTTTGAGTAAAACCAAATTATTGCCGCATCCAAGCAAATTGAATCGCCTGCACGCCGGAAGGCGGTTGGAGATTGCACTGCAGTCCATTTTTGGCCAATTCTCGAATTGTTTTGCGACCGTCCTCCTTCAAAGGCGTCTTGAGACGTTCCTTGCCGATTTTTTTAAAGATTTTCGGTAAGGCCATTATTGCCCGTGTACGGTTTTTCATGTCATGGCTAATTTAAATCCACATTGGCATTTACCTTGTCTAAATTGGAAACCATGCAAACCAATTTAAGAGTGGCCGGTCTGGGTTTCGAACCCAGTTCTCCCGAAGGCAAGGCAAAGGCTTTGCCACTAAGCCATCTTGCTCGGTTATTTTTCGATTTCTCGATATCAACAGGTCTTCCGCTGCGAGGCATATTGTCCGGTTCAAGGGCGCATTTTTATACTTCGCAAACCATTTCCATGTCGTAGACTCGCCTAAGACCCCTTTCCAATATACGTCCCAAATGTCCCGAGCGACTTTAGCAGTTTTTATCTCCATGAAAAGCAAAGTTTAGGTGTCGACTTGCTAATTTTTACTTCTTGGGTATTCCATTTCTAAATCTTAAAATATTAAAAATTAAACCATTAAAAAAACAATAAACTAAATTGTTGTTAACGAAACATAAAACGCCACAAAACTTTCCATATATATATATATATATATATATATATATATATGCATGTGCATGTTGTAAGTAAAAATATATATGTAGTGCACTCATATTCATCTGTGTATGTGTACACACCGGCACGCTTGAACGTATATATGGCTTTTTTGAGTTCCGGCTGCATAAATCGAACGTCGTTAAACGGCAGAGTACTGGGTGACGGGAAACGCTTTTAGCTAAACCAGTGTTATCGGTAGCAGCGGTCTTTATACATTTGTTTGCAGACTAACGTATTTTTACTTCCAGATTTATTCCGAGTCGGATAAACATTTTTATACTACAAAGGCAATGGGTAAGCGGGGGCACAGACGACTAACCGTATTGATTGGGGTGTCCTTGTTTATAGCTCAGATAAAGTATATCTAAACATCTGAATTTGGTCCCGCGCAGTACTTGACCACGCCTGTAACGTGTGCGCGACTTACACCAGTTTAGCTTCACTGTTTAGCGGTCATGCTGCTACAAGGACTGTTTAGAAAACCCTAGATCTCTGGCCCTCGGTGCATTGAAAATATACCACCCGGTGAGTGCCAAGCCCGTAGGGAACGGAGGATGGTTATTTCCATGGTGGTGAATTAAAAACAACCTCCTAAAAAATATTTTAACTCTAGTCTTACTGTTTAGCTTTTTTAAACGTATATAAGTGATGATGTGCTTCATAAGAAAACTCACGTATATACAGGGCGTTCAAGAATTCCAACGAACTTTTGGGTCTAGTTCAACTCGGCAAAAAAAATTTTTTTTTAATGGAACGAGGGGCGGAAGTGTCTTCCACAAAAAATATTAATTAAGCGTGAAAGCCAAAATATAAAAACAACATAACATTTGTTTTACTTTGAGCTCATGTAGAATGTAATTCAAAAATATGCAAACTTTTCTTCTTCTACGATTTTTCTTGTGAACGCAGAGTCCCACGAAGAGTTGAGTTAATAAATTGACCTGTCATATATATATATATATATATATATATATATATATATATATATATATATCTCTGATTTAAACTGGTTTTATTGTAACGTTTGCAATATTGTTACAACAATTCATGGGGTCGGTGTATTCAAGGTGGCTACGGCTCTCTAGCTTATAAAGTAGCCACTTGCTTGTACACATGTGTTCAGTCCTATAAGTGCCTATAAATGTGTATATGTACATATACGTTTATTTTTAGACTACACAGTACGGCAGCAGCTTCTCCTGCATCTAGCTAGTATATATATATATATATACACATATATATATATATATATATATATATATACACATATATATATATATATATATATATATATATACATAAATATATATATATATATATATATATATATATATATATATATATATATATATATATATACATAAATATATATATATATATATATATACATCAATACATATATATATATATATACTCTTGAGGCGTGCGCCAAGAACGTGAGTCACCGCCATCGACATGAAGGCGTTTCTATGATGTTCAACCAAGCTACTTGTTTATGCGAACGTGATGACGAGGGGACGAAATATCTATCGCGCCAGCTTAAGGCAGATCCAGCCAATACAAGTGTTGTCGTTGTTGCTGTTGTTGTGTCGTTTACTGTTAATGCTGCTGCCGTGTCGTTACGGTTAGTGTTGTTGTTGTTGTTGCTGTTGTTGTTGTTGGTGATGCCTCCCCCGACTGCCATGGTCAGACCGATGCTCATACCCACATGCACGAACGCGAACAACAACCGCGTAGTCTTTTGAGAAATTTGACAACGCACGCTTGCGATATCTTCAACAGCACTCGTTCATAGATAGCTATGTGACAGCGTACAAAAAAAATTTGACGTCGTACAGCATACACGTATGCAGACCCGCTCCGGCTATACCGTCATTCAGCAAGTCGTAAAAGTAAACTGAATAGTTGTTTAAACCGATCGACGAGGGCACTAATACACCGCTGTCAATTCTACGAAACACTCACAAATCCACGTGTAAAACAATTACTGTATTTGATTTTTTCTGTGTGATGTTTCTGCTTATATGTCTATTAACAGAGACCACACACTGATCCATTGAAAACCACACTTCGATTTATCAGGCTGGTATGTTTGTTAACGTATATATATATATATATATATATTTATCCACCTAGTTTGAAACCAGCATACGGGCGGATGGTAGTGTCATCCATGATAACGCCCACAGCATCTGATGGCAGGCGCTCACTTCAGCGCCGAAGCGGGATATACTCTGTTTGACAGTTTCTGATAGCTTCTACATAAAGCTGAAAAGCTTTAGCTCTTAAACACCACTAAAATATTCGTTCAGTATTTATTTTATGATATCATTGATAGTCGGTCGGTTCATCATTTCACAATCTGTCACAATGTTACAGCGTAGTCTCACAATACGTAACTTTGTATATATTTATATATATATATATATATATATATATATATATATATATATATATATATATATTGAGTTATGACAGATATGGTACAATAAATGCAAATAATAAGAAAACTGGTAGAACATATTATGCACACCGGGCACCTTTGCTTAGGTTATTTGTTCGTATGATTAGTAGCCCTTTCATTCGGAGTTTAATGCAAGAGCATCTTGAAGCGAGTCTTTTATTTTTAGGCCTCAGAGAAGAATCTATCTGGAAGAAACTTGTATAGCTACTGTGAACATCGTGCGACTTGCCTATGCGGTGTTGAGTCCCATTGGTCTGTTTGTCTTGTTGAGGAGACGGCTTGTTGTAGCCGTGCGCTCTCCTAGGGGTGCGGCATATAGTATGATGTTATCTACTACTGATGCTAAGAGACGGCATCGAGAGTCGGTTTCTCCTCTAGTCTGCGTGAGATTTTTTTGCAGCTATGCTAAAGCTTTAGCAGCTTTTTGCTGTGTGGCGCATATGAGGTGTTCCTGCCACTTTCCAATTCGAGGTGTTCCCCTGAGAGCCCTATTCAGCCTTACCTCTACTTACTTAACCATAGGCGTGGGTATTACTGGGTGCCCCTCCAGGCGTAAGGAGGACGTCTCAGACCGTTTAAAAAACCGGGAGTCTTTGTAAAACCAATTCCAGGCCTAGCGTGTGGATGTATTGTCGCGTATTCGTCGGGGCTGTTATCTCGAGCACATCCTCGTCGCGGGCAATAATTATCACGGCCAGGTCGTCTGCGTGAGCAACGGAATAAGAGCTCCCGGGGAATGTGGGAGTCTAAGTACTTCATCGTAGGTTTTATCGTATAGCCCATAGAGTTGGTGTCAGAACGGTTTCTCGGAGGATACCGGCTGTAACTGTAGGTAAGGCTTTCGTATGTAGATGTTCGGTCTTTTAGGTATGATGCTAGGATACATCGCAAATAGGGGGACACGTCTTTATTTACAAGTGCTTTGTTTATAGCGTCCCACGAGAGTGTATAATACACGTTTTTGACATCTTAGAAGATGGCCACACAATGCGACCGGTTTGCTTTCGTGGCATTTCCTCGTATTTCGGCTATATATAGAACTCTGCTGATAGGCGATTGTATGGAGTGTCGGGCTCGAAAGTCATGCTGGTTTTCCTACAGGGCCTCCTTTTATGCCAGTTCTGTTACTGGTCATCCGTTGATAATGTGGACAGCTGTTTTGGAGAGACAGGAAAGCATACTTTTGAAGCGGTGTACCGGGGGTCTTCTTACATGGTTTCAGTATATTCTCCAAGACCCATAATAGCCTCCGATGGTAAGCGTTTCATCCATTATGCGTTTGAATACTTCTGTTGGTGGTGGCTGTTGTGCGTGGTGCATTTAGAGACGCACGTAACCAAATCCGCGCGTAAAAAAATATATATATATTAACACAAACTAATTTTTGATCACGTAAAAGGCTATGTGCTATATTTATCATGGTCATATATATATATATATATTGTTTCAGTATGCGCATTACTGCAAGAAGAGCGTAACTAAACGCCAAATAGGCGAGTACTATTTGAATTTGCATGCACTCACGATCCTCCAAGCAAACTATCCGTCTAGGAACTCGCAACAGGCTTGGAGTGATTGATGGCTAGCTTCTTAGCTTATTGAAGCATACACGAAAACGTGCAACAACAATTCACAATTCCTTAGTTGACGTAGAACAGATAAGTTGCCTTACGCAAACAGTGGTTGTGTACTAAAAATAACACCAGCTAACACGCTTTGAGGGCACCTGAACCGCATGCGCATTAGGAACGTGTCTTGGACGCTTTCTACTAACTTTCTGCATTTGGTCATATAGGACAGACTGTTAGACAGGAAAGCAATATTAAGTTTGGAAAGGACAAGATATTTATAAAGGCGGACGTACATATGAAGAGTCCTTGGAATGAAGCAGCTGAATATATATATATATATATATATATATATATATATATATATATATATATATATATATATATATATTCTTTATATATATATATATATATATATAAAAAGCGTTGCAAAAAATTAGCAACTCTTGTTTCTTTGTGATAATTTCGGTCTGATTTATTTGAACGTTTTGAACGAGTTGAGCACGAGTATGGTGTTAATTTCGTTGCAAACTCACAATCGGTTCATACAAAAAAAAAATTGAAAAAACAGTGTTGCAAAATATTAGCAACAATAACATGCTAACAACACAGCTCTTGTTTGTAAAGGATAGTCGATACTACAGCTGATATACGATCCCGGGGATCAAATGTCAGGAATATTGTCTAGCTAAATCAATCGTTCTATAGCTGCAAAATATTCTACAGTTCAGTCGTTGTTTCGAACTAACGGCGAGCATATGTTTAAATCATGGGTCGTACAAAGGATCTCTCGGATAACAAATAGACAAGAATTGAGGCATATGCTGAGCTCGGTCATACAGTAACTGTTATAGCAACCAGATTAGGACGGCATAAGAGCACCATCAGCAGTTTCTTACACCCTGGAGTGAACCAAAGGTGCAGATCTAACAGTGGGTGTAAGCCAGTTTTGACTATTCGAGATCGGCGTAGGATCATGCAGTTGGCTACTCATGACCAAATGTCTTCTTCCAGGATTAGGACTACTTTGGGAGTGCCAGTGCACCGATCCACAGTGTACCGAGTGTTAAGTTCTGACAAAAACGTGCGATACGCGAAAAGGACGCTTATGCCGCGACTGCAACCGAAGCACATTGTCGCACGGCGTGAAATTTCGCATAGATACCAAGCTTTGGATAACGAGTGGAAAAACATCGTCTTTTCAGATGAAAAGAAATTTAATCTAGATGGCCCTGACGGCTGTCAGTACTATTGGCACGACTTACGGAAGGAACTAAATGGTTCTCGAAACGTGTGGCCGGTGGTCGTTCTGTGAAATATTGGGGCGCGTTTGGATATAATGGGAAGTCCGATCTAGTCGCAATTGTGGGCCGAAACAATTCCGACAAGTACCAGCATATCGTCGGTTCCCACTTAGAAGCCTATTTCAGAAGAATTGGGGGACCTGACGCAGTTTTTCAACAAGTCAACGCCACGTTTCATACCTCGGCTAGCACTATCGCCTTTTTTCAAGAACAAGGAGTGCCACTTTTTGACTGGCCGGCATTGAGTCCAGACCTGAATCTCATCGAACATCTTTGGGGACATTTGGTGAGGCAGATTTACGCAAATGGTCGACAATATGATTTGTCGGGCCTCAAAGAAGCTGTCCAGCAAGCATGGACTAATATTCCACTTTCGTACTTACAACAGCTCATTAACTCCATGAAAGACCGAGTTTACGATTTGATTCAGAAGAAGGGACGAAAAACCCGTTTCTAGAATAGAATATGTAGTATTAAATAAGCCATACAGCCCTGCTAAGGATCGAATACGCCGTAAGGCGTTATTGTTACTAATATTTTGCAACACTGTTTTCCACACTTTTTTCTTTTTGTATGAACCGATTGTGAGATTGCAACAAAATTAACAACATGCTCGTGTTTCGTCATGTACATCAAGCCCATTATCAACTTTTAATTAATTACTTTAATTAAATTTAAATAATTCAAGCCTTAAATCAAACCGAAATTATCACCAAAAAACATGAGTTGCTAAGTTTTTGCAACGCACCATATATATGTATATGGTGTTGTAAGTCATAGGTGTATTCTTCCCGTGATATTTGATTTATTTTTTATCACATCACCGTTCGGTATTGTCACGCATGTCAAAACACATTTCACGTGTTGCTTAAGTTTCGAAAATGGCACTCGTTTTCGTTAATCTTGAACATATATAGATGATGTTGTATATGCATTATCCGGAAAATATGATCGATCCAACACCCAAATAGATGACGACACTGACCGTCATGTCCCATGATGATTTTTAGATCAAATAAAGACGCAAAATGTACAGCGACACTCATTGCAAGCCCGGTGACACAGCTTGTGGTGAAACCCGTGGACGGAGAACCAGGTGAGAATGTGGCGCTGCCGAAGAGGCAATCTTTAGGTTGAACAGCATTAGGGCTGTCTTTACTGAGAGCTTCTGTGGCGCCGAGATTGGTCATGGCGACAATACTGCTACTTACTCGCTGAGGTATGTGGGCGAAGAACAATATTTCGCTTGGCGTTAGCTGAACACCCAGAAAATAAAGACAAATTCTACAGGAAAGCTCCCAATGTAAGCCCATCTACACTGATACCCCCAGATCTGAACTTTATTTGCGACACATTAATCGTTAAACCATTGGGATTGCTACATGTTCCCAGATACCTTTTTAGATCAATAAGCACTATACTATAAACCACGCGGTTATTGTCATAGACAGCTACTTGAACGCAGCGGTAGTGGTTATGGATAAGGCCTGGTTGGTCACTGATTCAAACTGAGAGTAGGAGCGGTCTAAGGTGATCGCATTTGAAATTTAATGTAAAGAAGTCGATGTCTTTACAATGCAATACGCAATATTTAATAGAATTTGATTAAGGAGTTATTAAAGTGGAAAATTACAGTCAAAACGATAGGCATAGAGACAATCGTAACCAAAACAAAGAAAATTATTCTTTCCTCAATTTCTATTTCAGTATGTATTGGATGGTTATGTCTGTCTGCATGCCGGTACGATTGTGCCCCTATGTCAGTCGTTTTGACTGTAGTTTCCCACTTTAACAACTCCTTTACAAAATTGTTTTAAATATTGCGCCAGGTGGTAACTTGTTCCCTTAGAGCGGAGAACGTCACACGTCTCCATCACTAGTCAAAGAAGACATCTCTGTAGGCATATATAAATGGAACATGGAGTTTTAATTAGGATATGCGAAATATAAGTTTAGCATAGAAATGAAACTGCTAAATCGAGAACAAGTATTTTGTAGGGTTCTCAGAAGCCTCAGTAAGATTGGCAAGAGAGCTCCCAGAAGCCTTACTAAGAATTGCCTAACATAAACATATACAGATACATTGATCTTTGCAGGGGATAACGTATTGGGCACAACCGCATGTTTGTGTGCAATGAAATCGACGGGACGCCGGTATTGACCAAAAATAAACGTAATATCTATGTAGCCAAACCGTTGAATCGTAGCATCTGCGAAAAACGCAGTCAAGAAGTTCTGTCGGCTTGTGATTTCCTGCGTGTGTCGTGAACAAGAGTCTACTAGTGGTAACATTTTTAGTGTACTATAATTCTTTTAACGCAGAAATGCCTGCTGAGCTTACTCTCGATTCAAAGGCACTGTTGTTTGCGAGCAACCAATAATGACAACTGCAAAGGCTGAATTTCTAATCGGCTCCGCAGTCCATGTTTATGCTGCTTTCCACAGCGGATACTGATGACATGCTTACTTTTCGTAGATTGCAATACACATTTAACAATCGACGAGATCGCATACACAGCATCGCACCCATCGCAGAGAGCTGATCGTTTATACCTTACTATTGTAGCTGTGTGCGGGGGTGCCCCTTAGACTCATCGAAGTCAACACGGTAATCTAAAGGCATAAAGGATACCCTTTTCCGACATAACTTGATTATTGGCAAGGAGATGCATCGTCTACAACAACGTAAGCCGCACAAGATCACGGTTGAACCGAGATTGTAAACACAACATCCTTCCTAACGCAGGCCTTTACTGGCATTGGTAATAGAAAATGATTAACAGTGAAAAATACTTTCAACGGCGTACTAGTTTAAAGCAAATCATTGTTATACAGGGCTCCGAAATGTGGAATCGTAGATACATCGTGTTCTGTGATAATATATCCACATACTAGTACACCTCTGGCGATATGCCGTAAGTTGTTGTCTAATTTTTTGCAGGATACTTTCGAGCATTCATTTTCTAGGCTTAATCTAGCTTCATCCGATTATAATCTGACCCGCTTACTTCTATATTTATTCTATTATCTCTAAGCCCTCGAAGATAAACTTCGAGGGCTTAGAGAGTATAGAAAAATACGAACTGCATCTCTACATTTGTTTTAAGAATCCGACAAAACTTTTTTGTGGTCCTATGCGTATGTATATATATATATATATATATATATATATATATTAAACGTGGTTTATTCAACGGAGCTACATTTTGCAATGTTTAAGCTCTCGGTAAATGAAAACGGTTTAAAAATTAATCAAACGCCGAGACAAAAAGTCAAACTCGACATAATAAAAAAATGATTTCAATAAGCACTTAACACTATATGTAAAGATAATAAGTATTTTCACAAGGATTTTTAAACAGCGTTTGTTACAATGCCGAGCAATAAGTGAAGCAACACGCTCTCATTTATACGCGCAAATGAAGTAATGCACTCATACATCATCTCCACTGTACACAACAGCAACAGGTAAATGCATATAACTATTTTTATCTGGGTAGGTGATCTTCTAATCAAAGCACTAACAATCTCAATATATATATTTGTATATATATATATATATATATATATATATATATATATATATATTTGTATATATATATATGTTTTTTTTAAGTATGTTTCATTTACAATGTCTTATGTGTATTACGCCATTATAGTCCCATAGTTCGTAAGGCCGAAAGCCCGTGTACGCAGCACTGGAATTAATTTAATTAAAGCACATATATATATATATATATATATATATATATATATATATATATATATATACGTGTTTTAATTTTAAAGGAATGCATTACAAACATAATAATTGACTAACTATGCTTGTGGTTAGCCAGAAACTTGGCGAATTTTGAGAAGATAAAACACATTTCTGGATTGTGTTAAGAATGAGATGACATGATATATATATATATATATATGCTTTAATTAAAATTTCACACCTCGTGAAATCAAAGTCTAGGGTAGAAAAAAAGGACTGAGTCGTTTGACAGTGGGAGAAGATGTTGGTCGCATGTCGAAGTGGGGAGGTGGGGGATGAGGGGTGGCGTAGTGTAGGAGATCTTGAAGGTCAGAAATGTCCATGAAGAGATGACGTCGTCGTCATCGTCGTCGTCGTGGGGTCCGTTCCGGCAGCAGCTGCTCGTGCGGCCAACGCTCGATCCGTCGGTTGGTCGGTCGTTCAGTCGGTCAGCGAGCGAGCGAGCGATACTGCACGCAGACCGGGTCGTCGTCGGCGGTCGGCGTCTGTCCATTCTTGGCTCGGATCAACGTCGCAATGCAGCATGCATAACACACAGCCACGTGCTGGATCGCGGCCAGGCCTGATGGCGAATCTATCTGTCTATCTGCCTTCATATGTGGTGGGGCCAGCGACCACCACCCGACGCTCTTTCACCTAGCCACATTAGTGGTGCCACTGCTATTACTGGCGTTCGCGTGTTACTCAACAACAACAACACACAGCAACAACAACAACAACAACACACAACACAATACACAACAACAACAGCAACACACAATAACAACAACAACACTACAACTACTACGAGTACTACTACTATTAGTACTACAGCTAGTATTTACTGCGGCTGGCCGCGTTACAAGTTTTTGCTTCTACCACTTGCCCCTCGATGATGATGATGATGATGCTGCTGGCGTTAACTTCGCTGACGCCACTGTTATCTATCATGGACTGCAGAGGCTGAATAAACGAGAAAGAGGGGCAAAAAGAGAGAGATAAAGCGAAATTGTGTCGGAGATAGAAAGAAAGAGCGGCAACACCGAAAAGACTGCAGCAAACAGCGAAAGAAAAGCTGCCAACGACATCAGCCGTCAGCCAAGCGGATGGTCAGCGAAGTCAGCTGCGCGGCATCCTTCTTGCTGCCAACTAATGATAATTACAAACAAAATTATTGCACGCATGAGAGTCGAAATACGCACAGTATTAATTTTTAATAGAAGAAGAAGAAGAAGAGAGAGGAAAAATTTAGTCTTTGCTGGCTGTGTTCGTAAAGGAAATACAGTCTCTGTGTATGATGTTGTGGCTTTTGGATGTAATGAGAGGCCTATAATAATAATAATAATAATAATAAAAAAGAAACAAAATAATACTAATAATGTGAGCCCTGACTGGTTGTACGTTGGTCTTTTAGAGTAAGTCGATTCACATTATGTCCATCTGCACAGCTAGGCAGTGATTTTAATTCCGTATTACATTTTAATTGTATTGTTTTTTTCTTACAGTGTAACTATAAGCACATTGGTTAACAATACCACTGAACTTTACAGTAATATATGAAATATCGTGATCAAGTGGTGCTAGCAATACAATTAGAGTGCACATCATCAAGAAAATTGCAACAGAGGTAATAATGATAAAAGCTCAATCACTAGAACCTCAATTGAGCACTCATTTTATCATTGGTACGAAAAAACAGTAATACTAACAAAACACCAACAGAAACAAAATTATACCGATAACGATATCAACAACAACACCTTCCTAATAAAAACAATAACAATAATAATCGCATCCAGAAATATAGTACCAACCACAACGAAAATGAGAGCAATAACAAAAACGAAACTGTTACAACAGGCAAAACATTATCAAAACGCCACAACTACAGCAAGTTCTGAAACCCAAAATAAATTACAGTTGCAATAACCGCAACAACACAGCAATAACAACAACAGCAACAACAACAGCCCCAAAGTGTCATATTGAGTTTTGGCACTGCAACATGGGACGAGCCAGAAGCGTGATGCGCCCGATCAGCTTCGGCTTAATTGTTCCATGGATGTGTTTTTGTCGTGGGCAGAAGTTCAGTCTAGAGCCAAGCCCCGTCCAACTGCAGCAACCATCAAGCGTGCCACTTTACATAACATAACACGCGCAGATTAGAATCTAGAGTGTTGTGATGGTACCAACTTTGTGTAATTCACTCCGACACATGAAAGTAGAGTTTCATAAAGTCTCTAGCTCAACTGAACAGCGTTCTGGGTTCGAAGATGATTGTCCAAGAAAGAACTAGTCCTGATTTGTCAACGACTATGAAAAGTGAATGCTGCCAGAATGTGTGCTAAACCAAGGAACGAGATAGGAAGATAGAGGAAACAGAAACGTGACTACTTTTTGTTTTTGTTTAATGCAGTTGTCGGGGCGCCGAATGCTGAACGCAAGAATGTCAGGCCAACTCTGTCGGTCTTCTGCAACATTGCCAAATAAAGTTTCACTAGATTGGTCCTTTTTCTGTACCAATTACGCTGAGCAGACGGCAAACGAAAGCGCACTGCCTTTCCGAATGAGTCTGTCTACATGTCTGCTTACACGACATATCTAAAAGACTAATAATTTCTTTATACAAATTTGTTCTTACAACACTCTGTTTAGATGCTATTCATACTACACTTAGTACACGTGTGTATATATATATATATATAGTTCTGTTTCTCTGATGCAACTTACCACCCTAAACAGCCCCTTACTAGATCAATCGATATTCGCTATGTGCTGTATTTTTATACTTGCCAACTGTACTATACTTCCTGATAACTTGTGCAAGAAAACTAGCAATGATCAAAAGTATATGCGTCTGAATGTATATATATGGGTTCAGGCAAGTATAATTTGGATTGTTGCTAGTTCTATTGCACAAATGAGTAGGAAATATAGTAAAGTTGCCAAATATAAAAATACAACTTAGAGCAAATATCGATATATATATATATATATATATATATATATATATATATATATATATATATATATATATATATATATATATATTTATTTATATAAATATATATATATATATATATATATATATATTTATTTATATAAATATATATATATATATATATATATATATATATATATACTTCCTATGCACACTGATACAGGTCTATACTTTTGACAACTACGAATTTATATATGTATCTATATATATTTATATTTTTTTAGATGTTCGGTAAGGCTAATGCCCCTGTACGGTTGTTTCATGTCATGGCTAATTTTTAATCTACTCCGGCATTTACCTTGTCTAAATTGGAAACCATGCAAACCAATTTAAGAGCGGCCGGTCTGGGTCTCGAACCCAGTCCTCTCGAATGCAAGGCAAAGGCTTTCCCACTAAGCCATCTTGCTCGGTATATATACTCCCTATGTACACTAACACACGTCTATACTCTTGACACTTACGAATTCATATATATATACATCTTTGCGCGTGGACACGAATCTACTCTTTGACACCTGCTAACTCTTTGGGCACATTGTCAGTGTTATACCCAGTTTGCTCGACTTCTCTAAGGCCAGCCGAATTTGGTTTACCGGCAGCCAGTAAAAGGATGCCATAAAAAAAAACAGCAATTACTCTTAATCGTGTAGGTCGCCACCTATTTCTTTATACGCGTTTTATTGACAACATGCACTATAAACATGACTCAATTACTCCATAACACTAATGCCCGTGAACGGTTTCGCACTCAAACATCCAAGCATCAATTACCCGTAGAATGGAGGACTAGTCTCCTTAGTATAATTGCAAAGGGAAAAGAAGATTTGTTTGTCCTACCGAAAATTAACGAAGAAGAGCGTAATATATAATCTTTAGCCGACCACGTTGACCCGTCGTGTGAAAGCATTTTTAGAAATTACCGGGGACATTCCCTGAGCAACAACACGGACTTGGAAGAGGCAATCAACAATGACTGCGTGCGCCGTGCTTTAAAGTTCGGTTATCTATTCGCTGTGTTTGTAGACTTTAAGACGGCCTTCAATACGGCCTCGCCAACAATCATCCTCGACAAGCTGGCACGCTGTGTAGTTCCATTGAGCATGCTAAAACGTTGGTAATAATACACGATGGGGTTGCTGAGCAAGCACCGATAATTCAGACTACCGGTGTTACTCAGGGCGGTGTTTCCGGTGTTACTCATTCATTCATTCAAAATACAAAGTAGGCATTCAGGTAGAAACGGTATATATATGCCAATTATTTAGTATTGTTCTCCCAATACCGCTTTCACTTGCTGCAGTAGCCTGTAACTCTTCAGCCCTATGTTGAAGGGAACAAACTGGCCAGCGTGTACTTGTAAACTAAGTTTATAAGGTCTACGTTTTTATGCTGCCGATCAAATATATATATATATATATATACTTATTGGTGTCTGCAATGCATTCTGTTTCTTTTTAAATGTAACGACCTTAACGTTCCTAGAATTAGCACAGGGCACAGAACGAATCATTCGAGTTAATTGAAGTAAGTACACTTTAGTAAAGGACTAAACGTGAGAAAACGGCCATCCGATCGGCACTTTGTTCTGCAGGAGAGGAGTCCCGCTTGAACTGCTAACTTGAAGCCCCGCTTCGCGCCGTTTTTGCCGGCCTGCCTGCAAAAGCGATGTTGTTGGCGATCCGCCTGGTTGGGGGTCCGACCGCGCCCCTTTGCCATCATCACCATGGCACTCCTAGTGCTAGAAGATCGCTGTCGTACATGACCATTTAGCGTGGCGCACAACACGCACACACACACACACAGATACACGCGATGTATAAACGCGCAGAGACAATCCGTCAATCAACGGCGACTCGTTCTGCGTACGGCTCCCGCTGAGTCGAGCAGCTGAATGATAGACAGCATGTCAACTTGCCTTCTATCTGTCATCCGACATCGACACAACTGGACACAGCTCAAACACGGAAAAACAAGACAAAATTGTAAAAATTCGATATTTCAAAAGGCACGGGGTACACAGACAAATACACAGACACACATATATATATATATATATATATATATATATATATATATATATATATATATATATATATATATATATATATATATATATATATATATATATATTTATTTATATATATAAAGAAAGAAAGAAAGAAAGAAAGAAAGAATAGTGTTGCTAGTATTAGAGAAGCGACTATAGGACGTATCAGTCGCTGTCGTTATAAAATTATCTGCATGGTTAGAATAAGCAGTTAGGATAAACGCCCCCGTTTGTGAGCCGTTTTCAGGAATGTCGTCTGAGAACTGGTCATCCGCTAAACAACCTAAAAAGTACCGGCGGTCACAAGACACGCGGAAGTTAAGGAACGAACACTGAGAAGAGCAGGAATACCATCCACACTCGAGCACAATGGTCTAAGCGGAAGCAATGAATTACGAACTGATGGGGTTACCGTACTTTTATGGTAACACCGCAAAAGCCTTGTCTAGGATGTCGACTGTGGAATCGAAATGTTTGAGGAGCCGCCTCTCGGTTGTCTCATGCACGGCGGCGGCGTTATCATACCGTCGTCACAGCTCTGTCGAGTGTGTATATTACGGGCGGCCGACGCAAAAAGGAATGCTTCTGAAGCGGATTATGTCATCAGTAATAGAAAAGTTAAACACTAATAATAATGGAAGAGATCGATAATTGTAGCAGTGTGAACCGCAACAAAGACGTTATTAGTATATTATATATTGATGCGCAAGACACGCTAGGCTAAATGCAAACATCAAGTATGCTCTTAAAAGTGTCCTGCTATGCTCGAGCTTCACACTCTGGGTTTAGTAACTGCTAAATACCTTATGAGGTAACTCTATGGTCCCAGAAAAATTCTTTACATTGGATGCCAGTGTAGCTTGCACCTTAGTTCTACCGAACCTGCGGCATAGCACTTCTGCAGTCAGATAGGTTGCAAAACACGCTGCAGACAAAGAGACATGTACGCGATGCTCGAGATTAGACACAATTTTAGATCGATTGCTGTAAAAAAATTCCGCATGCAGAAGGACAGCAAAATGTGCTCTAGTAAGTTGGCTGGGAGAGTAATGACGAATACGAAAGACCAAATTCAAGATGTGTGCAAGGAAAATGCTGTTATTATGTTCCCATAGGGCAGCCGAGTTTCGGTATACTTACAAACCGAAGGGCACACGTACAGACCTGGTAATTCTTGAAATTAGTTAAACCATTACAAAAGTAATTAGAATAATATAAAGCTTATGGCCCGGGCAGTAGTGATGTGTTTTTTCCTCGTTATGGTTTTCATTAGCTTGATACCCTGCACCCACCTGCACTCATCCTCAAGTATGGCGATTACTGTGTGTGTCACCTTTATGTCCAGTGATGCTCCTGCCGGTGAATTCTTTCATACATCTTCAAATGTTGGGTAGAGCAAGATTGTGCGGATCACTTCATCCTCCAGCCTAAAAACCTGAAGGGACTAGGTGAGCCCCGCATTTAGAGCCACATTCGTCTACCAGAAACTCTGGACTTGTCCTTTACCACTAGTTTTCACCTAGGTGAATGCTCATACCTAAACTTTGTACCGATTCAATCTAGACATTAGAGAGTAGGTGTCACAGTCACCTGCTGCGGTCTAAACGGCTGGGTAAGCCTGACCGAGATAAGAGCACACGATCACGATATATCTGTAAATAAAGAACGTATAAGTCAACCGCGTATGTAGTGGCTGGCAGCTACATACACTTCGCCCGCCACGTTTCTTGCTCACAACCAATCGAATAGCATGCGCGCGTCTCCGCTTTTGACGGTTCTGATGATTGTCGTCAGATGTCGCTCTCGTCCTTAGAAGTCGTTCAAACTTCCTCGTCGTCAGTGTATGATGGCTAGTCAGGTAGCGCCGCTGAAACTGGTAACACAGCGACAATTTACGCTATGACTCTCACCAAATACTGTGTTACACCAGTTACCACTACACCTTCTGCTACGATTTATTTCGAGTCCTGGTTCTACTTCTAAAAATTTCGTCGATGGTAGTCCCGTCTTACGACGATCTTTACCGTGTCCGCGTGACACGTGAGACGTCTACTACAAAACGTCACCATTTAGCAGATCTAAGGAAGATCGAAGATGCATCAAACAGATAAGGCTCGCAGGAGAAAACAATAAACTAAAAGGACAATGGCAAAAAAAGAAAACACTGAGTACGCGGGTAGAGGGAGCAAAACGCGAGAATACGAAATTTATTAGAAATGAGGGACATTCAAGCTACAAACTGTAGTCTTGTGCCAAAAACGCATTGTATTACCACTTACTTTAATTAAATAAGGAAACTCAATTTTCTTATATGTGGACCACAGTACTAGTTTGGTACTGGTGATGGCATTGCCATGCGATTGTTGAGCCTTTTACCATTGTTTCCCTCATAGAGGAACTTATCGGACGGAAGTCGCCCGTCATTGCGATACCAATTTGGAAACGAACTGGCTCCTGGCTATCTTTTTGGCTTTACGATCAGCTGTGCCTCTCGCGTAGAAAAAAGTCTTACAATGAAATTTACACGAAGAAATCTAATTTCCCTCACGGGTCTGATGATTATCTTTAGAAATGAGTGTCGTCGTTAGGAGTTTTTTGGAACATTCCTCGTCGTCTTTGGCAGGCAACAACGCGTCGCTCTGTCTAGTTAGTCATGTGGCGCTGCTGGCAATACAGCTGCTGCTGACACTCGCTAAGGGTCAGGGGGCCCTGTCCCTGCCCCTAATACCTTGGCTTTCGAAGAAGATGCAGTATTGCCCGAGGTCTAGACCACATGTAGACATGCATGGAAAATTATCTAGATTCAATAGATGACGATGTTCTACTTATAACACAGTGTTAATGAAAAAACAAATGCGAGTGATTGAAAAATGTTCCCATATCTGTCTGCATTCCTAATAATGAAGTGCGAGGATTCGCAGGAATGCAATTCCATATATTTATCGATTCCCTTCTTAGCTCGAGCGTTATTTTGCGTATACTTTGCAAACTATATTACTTTTGAGAATATTCATCATTATCCTCATTATATACTACCTTCGAATAGTGCATGTAGGTAAACTAATTGGTTAACGCCGCGCTATTTAGCGCTGTTGCTCTATTGAGAAGGATACTGGAATGAGCGCATTGTATTAAATCGCATTGCTACGAGTATATCGACAAATGGACTCACTACAGTCCTTACGGACTTCATTATTCAAGCACACCAAGTAATGGTTGCCATGCACGATGCATTTTTTGTACACATGGCGACTATAGCAGGCAACCCTTTCCCAAAGGCGACATAACTTGAATATTTCTTGATCTCCCAGTTTCTCCAGTTCCTGGCCTGTCTTTGCCTCCGTTCAGTCAAAATTAAACTGCTAGCTTTGTGTAGCGCTTTTGCGCACTAATTAAAAGGCACAAAACCCGCTTCATAAAAATTGCAAAACACTGTGCCAGGAAATTAAAATTCGCCAGTTTTAGTACGATTCGAACCAAATACCGACCCATTTTTAGTACAATTCGACTTAAATATCACTTTATTTTTAGTACCGTCTAATATATTAGTAGTATATTTGGTCCAAAAAGTTGGCAGAATTCGATCAAATGTAGTAGCAAATAACCACTAGAAGTTCAGAAATAGTATAATATGCATCCTGCTTGAAGTCAATCTCATGGAAATGAAACCTCCAATTCCCCTGGGCAAGGTAAAACAAGAACGCTCGACAATATTTCCTCACAATTAAGCGGCCCCCCCCCCTCTAACAAAAAATCATATTAACGTCTAAGAGGGAATCATAATATAGGAAATCATATAAATGTCTAAGAGGTCTAAGAGAATAATGTTACTTTGAGAGATTGGGGATCATTCTAACGCTTCTAATAAACTGCCTCATGTCAAGTGCTTATATATATATATACAGGTTGTTCAATAAGTTCTTAGAATAAAAACCAAGAATTTTCCAAATCATGTTTTTAAATTTATTTTATTCGATATACTCCCCGAGATGCTCAATACACTTTTCCCACCAAGATTTCAGAGCTTTTATACCTCTTAAGTAGAATTCCGCGTCTTTAGACTGAAAATAGGCATTGACAGCAGCCTTAACCTCTTCATTGCTGAAAAAACGCTTTCCACCGAGACTATTCTTCAAATGTCCGAAGAGGAAATAATCAGAGGGGGCCAGGTCTGGAGAATAGGAAGGTTGTTCAATTAGTTCGAACCTCAGTTGGGCCAGTTTTGCCGATGCTTGCCGGGACTTGTGCGCAGGAGCATTGTCCTGGTGAAACAGGACAACCTTCTTCTGCAAAGCGGGCCGTTTCACGATGAGTTCTTGCTAAAGGCAGTCTAACATTCTTGCCTAATATTCTCCTGTGATCGTTTTACCGCTCTCAAGGTAGTCGACCAGCATTATTCTACGTTGGTCTTAAAAAACTGTAGCCATCACCTTTCCGGTCAATGCCGTTGTCCGCACCCTCTTCGGAGGTCCTTCATCAGGTGCACACCATTGGCAAGATGCTTCTTGGGTCTCGGGAGTGTAGTGATGGACCCAGCTTTCATCGACGGTCATGAATCTGCGCCAAAAATCCGACGGATTGCTCGACATCTTGGCCAAATTTCGCTGTGAAGCGAAAACAGGCGCGTTTTTTTGGCCTTGGTTGAGCAAATGCGGCAGCCATTTTTCTCTGAGCTCTTTCATCTTCAAGTTTTCGTGCAGGATGAAATGCACACTACCCAAACAGATCCCCAAGGCCTCCGCTATCTCCCTAATGTTCACTCGCTTATCTGCGGCAACGATTTTCCGCACCTTTTCCACGTTTTCCTAATCAGTTGCCGTTTTTGGGCGTTTTGAACGTAGTTCATCCTCGGTGCTCCTGCGACCTCTTTTTAACTCATTAATCCAGTTGGAAACAGTGGCAAAACATGGCGCAGAGTCACCGTACACCTCGTCTAACTCAGTTTTCACTTGGGTCGCATTCCAACCTTTGAAATAAAAATGCTTTATAACCACTCGAAACTCTTTTTTCTCCATTTTTCAAAATCACGCCGATACGTTGCACGGGAAAAGCGATCAAACGAAATCGCAACGGCCAATCACCATAATATTTTGACTGCTGGCAGTCGAAAAGTTGCAGTTCCTAATAGCGGTGGAAGCGCGTCAAAATTCGAATTCTAAAAAGCTCATTCTAAGAACTTATTGAACTACCTGTATATATATATATATATATATATATATATATATATATATATACATATATATTGTCCAGTTATATTTGTAAATGCGTGTAAATTATCTATCGAACGGTAAGATTTCAGAAGGGAAGCAGCACACGTAGTAATAAGATTGAAAGGCTTTATTCAAGGTAGAAAAAAAACTATACATTCGCATATATGCATGTATGTCATGTGATCAAGATGTAGTTATAATCTGCAAGTAGTGCAGGGTGTGGGCGGCTCTAACACTCATGAATATGCCTAGAAATCCTCCATGGGTATAGATCGCTGATGTAGCGCTTCCGTGCGATGAGCACAGGAACCATGTTGCTAGCCTGACGCGTTGTCGTTAGCCTTTTAACGAACATCTTGTTGAATAGACGCGGGTTCTGTCTCAGCTGGAGCAGCATTCTTTGATCAAGCTTCTTAATCACGTTAATTTTGTGGGGAACGTCGGCATGGCACCGGTCAACATGGCAGCGAAATGCAACCCGTTTTCGTGAATTTCCGTTCCACTCGTTCCAGGCAAGCTTTGTCCTTAAACCCGGAAACCACGCCGTTGCTGCGTATGTCAGTAGTGGCAGTACGTATGTAGTATACAATTAGACGTACAGGTCAGGAAAGCATACAGCAAATGATTGGAAGATCCAATTTGCGCGTTGAGAAGCCCCTGTGACAACATCAGTTACATGTTCGGAGTACCTTAATTTGTTGCTCGTGAGGACTCCGAGATCTTTTACAACTTGAAGTTTGCACAGTTCCTGACCCCCAATCTTATAAGGGTGTCTTGCATTTCCAAGTCCGAAATGCAGGACACCACATTTAAGGATGAACAGGTCCAAATCAAGGGCGTCCGCCCAGTCCTTGAAAGCGTCTAACGTCGTTTGACACTCGACCCATCGTAGAATCCGGTCCATTAGAGCGCACCCGGAAAGTGAGCCAGTTTAGTATGCGTTCTCCAATTCCGAAGTGGGGTAGAGTTTGAAGTAGTTTAGAGTGCGTGACTGTTGCGAACGAATTTGGCTTTCGCAATGACGCTTTCAATAAGTTTGCTCGCTATCACCGTTAGCAAGACGGGACGCTTGTTCGCATCATCGACCTTATTGCCCTTCTTATATACAGGGTAGATTATAGCGGTGCTAAACAGCTCCGGCACTGTACCATCTTTCAGTGATCGACGAAAAATACGGCTCAGAAGCACACATACTGAATAATTTAGTTTCTTGAACACGATCGCCGGAATTCCGTCAGGGGTCGAGCTCGCTGTGTTTGCCAGCTTCCGCAAATTTGTGGGGAAAACATCCACATCGTTGGTGATGTGAGGGGACGGTGTTACTTCTGGTATATGCGGAGCCGGCTGTAGCATGCGCTGCTGTAGTTCTTCGTCAGTCGGATAAGTGTGACAAAAGAATTCTCGTAGAATCTCTGCCTTCTCGATGTCATCCGTCGCAAACGTTTCATCCTTACGTTTAATAATTATTTTTGTAGAGTAAGTAATTAACGAAGTGACTTAACTGGATAGTTACAATGAACCGTGACACTGACATTAGAAGAGATTAGCGAGCATGTATTTTAACAAGCTAACCAGAATCTAGGGCACTGTTATTGTACCTGAACCAAATCGCACGCCAAAATTTCTGAGCTCGTAGACCGAGCAAACGACAGAATTGTTTCTAAATGGTGTGCGTTTAGTGTGCATCCTAGGCACGGATGTCTCAAATGACATTGTACGTTAAATTTTTACAATAATAATAATAATCAGGTGATGGTGAGTATATGGTTACGTCCGATATTGCACTCCCCACAATATATGCATACGCACTCGTCAATTTCATAGAAATTTTATTTCAATCTTAAAATGTGATGGTAATCATGCCATGTTGTTCGGCATATTAGAGATCTGTTTTTTCTGTAATGACAGTTTCTATTTATTGTTTCAAAAAGCAGAACCCTCGACAAAGAGACCTATTACAAATGCCATGATGCGGTACACTCTAAATGCTCTGTAAGCTTCTAAGATTTTTGTATTAAACGGTATCTTGTCTAGTACTAAATCTTCCTTTTTTGAACCTATTTTCTGTAGCGTACGATCCGTTTCGACTAGTACTTTTGTTTCGACGATGCTGATTGTCAGTTGATTTTGTTGGCACCAATCTGAGGCTTCCTGTAGATAAAACTGCGGGTGGTTTCGTATCTTTACAAGCACTACTAAGTCGTCGGCATAAAACGCATGTATCGCTTTTACAGTTCGGAGGGCGTCCGCCAAGCCAGCTATTTACAGTATAAAAAGGAACGGGCTCGCGGAGTCACTCTAGACGACTTCAGCTATCTTCGCTACAATACATTCAAAAATAATGAGCCCCGTTCTTGATAGTAATTAAGTTCACGTGCAGCATGTCACGTATCCGATTATACATAGTTCCCTCCATAGAATATCGGGTTTAAAGTACTTTAAGAAGTTTGCCTCTTCTAACGCGGTCAAATGCAGTTGTAAAATAGATAAGAGCTATATATGGTATCTCTTTTTGATCTTGACGGGTCCACATAATAACATTAATAAATTATATGTTGACCTCGGTAGTCTCTAAGCAGATCGTACCGCGTCAGTAACGGAACAAGTAAAACTTCGCAAATACGCGGCTCTGTAAGACACGCAAATATGCACTTGACCGGAGTGTACACCGTTGGAGGGAAACAGAGCCCTTAGTTTCTAACCACCTATACGAGTGTTCATGCAATCTTCTTGTGCAAGCTACGGATAAGCGTATTACAGAGGAGCAGCATCTGAAGCGGCGGCCCTTGCTTTTTGTTCAACAAGCGAGAGGCGTTGCGGGAAAATCGGCACGATGACGGTGTTTTGCTAAACAGAGCTAAGCAACATACATTATATATGAATAAACATATGGTGAAATAGAAGATAATAATGAACTAATTAAGTCAAATCTTTTCATTTAAGCTGCTTATTGTCCGTTACTAGATTGCCCTGCTCATAACTTAGTCTGTGTTATAAAAGCGGTGGCAATGGTTCAGGTTAAGGAAACTCCTATTGCCTCATTTGAGAATCCATCCGACTTTGCATTAGCTAGGCTCTAAACTAGGGTTAAGTTTTTATAATTCAACTAATCACAGTGAATAGTATTACGAACTACACTTTCATTTTGCAATTGCATTCTCCTCTCGCTCTGTCCAAGATTACGTTCCGGCTCTGCTCTGTCGCAAACAAGGAACTGGTCCGTCTCAATCTGATGGACGCCCGACCGGCGCAAAGTGCCTACGGTGTGCGTCGGGGGTCTGATTGACATAGCAAATTACTTACCCCTTACTGCTCACAGACGGCGAAAAGTGCCCATCGTCTGACGGGTCAATAATTACCACTTCTGAAGCACACCCGTAACCAAATAGCAATGCGAAAGGTGGACCACATCGCTTGATTTAGATTTCTGGCGTGGATTGAGTGACGGGACTGTAAAATTTCGACACTCTATAGACAATCGAATTGATGGATATAAGTGGGTTACGATCGGGGTGATTTGACTTCACACCGCGGCCCGCACCGCCGCCCCCTGCCAAATCGTTCACACAAAAGGAAACATCCGTCCCACTGAATGTGGCTGACACAGGGGCGGTCCTTAGTAGGTATACATAGATAGGCGGAAGTTGTTGGACAGACAATTCGCCCATTTGGAAGACCGAAATTACTTGATTGAATATACGACACTTCTAGATTTTTGTGAGTACTTTTTCAAAGAAGGGCTTTGTAGTGAAGTTGCTGCTGCTGTAGTTTTGCAGATATAATGTTTTATAGCAAAGACGTACGAACTGTCTATAATATGTTGCTTTTTATTATCCAAATGTTAGCCATATACATCCATGGAGGTTTTATTTCGACAGCTCACTTCAAAACCAAATCGTAATATATATGTATATATATATATATATATATATATATATATATATATATATATATATATATATATATATATATATATATATATATATATATATATATATATATATAATCATTTATTGATGTGTAGCAAGATGTACATTTGTGATGTAAGATTATGTGCACAGCCCGTTCGGGGCAATATATATATATATATATATATAGAACATCCGGAAAACTTTTGAATATCATTTAGGAAGTTGTAGAGCTCGTTAGAGCAAATATTTCCAACATGGTATCTGAGAAGTCTTGTTTAAAGTGAAAATGAAATCTGTGACACTGGGGTAGTTGCCCGACATTAGAGCACAAAATGTGCGAATGCGAGACAACTAGTCCTCCCCTAGAGAAACCAAGCACATCTCGTCTTTGCGGGCAGCTTCTGCAAAATAATAAATAGTTGTGTGCGCTCCTAGAGCTTGGATGAGCGATTCATTTGATGGAGTAAGCCATTTATGCATGCACTCAATCTCGACATGTCTTTCGAAAAACGCAACTACGGATTGGATTACCATAGATTTAATACTATAATCATCGTCATGAAATGCGCATTTGCTTTGAAGGTGTTGGTGTTGAGCGCTGTGAATTTGAGGTGCTGGACATGAAAGTTCATAAAATAACTTTAATTTTTGCGAATTCCATTCTAAACAACCATGATTGATAAAAAAACTGAAAGTCATACAACACCGACATCTTCTTGCCGGCGTTATATGTCTTTCAGAAGAAGCAGAGTTTTCTAACGAACAGACGATGTGTTTAGTTTCTGTATAGGAGGACTCATTCTCTTGCAATTGCACATTGTGCTCGTTTCTCAGGCAACAGCACCAGTATCACAGATTTTAGTAGTTTCACTCTTATTTCGAAACAAGCTTCTCGGAGACCATGTTCCGTTAGAAAAAAATGTTTGCTTTACGAGCTTTATAATTCCCTATATCGATCTTCAATATTTTCGGACTCCCTGTGTATATACAGGGTGCCCGTGTAAGACGAGGCCAAACTCAAGGTTATGATCTAACTCGGTGAGAAAATAATTTTTCCCAATGGGAGAGGTGGGTGGAAATGTTTCGTTTAGGTATAAGATTAACATTTTCTGAGTTGTGATTTTAGGCAGGCTGTCCCGACATAAGTTTATAAAATGCACGATTGTAAGATAACGCATTACTCAGTTGGAAAACTAAGCATACCGGTGCATTTGGGAGAAATTGCGCACTAATCAAATATGCTTCATCAATAAACATTGTGTGCGTTGAACACATCATCTTGTTTGAAGGGCGCCGTAAAGAGAGCACGTAAAAAATTACATCGGTCGCTGCTTCTTGCAGAAACCAGCAACAGTAATGAATACGTAGTTAGTTATCAAAATTTGATACTGCCGTAGAGATATTTGAGTTACTCTGCAACCATATACGTCAGCTTTACCAATTTGATATCAAAATGATTCATCTAAGATGTACATCTGTCGAACGTGTTGGTTGTGCACCGGTAACTGGAAACTTTTAAGATCTTGGGCGTGAAAGTTCGAACATGCAAAAGTACAATAATAATGTAACGATGTTTGTTACGCTGAGTGAACCGGGGGTGTAAACTGAGTAGGAGAGCAACAATAACACGAGAAGCCTGGTAGCAATGAACGACGACACACGGTCAAAGGTCAGGTACGTAGCACGGCCAAGAAGAGAATTCTTTTGAGCCATTCTCCATCAGTTTATTTATTGGTTTGCGAGGCACCACGGCGTGCTGACACCCCAGCGGGTGTCCAACTTCATTTTTAAATCGGTCAAAATTTACAGCGGTTTGTGTTTGTTTCGTATAGGAATACAGGTTACCGACCACGTTGGACGTGGTCGATTAGGACTTATTTGAATTATGCCACGATGCATATACAGTGTAGTGCGTAAGTGAACCATCGCCGTATTGGCCAAAGGAAAGGAAACTTCGCCACAATGTAATTTTGCAAACTTTTTGTAATATCACAAATATCCAAATATATTCCAGGCAGAAATTTCTACCGAATACACTGATATGCTTGGCTTTTCGATTAAGTAATGCCCTTTCTCGCAATCGTGTATTTTATAAACGTATGTCAGACAGCCACCCTAATCACAGCTTATAATTTTTTCCCTTCTATGCAAAATATTTTCGCTCACCCTTACCACTGGTAAACATTATTTTCTCACCGAACTTGACTATACTCCAGATTTTTAAACGAGATTATCCGGGCATTGTGTATATGTACACGGGGTGTATCAAAATTATATGAAATTATTTTGAGGTTGGGTAGAATTCGGCAAGAAAATAATCTTTCCCTATGAAAGAAGGAAAATTTTTTCCTATTTCCCATCGTCGTCTGCTCCCGCTTTGGCGGTTTGTTATATGCCACTTTGGCAAATATGCGCAAAAAGCCCGCGCTGATGTGTTTGTGAACGAGTGGAGTGGTTTCGAGGAAGGTTTTGGTAAGGCAGTTCAAAATGCCCAGCCCGGTGGTGGCGTGGTGCATTCGCGACCGAAGAAGACACATGCGTAGGTGCGCGAATTCGAGCCCCACCGTTGCACATTTGTATTTATGAGGGTCCGCCTATGAAGCAATGCGAAAAGCAGTCCTGTAGACGTTAAATCTTGGCTGGGGGTCAGCCCGAAACGTATAGGTCAAAATGCTAACAAGTATGCATGCCTTCACTTTGGCTATCGAAAAAGCTTAGTAACCCGGCAAGTACGCAACGCAGGACCATTATTAGACTTTGATACGAAAATGATGGGCACTAAAGTTGCTATTGCCTGCGAATAGTCGTTTTTGGGCGTAGTGACAAAATTATGATTTTTAACATGAAAGCTTTAACGTAAACATAACAACATACTGACTTCTTATGACTTTTCTAACTTTGGCTAATTGCTGCTCGGTTTGATGATCGGCTTCTTCCTGAGTTGGCTGGTTCTCCCGCAAACGTATATTTAGCACAACTATATAAAAGAAAAAAGTTAAAAAACTTGTTTTTAATAAAATTCATCCTCACTCCTAAAAAATACATTTTCGTCCCTCCTTCCACAAAGAAAATTATTTTCTTGCCGAGTTCTACCAAACCTAAAAATGAGTACATAATGCTTCTATAAATTCTATATATACAGCTTATATAGCTTAAAATAGGCTGCACACAACACCATCTCTTTATGTTGAAACTACGGTTACAACTACCAGTTCTGAACACTCGTAGCTTTTAAGACTTATACAGAATTATTAACTAATATCCTACTTGCGTATAGTTATCACATGTATTGCTGATCATTTTCTGGACGGGTGGATTGTTTGGTTTTCTGACAGAAAAAACTGATATTGGATCTATTAAGCACTTTAATAATAGTACAATTTGCTCTGCTGGTGTAGTTCTGCAGATATATGTTTTGCTTTAAAGTAAAGATGTGCAATCTAATTTTAATTTAATAAAAGCTTTATATCATCTATACATTGTGTTTTTAATAATTCTCTACGTAACAGGTTTGATACACACGCTGCGCGAATTAAAAGCGCCACATGCTTTTTATGCCGATTGCCCCGTGATTCTTGCAAGATCACAAGAATACCTGCAGTTTTACCTGAGTGAATCGGCGAAATAGTGTGAGAAAAACAAACTCGTTATGAATACTGAACAATCGAAGATCACAAGATCTAGTAGAATGGGTGCACATGCAGCGGCTGAACACAGAATCAAGATAAACGACAATGGGCTGGAACTTGTGAGCCACCTTTCGTATCTAGATGACACATCGGCGCTCTCCTTTTGATGACACTTGAGGCTAATAAAATCGGTTTATATATCATATTGACTCACAGCAATCGTTCCACTTGTGACATTTCCGACTTCAAGGTTACTAATACAAAAAAAACACGTTTCATAAAGCGCGTCGTGATACTACCAAACAATGCATCCGCTCATGGCGCTGGAACTGTGTCGCGAGCGATCAACGAAAGAAGACTCTGTAATACAAAAAGTGCAATTTAACCCGACCACCCTGCAGGCAATCATGCAGGCACTTTACATACGATATAGAGTCTGTTAAACGAATTTACCCAAAAAAGCCCAGCTTTTCACACGAAAATATACAAATAAGTTCTTAGCACAACAGATAATTAACAACATAATAACAATCCAAATTGTAGTTTTATATTAGCAAAATATGGTAAAAACGTATCAAATATATTTAGACAACGACATCCATTTCGATGCCTCACCACAAAACCGAATGGCTCGCAGGTTAGCCAAAGAGAATTTACAAATCTATCAGTTAGGCTGATCGCAAATATATATATATATATATATATATATATATATATATATATATATATATATATATATATATATATATATATATATATAAATACGTTGAAAATAACAAGTACTATTAAGTAAGAAATGCAGCTTCCATGGTTTAAGCATAGACTGCATATATGACGATCTTCTGTTAATGTTAAAAGTGGAGTCACAACTAGCAGTTCTGAACACTCTGAGTCCGTTAGGCTTATACGGAATAATTACCTAATATCCGACTTGCGCATGGCTACCATCTGTATGCCTGGTCAATGCCTGGGCTGGTGAGTATTCTGTTCATTTTTCTGTTGGACAAGAAGCCAAGAGGTGAGTGCGTGTGCCAGGCCAAGACGAAGGAGAGGGCGATACAGCGAATGCAACATTCAAACGTATATAAGTGCCGGACAGCTGCATCGTAAGCACCAGCAACCGTCTGCTACCACGAGAATCATGTTCGCCGTAAGTCCAACGCCTCAGAAGTGTAGTCTTTGTGTGCACTTGCTCTTAGCTAGGTTGATTGCTTGTAGAAGAGAAACGTTTTTCCCCAAATTGGTATTTTCTATTCGTTACTGAAACGGGTGTTTGTTTTCTTTTCCATTTCGTCTTGGTCTAACACAAAAACGATATTGCAATGTGCCCGCCCATGCGTTGTTTGCAGATCGTCGCCATCGCCGCGCTTGTCGCTTCGGCTCACGCCGGATACCTGGGAGGCCACTACGGTGCGGGCTACGGAGTGGGTGTCGCCCACGCCGTTCCCGCTGTTGCCCATGTGGGAATCGCCAAGGTTGCCGCCCCCATCGTGGCCACTTCGGCCGTGACCACCCGCGCTGACCACTACGCCCCGGTTGTCGGAAAGGTTCTCGCCCCTGTCGGAATTGCCAAGGTCGCTGCCGCTCCCGCTTACGGCCACGCCGGACTCGCGCTCGGCGGGCTCTACGGAGGCTACGGTTACGCTGCCGCTCCCGTCGGCTACGCTGGCTATGGCGGCTACGGAGTGCACGGCGTCCACGGAGGCTATGGAGGTTACGGAGTTCACGGATGGTAGATCATGATCGCATCCGGTGCTTGCTCAATGGCCTGCACACCATGTATATGAAATAAATTATTATTACTGGCAAAACGAAACTGGTCGACTCCTGATTGCCTGCGTTTGAAGTGACGGTTTTGGAAGCCTTCGCCAAGCAAAATAGGTATATGCTCCTATCTGATTAGCAAAACCTAGAACCTTAGTCATTGCTTCCTTGATATGCGTCTTTTGTTCGGTGTTCTAGTAATGTGAAGTAGTCCTTAATTAGAATGCATAATTAGCCTCTGGGAATGGTGCAAATAATTACATAAACTGCTAGTAACCGTCAACAATACAACTGTTTGTATATTGTCAAATGTGTTTCGGTACTTAAACTCTACACCCTCATAAAGTATAATTTATTTAATTCTGGAATTCTGGAATGATTGAAATTTGTTACTTAAATTTTCCATATAGGGTCAGAAATGTCAAAGCCACCATATAATATATATGTCAACTTATAAACATATACATGCTCTTTGAATTGAAATTCGTTTTGCGCGGGTACTAGACTGTGTTATCGTCTGTACTCTATGTGTCTACCCTTATCCTATATGGACATATGGACCATAATTTGGGTACGTAAAATATTGGCCTCAAGTGCGTAAAAACACAATGGTCTACAATGATTTTATAGCCTGGTTGCATCAATTTGCGTCTATTATATGTGCTTATCTGCTATGCTACGAGCTTGCCCATAATAACGGGCTTGGGGCCCACGTAAGGGATGAGGAGCGGCATTTCGTAATACTATTAGACCCCGCAGCGATCGCTCATCTAGTGTGTTCATACAGTAATGTCTGTGACAAAACGCATGAAACTCTCTGTTACTTTGCAGACAAGAGACATTGTTTTACTCCATATTTGTATTTGCTTTGCTGTAACTATTTTTGCTTTGAGGCATCACCTCAATGATATAAGTTATGGTATTTTTTTGAACATTCGGTATATTTTAACACAAACAAAATTTAGTTTAGGCAGTTCGGAAGCAAGGCTGCCGAGATGAATTTGACGCGTTCATTTTTGGACGGCTTGACATTCCCCAAGAATGCTTTCTAAGAGCAGTATCATGGCAAACACGGTAAACACACTCAGTGGCTCTTTTGAGGCTGGAGTAGAGAAACCGTAACCTTGCTGTAAAAAAATTTTGATCGGCGCAAACCTGACGACTGATCAATACTGGGTTGTACCAACGCTCACTGTGTCCCATGCGTTTCTAACAAAAATTATGTGGAACGGGTCAGACAACTCTAGAATGGGAAAACAGGATAAAAGTAAAAAACGGTAAACGTTTTCTCGTTAGTATAGATAATAACGTTATTTTAATAATAGTAATAGTATATTAGGTTTAGCGCAAGGCCCGTAAATATTGCAACAATTATTTTATTTGTAGGGAATAATCAAATCTGTCGGCGCAAACTACAGTAATTGAAAAAATACCTCGTTTGTAAGAGTGTACAAGCATACTTAACACGTATATTTTAAAAGCGTTCTGCCTGTAAACGGTATGCTGACGAGCTCAATGTAGATATAGAGATTCACAATAAAAGCGAACGAGCAGAAATCTAAAAAACGACAGGCCACGTATCTAACTGATGCGCCGTACATAAAATGACAATACCCGTTTCTGAATGAGAGGTTTCAAAATTAAAACATGACAACGCAGTTTACTATCTCAATAATCAAGCCATTTACTAGGTCGTCCATTACAAAAACTTAGGTATCATCTTCGATCCCGACTTGTCATTTCGGACGCAAATAGCCAAAGCAGCATTATTTACGTTGGTTTTTAAAGCGAGCTTTTAATATGTGTGCTATACATTTTAGAATAGAATTATTGATTGTTTCAAGTCTTGCAATACATTTTAGTAAAAACATTATCTGACTTCTGCGATTGTTCTTTGTCACATCGAAGAAACGGTCATTAAGATCAGCGCTTGCAAGCTGCGATAGCGCTCGCGTGTCGTTGTTCTTCAGTAAAATCGACAGCGACGGAAGGTTTACAGCATTCGGCTCGATATCACATCTTCTACAGAACTTTTTTTTATAAATCTTCTCTGAACACCTTCGATCATGGCTATGTGCTTGCACAAGTATGGGCTCCAGACGGGTGAACAATATAAAAGTTTAGATAGCACAATTGCTTTATACAGACGAATATACTCATTTGGGTCCTTGATGATACAACAACGGAACAACATGTTTACAAGAATAATGTTGTATTGACTAGCTCTTTTAAATGTGTAGAAAATGTAAGATCCGTTGATATTAATACACCGAGGTCTCGCGCAACATTAGCGGTGGGCAATATTGTCCCATTAAGCTGATACTCCAGGTTGAAGAAGCCATGTTTCAAAACGAGGCATTCCGAGACGGATAGCTCCATCCCGTTGTGGATGCAGCAGCGGCAGATCGACAGCAGACTGTAGCGCAGTATGCGCTGAGAGAGAGTCCAGGGGAGCGTATATCTTTAGGCCGTCAGCGTACAGTAGGTGTTTGACACTCGACGGAATGTAGCATTTTAAATCTAAAACAAATACAGTCTACAGCAGAGGAGAGACGCAGCTCCCCTGTAGAACGCCGGATGGAGCCAGTCGTGGCTCACTAATGGCTTCCCGCATTTAACTCTGAACGAGCGATTGTGCAGAAAAGCGGCAAGCCATTTACGAGTCTGTAAGTGGACCTGGAGCGTCTTCATCTCATCAATAAGAAGCCTATGAACAACCCTGTCAAAGGCACTCTTCTGATCAAAATATATACAGTGAAAATCTTTTTTGGCATTTATGTACAAGGCCTAATCGTTTGTCATTTATAAAAGTTGGGTGCACGTAGAACGACGAGGCACAAATCCGTGTTGAAAACTATCAAAAAGATTTTTCACGGTCATATAGTTGATTACGTGTTTGACTAGAATCCTTTCACAAATTATGCAGGCAATGGAGCACTGAGCCACAGGGCGATAGTTCTCAATGCGCTTTTATATTCGCCTACTTCACGGAAGGCCCAGCCAAGAATATGTTAAAAGCTTTTTGAAAGAAGTGCACGTTGTGTAGAATAATAAGGCACATGTCATTGCTTCTTTCAAAGTCAAACTTCTTTAATATTTAGAAATGTATAGAATTTTTGGCGGATAAAGTGACATTTGTCGCTATCGCGTACTGAGGTGTACAATATTCAACCCAGAGACTTTAACGACAAAGGTTACTTATGCGGTTACTAAACAAAGCATTGTATAGTTGAGAGGACCATAGCCGTCAATTTACGGTGAACTAAGAATCGCTCAATAACATTTTCCTGTGTAAGTAGCAAAGCTATATACATATGTTTGCATATGCATATACAGTAGTGATCATCCTCGGGTATGCATATATCTTGTAAAATAAAATAGTAGTCCGTTGCAGGAGTATAGCAAGCCTATGTGGGCTAACAGCGGCATCTGCCCATACCTCGTATTATCTATCTTACTGCATCTTTATTCACAGCCCTTAATTATTCTCGCTTTGCAGAGATCGACTAAGAGTATGCAGATAATGCATTTTCGTAGACTATTTCTTATGCATGCTTTCTGACAACGTTTCCTTCAAGCAGTCGATATATACACATTTCATAATAATAATAATAATATTTTAAAACAGGGGTTGACTCATTAGCCCCTTCAATGGTTAGTGCTGGCGCGGCCCGGGCCGGATATGCTTCAGCTCTCGCCGAGGCAGGCAAGGTGAGAAAATACCAGAACATCGGGTACCCGTACAGGTTCTACCCACTTGCCTTCGAGACACTTGGCGGGCCGGGCCCGTCCACTCGCGGTTTGCTACAGAAGGTCGGGAAGCGACTAGGTCTAGCCAGCGGTGATAGGCGAGCGGGCGAATTTCTCAGACAGCGTCTGTCGCTGGATGTGCAACGGGGCAACGCGGCTTCGGTTCGGGGAATCCTCCAGAGATGGTTGGTTCCTACATTGGACTCTTCGTAAACGTGCACACGTTCGCAGGGACAAAATTGTCATGTTCCCACCGTCGGTGATTAATTACAATGAATAAATATGTATAAACAGGGGTTTATTATTATCATTATGTACATGTATCACAATTACTAATATATTAATTATATAACATCGTTGTTATTGCTTGACTGTCGCTGAACACTCAACATCATTTTGGCGTTGCCTCTCTGGAGCTCCAATGACACCCTCTGTCGGAGGAATGCGGTCGATCTTGGCTCCGCTGTAGCCTCAAAAAGCTTCTTCCCAAGCTAATTGGTCAGTTTAAGTGCATCCTTCCCATCCCCATGCCCCAAACGCCAGATGACTCGAGACCGAACGCCATTATCACGTAATCCTCAAGAAGATGCGCGTATAGGCGCCGTTTGTGCATTTCCCGTTGGTGAATGATGTGGCCGACGCCCGCGCTGGTTAGTGCACGATATCTGAGGGCGTACGTGTCACAGACAGTGACGTCCCACGCCAGCGGTTGATGACGGTCCCAGTCCCAGCTGGTAAGACCATCCGGTCGACGTCTGTCATCCCTCTGCAGTCCACCAGGCTCCAGCGTGACGCGGTAGCCGGCTTGCCTAAAAGCGCGCCCGAAGATGTCATTGATGGCATCGTGGCGGCCCTGCGTAAGCCCCGCCAGCTTAGTGCTAAGCCGCCAGCTAAGCAGGCCGCGCTCATCCGCTGTTTCACCGCATGGACATTCCTCTCTCTCAAACAGTGCAATGCCAAGTCTAAGGCCACCACTGGCGGCACGGAACTGGTCGTCGGCCAGCTTACTGCCTACGAGCTCGGAGGAAAACACGTCGAGCCACGCTCCGGCGGCGTCGGATGCCCTCTGTCTAGTGACCTGTTCCTCAGAAGGAAGGCTGATGGATCCGCCAGCAGTAATGGTCACTGCGGAGGCGCAGCTATGTGACGAGGCCAGGAAGGCGGGCAAAGCAAGGTCCGTGGCCGAGCGAATGCCTATTCCACCCAGCCGGACCGGTAGGCTGGCCTGAGTCCATGCCTTATCCTCGAGCGTCAGGTCAAAGGTGTTTTCCAAGGCTCTTCCCACCTGGTCGTCGAGATCCAAAGTTTCTGACGGCAGAAGGAAGGCAGGTGAAGTCCGTAGTACGTACAAGAGGCGCACCACCACCGTCTCCCCTGCGAGACTTCGCAAACATGACATATGCATGCGTGTGAATTGTGTATGTGTATGCACATGCTTTGCGTGCATGTGCTGGTGTGCGCCGAATAACTAGTATATACAGAGTAATTCATAACAATATGTACAAATTTTTAAGTTTTGTAGAGCTCGCTAAAGAACTAAGTTTTTACTTACTTACAAGACTAAACGTCTTGTAGACGAAAGAGGATGGAATTGATAAAAGTTGTTATTCAACTTTTTTTTCTACATAGGTGTGCAAAATCTACGTTTGCGGAACCAGTCAACGCAGTATGGAACCGATCATACTAGCGTATTTGGCGGAAAATGTTCGCTAGCTTGCGTAGCGAAAGGCGCATAGCCATAGTATGTTGTTATATCTCACGTTAACGCTCTTACGTGCAAAAGCGTAACGTTTTGCCAAAAATGTACGTCCAAAAGACTACTCGCAGGCAACAGCAAATTTAAGGTCCACCATTTTTGTACCAAAGTGATGGTGCTGCGTTACGTAGTTGCTAAGTAACTAAGTTTTTCCGACAGACATAGTTGTTGTTTTACCTTAAAGCTTTCACGTTCAGAACCGCAAAATATTGCCAAGGCGTTTCCGCCACCTCCTTCCATTAGGAACAATTATTCTCTTGCCGAGTTCTACCAAACCTCAAAATATGTAGCTAACTTTCTGATACATGAATTTCCGATGAATGACCTTGTATATGCGAGGGATATGAAGAGTATATATGTGAGGCTGCTGCTATTTTGCTGCTTTCTGACAAAATTCCAGCATCTCTTGGGATCACATGGCACATTCCGCTATCGGACTCGTCAAACAAAATCACAAGAATCAGCGATAAGACGCGCCACGCCTGTCCAAAGACGTTTGTCTTCTCAGGGCATCATAATGTGCAAAGTGGAAAGGTGGCGTGCTGCGCTGGTTGGTGCTGATAATCGTGGAGCTCATGCTGATGAATGCATATATTTCTGCGCTTATATATATATATATATATATATATATATATATATATATATATATGTGGTACCCCAAGTGGCGGCGTAGTGGGCAGTACATATACGGGTATGTGTGTATAAACTATATGCACACTATGCTAAGCGTTATAACGTTAATTTTGGTCATACTTACGTCGTAATGTTGGTCGTCGTGCTCGAGCTCATGTTCAGCTTGGTTAGAAATCCAACTAAGCCTTGTATTCCGATTCAATGACTAAATTAATAAAATCTTTAATTTTATCAACAAAACAAGTTGCCATGACAGATCGTGTAGAGAACATGTTTTCGTGGCGGATGGCCAGAACACTGAGAACTTAAAACGCTAACAACGCAAATGTCGGCATGCAAGTAATCTGACGCTTTACACAGTTTAGACATATGTATCTATTTAACGGCTTGTAAAATGTAAATATTACCACTCCCTTTGACAAAATAAAGGTGCAATTTTATTAAATCAATTTATAAATATTTCTTCTTCGTTCTCCCTCTCTCCGTTTATATATATATATATATATATATATATATATATATATATATAAATACATATATATATATATAAATATATATATATATATATATATATACATATACATATATATGCATAAGGTTTATAGGGCATGGTTAGTACTACATGGTATATTCGAACAGTGTCTTTTATTTATAGTTTTGGTGCAAATGAGTTTTGTGCTTTTTACATTCTAACGAAATACGAATTTGTTATAATGCCCGGCACCCTTTGCAGACACCATCCTTTTGATAGTGAGTTATACGAGTATGTTACATTTTATTAGGTACCTTTTTCGGAATTTAGTGCCCGATATTTTACGAGCCAAAACGTTGTTGAGCGAATGAATTACACAGACGTGGCAGACGTGCTGACAGGTGTTAACTATAGCAGCGTTCCCAGATAATAAGAATAATGCAGAGAACAATCGTCTCGTGTGATGAAGTAACTAATTCTTCCGCCATTGATCTAAAATGAGTGGGTAGAATGCAAAGCACAGACTAGATGTTAACATGCTCAAACATGAATGATGTGGACAGAAGTATGTACGCAAAATAAGAAATAAAACAAAATTTTCCATATGACGTGGCCACAGACCGAACTGATTTGACTTTGCCGTTCATGCATTTCATCACATATTATGCATACAGTACGTGTATCACAGGCCAAATTCTCGTGCGTTCGTAATTCATGTAGCCACAGAGCATGAAATTTGTCATTCCGTTTTATCATTTCAATAGCTTTTACTAGAAAGCATTTATTATGCCCTTGCTTCTTGACGTGCATCTAGTAAATATGTTGGTTATTGTTATTCTGTTATAAATGATCATAAAAATATAATAGTCTAGAGGCATTCGGGGAACATGGTCTTCGATGTTGCCTAGGAACGTGGTCTTCGATGTATGCCGATGCGAAGTCTACTAAAAACGACGCGAAACTATGCAAATGTTTGCATTTCATGCATAAACTAAAACGCGTTAGGGTCAACATTTTATAAAATTTGAGGTTACTGCGTTGTTGACAATAAAATATTTTATTGAATGGCTGTTGTTTGGGTTACCGTGCATGTAAGCTATATGCTACTTTCTTGCAAGAAATTAAATGCATGCACGGTCCCGTTCGTTGCTATCACATACTTATTTAAGGAACTAAGACCGTGAGTTGCCATCACACACTTATTTAAGGAACTAAGCTTGTCTACTATTACCAGGGCTGTGTTTGACTTGACTCTCTAGGCAAATTTACAACATACACATATTTGCAACGATTTCCGGCTCTATTTTTGCTCACCGGTTTCATCCAAGAGTGACCCATAGTAACGCCATTAAAAATGCACTTCTAACTATATGTTAGATTTGCATTATACATCGACAACCATCAACCCTATACTATACTATACATTTTAACTAGCACAACTCATTTAAAACTCTGCTTGATATAAGTGTTACTACTTTACGTACTGACGTTTAACACCACCATGTAAAATTTTGTAAAACGACCACATTTTTACATACAAATTTGTAGAACCCTTATAGTTTTTTAATTTCTTTACTGCAACTTCAGTTGATAGCCTTACTTGGAGACGGATATCAATATACTTGAGATGATTTATATCACGGTTGTGACCAAAGCGACATGATGATATAAGATGAGCCGTAACCGACTTGCACTTACCCCCATATAAAAAAAAAGTAAGTAAGCGCATTTGCGACTATACCACAAATTGGCCCCGATTGTCACTACTTTTAATTTCATGGCATTAGACTTACTTAAATATCCCCAAGGAAGCAAAGTCAGTGACGTCTAAGCTAATTTGATCTCTGCTTGATTTGATATTGCCTACCTTTCCTACCTCGGATAATATCCCTGTGAGGCGTATTGAGACATCGTGTATACTGATGTGCACTGGCGTGAATGCTTTATGTGTTGCTTTAAAAAAAGGGTCCTTGCATTGTAAATATATACGGTACCTAACGATTACATTAGCAACAAAAAACGATTGATTACTTCTAGACTTTCGACATGCGTTTAATGCAATAAAAAGACAATATTTTCGACAAAGTGCAGAAAAATGCTCTAAGACGCTTTTTTTTCATAGTCAAGGTGGTGTGGCGCGGCTACAGAGATTCTTCGCTTGGATCACAGACGTAATCATAATGTCTAAAATGGGTATTCAACGCTTCGATGTGTGATGTCTTAGCCATAGGTAATCCACGAGAGCATGAGAATGCCATACAAACGATCATGCAAGCACCCTCTGGGCTGATTCACACGACCCTGGATGACCTAGAGATGTTTTGGATGATCATGTCATGTATGAAGGAATACCATGGGTTCTTCGTACAAACCGAGAAACCTTTGTAAGAATCTGTCCAGGTTTGAAAACTACGATTATGTACCACGCCACTTTCAAGTATATCAAAGCCTTGTTGTTTACAACAATACTACTAGGGTTATTTTAAGCGCGGTATCGAACATTAGTGTAGAATACAACGTAACTAAAAGGGCAAGCCTCTTAACTTTACTTTTTCATTTAATACATTTTGTTCTCTGGCGGAATCACTTGTTAATGAAGATGCAAATATCGAATTGACAGTAGCAACCAACATTTTCTCGACGCTTGTAGAGGTGAGAAATCGACAAGGGATATCATATATGACCTCACATCGGTAAGAGAATGTGCCTTGTTTAGCGGCTTTAGCTGGATCCTAACTTATTCTGCATGGTGTCGGCGATTAGGATAGACCCTCTGTTAGCTGTTCCCCTGCAGGTAGTGTGGTAGACTAATTGACTCCGACGGTCTACATCCGCTAAGCTGTCTAAAAAGTCCCGGCAGGTTCAGAAGACACGCGGAGCTCAATGGAAAAATGAGAACAGCACTGAGTAGAAAGGGAATACCATCCACAATCGAACCCAAGATCTAAGTAGAATCAATGAGGGACGACCTGATGTCTAGGATCAGTGACTGTCTCATGCATTGCGGCGTCATCATACTTTCATCACAGCACTGACGAGTTGACGAAAGAACAAGAACAGCTGAAACAATAACATACAAAACAGCATTAACGTTAACGAGATGAGAGGGCTAGCAATAGGGCTTGCAAAAAAACCATCACTACGATTATTCAGAATAACAGTAGCAATGACGATAAACATACGGTGCGAAATAGAATAAAGAAGCATAGAATACTTCCAACGGCCAGGATTCATTTATTGAAATCGATGTTGTGGATGGTGACCTCTGAGTCGAACGCGATGCTCTGGTGATAGTCAACTAACTATGCCAGCTGGAAGCAAACACTGTGCGCTTCTTGGTTGAAATGACGACCCAGATATGAAACAACATGCTGCTTCGGCATTGGAATGCCTTTATTTCGGGGTTCGCACATTTGAACTGCCTGCATTCCTGTTAAGCCTGCGTTACTCTGCATTGAGCAGAGCAGGAAATGCCTCAAAATACGTCAGAATCGGCTCTTACTGCACAGGGATTCTGGAGTGTTACCAAACGCCACACTGCCTTATATAGTATTATAGTGGTACAAATAATAATAATAATAATGATAATGCTTTCCTTAAGGTAGCGTTATTTTGCATCTTACGCATTAATGAGAGCCGATTAGATCAGTGAAGGCAGAGAGCCGGGCGGAGCGTGTAAGCAAACAAGGCAATTTCGAGAGAGAGTGGGCCCATAGTCTGTTTACAGCGCTTCGGCATGATGCCTCGAGTGTGGACTTTTGTATGTCGTAATTGTGCTCGGTGTCTGTAACGGTATTCTTGCCGTAAGTATCTGCGATAGGTACGGCATTACAAAGAGCGGAAGCGTTATGGAAACCTTACAAGCGTAAAGGCGACAGATAAGCCAGTAATTTATAATAATTTATAATAATATATAATAATAATAACGAAGATAATAAAGATATTCCTAATACTAATCATCATCATCATCGTCATACTCCTAACAAGTCTTCATGGCGAAGAACAGATAACGAGCAGAGATAGAATGAATTATACATTGAAAAAGAGGAATTTTTGCAATTTCCATAGTTTCCACAGCGGTCGCACGAGAGGCGCCCACCGCTTGCGAGGGGGCCGCGGGCGCCTGGGTCTTTCCGCCTAGGTTAGGTCATGTTTCACCTGGCGAGGGCGCATATACGCTACGTTCCTAAAGGAATGCATGCCGTGTTATTTTTCTGTGCCGTGACGCTATGCACGGCGATGATGAGCAAAAACAGCACGATTGTCGTTCGTTGCCGCACCGAACGAAACAGCGGTGAGTGAACTAGGGACTGAAACTAGAGTGGCAACAGGTGAGCCGGTGGGTGATTGCAGAAGGTACCGATGAGTTCATCCGGCGTGCACGGGCCTCCGTATTTCTTGCAGCACATGCAGCGCGGGCTCTGATCGCGCGTCGCGCACGGAACGTTACGGGTCCAACGTTGTAGGTGACCGCTGCTCAGAACACCATTCGCTGTAACACAGCATACCAGTCATTTATTTACGATGTATATATTTTTATAGGACCGAACATAATCGATAATGGACGGCAATTATTGTATCATTGACTATACCTCGTACGCATAGTACAAGATGTCATATATAGTCAGAAACAAAAAATAAAAGGACTACAATGCCCGTGACTGAACATACTCGCATATAATGTTTTAAAGCGCTAGTTGTTGCAAACCACCAAATAAACTAAGCTCAGCCGATCACTAAGGAACCGCGTTAGCTTGTTATAATATGTATTCAAATTAGACTTCTTCCCTGTTCTAAGATAGACCAAGGGCAGAAGAGGGCTGAGGTAAGGCTTATATATAGATGCATGTCAGGAAAATTGCAGTGCTTATATATTTTGCATTATGTTTCCTTTGTTAAACTTACCAAACCAAGTACATATTTGTATAGCTTCTCATCCAAAGATAGGAGGTAACTCAATATTTTCTATAACATCCAATAAACACTGCTGAAATGCAGCGAAATCCAAAGCATAGTATGTAACATAACTAACGGCCTAAGTGTAGCTTCAGGTAGCTGGCCGGCTTAAAATAAGACTTTTGCTTATACCTTGGTAACACATAATTACGCGACTGCAGGGGGAGATGCTGCAGCAGTCGAAGCAATTGTTTGTTTATTGGATATTTCTATAACATATATACTAAAACCAGTGCCGAATTCCAATATCATTAAGAGTATGTGTGCCCAGCGTATTTCCGTAGTAGATTCGCATACTTAAGGAACAAATTCGGTACGGTAATCTGTTTTATAAGATCAATCCCTGTCTGCCCTATACATACACGCCGGCCACCCTATACCTCTCGGATATGTTGGGCTTGGAAAGCAGCTCGTTGTATGGTGATTTTAATATTTTACTAGGTGCGTCGTGTATATTGTTAAAATAGCATTCACCCGTTGATTTCTCTTTTATTTTCTAACTTTAACCCAATTTGCAAATTCTTTAGAAGCTCGCCTCTAAGGGGCCGGACATGTTGAGATATCTAAGGTTTTCCCAACAGTAATTTGTGGCAGCATGGTCGCTGACTCTGAGAAGTACGGGTTATCATCTATTCAAAATAAGCATCGGTTAAAGAGAATGCGACCAACAGCAGGGATCAAACCGGCGACACCCGATGAATGCCAATCGTGATTCGCCAGACCACGCCGCCACAATCACGACACCCAGTCCATGCCCTAGACGATGTCCTTTTTCCACAATACTATCGTTAACTACTCGTGGTTGCCCGACCGCCAAATGTCTTAATACTCTAAAATGCATTACACAAATAACAGAATGCTAAGGCTATATATCTTCTATACTTTTGCCTCGGAAACTTGTCAGAGAACGTTGTACAAGTGAGCATCGTATTTTTGATAACAAGGGACTTTGAGGTCTACGTAAGGAGCGACGATGGCCTATAATGTATTGTATACATTGTAAATAAACACACGTGCTTTTTCGACCAGCTGCGCAGCATATCCTGTTAAGACTAGTATTTGCGTGGACTCATGCGGAGGCTTGTTCCTACTCTTACGCTATTATTTGTGCGCATTGTCTTACATAGCCTTGCCCAAACGCTACTACCTACTAGTAACAAGGTTTTCGGGGGGGGGGGGGTGACGAACTACAAAAAGCGACAACCTGCAAATCCCTGCTTTTTTTATGAAGACATCTTTTAAAGCGCGTCTTTCCTTCTGTTTCCTTCCTGCCCATACGTGTTGCACGACATATGCACGTGAACCCTACCCAGGTGACCAAGGTCTAGTGTACTCTGTTCTTGTACAAGCGCTTTGCCAGTAGTTACATTGCGCAAACAAGTCGGGAGGCTGGCGCGAGCGCACGTTTTACTAGAAAGTTAGTATTATTAAGAAGTCTTACATTTTCAACAAGCTGTCCCCGCAGAACATAATTCAGACGATCGCTACTGAAACGTTAGGGCTTGTAGATAACGAGACTGTCAAGTTCCTCAAGGAGCAGGGAGGAAAGAGGACTGTTACTGCTGTGACAAAAAGATGCGCAAGCCAGGGAATACCTGCTGCAACGTATCTCCATAAAAGTTCAACAGGAAAACGCAGTGACGGTAGCGGGGTCGCTTCCATCCAGAATAAAAGGAGTTTCCAGAGGAAGGGCTGCCAGAAATGCTGTAGGAGTAATAGCTAACATTTTACCACTAACACATGAACTGTCAAATAAACTAGTTGTACTCTCGTCCTAAGTGCGATTTCCCTAAAAAGACAAAGAAGACAAAAGCGCTTCGCATAGTTACCTGGAAAACGCGGTGGCGTTCCAGATCGCTTGCCCGACGGTCCGCCAAACTCCCGGCACAGATTAATGACGACACTTGTGATGCGCTCACCGCATACCGAGATCAGATCATTTGGACTGCCGATCGTCGCCGCTTCGACTGATGCCGGCGGCACGAAAGCAACACAGGCAACGATACATAGTGCGGCTACCAATGATCCGATTCCGGATGCCGGAAATTCGGAACGATGTTGAAGTACCAGTTTCTGCTGTTGCTGCTGCTGCAGCGCCACTTTCCGCCTGCTTAGCTGCTGTGGCGTCCGCCGCCGGGGCGGTGTCGACTCGCTCATCGCGCTAGCGTAACTGGCGACCTATCGCACATTGCTTTTCTGCTTAAATAGGTCTCGTGGCGTGACGACCATGGTGAATCATTTCTATATATAGCACGTTTCTTACGCTTGTCGCTACCGCAGCCGTCGCCGCCACCGTCACCTTGTTGCTCAACAAGTACGTCAGCCTGCTTGATTTGCGGCTTACCTTGGTGGCTAGATGGCTATCCAAGGCCGGATCGAGCATCGTGCGACAAGTCCTGCAGAGGATTAGGGTAGGTGGGCGGTGCTTGCCGACTCCCCCCCCCCCCCGCCCCCCGCGTCACGATTTGTCGACTTGCCCAATGGCAGATAGGTTCTCGCGCGCGCACTTGCTTCTCGGGGGTTTCCGCCATCACCGATCGGGGCAAATACCAGCTGCGCAGCTGCGGCAGCCGATCATCAGCGGTCGAAGAACAAAACAAATCCTAGTCGTAGTCGTAATACTAGAAGTAGTAGTAGTAGTAGTAGCGGTACTTATAGTGAAACTACTACTTATAGTAATGTAGAGAGCGCAAATGACGCGTGACAACGCTCAACGACAATGTTGTCCATCGTGTGAGTCCCTGAAGTAACTGCTTCGGGCGGGCGGGCGGCCAGATTGCGCACTGCCTGAGAATCCCAATAGCCCCCCGAAACGAGCTGAAACTGTCACTTGCAGACAGCTCTGGGTAAGGTGACGCAATTGTCTAAGAGCGGGAGTCCGCCGGACTACGACGGAACGTGCGGACCTGCTGAGCCGGTCAATCAAAGATGATCCTCTAGCGGCCTTGAAGGTCACGGGACGCTCGACCGACAGAACCGAGAGAGAGAGAGAGCCAGGGGTGAACGTACATACCGCATACAAGTACAACAACTACTACTCGACTATACACAATACGTTGGCTACCACAGCCACGTTGATGATGCTAATGATGGGTGGCTACCGGCCAGCAAACAAACAGCAGGAAGAAGCAAACTGGGAGAAAGGGCAATGACTCAGCTCGGCTCCTGTCATCATCTGAGACACAAAAACGGAACGTATACGGGGAACGCAAGCGTGTGCTTAAGCAGGCGACAAACATCGAATCGAGATGCAATTCCTTTACGTAACTATTGCTTTCTCGACAAAGAACTTTGCTGTATAGTAACTGTTGTGGTAACGATTGGGTAACCCTCTTGCGGTCTTTGTTCTATGCCGATTAGTTCGACATCAACTTGATTAACGAATGCGTCTCTTTGCTAGCTATTTGCGGGATATCACACGCTTAGTGAATGAATGTACTACATCTACGTATGTATCAAATACGTGTAACAATGCATTCTATCATATGCTGTGCTTACGTTCAGAGGCGTTGGAAAACGACAGTAAACATTAGACTAGCCTAAAACGTCTCGAACGTTTAGTCTTTTTCTATCATTTTTAAAATTCTCAAAGAGAGTATGCCTCAGATCGTTTCTGACTCAATAGTCTTTAAAGGTTGTCGACGCGTATTCATCTCGTTGCTGTTAAATGCGGTAATGTGGGCCCTAAATGTCGTTCCATTTTACTTTAGCAGGAACAAATAGCAGATCGACCCGTTACAGTTAGATGCCGTAGTGCTGAACGTCGTAACATCTTAAGCTGAACATTTACCATGTGACCTGGAAGGGATCATGAAGCTAAGAGGTCTTTGGTTATCATCTAGCATAAGCTTTCTTGGCTCTAGTTAGCAGTTTGCTCAAACACCTGCAAGCCCGATTTATTACAAGCCACGTCATCTGTTGATGTCGTAAGCGCTATCCGTTCTCTTCTGTACCTGCCGAGCTCAGCTTTCTTTTTCATATGAGGTGAATGAATTGGCGCACCGAATCGACTTTGACACACTGGCCGACATGATAGCTATCACATATAGCCTTACATACTTTACAAATACAAGTTTCGTCCGGTTTGTGAAATCTCTGTGTCTCGGAAACCACTTGATGAAACCCATGATCCGCAAACCTAGTGATAAAATGTCTATTTGACCTATTACTAAGTTTCCAACTTATGCTGGTCATGGCTTATGAACAAAAACAGGTGGATTTCCTCAAACTTTTCTTTATGGGTGCCAATGTAGGACTCAATTTCTGCAATGCCATCCATTCGGCGGATCTCCTCAACAAAAGGAGGCGTGTCGAGCAATAAGTATACAAAACGGTTGCGGGTCGACGTATAAAGTCCAGAACCAACTTCAGAAATGCCAGTTTGAACCTATCGATTGTAACCCTAGCATGTCCCTAGACGAAAGCTTCTCTCAGATTATCTGGATCCTGTAAAAAGCTGACGGTACAATCTTCACGCTAAAAGGTTTGAGAGTTGTCTCTATACTGATAACTTCTGCGGATTTTCAATTGCTGTAGCTGCAACGATTGCTTTTCTAGCTCTTTCCTCGATATGCACAGGGAATGCTCTTCCAGTGGTTGAAACTATTAGGTCGAAATAAAAAAAATAATTAACTACCTGCAGGTTTTCACCCTCTAGACGAAACGCGTCGAACCGACAGAGTCTGCCCCCGTTCCGAAACTTCATGACTACAGTCTTGTAGATTTCGAGTCCTACGTCGATAGAATAGTTGCTGAGTGTTGCAAGCGCTTTTTGTAAGTGAAATCTGCTCTCGCAATTCATCACGAGGTCGTCTGCATACAAAATCAGGTTCATAAATTGATGTGTATAATGCGCAAATGTTCTTTTCCGCGCTTTTTCTCTTGGGTCGCGGGGGTCTCCCTTACCGTTGAGAATAACTACCATTATACACTCTCTTCATGCTCCGGGTATATGACCCGGGTCCAGGCAAGCGTTAAACAGTCGCGTCCAACGACATTAGCACCCTTGATATGCTCGTTGTAGATACCATTGGGTCCACAAGCATTATTGTTCCGCAGCCTCAGAATACTACTCGTTACTTCTAGAATTGTGAAATTTTCTCGCAGAGTCTCAATGAGCTCGACATCCTCGGGCAGCCAACACGAGTGCAGACAAGGGGCTTCGTTCGAGACTGTATTGCTCGAGCTTAGAATCGCACGGAAATGAGCTTGGAGTTTAACAGGTTCTACCGGACAGGACGGGCGAACGACTATAGAGCATCGGAGCCATACGTTCGATGCGGCTTGTTCGAACAGTTTGACGTCGCGCTTCTCTTCAAACTTCAACTTCGCGTTCTTGTAACAGTCTCGGTGCTATTGTTTGATTTTTGCTGTAGATGGTGCCAGAAGCGGTTGAAGTTCCAGTTCTCAGGTTTTAAGAGTGATGTGTCTCGCTGTTGGGCACTCGGGGCCATTGACAATCACTGCCTTCTGTAATGACATTCTCACTCGAGACCAATGACAATCACTGCCTTCTGTAATTTTCCGAAGTCTAGTTTTCTGCTTCCTGATTGTCGCTTGCAGAGACGGGTGTCGTTGGCGGTCACTGTTATTTCAACGCCCACAAGAATGTGCCACTTTAACAGACCACCTTCTTTCAACGAATTTTCTAGCTCAACGTAACGTACCCTTCCCTCATTAATGTTTGTGGCGAAAAATCTACGGCTCTGGCTGTCGATGTGTGTGCTCAGCATTCGCAACAATCTTCACTGGAGTTCCTATAGTATTTTTACAACCCGGTTTTTCTCCAGTATTAGTAAGTGGATGCGGAACACGAATATATATCCTATAGCCTCAGAAGGACGCTGCAAACAAGAATAGGGACAATACTTGGATATGATACAATTATCTAAAAACAAAAGCCAAGTTGTGTTGACGCATACATTTTCGAGTCAGGTTGACACGTTGAGATGTTTGTAGTTTTGAGCGGAGTAATATCTTGATTATTGATAGGAAGCTTGACTTAAGCTGGATGGAGTGAGCCAGCAACACTGACGCGGCGATTGGGGAAGGGAGGAAGGCAGATATATAGGCTCATAGCCATCCTCTACATCGGATTTCTCGCACTGGGCTCCTAATAGCCTGTGCTTTGGAGCTTGCATTGCCTTTAGCCCCTCCCATTGCAACCCCAACCCTGGGCGTTGCAGAGTTTTGGACTCTGTGCTGCCTCACAGCCACGGTTTCGGTCGGCGCCTGACTCCTATAAGACCCTAATTGTACTGTTTGGCATTTTGTTTGAATATTGTGAAAAAACGAGTTGCGCGCACAGCTGGAGAGAGCCTGTTCCAATATTTGGAACCTAGGTTGGGCCTTGAGCAACGAGACAGGTACATATAGCTGCAGAAAAGATGACAAGTGACTGTGTGATCCTCTTGTGTTTATGGGTGGCGTCAAGTGAGAGAGAATGAGTAGGTTGGGATGAATTTCCACTAAGATTCGTTTATATCCGTAACGACAAACACCTCTATTTGCAGAGGGTAGGGCAGAATTGACATTTCTACGCACTTATATTGCAGATACTTCCATAGTAGGTATCTCACTATCACTCGCAAGGTATATTGCAGGCTGTTTACAATTTCTTAGTCGGACATACAAGACGCATTTATATATAATTCCAAATATCTCAACAGCGTAGATAACTATGGACGTGGGCGAAGTACATGGCAAACGGACAGTTACGGAGCAGAATACGACATCTCTATTGCAGCAATGCTCCCTACAATTTTCTTGCGAACATCTGTTAAATATATACAATATCTGCGTAGTATACTTAATATTATATGGTTATATTTACGATTTCTTTCCTGGCTACAGCTTTATATAATCACACCCTTTAGCAGGGGGGCTTTATTGAGATCACAGAAGAAGGTTATCCCAAGTCGGCCTTCAGGCGGCGGGTTGTACACGGTTAAGCTTACGGACTAAGCGCCATGCAAACATTTTGTTAACGATCGCTTTCCTGGCAATCATTTTGGCCTGGATATTGATTCTCGAGCGAGTGCTTGTAGTAATCATATTTAAAAAAATCTCACTGCGTGCTCGGGCCGTTTACATATGCAAGTAAACGTGCGTATGTCAATTCTATCTAACATTTCAACAATATTGTCGCATTTAACATCGTTTTCGCTAATGTTACAACGATATGCTATATTGTTGTATATATTAACAAACTTTTTATGAATACCGGCCAGTATCTTTTCATCATGAGAATAACCTAGATTCCACACAGGTGAGGCATATACCAAAATCGGGGGAACATATTGTTTACATAGTCTTACATACAGAGAGGGCTGTTGGATCACAAAAAACGCAGAATCCAGTTCATTCTCCTCGTAGCCGACGTTCCTACTTCTAGAATGTGAGAAGCATTGTTAAATTGGATGCCGTTAACACACCTAGGTCGTTTATAGATCTTTTTGCAGTTAACTCCTTAGTGCCCAATGTGTATATATGTGCACGATTGTTGTTTCCAAAGTGAAGGATAGCACACTTATCCACCGACAGTTTAAGATCAAGTCCTTTGCACCATTTTGTAAATTTGTCCAGTGTTCCTTGGAAAAAAACAATATGATTTACATTATCTACAGGTGTATACAATTTTACATCGTCAGCATATACCTTTACCTGCACATGATGAAGTATTATGTGTTTCATAGAGTCATAATACAATATGTACATTAATGGCCCAAATATGGTACCCTGGGGACAACCAGATGTGACTTCTGCTGTTAGTGATAGGCAATTCTTAACCCTAACTCTAAAAAGTCTATCCGACAGAAAAGCCTTAATCCAATTAACTATACGACTACCAACTCCGTATTGCGGCAGGAGTTTAAGTAGCCTTGAGTGTGTGGTGCTTTCGAAGGAGGTTTAAAATCGAAGTACACACAGTCAAATGCTCTTCCATCATTTAAAAGAAGACACCAGTCATTTTGGGTCTCGAGCAGTTTCAAGAGCGTCGAGTGAGCGGGGCGATACGCAAATTCTTCCCTCGAAATAAGGCCTTGTGCATTTGCGTTTCGATCTTCTCAAATAGTTTGCATGGGACGGAGGTGAGTGATACTGGCCTTTTAGTATTCGGATCACTTTCTTGTCCGCGTTTGTGTACCGGACATAGAATAGCACACCGAAAGAGACTAGGTACAGTTTCTTCCTCCAGGGATCGGCGGAAAATCATAGAAAGTGGAACGCATACGTCGTAGCCACATTTTTTATAGACAAAGGCTGGAATACCGTTAGGGGTTGCGCTCCGCTTGTTGGCAAGCCTGCGGAGATGCTTTAAGATGTTTTCAGGAGATGCGTCGACGTCGTTCACAACGCTCACATTTTCGGGCGTTGGCGTTGATATAGATGGAGCGACGCGTGAGTTCCGCGTCTGCAGTTCCTCATATGTGGGATAGGTAGCTGCAAAAACATTTCTAAGAATTTCTGCTTTCTCCTGGTCGTCAGTGGCGATTGTACCGTCGAGTCTTCTAATCGAGGCAAGGCTGTCTTTGATCCTCATACGCTTCTGCACGTGTTTGTGCACAGCATTGGGAGCAGTCGACTGCGCGACACTGCTCTCTTCCATAATTCGTTTTCTATGCAGCATTCTCTTCAGTTTCTTCTGTAGCGCTGGACCGTTTTTCTGCGTGGCTTTATTCAGTTGGCGGTTGACCCGTTGAATGCCAGAGTTTAGCTTTTCATCAGTATCTGAGGGCCTCCGAGGGATACATACTTTAAGCAGGAAGAACATGTAACTCACAAACTTATTGTACATGTCGCCCACGTTATAGCAGGCTGAGACAAACATAGTTTGTCGCAGTTAGATTAGTGATCATTTCTTCGTAGTCACCTTTGTCATAGTTCCACCAGAGATTACAGGCATCAGGGGTGATAGAACCGCACGATATGACGACTGTAATCATTTGGTGATCGCTGGCTATTGGCGGCACTGACACAGAAAGGTTATCAACTGAGTCATGATTTGCCAGGACGACGTCCAGTAAGTTCTGTCCACGAGTGGAAGCAGCGACAAGTTGCTTAAGGCCAGATTCACAACAAAACTGAAGAAATCTTTCCTGGATTGAGAGTGCACTGTTAGTCGATTCTTCGGTTTGTCGTGATGATGTTACAGTACACCAACCAGACCAGTTTATTTGAGGTTGATTTAGATCGCCGGAGAGAACAACGCTTATGTCGCCAGCTACGATGTTCTGTAGATCAGCAATCAGATTCTCTAATCTTGTCGTCCGCTCAAGATGCAAGCCGGTCGAACTGAGATATGTACAGACAAGTCGTATACTTTTTTCTACCAGTAATAAATCTGCCGCTATTAATTCAGAGGAAGTGTTGCTTAGGTTGACCTCAGCGCAGGGAAGCTTAGAATTCACTAGCAGTGCAACGCCTCCACCTGTAGGTCCAACACGGTCCTTACGGAAGACTTCGTATCTTCCACAGGCAGCCAACTCAGCTGACGTTATCCTGTCGGTTAGGCAAGTCTCAGTAATGAACGCAATATTAGTCGTATCAGTTTACATAAACGCATGTAGCCAGTCCAGGTTTGGCTAGTGATCAGGAGTTTATAGATATACATTTGAGTTCATTATTTACTTCACAATTCGGTGCCGTATTTGAGTTCCATTGCATGTCCGTTACCAGGGTTGATGACTTCCGATGTGCCTCGTTCAGTCATTGGTGTAGGTGCATCTCCATCACATCAGACTCTCTCAGACGTCCATTAAAAATTTTGACTACGGCACCTTCATTCCACACCTCTTGATCGAACATCATATTTACGTCTGTATTTGGAACGTTAACATAGAAGGAGCTGTAGTAAGCAAAACGAGTTTTTATCTTCTTCACCACAATCGGGTACATCCCTGATTTCGACAGGTGGCCATGGAGCTCACTTGTTTCAAGTCCTGGTTGTTGACCTGACACAAAAATACGTTCCATGCGAAGTCGTGCAGAAACACTAGACAAAGCGTTCAGTCCTTGCTCTTTTCGATTTTGGTCTACAAGAACGCGTCTACGGTTTCGGTTTTCCTTGCTACCGGCAGTCATGTGTGAACGATTTGAGATAGTGTGAAAATTGTTTTGAAACTGTAGACGCCCTCTAGACTGCGATCTACTTTGGGATCGGCTGTATGTACTCTCAGATGTGCCAATCTTCGTACCTCTCTGGTGACTTTGTCGGCTTTTTTGGCTGTCGGAGCGCGCGCTTACAGGCCTAGTAGTACTCATACTCTGAGGTATAGTTTAATTACTCAATAGCTTGTCCATTTTCTTCTCTAACAGCTGATTTCTTTTCAGTAGGATATTATTTTTCGAACCAGAATTCGGACGGTAACGTTCAACTTTTGTACCTGATCAACTAGAGACCTATTATCGTCATAAGGTCGGTCTCATCATCAGCAATAATCATTTCACCTTCATCCTCAATAGCGGGTGGATCGCAAATATTACATTTGAAATTTTTCATGACGTCTTCCTGCCTGGCTTCGGCATAGGAGAGTCTCGTACACTTGGCAAGATGTGATTGTTACCTGCCCCTCTCTCGATCCCCTCGGAACTAACCTGTTGCCTCCTGGCTGTCGTCCTAGGCGCCTTGAAACGCCAGAAGTTTTCAAACAGAGCATTGTCACACCGATACACAAGAAGGGGCCCAAAAAGCGCGTTGAGAATTATCGCCCTGTGGCTCAGTGTTCCATCGCCTGCACAATTTTTGAAAAGATCTTAGTCAAACACGTAACTAACTATATGACTGTGAATAATTTTTTTGATACTTTCCAACACGGATTTGTACCTCGTCGTTCTACGTGCACGCAACTTTTAGAAATGACAAACGATTGGGCCTTGTACATAAATGCCAAAAAAGATTTTCACTGTATATATTTTGACCAGAAGAGTGCCTTTGACAGGGTTGATCATAAGCTTCTTATCGACAAGATGAAGACGCTCCAGGTTCATTTACAAACGCGCAAATGGCTTGCCGCGTTTTTACACAATCGGTCGTTCCGAGTCAAATGCGGGGAAGCTCTCAGTGAGCCACGACTGGCTCCGTCCGGCGTCCCACAGGGGAGCTGCGTCTCTCCTTTGCTGTACACAGTGTTTGTTTTAGACATAAAATCTTATATTCCGTCGAGTGTTAAATACCTACTGTACGCCGATGACCTAAAGATATACGCTCCCTTGGACTCTCCCTCAGCGCACACTGCGTTACAGTCTGCTGTCGATGGCATCTGCCGCTGGTGCATTGACAATGGTATGGAGCTATCAGTTTCGAAATGCCTCGTTTTGAAACATGGCTTCTTTAATCTGGAGTATCAGCTTAACGGGACAATTCTGCCCACCGCTAATGTTGCTCGGGATCTCGGTGTATTAATGTCAACAGATCTAACATTTTCTGTGCATATAAGAGAGCTAGTCAAAACAGCATCTACACTTGTGAACACGCTGTTCCGTTGCTTTATTATCAAAGACCCAAATGTGTATATTCGTCTGTATAAAGCAATTGTGCTATCCAAACTTTTATATTGTTCACCTGTCTGGAGCCCATACTTGTGCAAGCACATAGGCATGCTTGAAGGTATTCAGAGAAGATTTCTAAAAAGGCTCTGTAAAAGATGTAATATTGACCCGAATACTGTAAACCTTCCATCGCTCTCGTTTTTACTGAAGAACAACGACACGCGAGCACTATCGCAACTTTCAAGTGCCGATCTTATCAACCGTTTTTTCGACGTGACAATGAATAATCGCAGAAGTCAAATAATGTTTTTACCAAAATGTATTCCAAGACTTGAAACAGTCAATAATATGTTCGCCTGGCGTGTAGCCAGAGAATTGCACAACAAGGAGGTTTTGGGGGCGTCCTTGCCCACCTAGCTTTCCTTCTTACCCTTTATTCGGTAAATAAAGGCGTTTTCTATTCTATTCTATTCTATTCTAAACCGTCCTCGTCGACTGTTGGCACCCTGGCCTTCAGTTTTCGCTTCTTCTTAGCCAGCTCGTTCTCCCTTTCTTCTATCCTCTTTCTCTCCTCTTCTGTTTGCTGTATGGCCCTCTGCTTTACAGCCTCGCGTCGCTCCTGCAGAGCTTTAGCGAACGCCGGGCAAGCCGTTGAGGCCGCCGAGTGCCCCTCTTTACCACAGACGTGACAGTGAGAATTGGGGTTGTCGCATGCCCTCGCGAGATGACCTTCGTTTCCGCACCGATAACATCGCTTGGCTTCCACCTTTGGCTCTTTGCAGTCCTTCGCCATGTGTCCCGCACCCCGGCAATTGTAGCACATAGGCACGGAGACCCATTCCTCAGGTCTGCAAACGGAGCCTCCAATGGTGATGTTCCGTCTGGACAATAGCCTGGCAGCTGCAGCTGATGGCAGCGTTGCCAGACACTGCCAATAGCCATTTTTCCCCATGCGCGGGTCTTCAGTGCGAAGGGGGGTGTCCTCGGACAGCCTCAACGCCTGCCGTAGCGCTGCTTCTATCTGCTTTTTGTCGGCGAAGGGGTCAATGTTCCGTAGAACAATGGTCTTGGGGACCCCGCTACCCTCCGGTCGACCTCCAGGTTGGAGCTGTTCCAAAGAATGTCGGCGAAAGAGCTCCCGGCACCGGCCTTGCTCTCCCAGACCTTTATAACCAGGTCCCCTTTGGTTTTGGAGACCCCGCCAACCTTCAGGCCCGTCACCCCCGACTGAACGAGGGGCCGGACGCTCTGTAGGGTCTCTTTAAAAGTCTTTTCCTTAGCGGTCTTTATCCGGATAGTGCTTTGAACCTCAGGGGGGCCAGCACTACCAGGCTTTGTCGACCCATCTATGGGAGTTTTTGGAGTGACTAACCCGGCGTCACAGCCCACCCGGCGGCAGCGGGCCTCAAGGGCCCTTCGTGTGCCGTCAGTTTGGTACTCTTCAGGCACCTGAAGGGTAAACCTCTCCTCATTTAGCTCCGCCTTTGCTTTCAGTACCACCTTAGTGAGTAGTCTGAGAAACCCGCCTGCTGGCGCCCCTTCAGAGACTACTCCGACGACTAAAGTGCGTGACGTACACTTGACACTCATGGGAGTATCCTCGGCTTCATCACATTCCAGCTCCAAGGCATCCCTGCTCCGAGGAACCGCGAGCCTATCCACCGGAACTTTGGCTGCCTCTGGGGCCGAGGGGAACTGCATCGCTAGTTAGGCCGGCAACGCTGAGTCCCTTTTTGAGCCTTCCCGTATGATAAGAGCCCGGGTCTCCCTTGTTGACAAGATGCCTTGCTGGGTTAGCGAGGCCCTCTAGAACATCTTCTCGGGCCAGTCTTTCTGGAGGATCGCGAGTAGCTCTTCATCCGACTGAGCCGCCTGAAGGGCTGTGTCAAGCTCAGCGATAATCTTGGCCACCCTAAGCTCCTCGGCCCTTCCTTCATTCATCTCCTTACCGCATCTGGAGCACAGGGGAGCACTGTCCGCGGCCTTTTTTGCCGTCTCTGCTGGCCCTTCTCCCCCCCGGAGCTTTCTCTCAGATAGTTTTCGCTGAAGCCCCTCTATTCTAACCTTCATTTCTTCAGCCTCCCGCTATTTTATTTCTGAAATCCCTCTATTTTAGTCCTTATCTCCGAGTTTTTCCCCTCAAGCCGAGTAATCATTCCTATGTGTTCCGCCCTTTTATCCTCTTCCCTTATGTCCCTTTTTTGCCCTGCCTCTTAATCCTTCTAGCCGCCTTTCCCAACTCCTCAACCGCAATCTTAATTTCTCCCTTGGTGGTAGGGTGTTTTCTGCATAGCTGGTCCAGCACCCCCGTCCAGGTGAGTAGGCTGGCTAAAGCCGAGTCGTAGTCCTCGACTACTGGTTCCTCAGCCGGCCACAGCGGAACAGGCAGCTCCCCAGAAGTGTATCCCTTCAACCTGTTGGCCAGGATATTAAGCCACTTTTTGCTTTCTGTTCTTGCGGCGTCCCTGTCCGTTTCTTTAGAAGGTGTGCTGAGACGCGCCCTTTTTTGACCCGTCTTGCTATTTCCCCCCTTGTCATTGTCATCCTTATCCGCAGGCTTTGGTCTCCTCTCACCATCCTTGTCTCTGAGTCCTCAGTCTCCGTGTCCGAGTTGGGCACCAGCACCGTCGGTGTGGCCGCCCCTTCCAGATAAGAACACTACTACAGGGTAGTGATCCGAAAATAGCCTGGTGCACCAAACGACCGGGCAGATTTCCAGGAAATCCTCGCAATTTCTAATAGCAATATGGTCAATACAGGTACCGGAAGCGGGGCGAGTCACTTGCGTGACGACATGAAAGAAGCTTCTTTCTGAGAAAAATGATTTATAGCTTTCCTTGTCTGTAAAAAATTAGCCAGCAAATTCAGATTCGAGTCATCCATTACTATACATAAGTTTAAGCTTGAAGAGACGACGGCATTTGTGAACTTTATGAGCAGGAAAAGAGAGGAGATCAGCGACGTGAGCCCACAGTTCTTCACTTCACCAGCAATGACAGACGACACATGGAGGAATCCGGATCGGGCGAACAGGCACGTGGTGGTCAAATTCTCGACCCACGGCTATCATCATGTGGTCTGTCGAACGGAGTCGTTTCACGACCCAGTCGAGTCGTGTATCTGTAAAAATTGCGAAGGCCCTTGTGATCTGTATCATGCCCAAACTTGTACATACCCACAGTCTCTGAATCACCTCGAGAGACTTAAGAGTAAGCTGGGGGGACTTTTTTGATTAACCGGAGTACTTATGTACTCCAATTTTAACTAGATAGAGTATTACACAGACAGTGTGAATAAAAGAAATTGAATTACTAAACATGGGAGAGCTGAACCCATTGGAAGTACCTCTTCCAACAAATCCAGCAGGACGTCCTTATGCGTGACCCTACTTGAATACATACTAAACCCTTCAAAACCGCACTTCTTTAGATGTACCCGGAGAACCTGTACGTTACCATCATCACTACTTCTAGCAAGCTTAGAGAGTATAAGGCCGTTTGAGCGTATAGCATTTAAAATTCTCATGATGGGCTTAAACGCTGCAGCCACGCTTTTCTTTGTCCTGGGAGCCTGGCGCATCCTTGGCTTCAGAAACATCTTCTTTTTGCCAAACGTCGTTTTCTTCGTCGTAGAGGTAGGCTTAACCAGCGGATTCATCGTTTGCATCTGGGGGATCGTTGTAATTCCCGGAAGATTGAGTTTTACTTCTGGACCAGCCGCGGTTTCCACAACAACTGATCTCACAGCCGATGCGGAAGAGCGACTGAAACCCTGCGTCGTGACAGGATGTCTGGCAGATATCTTCGGTTTTGATGAAGATTTACAATTTACACATTTAGGTGCCTTTTTGCATTTAGCTGCAAGATGGCCAGCCTCACCGCAATTTCAACAAGCTATCTCATTTTTACAATTCGCGGCTGTGTGACCAAGTTTTTGACATTTGAAGCACGCTACAGGTGCACCAGCGAACATAACAATTTTATGCTTTCTGCGCGCCAGAAATACCTTTGTGGGTAACACACGATTAAAGCGTAGAAGAACTCTGTCTGTAACAAACTCTGTAAGCTGATTTCCAACTCGTCGCTTCCCAACTTCTCTCTTGACTGTCACTACGCCGTCCTGCTTCAGCGCTGCTAATATGTCCTCATCCGAGAAGCCACGGTCAACCTGAGTAATCCGTGCCCAGTTGTTGTCCAGGTCTCTACAACGCTGATTCCAAGAAGCTCTGTAAGACCCAAAACCTTTTTGGTAACTTCAACTGCATTGGCCCAAACATGAATATAACCTTCGATTTCGATTTAAGTTTAGTGTCAGGGAAAAGCCGAAACAGCTCACTACAGAGAGCTAGCATGTTGCCCTGGAAAGACCCGCTGTCAATATTTATTTCACCGTCACAGTCGTGCTCAATCCTCCGTGCAATTACAATACGGAAAACATCTTTGGAATTATGCACTGTGTTCGCCCTGATAGCCTCAAGCTGCGACTGAAGTTTTCCAAGCCTCTTCGCCGTATCTTTATTTATCACCTGGGTCCATCAGTGCCATTAGCATCCACAATCAGCAGATGATTAAATAAGACCATCACTATTTTTTGCCACAGATGGTCTTTTTTCAGCCGGCGCAGTTTGGGTTCCGAGCATCCTGCTCTCTGCGGGGTCGTTGGTTATTTTAATGCCGTTCTTTACTACAGAAGACCAACTGCGTTTGGAGAAGTTATCTGACGCTTGTACGTAGGCTACTGGAGCGCAGAGTGGAATACCTGGGGCTTCCGTCTGCTTTTGTATTATGTTTCGCGACGTTTTATTTAGCATGTCCATGCGGCGCAACCTATGTGGGCAGGACCCCCAGGTGGCTTCGTGGCAACCATTGCACAGGCAGCAGCGGGCTTCTGCCTTACAGTCTTTCCTTAAATGCTCTTGTGACCCGCACCTCCGGCATCTCGGCTTTGTCATCTTGCAACTGGTGACTAAATGATCCATGCTAAAGCATCTGAAGCATTGCATTGACTCGCGGTACAACATGACCCCGTGTTGTTTAAGTCCCAGGCGGACCTCTGCTGGGAAATTGTTGTCCGCAAAGGTCAGAATAACATGCTCCGTTGCCGTTACAACATTGGTGCTTTGATTCTTTGTTTTCACTCGAACTGCTTCGGAGACTCCATACGATATGAGAGAAGCTAATATGGCTGCTTTGGATATAGAAGGGTGCACACCAGAAATCTTGCCTTTTACTGAGGAGCGAGCTCCGCTTATTTTCGCGGATACCTTAACTCCCGCCAATTCTTGCAGCGATAACAAAGTACCTCTGTCAACCTCGTCTTCCACTGCAATAAGGAGTTCCCCATTTCTAGTAAATCGAGGTTCTTCAACTTTGCCTTTGATGTGTTGCGCAATGCAGTGACATACGTCATTGAAACGCGTCTCCAAAGCGTTATCATCAGCTGTAAATATTACAGCCACCTGTTTGGCGAGTACCACCTTTGGCTCACGCAATCGTTTGTTGCGCGTCACTGTTTGGAAACCATCATCGTCGGTAAGATCTTCTTTTCTTGAACGTCAGTAGTGACTGTTGTTACATCGTCCCTCTCTTCAGTAAGCGTTCTCTGCACCGCGTCCTTATTTCCCCCCATTAACGCCCCCTCGGTTGTTTCGTTGGCTACCTCCGTGCTCGCTGGAGAAGAATCAACCTGCGATACACGCATACCTTTGTTGCGAGTGTCTTCTACCGGGCTTGATGCCGCGCGCTTCCCACAACCCGTCTTTAGATGACAAGCTGGACCGCCCGCATCGCTGATTGCTTCATCAATACGATCACCGATCATCCGATACCACTGCACGTTCTGCATGCACCAGTGTACGTGGTTCGGGCGGGTGCTTCCCTTGCCGTCTCGGTGGCGTTCGTTTCACGGGCATGACCAGCTGCTGCGCCGCGTCTGTTTACAAACAAGATATTGTTTGACTACAGGGTGACGCAGGCCGCGCTGAGTATGGTGTTCGATATTATAACGTTGAGTATAGCGTTTGATAATGATTACGTACAAAGGATAGAAGCTGCAGCGATGTCAATGATAAATTTAGTGATGACGGCTGGTGGTGGTGACGGTGGCAGCGATGATGATGACTGTGGGTGATGGTTAATTGAGGTGAAGGGTGATATTGATGATGGAGGTGTACTAATGATGATGGCGCTGAAGGTGTTAACTGATGGAGAAGGTAAAACACAAAGATGATGATGATGACGAAGATATTGAAAGTGTGATGATGTCGCTAAAAGTGGTAACAGATGGAAAAAGTAGAGCACATAGATGATGACGACGATTATGAAGTGGTGAAGACGCCAAATACACTGATGGCGATGATAGTGAAGATGAAGCTGACGATGATAAAGTTGATGATGGCGATGACTGTGGGGTGCTGATGAGATCAAAGATGCTGGCAAGTGATGATCAAGTTGAGTGGTGCTGATGATGATGATAATTGTTTAAGTAGACACTGCACGAATAGTTCATTTGCATCGAAGTAAGCAGCAGAGTTTTCGCTAGTCGATTCTACTAGTCTCAAAGGTTGCTAAGCTCGTGGATGCTTAAGGATTTTTTCGCCTAATTCTAGACTTAGCAGTACCTTCCAAGAGCCACACACAAACACGTCCGCACCGTTGAGATCTAACAGCTGTTCTATATTAATGATAATGGTTTAGCCAAGCTGACAGAGAGCTCTTTGTATAAAATTGGGGGAAGGTTGTCGGAAGTCCGCGAGTATTTTCTCTTAAGGCTGTTGAGGTGCACGATTACCTTCTCCTTGTTAAAAATAATGTCATTTATGAGAACGGTCAGTATCTAATTAACGATTTTGGGAATTCCAGACGGCTGAACATATACGCTCTTTAAGTAATCTTTCATAGCTGCCGCCTTGTTGGAGTTCCCTGTGACCGTGTGTTTGCCAACTATAAGTAGAGCTACTCCAGACTGCAGTGTTAAACGGCGACCAGCATATCTAAAAAGGTCTTTGGCATTACAAATGTTTAGGTTGGCCTCCTCTAGCCGCCTTTTGCGGGTTGCGGCTCGTGCCAAATTCGTGAATACTTGAGATACCAATCTCATTTGTGAATACAACTACAACGACAGATGCACAGGCTCACAAGGAATCACCTGTACACAAATCTGCTGAACAACACCATTATAGGCACTCGAAGTAGAAGAAAGTCGACAAGCGTCAGACACTCCGCTGCACTCTCAGCACTTAGCCAATGCCAATGATCGAAAACGTGAAAAGGTGACGTACACAATTCACCGCGCCTCAGCATCGGGCCCTTTTGCGACAGACACGACAGAAGACTCGCCCCATGCTCAACACGACACAAGGCAAGACACGGGTCACACAAAATCACCAATCTCACACGGAGAGCACTACACCCGATGCACTCCCGACGAAAGCCGGTAGCAGACGAGCTATCACTTAAGAAAGCCTTAATCCAGTTAACTATTCGACTACCCACCATACTGCGGAAGGACTTTGAGTAGCTTAGAGTCTCGAAAGCAGATTTAAAATCGAAATACACGCAGTCAAACGGTCTTCCATCAGGGTGGCGCTACGCTTGTTGGCCAATCTGCGCAGATGCCGTTCGAGGTTTTCCGGAGAAGAGTCGACGCTGTTCACCACCTGCACGCTAGAGAGCTCGTGTAAGAGGAGAGCGGGGTGAGTGTTTCGTGATAGCAGTTTGGCGGGCGTTGGGTAGGTTGCGGCAAATACATTTCAGAGAATTTCAGTTTTCTCATGGTCATTGGTGGTAGTAGATACGTCTGGTTGCTTAATTGAGGCCAGGGTGTCCTTGACTTTCATACGTTTTTGAACAAACTTATGGACAGCGCTGGAGCGGCAGACTGAGCAACACTGCTCTCTTCAATGATACGTTTCCTATGGAGCATCCTCGGTAGCTTTTTCTGCAATGCAGGCCCTCGCTGCGGCGTAGCGTTGCTCAACTGTCGGGTGGTCCGTTGGATATCGAAGCTTAGTCTACTCTCGGTATCCGAAGTTCTCCGAGGTACAAATATTTCAAGCAAGAAATGCATGTAGCTCACAAACTTATTATACATGCTATCTACGTCGGGACAGGCGACAAAAAAATTAGTCCAGTCAGTCGCAATCAGATTTGTGATCATCCCTTCGTAGTTACCTTTACCGTAGTCCTACCAGTCAGTCACCTTTACCGTAGTCCCGCCGTGTCTCAGGCGTAGTCGGTCCGCGAGTTATGGTGAACTTGACCATTTTATGATCAGTGGCGATCGGTGCGGTCGATACAGTAATGTTGTCAACTGAGTCATCCGTAGTTAGAACAACGTCCCGTATATTCAGTTCGCGGGTAGGGGTGCATACCAGCTGCTGAAGACCAGCTTCGCAGCAGAACTGAAGAAACATCTCCTCAACTGAAAGCTCACCCCCAGCTGTCGATTTATCAGCAAGTCGCGATGACGAGCAGCGCCAACCCGACCAATTTATTCCAGGTTGATTGAGATCACCAGAGATAACAACTATCACATTATCAGTCAAAAACGCGTCGAGATCGGCAATCAAATTCTCAATTTTTTCTTCTGATCAGAGCGCGATCCTGTCTGACTGAGATACGAGCAGACGAGTCGAATCTTGCAGTCAGGCAGAAGCACGTCAGCCGCGATAGTTTCGGAGGCTAAGGATGAGTTACGTCGGGAGACTTCGGCACAGGGAACCTTGGAATTTACAAGCAGTAAGATGTCTCCACCACTTTGGCCGACACGATCATTACGAAACACCTCATATCTTCCACCCGCGCTCAGTTCAGCGGACGTTACCTTGTCGGTTAGCCACGTCCCCGTTACGTACGCAATTTCAATTTCTTCTTTTTCTAGAAACGCGTGCAGACAATCAATCGCTCCTGGTTTAGCCAGTGATCGCGCGTTTAGGCATATACATTTAAAATCAGAGTATGAGTTACTGTTGAGAGTCAAATTGTTGCGAGAAAGCTTGTCCGTGTTTAAAGTTTATGTTCGTTGGCGTTGGCATGCCCTGTTCAGCCATTGGGATGGATGTCGTTCAATTACATCAGTCTCTCGGAGGCTCCCGCTGAAGATCTTGGCTATTGCGCCTTCTTTCCAGATATCTTCATTGAACATCTGATCCACATCGGTATCAGGGATTTCAACATAGAATGGGCTATAATGGGCAAAGCGAGTTCTTAGCTTCTTAATCATGATCGGGTACACCCCGGACTTTATTAGATGGTCATGTAGTACTGTTGTATTCAGTCCAGGCTCTCATCCGGATACAAAAATACGTTCCGTATGCAGACGAACCAAGGCACTAGGTAAGGCATATGGGCGTTGTTTCTTGCTGTTTTGAACAACGAGAACACGCCTTGGATTTCAGTTTCCTTTGCCACCAACTGCAGCCTTTCTTGCTTGATTTGGCACTTGCTGATGATTACTCTGGAACCGTTGACGCCCTCTTGATTGTAATCTGCTGAGAGATCGGCTTGATGAGCGATTCACAGGTGTGAGCATTCTCCCCCTACCTCTGGGTGGGCTTTCAAAGCAAGTACCCCTAGCTTTGATACTCTTATTTGACGATGCATCTCTATTATTAGGAAACTTAGTTACCTTTTTCTCTAACAGTTGATTCCGCTCTAGCAACGCGTCATCTCTTGACACTAGTGTGCGGACGGTCCTGTTCAGTCTTTGAACCTGATCGACTAGAGACTTGACAATCGTCACCAGATCGGTTTCATTAGTTGGCAGCTCCTCATCATCACAGTCACTGAGCGGAGGGGGTTCACAGTTATGGCACTTGAAATTCTTCATAATTTCATTCTTCTTGCTTCGAGATAGGTGAAATTAGTGCACTTAGCGGGGTGGACCCAAATTGCCTATTGTGCGAGGTGGACCCAAATTGCCTACTTAGCAAGGTGGACCCAAATTGCCACAGTTCGGGCATTTCTACGAAGTACGGGCCTTCTTATAATAGATAATTCCATTATCTTCCGGCATCGTTCGCTTTTGAGTTGAAGTACCTCGCACCGACATATGTTCACAACAGACACCTGTTTTGTTTATTGTGATATCAACACACCGGTCTGTTCGATAGATAACAACCCGGCTGCCAAACTCAGCTGATATCTGAGGTTCCGTGCCTACTGACTATCCGCGTTTTAATTCACCACGCACACAGCAGAGACGAGAGAAGAGGTGTATGGGATCGAACTTCAGCTATCCTTGATGCTGATGTAACACTGGCGAACAGGTTGGATAAATAAACGTATGATTTCGCATAGAATGATAGCGGTTTCAATCGTACGTGGGGGTGCACTGTGCTGTGGGGCAACTTTCACACATGAGTAATAAGGGGTTAGAAGAGTCAGACTGCCTCGAGACGCAAAATTTTCACACCACAAGCACGATGGAACCAACGCGGTATATATATATATATATATATATATATATATATAAATATATAAGGGCCTCACTGGGTTGCTAGGAGGAACCACGATTATTGACCAAAACCACGGCTGTAGCTTTTATTCTCGTCCGACACCTCTACTGCGCCGGTACAGCACCGCCTCTCCGGCCTGTCTCACTTCACAACGATCCTTCTTCGACCGCGCCTCAACATCGTCTCAGTACTACTCACCCTAGTGTCGTCACTTCTCCTACCGGCGACAACTTAGGTCACGGCAGCGATGGCACGTGGATGCTGCTGCTGCCGTAGCGTTTCTCCTCTCCGCTAAGTCTTGTTGATTCTACGTGCACCGATACTAGCAGACGTCGCTAAGCTATATCTCTCTATACTCATATATCCGCTTACAATAACAATGACAACCTATAGCCTTACATATATATATATATACCGCGTCAGCGGGTATAGTTCAAAGAATTGCTTGATGTGCTTCTCTCCCCTATGCGGGAAGTGAACGAAGACCACATTGCCATGCTTGAAGTTGTGGTCTGTTTGGCTGGAACTGAGCATCTGTTTTTGGCGGCGCTTGTTTTCGCCCCTGAAATCGTATGCTACTTATTGGGCCGGAACCAGATTCGGCTCAACCCTTTTCGCATAGAGCTGTGTTGATGGCGTACCGGTCAAGGAGGGCGGTTCTGGAAGTGGCACATCGAACAGAGATGCGGCTTCTCTTCGGTTTATGGGGCAGAACGGTGACATTTTGAGGAGCTGAGTTATGTGCGAACACCGCGTAGGGAAGATTTTTCAAAAATTTTACCTCACTTCGATATAATAGAACCAACTCAATTTGCTGCTACGTCTTTTAAATGGTGCCTATCAAATGACATATGCGGTGGCCTGAGTCTGAGCCAGCCATCTCTTTCTTAAACGGATTGAATAATCGTAGACGCCATCAATTACATTAATTTTACCAAACTCTCTGAGGAGCCGGTATTCCGTCTACCCGAACGCAGCTGAACGCAACACGTAAACTATATGTTTGCTGGGCGAATGTGAAGGTAGATATACGAGAAAGGCTTCCAATATGTTTTCTTGTCAAACGCATTAAATATCGACTTACTTCAGTTCAGGTCAGTGATGGCAAAGCCGTCTGGGGCATAGCACGTCATATTCATCCACAAGTGGCGCGAGGGATGACGTAAGACGGGCTTTTTCAGACGGTAGCCAGATAGGCCCCCCAAGTGGGGTGGCTGCGAAGCTGGCGCTCGAGAAATTGTGGCACTGGAGTCATCTCAACCTTGCCAGACACTCTTATGGTAGCCAAATGCCTCGCCGCTAGATTGAAACATTGACGCCCCGGGGATCGCAGACGGGAGACATAGTTGCAGGGTCGGACGCCTACTCGTGGCGACCGCTGGTAAACGGAGAGTGAACCCATGGGTTTTCCCGAGAGGTTCCGCTCCGGCCAAGAGCCAACCCAAAGTACGGGAGTACCTATGACCTTCTTTCCGGCGTCGGTCCGCTGGTGCGCGACTTCCGCGCGCTGCGGAGACCTTGACGCGCCCTCATAAAAGTTAGTCAGACGGTAATAACTCCCAATAGTAACTCTCCCGGAGCCACTTATGGTGGTAAGGGGGGCATGGCATACGATATCGGTTGGATGGCAACAAATTCATTTTGTCTATTCGGGCTGGCGGGCACTCCCGCAATATGTATCGCGCGTAACCTCGCGGGGGTGGCGGGAGTGTAAGTATCTCTCTTGCACCACCGTGTGCAGGCACGCACCATCGTATGCCTGGGTGGTGCGTGGCATCGCGGTTGGTGGAGACACCACTCCAAAGCTCATTCTACATCGGCCTAGAGCGGCTCCCAAACAACGTCCTCGAGCCAATCCACGAACGAACGTCACGCACACTCGTCTCCGGGGACCTCACAAGTGGCACACGGGTCGTCCGGATTAGTCCGGGATTTAATGTCTATAAAGTCCGAGCTGTTGAAAATTATCAAGTCAATTACGAACGCGTTACAGCCCTTATTGGCGCTCCTGTCCGTTGCTAGTGACCTCAGGCAATCACAATGACGGGTGATCACAACGATTGCAGGACAGTGACAGAGCCCACACGGGTCACTTTGTCGGATCCTTTAGAAACTGCCGGCCTAAGGTCCACGTCTGGGCAGAACTCAGCGACTACTCCAGACCTTTTGGGGCCCAACAGGGTTACTTGTCACCAATGCGGCCAGACCTTCGCCAGGCGAGGCCTCCGTCCACAGTCAAACATGGGGGCGACGGCATCATACCCGTCCCTAACGGGGCCACTCTCGACCTCACGGAGTACATCCAGGTCTTCATCAAAAGTGGGAAGCTGGTTCGTATCCTGCCCAAAGTGGTAAGTAAGTCGGTGGCTGACGACTTGTCAGAGGTCTGCTTAAAGGTTGCCTCCGACAACGACGACGACGCCGCCTGGCTTGGACTTTTCTCCTTCGCTCCAGTCGTGCTGAGGTTACCGATAGGCTGCAGGGATACACGTGAGTAGGAAGGTAATGCTGAGCAAAATCGGTCGATCACGCGGGCCGTGTCGGCTAAGCTATTGGACGGGGACGTATCGGGAGCAGCGCGCCTTTTTTTATCTGACGACGTTATGGTCGATGAACCAGCCGCTGCAGCGTCGTTACGGGAAAAACACCCCACCGCGCAACCGGACTTGTACTGGTCGTCTCTTCCCCCCTCACAACTATTACCTTCATCTACGTCGGCCGAGGATGTCCGCTATGCCGTTGGATCATTTTCAAAGAGCTCGAGCGCCGGCCTGGATTTTATGATACCTCTACTCCTACAGGACCTTCTTTCACCGACTCTCGGCTGCTCATCTGACCGACTTAGTAAGGCCCCTTCCGAAAGTAAGCGACTTAGTAAGCGAAAAAACTGCGATGGGGAGCTCCTCATCCAAAGTAGTCCTTCATCTTCGGAGTGAGGCTGTTTGCACTGAAGAAGAAAAACGGCTCGTTCAGACATATAGTTTACCCTTCGGTACTACGTAGGGTCCCGGCTAAATTGGCAGTGAGGGACTCTAGAGATGTTATTAACCAAGCGGTTGGACCTCACCAGTTGAGTTTCTCCACCAAGGGGGTGCTAAAATAATAAACCATGCTACCAGGGCTTTTATATATTACCGGCTCGATCCATCCGTGTCAGTTTTAAAAACGCGCTAAACACCGCCCGGAGGGATCACTTAATGGGAGTGGTTGGAGATGAGGTCCCTACCATTTATCATCAAGTGAATCCGGTGATTCACTTGGTGATCCGTCGCACTTGGTCTTACCCTCGGCACTGCTCACTTCGGCTGCAGGGGTTCAGTAGGGAGACCCCTCGCCCCCCTCAATTTTGCCTTGCGGTCAAAAACTTGGTCAACTCACTCGAGAGTCCACTCAACCTTTGGTACTTGGACGACGGGGTCATCAGGGGTAACATTGGGACGGTCTGTGAGGACTTAAAGAAGATATTAAGTTTCGCTACATGCAGCGGTTTGGAGCTCAACTTAATCAAGTGTGAGGTTCACATCATCGGTTCAGGTACAGCTGAAATATCCGCTATACAGAATCTACTTCCGGGATGCCGCGTAATAGGCGACGACCTGGATCTCTTTGGGGTACCCCTGTTCTCTTGCCAGGGGTGCCACCTTGGACCGAAAATTGAACGAGGAAGAGAAAAATTAGGGATTGGTTTAGAAAACCTTCTCCAGCTGGATGCTCACCGAGGGCTAGATCTCCTCCGCGCATGATTCTCCGCGTCAAGACTAAACTACCTGTTCAGGAAAGTCAACTGCTCAGCCTTCCCGTCTCAGTTGGAGGAGATTAACATAAAGCTGGGCCTCGCGTTGGAATCTATACTTAACCTGCAGTTGCAAAATGACCCCTTAGTCCAGGCCTTCTTACCGGTAGCCAGAGGTGAACTGGGCCTGTCTGAAGCAATTTCTCTTTCAGTCGCAGCACCGGGGGCAGCAATTTCTTTACCGGGTGCAGGTGCACGGATGCACGCCCTCTCGAGCCCTCAGCTGGGTACCCTTCTGGACGACGAGTCTACACGAATACTAGTCGGGTTGAGGTTGGGAGCAGAGCTGGTCTCCTCACACCGGTGCAGATGCGGTGACGAGGTCGATTCCCTAGGTCACCATGGACTCCCGTGTCCCCAGAATTCAGGCAGCATCGCACGCCAGTCAGCCTTGAACGAGACATTTAGCAAAGGGCTGCGATCGGCAGGCTACCCATGCAGCTTGGAGCCGTCTGGCTTTGTCAGAGACGATGGATGAAGAAATGATGGTATGACCCTGACTCCTTTCGAGCGGGGCCAAATGCTGGTGTGGGACGCGACCGTGACCAACACTTCAGCCCCTTTCAATGGTCGGTACGGGCGCGGCCCGCTCTGGACACGCGGTAGCCCTTGCGGAAGCAGGCAAGTGCAGAAAGTATTCAAGCGTCGGCTACCCACACTTGTTCTCACCCCTTGCATTCGAGTCATTGGGGGGGTCTGGGTTGCTCACGAAAAAACTGCTCAACAATGTCGGAAGAAATTTGGCACTTGCTATAGGAGACAAAAGGGCGGGCGAATATTTAGTGCAACGTCTGTCATTCGATGTTCTGAGGGGGAATGCCGCTTCGGTGAGAGGTACCCTGGCTAGGTGGACCAGCCCAAGCCTGGACCTAACGCCTTGAGTTATGCCCCGAGCGGGCTGTGCCCACGTTTTTACATCACAACGGTAAGCGTGTAACCGACTCTTTAGCCCTCCTCAATTGTCGCCCTAGACACGCGGTAGTCCTAGCCAAAGCAGCCAAGTGCAGGAAGTTTCAAGCGTCGGTCACCCACACTTGTTTTCAACCCTTGCATCCGAGACATTGGGGGGTTGTTCACGAAAAAACTGCTCAACGACATCGGGAGAATTTGACGCTTGCTACAGGAGACAAGATGGCTCTTTACTGCAACGTTTGTCATTAGATGTTCAGAGGGGGAATGCCGCTTCGGTGAGAAATATTCTGGCTAGGTGAACCAGCCTAAACCTAGACCTAACGCCTTGAGTTATGCCCCGAGCGGGATGTGCACATGTTCCTACATTACAAATGTATATTTTGCTACACATAAATAAATAATTTATATATATATATATATATATATATATATATATATATATATATATATATCGGTCGAAAACTAAACTTGAACCCACGACCTTCCGAGTGCAGTGCAATTGTTTTTGACATAAAGCCATTTTGCGTTCTTTCTGTTCTACCTGACATACCCATATATTTACTTTTAGTCTTCCTATTCTCATATATCTGGTCCTTTTATTATTATTATTATTATTATTTTTATTATTCTATCCTGTTTTTGTTTGTTATTCCTAATACTGTAACGACGTTTAGCGGTCCTTATACTATATATGTATCAAATACAAAACAAAGTTGTATTAAATTATGTTGGAGGAGGGTTTTGAGAGAAGCCGGTTGGAAATTCTAGAATACATTTACAGTAATAACACCGCTTGAATAATAATAATAGTAACCGGACAATTCAGAGAGTTTATAATCGCTAAGGGAGTCAGGCTGCTCGTCGTCATCCGTGATGTTTAATGTATATTGAGAGAATAGCGCGAATAATTAGTAGCACGGGTTTAAGATGGCCTATATAGGAAGAGTGGAGTAAGGCGTTAGGGCCTCTAAGGGTTTGATTAATATATAATAACAAGGAAAACATGGAAGGCCGTGTATGTACCAGGATTGAAATTTGCCAATCCTTGTTTAATTCACAGCGCAGGGTGTGGAAGAAAGTTATAAACAGCACAAAAAAAGTGATAAGATTTGCATTGGGTTGCCGTTTTAATTGTGTCAGGGAGTCTTTTAAGGAGGAGGAGGATGTCAAAATGTATACAAAGGGAAGTACAAAGTAAGCTACGATTTAGTGTTAGGTCTAAAAATGTCACAACTGGTCAGAAGGACAGGTTAAACATATGCAGCTGGTGAAGACGGCACTAAGGATAAACAAAGTGGAGTCGCAGAGTATAGTTGGCAGCTGGGGAGATTGGATACAATAATCAGCAATGGGCTAGAGCGAGGATATAGAAGAAAAAAAAAGAGAGCAGCGATATAGACCTGTCAAGGGCCCTGATTTTAAATGCAAATGTTAGAAAAAAACTAGGTCGATATTACAAAAACGAGGTTGTTCCAATGAAAGCCAAATACTCAGGTCTTGGAGGATGCGTTGCTGATATAGATTTGTAGGTAGTATATGTTCTGCCGCTCTAAGCGCCCCTGATATAAAAGAATTACATGTGTATTTAGGTATACATGCCAAGCAAATACCTAACCAATCAATCAAAGTATATTTGTATTCGAAGCTCACCTGTAAAACTTTCGTCTTGCAATAATCAAAAATTATATTCTCAAAATGTATAGTTTCATATGCAGATGCACTAGAACTGCCGAACATCGTTTCGAGGAGACGGCATATCGGCGTATGCCAGCTTCGCACACATCACGGTTATGACTAAATATTCCGCACGTACAAATCTGGGTAGTACTATGTAGGTTCTCTTTATTTCGCATATATTATCGTATAGATTTAGCCAAAGAAGAACATGTGCACCACGTATACGTGACTGCTTGGCAAGTTGTTTTGAACGTTGTCTTTTGACGTCCAGGTGCTGTTCACGGAGCTTGATTGAGAAGCCACTCGGCGATGCGCATAATCTGTTCAGGAATCTTGCCACCCTTTGGAGCGCGTACCTGAAAATCGGTTACAGCGTTACAGGCAGCAGTTTCATTCGGCAATCGATTTTGCATTTCAAAATCATCATATTTTTCATCATTGTGCATCATATAAGTATTAATAGTAGATACGTCGTGTGGAGTAGGCCAAAACCTACCGTTTTACAAGGACTAACCGATTGTGTCGTGGTGGTGTTGGCGTTGCCGTCTCCACTTCTTGCCCCGTGCCGTTCTTCTTCTGTTACGCTTTCGGCTTGCTCCTGATCGAGCTCAATGTTGGCCATTGGATGCGCGGCTCCCATGATACGAATCTTATGCCTAAAATAATAAAAGTAACGTTTGCTTGACTAATAACGTAGGTAAATGTGCCTTGATTTAGTCGGTGGCATAATTTACAAATGTACTCCCTGGTCCAGCTAATGCGTCTCGATTGCTTCAGTGACCCCTTTTCAGGCCCTCTTCAGATATATTTTGCATGGCAAGGGGAATGCGGCCATTGGTAAATATATATATATATATATATATATTTTTTTTTTTACTTGCTCCCAGATTCTTCTATATATAGATATTAAAATGTTTGTGCTAATCCTAGAACGTTATGTACTAATTACCTCGCGGGGATAGCTCTGCCACTTGCCTGTGCACTTGTCGCAACTTATTTCACATAAAGATTTCTAGGGAGCTTACCGGGCCATGATTTTCTCTATGTCTTCGATGTTAATTGGTTCTAAATCTTCATCATCCTCGTCGCTTGACTCGCTGTTCTCGAACGCTGCCAACGGATTCTGACAAATCAAAATTGTGGGACGGGTTAGTTTGGTTCGAAATAGACGTACACGTATATATATATATATATATATATATATATATATATATATATATATATATATATATATATAGGACAGCTATATATCAATGTGTCGCCACTCTATTCCTACTGTTTTTGGCAGGCTGCCTAAATATATCCGGTATGCGTTCGTGCGTCATGTATACCACGTTCTGGAATAAGCACTTGTGGCCGCTTAGCTTTAAATTTCCTGGGCAGAATAACTACTTTTATAAATATCACTCTCTCCTAAACAAGACGTTTCTGCCCCCTCCTTCCAAAAATTATTTTCTTGCCGAGTTTTATCAAACCTCGAAATAAGTACATAACGATCTGAATGACCCTGAATATATATATATATATATATATATATATATATATATATATAACATTACGGACAGCATCTCGATTTACAAATAACCCAATGAGCAATGGATATTACGGACTGCATTCACGAGGGGACGTATATATCAGAACATGCGCGTAGCCGTTTACGGGTGCTACAGTGGTAAATTATGTCAGGCCTCTTACACTGTGATGTCTCTACTAAAACACTATATTTAGCCAAGGTCTGCTTTGCGGAAGTCGCCGCCTACACAGCGAATTCAAATGGCCTCGGGGCGTGTTTTGCTAGGAGAATTCAGCAACAGCCGCCATAATAATAATTGATATGTATGGACGCTTCATAGTGGGCCACATTTATATACACGGAGCGTTCTACAACTTCTCAGTCTTGCAAGCAAAAATAGCAATTCAAATTACACAAACATACAACAACACTCAAATTCGCGAGAAGCCTATAACATTTGTGGCAATGATGGGGCAAGGTACGAAACGACACTTTGGGTTTAATTTAAGTCATTATTCAAAAATAATTAGAGGCCTGAGAGTAACTCAAGCTAACTAACTAAAGCCTGAGAAATCTCACTGAACGAGCTGAATGAATGACTGTTGCCAGAATTGGAAACAGGGAATCCTTCAGCTCGTGATAAGATCCAGTCTCTGTCGTTGTGGCCAGATTCCGGTCTCTACTGTGCTCTTATTCCCGCCCTCCACTGCGCCCGCGCATTAACGCGGACCAAAATCACTCCCTCCGTAAGCAACCCAGGCCGCTTGCTCTTGATGGAGTTCCGGAGGCTACGTAGTGTCTCGCAATACAAGTCACTGTTAACGGCTTTTCCGTGCCCGAGGGATTCGATAAGTATCAGACCTCGGACGTAAAAAATACGGTGAGTATCACCTTGCCTGCTGAGGGCGCAGCTTTGATTTATTAAGTGAAGGTGATGACGCATGCCTACATTGCTTATTGTCCCGCTTTGTCTCTGGCTCAAATTGATGCCACCACTTTGAGACACTACACAACCTTTCTACTGTGACACCCGATCACTTCTCATCAGGTTGTTCGCCTTGTCAATGAGTTCGGCCGTGACTACAGTGTTTGCCTGGCCAGGTCTCACGTGATCATCACTTGAACACTCCCGGCCTTCGTGAATTTCTTCTTCTTGTCTCCTCACTGACTTGTCAGACACATAGTTTCCCTCGTATACGGTCACCATCCGGCGACGAATATCGGCCGGCTAAACACCTTCCGCAGCCCAAAATCTGATAACAGCTCGCTGCTATTCAATCGCCGAACTTTATAATGGGAGCGTCACGATGTCCTTACATGCAATGTGCCGCGTCAGTTGGACAAACACAATTGCCTGCTTTACTCCCAAAACGTCAGGTTCAAATTTCAAGATGGTACATAATTACGGTCGTCATGATATACAACTTTTAATACTTTTAATAATTTTTTTAATACTTCAGCGATCGTTTAACCGGGCAAAAAGTGCAAAGACCGCCGATGGTCTGGCGGCTTGCTGCGTAAAAACCAGTCATGTTCCCGTCCCCCGATTTGACTGGGGACTGCTCCATCTCGTCAAATATTCAGGGGAAAAGGAGTCTCTACTACTTCTGACGGGTATGTTCCCCAGGAGTCACGGAGACATAGAGGCAGCTCAGGCTCCGCTACTCCGCCCATGCCGGGCACCTCAAAAGTGTGTGTACTGAGGTGTCCTCTTGTCCATCGCCGCAGTAGATGCACTTTGGGCTGCAATCCTTCCCTACCCTAAATAGGTAAGACTGGAAGTCGCCATGGGATGTCGGGATTTGGGTCATGTAGAAAGTAAGTTTTTCCCCCGGCCGGGTCAGCCAGTTTTTGATGTTTGGGATTAGGGTGTGGAGACTTGCGCCTGGAGCACACTCTTGTAAGCTTTCCCACTCCTCCTGCCATATATCGATTATGTGCCGACGCATGCCGTCCTTCTTATGCTGGGGATTTCTCTAAAGTGGCGGCACTCGGCTGCTTCCAGGTCCTAAGAGATCGCTCTAGAGAGAACGAGGGCTTCTACTGCGCTTACCGTTTGGTAAGCCGCGATTACCCTGAGGGCTCCGACCCTCTGGGCCTGACGCAGGCGGTGCCTGTTAGTGGCGAACGTTAGAGCCAATTTCTTTGCAATGGCGAGAGCAAGCCCCACCGCCTGCTTCCGGTGGGCGACATCAGAAAGCGCTTAATTCACACGGCTCCGCAACAAATCTGTTATCCGGGCCTGGACGGTGAGAATGAGGTCGTCGGCATTCCCTAGGACCCTTAGCCGCACATCGTTGTAATTTAGGTTTCATAGCAGGAAGCTAAGCATGAAGCACTGTGGCACCCTTGAAATAATGAAAAAACTGGTTCAGTGGGACAATATTATCCTGTCCTGTAGATAGTTTAATATGATTCAGCGTAGGTGAAAGAGAACCTTCTTCCTGGGGAGGGTCTTTAAGATGACTCTCCACGATAGGCTGTCAAAGGAGTTTTGAACGTCAAATAAATTAGCGTGGTAGAGGTGTCGTCTTGTTGGCGGGGACTCGTGAAAGTTTGACCTGCGTCTGGATACGCTTTGCGGCGCCGATATTTGTGTGGACCTTACAAAGCCCATGCTGGGCATCTGACAACAGGCTCTTCTCCTTTTCGATAAACTTGAATCGCTCCTCGTACCCTTTCACTAGCAGACTCTGGAGGCCCACTGCTATAGTCGGCAGGCCTTCTAATCCGAGAAGGGCCCAGAGGCACTTTCGGAGCTGTTCGGCTCCCTGGCGTCTGATGGGCAAATGCGGCGTCGGAGGATTTGCTCTAATGGCGGTAGTTGCGTGGGATTAGATAACAAAATGGTCGCTAACAAATTCTTCCTCCTGCAGCACATTCCAGTTTAAAGTATTGCGGGCCTCAACCCGTCACGTGATAGGCAGATCGATGCATGAGGTGTGCTCGACCTTTGCCCGTTGCCTTGTCGGTGTCTGCGAGCCGGCCCAGGGAATGGTTTTCCGCCCACGGGCTTGTAGACTCGCTAAGCAGCAGGTCGGCACCCGGGCTCCTCTAATGCGGTTGTAATTTAGTTGGAGTACTTAATAAGATAGCGTTATGTATGGCGTTACTTGCATGCTAACTGCTTTTAAGGCTTCGGGTCTATGTGTGGAGATGCTCGTACATAACATAACAAAAGGGTATGTGGTTCACTTATCATAGTCCAATCCAATTGGTGCTCGGCGCTCCCCAGACATCGCTAGACTGCAGATGCAAAGATGCAGCACCTGCAGTTCAAGACGAAGCGGATAACAAAAGTGATGATAACGGTGGATTCACAGTTTACACTTCCCGTAAAGAGAAACGCTTGGCGGCACGAGAGCTGAAACAGTTGGACAAGTTTAGAGATAATAATAATGCAGGTACCATAAGCACCTTCAAAGTCATCTTTCGTAGGCAACCCATCGAAGGTAACACGCCCGACAAGGCAATTCACACATTGTCCCCAGGAAGTGGAAGAGAGAGACAAGTCAAGTATCGCCGTTTGGGCTTCTAACATAGAGTCAGTGACTTCCCTGTTGAACATCAAGTAAAGACCGAATACCTAGCTATATTCAAGGCTACAATTCAAGGTGTTAGCATCGTCACACAAAGCTAGAATTCAAGGTGTTAGCATCGCGTTCACAGAGGCGGAAATCCCCAAGGAACTAAAAGAACTGGAAGTGACTCAAGTTCATCGTCTGCACGCCACTCGGCCTTTAGACCCATCGATACTTACACTCGACCGACAACCACCGACCTCTATATTTCTAGGATATAAGTCGCACGCCCTAGTGCCCGAATTGGACCAACCAGTGGTCTGCTTCAAGTGCCTCCGACCCGGTCACAGATCAAGTCAGTGTAGCCTACAGAAAATCTATCGTAGATGCAGGACCGAAGGGCATATAGCCGCTTCATGTCAAAACACGCCTCGGTGTGTTAATTGTCATGGACCACATCCTGCTAGTGCCTTCATGCCCAAGACTTTTCTCCCTTAAGGCGAAGAGTAGACTTATCAGGGAGGCTTGTACGCTTCAGCAGGTGAAAATAAGTCACTCTGCAGCAACCATAGAAGAATCTTGTAAACAAGTTGCCATGCCGACCGATATCGCTATTGGACAAAAGACATATGCTGCTGCAGTTAGAGGTATAACTACCTTTTAGTAAGTAGACCCATTAATAATTTTACTTAGGCCCAGGATCCTACCGAAAAATAAAATAATGCCGCGGCAACAATGAGCTGGGACGTTAAAGGTCTCAAGTTATTTTACCACGGCGCCGGGTCAACACCAAGGCCCGCAAGACGCTCACGGACCTATCGTCACCCTTTGGCGAAAGCGTGGAGGGAGTCCTGTGCCTTCTTCGAGACGATCTTGTCCTTAAAGGTGGAAGAAACTGCCAGGAGAGCTCGTTTCAACAATAGCTTCAACAATCCCCCCCGATCCAGTCGAGAGGGAGCCCCCGTAGGTGACAGGGAAAGAAGGGGAAATAGACAGCAAAGGCGAACCAGCCTTGGGATTAGGCAGGGCCAGCCAGGGACGCTCCAGGCGATGACTCTCGACACATCCCCAGGTGGCGGAGCTGTGAAGTCGTTAACGGTCTGGCTGACGCGTCTGAGCTGCACCAAGACATGAGACGCCGGATGATGCCAGATTGGAGTAGAATGTAGGAGTTGGTGCAACACCACTCCCATGGATTTGGCCCAATGCCTACGCAGTCACCGATCCCTGGGGGTTGGGGGGAAGCGGGTTTACTGGGTTTGCGTACCACACTACTCACCATGGCTGGGGTGGCGCATGTCTGTCTGGATTCCCGTAATTTCCCAAAATAATCCTGAGTGGTTTCAGCAGTAAAAAAACAAAAGACCTATCGTCATATTCTGGTCTTCTGTCAGTAGTCAGTCCGGAGCTAGCTAAAGCGATCGAAACAATTACCAACGTTTTTCAGCCACTACTTGCTTTATTACCACTTTTTAAGAAGCTTAAACACACCTCATCATAAGGAAAAATTACACCTATCTCATCCGGGAGCTCTTCAAGCTTAACAACGACGACGACACTGCTGGCATAATCTAACATCGCAGACGTCGAACCTAGCCTGAGAGTTCCCTGCCCGGTGTGTGGCCTACTATACACCAAGCGTGGCTTGTTACGACACACCATGACAAAACACCCAGCAGCTATATCATCGTCTCCCGATATGGACACGAGTCACCATGCCGATCCCTCAATTAAAGATGTCTTACGCAAACTTCAAGACATAAGTAAAACTCTTAAGTTAGTACGTATCACACCAACATTTATTAGACATATTATAGCCATGGCTATTACTAAGGTTCTCGATGATGTGCACACTCAGAGCAGTTTCCACGCTTGGTTCGCATTATTTTCCTTTGTACCGATTATCCTCCGCCTCCCAGCCAATAGAAGTATCAACCAATCTTTAGCGTAAATCATACGGAAGAATCTCGGAGATTACGAGTGCGGCACCACGTTACTTAACCTGACGGCCCACAGAATCACTCGAAGAAACCCGCAAGCTCCCGTTTACTTTGTGTTGCTCGAAGAGTCCTACCCAAGTTATCTAAAGGAGACAGCACTGATGCTGCTAGAATCCTAATCTCTACAGACACGTTTTTATCTGACGACGGTACCGTCAACGCACTAAGAGTGAAGGACCCGCCTGCACCAGCCGAGCCTATATGGCCTGAACCACCATCAACAGACTCCGAATCCACAAACAAGGAAGACATCTTCGCTGCTGTTCAATCCTTCCCAAGAAGTTCCTCAGCAGGATTGGACATTATCCGTCAGAGACTACTAGCCGACTCGCTATCCCCAAACCTCGGAGTTACAGCAAATAAGTTGGCAATATATATAGCCAAAGTTGTTGAGATATTGCGCTTTGGGCAACCACCAACGAAACTTTTACTAATAATTTTTGGCGCCAAATTATTTGCATTAAAAATAAATGCGGCTCTATCTGACCGATAGCATGCTCATCATGTCTAAGCCTCAAGATGGACTTTTCAAATGCTTTTAATACGGTGAGGAGGGATCATTTGCTAAGGACAGTCAATGACTCCACCCAAGACATGTACCACTATGTCGACTTCTCATATAGACGTCCAACTTGCCTTGTAGCGTCTGACTTAATAATATCATCGTCCGAGGCATGTATACAACAAGGAGAGCCTTGGTCTACCTTTCTTTTTCCTGGCAGTTAACGACCTGATCAAATTGCTCGAAAGCCCGCGTATCATGTAGTACTTGGACGATGGAGTATTGGCAGACAACGCCTCCACAATTGCTAGTGACTTACAAAAGATTATCAATTTCGAGAAGGCAAGCGGCTTGGCCCTGATCTCCTCGAAATGGAAACTGTATGGAATTCCGCAGATTCAATAACCTCCGAGAATTCGCACTGGTTACCGGGTTGCAAGATACTTAGCGCAAACGAAGTAGAGCTCCTAGGGGTACCCCTACTTCGGGAAGGTGTCTCCCTGTGTTGCAGAAGTGGCTAAATACACTGAGCACCGCGTCAGAGCGCCTTCCCCTGATAGGATACCATAGTGATCATTACCTGCTGAGGTGCTCTTACTCAGCCACACGCCTGACTTATATGCCGAGGGAAATTGAATGCTGCTCAACATTGAACTAGACGAGACAGCCAAATGACAGATTTTCTTGTTAATAGCCAAGGGGGCTTGGCTTACCAATTCCGGCAATATTAGCACGTCTTGCAATAGTTGCTGCCACCCATCAGCTTTCTGGCACATTCTGCGAGCTCCTTGATCAAACCGGCCAGCTTGAATTCATTTCCATGCGAGATCAAGTCACGAGCAGTTTGGTTGAGGTTGGAACTTTACCAAAAGACGTCACGTCTCAGAGTGAATGGTCGGTCCTGCTAGCCGATCAGCAGGCCCGTTTGCTTACTGATCAAGCTGACAATAAATCTACTAGGGCTCGGCTTAGGGCAACCCCTGCAAATCATGCAGGCGATTGGCTACATATCCTACCCAGCGCATCATTAGAAACCTTAATGGATGATGACACTACAAGAGTATGTGTTGGTCTCCGACTCGGTACGCCGTTTGTTCACCCTCACATATGCCGATGCGGGTAACCGGTGGTCACTAAAGCTCACCACGCTCTATCCTGCGCCCTCAGTGGAGGTCGTCGACCACGTCACGCGTCTATTAATGAAGCAATAGCAAGGGCCCTTAAAAAGCAAACTACCCAATCACGTTAGAACCAACTGGACTGACCAGAAACGACGGCAAGCGGAATCCCGACGGGATGACTCTCATCCCCTTTGAACGAGGCCGGACCCTCATATGGGACGCTACCGTAACCGATTCACTTTCTTCCTCACTGGTCGGTTTCGGTTCAGTTAGAACTGGTCACGCTGGGACCCTAGCAGAAAAGAACAAGATAAACAAATACGCCGAACTGACAGGAACTCATAATTTCGAGACCTTAGGACCACCGCGCCGCTCACTGAGAGACTACTTACTAAATTGGGCGAACGTTTGAAGATAACTACTGGGGACAAAAGAGCCTCACAATTCTTACGCCAGAGACTTTCCATTGACGTCCAGCGGGGTAACGCAACCTCAATTTTGGGATTGCTTGGCAAGTGGTGCAGATCAGGGCGCTCTAGGCTGAAAATTAACACGTTTACTTAAACAAGATTGAATTTTGAATTGACAAATAAGCGAAATTATCATTGTTATGATTGATTGATTGATTTATTCGCTTGATAAGTGTGTATATATGTGTATATATGCATTGTTTTTAATATACGTACTTCTAAAAATGCATACACACATTTGGACTGATAAAATAATAGATATGTAAAAGCTATGAAGCTATGACGCGAGCTTGGTTATCTAAACTAGCTAGATACGGGACTAGGTTGCAGGAGGCAGCATGGTATCTACCGCAAGGTAGTTTACAACGTTGACACATACAAGAGTCTGAGAGATCATTGAACCCGGATGTCGCGCACAGCACGTGGTGGAAACCATGCACGGCAAACCTAATCACCACATGGCGGTTAGATCGGCTCGGCCCTTTCCATGCCTGATTTTGCATTGCTCCTGTGCTAAAGAAATCCGCATCAATTTCAGCAAACTTGCACTCCCACGTTTTGAGGACGTTGACGTAGTTGAAATATGAGGGCAAGTCGAAACGTCGTCTTAGTTTCTCGACAAATAGGGGGGTGTCCGTGAGAAGATAGACAAGTCAGTTGCGGGCTGAACGATGGAGGCCCAGGACTCGCTTGAGGTGCACTGCTTTCAGATTATTTAGATGCTTAAGGCTGGCTGGGGTGAGATCATTCCAGATTATTTCGATACCGTAGGCGGTCATTGGAGCAATCTTTAGATCAAACAGTTTTAGTGCCGTTGGGATGGACAACAGCTGCGGCTTTCTAGTTGTGGTTATTGCTTTCAGCGCCTTTCTGCATCTTTCTTTAATATGCTGCAGGAAACATCGGCCGTTTTTTTTCTACACAACATGTATGATAATAAATCTGACTTCTAAAAATAGTAACTAATCGCCAAATAGGCGAGTGTTATTTAAATTTGCAATTTGTTGCCGTCAAGCTAACAACCCGTTTACGAACTCACCGCGGGCCGCGTTATTCGGAGTGATTGATCGCTGACTCCCTAGGTTATTGGAGCGTGCATCAAAGTGTTCTAGCAATCCATATTTGCGTAGTTGACGTAGAGCAGATATGTTTCCTTGCATGAAAAGTGAGTCAATACTAGGAACAACATCACCTGGCACGCTTTGAGAGAACCGTAACTTAGACGGAGCCATTCGATTGCAAATAGTGTGAAAACCTTTAAATTAAAGCGCCGAAATGGCCGAGTCCTTGCTTGAAGCGCCCAGAAAGCTACGGAACGCGAAAGAGTGCTCTGCCGGTCACAAGAAAGTTTATTTGTTAATACTGTAAACCGACATGCTGTTTTAGAGCCCACATTAGATCAATAAAGCTACGCCCAATGCTAAGTTGTCCCGGATATACAGGGTGTTGCAGAATTTTTTTATAATAGAATATACAAATTGTAGAGCTCGTTAAAGCAAATATTCCAATAGAACATGATCTCTGAGAAGTCTTGTTTCGGAGTGAGAGCGAAATTACTACAATTGTTGACACTAGTGCTTTTGCCCGACATAGGAGCATAAAATGTGCTGTTGCGAGACAACCAGTCCCCCTAGATAGAAACTAAACACACTGTCGTGTTCTGCTTCTTCCGAGGGGCATATAAGGCCGGCCAGAAGACGCGACACGGTCGTTTAAAAGAGAATTCGTCAAAAATGAAGTTCTTTATTAGCTTTTACGCCAAATACTTCAGAATCATAACCCTACGACCTCCCACGTGTTCCAAGCTAACATATTCAGCAAATGCGCATTTCATGACGATTATTTTGGTACCAAACGTATGGCAATGCGAGCTGTGATTGCGGAGTAATTACGATTTTTCGGAGGGCATGTCCAGATTAAGTGCATGAAAAATGACGCGCTGCGGCTGTCGCGCGACACGTCGGCGGTAGTGAACGTCGCCACAGTCATTTTTCATGCGCTTAATCTGGACATGCCCTCCGAAAAATCGTAATTACTCCGCAACCACAGCTCGCATTGCCATAAGTTTGGCACCAAAATGATCGTCATGAAATGCGCATTTGCTGAATATGTTAGCTTTGAACACGTGGGTGGTCGTAGGGTTATGATTCTGAAGTATTTGGCGTAAAAGCTAATAAAGAACTTCATTTTTGACGAATTCTCTTTTAAACGACCGTCTCGCATCTTCTGACCGGCCTTATATGCCCTTCCCGAAGCAGAATTTTCAGGAGCACGACAGTGTGTTTAGGGGGACTGATTGTCTCGCAACAGCACATTTTACGCTCCTATGTCGGGCAAAAACACCAGTGTCACAAATTGTAGTAATTTCGCTCTCACTCCGAAACAAGACTTCTCAGAGACCATGTTCCAATGGAAAAAATATTTGCTTTAACGAGCTCTACAATTCCCTATTTCTATTATAAAAAAATTCTGCAACACCCTGTATGTATATTGCACATAAATGGCCCAAGTGTCAATCCATATTCCTGCGCACACAGTAACGTCCACTGTAAATCGACCTTATTTGTTTCATAGCATTACTCTTAGAATAACTGAAATACTCAATCAATATATAGCTTTTCTCGCCTGGAAACTTTCTTCTTTTTCGATGGGGCCAAAAATGTACACACCGTCAGTAATATGTTATTCATTAAATGTGTAGCGTTTTATGGAGAAATCAACTATTTTAAATATAAATTTGCTTCAATATCATGGTGTAAGTTTAAGTCATCACGGATCAGCAGCAAGCCGGTGACAGCTGCCACGTTTCCACACTGAACCTCGATATGCAGCCTTTGCTGTAGGATGCTATGCCTGACCGCTTGCTTTTGTCATAGCCGAAATCTTCATTCTCACTTCTTCAAGGAACTGGGCTCCCCTCAAACCTCCCACACCTGTCGACGTCTCTCACAGATTCTTTATTACTTCTCTACTCTACTTCCTAAATACCATAGGGATGCCATATATTTTACTTAACATAAAATATAAGTTTGTACATCCAAGAGAAGAAACTGCAGCAGCAAAAATAAAATCTGTCATGATATGTTGAGTGGAAAGACAAAGCAGTGAGAGCTCTAAGGTAGCTACACGGCTACACTAATCTCTGTAGATTTAATTAGGTTCAAGATTTATAAAAAGCACTGAAAAGCCGCTACAGTGTGCAGCTTGACGTATGGGAACGCAGTGACAACCGCGTCCAGATGAACTAGAAATAGTCTTGAGAGGTGGCAAAGGGGCGTAGCCAGATAATGACGTCGACATTTTCAAGCAACGAACTACGATAAGGTCTGATCGAAAACAAATATAGAACAAGATAATGTACACAGCTAACTTGTAACGCCGGAAGACGGATGCTGTCAGGATGCACATGACCACGTTTAGGATTGGCAATTATAGAGATACCGCAATATAAGTTAAATGGAATAAAATGACGATGTTAGAATATACATGTAGAGAGGACTGAGGACCCACACATAAGCAAACGGTTTTCTTTTGTGTGCATCTATAGCAACTATTGCGGGAGTTTACTATAGGCTCTGATTCGGGCAAAAAGCTGCCCACTAGACATAAAAGCGACATATCGACCCGTGACCTATACAACTCGCGTGAAGTATGTCGAAACATTATTAAAACCTCTTTTATGTTAAAGTGGCCTTGAGTTAGAGATATTTGCATTAGGGAGCAAACCCTCCGTATTTAAACATATGTTTTAATATCTGGGTATTTCAACAGTAATACACACCGTTGTCATTTGCAACATATATTACCCTATCCCCACCGTGAACACAGGTGCTACCAATCTGCCAGAAACCAACCGGCAGTTCGGCGTATGTTGCTAGTTTTTAGCAACATTTGTTTTTAGCTTGTGTGTGCGTTCTATTTGATGGCAATCCACTACTGCGTGTGCATTGTTTGTGTTTGACTATCAACAACACAGTGAGCTTATAACCTCTGATTGTGGAGTCAAGTGCAGTAGGTAGAACTTTTATCGGCAATTTGAAAAATATTTGGTAGTATAGTGAAGTTCTCAGTAATTCATTGATAATTTTGCAAATTATACACTAACTATACCCCCCTTTTTTTACCTCTTTGCCCCAGACACACGCTACTGCGTGTCCTCTAGTTCTTAAATATGTATATATGATTTATTAAATGTACATACTCATTACAAGTATCACTCCGGTCATAATTTACCAATTTATGTAGGTTGTACGCTGTATTATAGCAATAACCTGTAGTAGCCGATTATAATCATATTATATAATTGTACTGACTACTACGGAATGCACTAATTTGTTTTGAGATTTATAAAAACCGACTGCACATATTTAGACGTTCATTACGTCAGCCCACAATCGTAGATTATATTATAGCTCATCGCATCAAAATCGCAGAGAGATGAATTGCTCGCGTTGCAGAAGCGCTCTTGCAGGGCTATCCTTAGTGTGCAGGTCCTGCAGCCGAGGAGTCCACGCGGACTGCCTGCTTCCATGTGAGAGAGAGTCGGCGTCGGCGGCCACCCAGGCCGGGTGGAAGTGCAAGATTTGCGCTCTAGCCGCCACTACCACTGACATCCACGCCCTGATGGGGCAGCTCGAGGCTCGCTCGCCAGCGACGCATCAAACCCTCTTCAGCACTGCATTGGATTTCTCTGCGTCGAAATTCTCGCGCTGAGGAACCGGCTAGAGGCCTTTGAAGCTAGGAGCTCGATGGAGATGGAGCCCGCGCCCCCGGCGGCCGGCGGAAGCAGCCAGTCCCAGAGTCAGCGGGAGAGTTTGCCGCCGAAAAAGACCGCCCTGCTCGTCGGAGATCGTCAAGTGAACGCCATCCGGCCCACCCTAAAGGCTAACTTCTCCAAGAAGACTTCGCTGGTCATGAGGTCCTGCGCCAAGGATACAAATGCTATCCTGAAGGCCGCAGAGAAAAGTCTTGGCAAGACTAAAGGGCCCGTCAGCCTCTTCCTGCTTGCCGGCTATGAGGAGTGTGCCAACCTGAATAAGGCGGCCTTCCTCGGGCCCGTGGTGGACTTCGCCAGGAAGTTCAAGGTGTCCAAGCCTGACTCCGACCTGCACATCCTGCCCCTCCCACTGTTCAACCTGGAATGCAAAGAAGCTAACGAGACGCTCGTCCTGAAGGGCACTGAGGTTGGCTTCATCTTCCTCCCGCTCACAAACATCCAGCGTAAGCTGATGGAGCGCCAAGAGTACTCTTACAAGGGCGAGCCGGGAGAAAAAGTAGCCTTAGCCATTGCGCGCGAGGTAAAAACTTTTTTAGGGATAAGCTTGCAGAAGCAACCCCAGGCGGCCGATCAGGGCCAAAGGGACAAGGGCAGCTGCGTCTGGCAGAAAGACGTTTCCAAGAAGGCACCGCTCGTAAAGCCCACGAAAGACTTTCCGCAGCCCCCCAGCGACCGCCAGCGTCGTGGCAACAAGGGCGACAGACGGGGCGGGAGGCAGCCCCGCAGCAACCCCAGGGAGGACTTCAGGGATTACCGCGCGCCGCCTCGGGAGACGCTGCAGCATCTCGTCATGCAGGCCGTCCAGGGAACAATGAGCAAGCAGGGAGGTTCGAGCAAAAAGACCGGGGCGCTTCCAGGTCTCGGAGCAGCCTCCGCTCGAGAAACTAAGAATTGTTCAATAGAACTGCGAGGGTGCCTCGTCACTGGCACTCCTCGCTCTCTCATGTCTAAAGGGCATTGACATCTTAGTGCTGACCGAGACCTGGGCCTTGGCCCCTTCCGAACTCCCCGGATTCTACGGAGCTCATGCCCTCGCACAGCGACAAGCTGGCCGCGGCAGGGCGAGCGGTGGAACGTCCGTGTTCTACACGCAGCGAGTTGGAGAGGTGAAAGTCAAGATCGCCGAGGACAACCTGGTCGTTCTACAAGGTATTCGCCTCAACTTAATCGCGGGTTATGTCCGGCCAGAGAATAACGAGAATACGACTGTGATGGTGGAGAAACTCACCCGTTGCTTCCAAGCCCTGGACAACGACGCCTCTATCGTGACAGCCGGAGGCTTCAATGCGAGGCTGGATCAGCCTGACTCACAGCGCACGATGGCACTCGTGGAGACCTTCTCGGACCTCGGCTGCTGGGTGGCCAACGGTACGGCCACCCCCACCTTTGAGGGCTTCATGGGATCGTCAATCATCGACATCTTCGCCACCAGTTTATATCCCGATCGAGTCGTCTACTTGGCTGACAAGAGCCCCCTGCAGGAGGGCAGGCAGATCAAGTGGCATGCGCCGGTGGGCCTCGAAGTGTGGCTCCCCCGGCACCCAACTGCGACTCCACGACGTCAGGCCCTACCCAGGCATCTTGACGCGCGTCGCCTCCTGGAGAACGTGGCCGCGCTGTTCCCAGTCCAGCACGATCCAGCGATTGAGGAGTACTGCGAGACGCTGGTCAACGTCATCAGGTCCTCAGTAGCCTCCCAGAGCCCCCGGCGAGGCAAACCATGGTTTAACCAAATTTGCGCCATTGCCCGTCGAGCCCAGCTCAGCGCCTCTTTCCTGGCCGTTCGGTACCCCGAAAGGAGGCCGCTAGCCGTCCTGCTCAAGAAGTTGTGCCGGCGAACGTATGACTCGCAGCGTGGCCTTTACCTGCAGCTTCAAGAGTCCCGACTACTGCAAGTGGCAGAAGAGCAGCCCTACAAGTGGCTCCCTCGGTCGGGTAGAAGGACTTGCCCGATTAGACAAGGCATTATCGCCGACCACTTCCGCATCATGTTCGCCTCAGCGGATACTGTGCCAAGAGGTGTGCCGGAATGCTACGCCGTGGGATGAGCCAACCCAGATGATGAGAGACCTTCTCTCCGCCGAGTTCTCCGTCGAAGAGGTCCTTACAGCCCTCCGCCGTCTCCGCTCCAATAAGGCATCTAGATCCGACCTTGTCCGAAACAAGCACCCGAATGAGTCCATAGTCATGGCACCGTGCTGGAAGAGCCTGTTCAACGCTTGTCTTCGCCACGGCCGCATCCCCTCGAACTGGAGCAGTTCTGCTGTCGGTAATACCGAAGGGGAATCCCAGACTTCCAACCTCATGGAGGGGCATTGCAAAGAAAAGCTGTTGCTACAAGCTGCTCTCCGCAATTCTGACTACACGGCTATCAGCGTATTTAGAGGGTCGCGGGGTAATTCCGGAAGAGCAGTATGGCTTTCGAGCTGGGAGGTCTACGTTAGATGCCTGCTGCTTCCTGATCGATGACGCTCAGCGGGTACTTCAATGCCGAGGCGCCTTCATGTACGCCGTCTACGTGGACTTCCGCTCAGCGTTCGACTCGGCATCAAGAGACAAGATCATTGCTAAGCTGGCCGAGGCAGGTGTGCCCTCCAACATTCTGCATCTGCTGGCCGCTATCCTCCAAGAGAACCCCATCTCGATCGACGACGGCGTGTCCGAACTCGACCCCTTCCTGCAGACGAAGGGCTTCGCACAGGGCAACAACCTGAACCCTCTGTTGTTCTCAGTGCTGCTGGCCGACCTCCCTCGCCAGGTGGAGGGCACCCGCAATATGGTGCAGGTTCTAATGTACGCTGACGACGTAGTGCTCTACAGCACGTCAAGGTTCCATTTGCAGTAGTCCCTGACAAGACTCGCGACCTCGGGTAGCCGGCAACGATACTCTGCGGCTTGCCTCGACGGAGCTCAAGACAAGAGCTCGACGCGCTAGTGGCACCTGTTGGGATACAAAAGCCGCAGCTGCTTTCTCTGAAGACTGCTCTCGGCCCCTTCGACCTCAAACTCGCCCCCGTCGCTTCTTACGGCATCCAGGTCATCTGGAGACAGCTTTCGCGGCAGCAACTTGACATGCTGGACCGCGTAAAACCGGCTTACCTCAAGCGTGTAATGGGTCTACACTCGTCAAGCAAGAACCGCCTTGTGTATCTGCTGGCGGACACTCCGTTGTTCGTCGAGGATCTGAAGAGACGCTTCAACCTGCCAAAGACTCCCGTCTACAAGGAATTCATCCGCATGTGGGAGGACAAGATGGCGAACATCGACCCGGATATATTTGATACGGGTGCCATGCGAGACAGCACCTGGAAGGACCTAGGCCGCACAAACCGCCACATAGTGACTCGTTTCGCGGTACACGGATTTCACCACGTCCTGTGCGGGACACACGGTTTCCACGACCCTCATCCATCATGTATATGTACTCGGTGCGGGGCCTACTGCACAAAGTATCACGGGGCAATTTGCCCACGTGTAGTCGCAGTGATATCGTTTTTATTTTACCATTCGACCATTGACTATGTACCCTACAAAGGTGATTTTAATAAATAAATACAAGTTAAAAAAAAATATTACTCTATGCTGCCATGTATAGCGTTTAGCTCAAAACAATTCGTGATTCAAGCAATGCTGGTAGACTTCTCGCGTTTAATATAACAGTTAAATAAAGCAAATGCATTGACTTTAAATTGTCTATCGTGACAAAATACAATAATAATAATAATAATAATTTAGATTGCTGCAGCTTACCGACTCCGAAGAAGTCGCGTTTTGGCCACGGGTAGAATTGTTTCCATGCGTCTCTGCGGTGTCCGGCTGCAAATGAACCAGTCGTTACGACCAATCAGATCCGGTTAGCGTGGAAGAATCTTCGAAGCCATCATAATACCTCAAGGGACATCGCCGCTTCGGCGTTTCGATACGAATGGCAATACAAATATAATGATGAGATCACATTAAAGAAATTCACTGGAATCGCTACATAGTGAGGGTTCTACTCTAATGTAATACTATGATGACTTTCAGAGTACTACCAGATATCTCCCGCCGAATTAACTCCTGCAATTGCAATTCAGTTACTGTGAGACAACTTTTAGCCACATTAGCGGTTTTGGACTGCTCCCTTAATCGCCCGACTTAGCATTTTAGTGCAGTGTCTGCTTTCAAAATGTAAGTCAAATTTGAAAGATCGTGAAAAATGAAAAGCCGTGCTTTCAGCTCGGGCTTAAACATTAAGCAGATTGTGGTGCGGGCGCTAAACAACATATCACTAGAGACCCTCCACCAGCCCAGCCAGACTTTGTATGATCGTGCAGATAAACATATCAGCCTAAAAGTGATGTACATCGAAGAATAAGAAAAACAGTTTGATTTTTTTCTAATAAGCATTATGTATGGTGCCTGTCCGAAAACGTGCTAGACGCACTATGTAAATACACATGGTTTTCCTGTTACAAACTTTGCTGAAGTAAGATGTATATATAGGTCTTATTATACGAAGTTCGTTGAGAAAATGTCTAGCGCGGACGAAATCCGATGTAGCTAAATCTGTCATATTTCAACTTGTTTTCATAAGCCTTGTACAGAATACATGACAGAGTCGTTTTATATTGGCGATAGGCGACAGAATGCGAGGCGGGTTTTAGCGGGTGCGACAATTCGCAGACCATCACTTAAGTCGGATTCGACATTATACATTTCATAGAGGTGCGCGTAAAAGCAATATGCGATGGCACCGTTGCTCAATGACGCCACACCTTCTATGAAGATGCCTTGCAGCAGGAATCGCTAGTTAGATAGACAGCGCTATGATCTTACTGTACGGCGCATGTGCTGAATAGCCGAATATGTCAGTTGGTGCTGGATTAGTTCTTGCAATGCAAGCTCTATTCCTCCGTAGTAGGACGCCGGCTGACAACTGCCACGTAGTCTCGAGGCGCTTGTTTGATCAGCTCGAGACGATGTGACGCGGAGTTGTCTATCTTCTCGTACCCGGCGAAAGTAAAGGTGTATGAAATGAGCACTGGTTTCGTGGCAAACCGCCACTTAGATAAGCCGGTTCCAGAGTATTCTCGCATACGATTGAACGCTGTCTTCAAATGTATGAAATGCACGAGACAGCGTAGGTGCATAACCTATTGTATTACTTGTTGTGCAGTAATTACTTGTACCAATCACTTGCTGTTGTTGTGCTGTAATTGATGGTGGCAATGGGTGTGTGTTTTGCCCATAGTATGGTGTCCCTTAAAGCATCGACTTGTCTTCGAACTAGTAGTACCTTCTATATAAGAATTGACCCGTCGACGTCGGTGCGTTTCTGTGTCCCGACCTCGCCACGCATCTAGCTAGATTCTGTTAGCTTAGTGAAATGTAACGGGAGGACCAACAATATAGCAAGCAGGGCAACGCTGGCATCAGAAGCAATAAATAGCCCAAAAGCCGCCCACGGCAAAACGGTCCACCGTTGACGCGCTCCAGAAACACATATCTCGCTGGCATCTAATTGGGCTGTTCATGCTGTAAATGTTGTTTAAGTCGCCTTCAAGCATATTTTCGTAAAAAAAGCGAAACAATTATAAACTACTTGTTTCTCTTGCATTGTACTTGAAAAGGAAGGCCCGATGTAAAACAGAAGGCACTATATAAAAGAGCAGACCACGCATTATCGTCTGGTTTTCTACTTCTCCAAAACAATTATTAAGTGTGTACTTTGTTTATTTGTACTGGTTATAACTGCTTATTAGCACATTGATCAACTTGAATACTATCCGCGCTGTATAATATCTAACTAACAACTAGATTTGTTTTTTTATCTATTCCTTTATTGTTGTTAAGTTTGTACTTTAGAAATTTGTATTTGTTGTTTGTCTTCTATGAGAACATTGATTTCAATAAATACGATCTGCACTAGATACTATTTAACTAACAACTAAAATTTGATCTATTTGCTCATTCTAACCTTGTGAGTTTGTGAAACTTCACTAACAACCTACTCTGTTCTCTGTCTTTAGACATTTGTTAAATCTAGAGATAAAAATATATAATACCATTCCTTCTGTAAGCATCACTGGGAATGACGTCATTAGTGGATTGTGGTTATAATTATGTCTGTAAAAATAAACAATGGATATATAAAGATATCTATTCGTACCACTTCTAATTATTTCTCTTACAATGGTACTATGGCATTTTCTAGCCTTTGGGCCATCATTGTATCTTCATACCTTTATCGTATCTTTACGTTATTTGAACTAGCATTCCGCTTAAGTAGCAGAACAATCCCTGAATAATTTCCAGAATGGACACGAAAAGCAGACAAGCAGGTTCGCTTTTTTAGTTTCGACCAGAAGATCCGCTGAGGAAGTGGCACGCATGGGAACGCCAACACGGCTATACTGTTATGCTAACTTGCAGGCAAACACGGCTATATATGTACATATATATGTTAATAAAACCTTGATTCTTCCATATATGTATATGTAGGGAGCTTTGCTTATTCTAAAGCCTGCTGATATGATGGCCTTCCGGTAGCAAGTAGACTGGTCTGCAAGAAAGTCTTGCCCCTTTTGATAGATAGCAATTTGACTTGGTCAATGTAAAAGCTATCTTTTCGTGCACAGCTAACGCTGTGCAATCTAGCGAACTGCTGTAAGGTTGTCGGCGAAGCAGCGGCTACGCTTACCGCTCTGTGCTGGTCTGTGTCGGGTTTCGCCTATGAGGCGCCCTGTAGAATAGCTTCATGCAATTGAAGGTAGGATATGATTTTAGGTATATAAATATATATATGTTTTAGAAGCAGAAAGAAAAAAACATAATGCATATCCTTTAGGGTGGGTAATGTAGAACTCTCAACCCACTAAAAACCTCGTGGTCCCCTAACCTGCATGGCTGGGAGTACATGCATATGCAAAACAAATTATATATATACATGTATATATATATATATATATATATATATATATATATATATATATATATATATATATATATATATGGATTTATCAGCTGCTTAACTTGCAAACATAAATGCACATATCTAGATGTCGGTCTATTATATCTGGGGCGTTTAAAGCGGCAGCATACACGCATATACATATTGAGATATCTAGGGTTTCCCCGACAGCCCTCGTGGCAGTGTGGTTGCTGACTCTAACTGGTTTGGTATAGTATCTATTCTCAATGAGCATCGCTTAAAGATAATTTCATACATAACAGGGACTAGCGATACCCCCGTAGATGATAACCGTGACCAGCGCACCAGCCCCTTAGACACGCCACTTTATATATATATATATAGGCCCTCTCGAAAGGAGATTATTTTTAAACGGACCTCACTAAAGAATCCACGTATATATACATATTTGTACGAATTGAAAATCCTATTCTTATTCGCACAAACATATTCCACAGAAACCGCTGCTTCCCTGCCTACGTGAATGATACCAATTTGCTGCATATATATATATATATATATATATATATATATATATATATATATATATATATATACAGACATTTTCTCGTAAATAATGAAAGGTCAACTTATTACTACAGACGCTATTGGCAGAAGTCACAGCACTCATATATTAATATGTATATATGATGCCTAGAACACACAGTATGCCAAATAAAAATAAAAATAGCAGCAATAAACTTTTTCTCGGCGCACTCTCCTTAGATATCTGCACACTTCACTCCTCGGTGTATCAGTGCTTTCATCGCTTCGAAAAATGAGTCGCATTTGGAGCGTGAATATTTTCAAACGTATATATATATATATATATATATATATTGTCGGTGTGGTTTGTGCCGTACATTTGTCTTACACAATTAAGGCCACCTTGTGGATACTGATACGTAAAAATGTTTAGAAATTTGACCTACCTCATGGTTATGTATATCAATACGTTTCGGCTGCTTCACGTATTCTTGGTGCTCATTTGCTGATGACTTTGGCTGGACTTTAGTTTGAAGTTTGTCTTGGCCAGTGTTCACGTCCTCCTTCCTTTGTGTCTCGGCACTGACATCGTCAATACGACGAGGTGCGGCACGGCCGTCCAGTAGAGGCGGTCCGAGTACTACTTCATGCCCGTTTGCAGGTAGAACTTCTGTAAACGTTGCGTGATATATATGTATATCAAATGTTTTCAATTCAAACATGGTTTATTTACGGAACTGCATACATTCACACGCTTGAGTTCTCGTTATGAAAAGTGGTACAAGGGTTTGGGGATAAAAAAGAGAAAGGAAGATAATAAAACAGAGGTTAATACCTATACGATATGATTGGCGATACTGACACACAAGGTAAAGGACCACACTGAGCTATTACTTGATAGACAATATAACTCGAAATAACAACAAAAACTGAAAAATTAGACCATTGGTTTAAGTAAGTCCCTCTTTTCGGTTATGTATTTCGATTTAAAAGATGTCTTTTGACGTCTTAGGTAAAACAGGCCAGGGACTTCGAGTAACAGATTTCCTGCGGGATGCTCTCCCATACGACGGGCAGTATGTACACAAGAGATTGGATGCTAGATCTTTTCTGCACGCGAGGTATCACAAAAGTGGTGGCCCGTCGCGAGGTTTTCCGCCGCTGAGGGACTAGAGGGAAGGCAACCTCAGTAGGTACTAAACTACGACTGATCTTGAAGTCAAAAGTCGCTACTTGAGGACAATACAGCAAATCGATGAATATAATCTTATAGCCACAATATATATTTCTAACAGATTGGCTACGTCTCATCTCAAATATAGCCCTCAGAGCATCGCTTGGTATTGCCTGAGCTCGATGCAGAACGTGATCGTATCCACCTCCCCACAAGAGAATGCCGTACGTGAGTACCGGCACGAACAGCGTATTGTAGATCAAAATCAGACCATTCAACGGAACTCCTATACGGCGCAAACGTCACAAGGCCGATATAACTGCGTAACATTTGGGTGTGATATGATCGATATCAGCGCGCCAACTTAGACCTTCGTGATGAGACCAAACATTTGGTAGTTGACAAAAACTTCAGACCGAATTCAGAAGAAAGCCGATCAAAATCCGCCTGCAACTTTAGTTGAGGAGAGCGAAACAGAGTGAGGCTAGTCTTGCTAGCATTAACAACGAGGCCGAAATAATTAAATATTTTGATTACCTCGTTCACTTGGGATAGTGAGCGCGTTATATCTAGGGCTGGAGAGTCAGCCCTAAATAAAAGTGAAGTGTCATCGGCAAAAGCTATCGGTTTACCAATGTTCTCTTTTTCAATATTAAGCAGAATGGACTGAATGAGAATCATGAAGAGAATCGGTTTTAGCACTGATTCTTGTGGAGTTCCAATATTAACAAATCTCCACGAGAAAACCACTTATCTTATACGTACGCAAAAAAAAAACATATATATATATATATATATATATATATATATACAGGGTGATTCGTATCAAAATATACTTCTTTTGAGGCTTGATAGAACTCGGCAAGAAAATAAATTTTCTCTATGGAGGGAGAACGCGGAAACGTTTTGTTTAGGAGTGAGGATGAAATTTATAAAGTAGTTTTTCTGCCTTATTTTCTTCTACATAGTTGTACAAAATCTACGTTTGCGGGACAACCAATTCTGCGCAACGGGTGACTTTTCACTAGCTTGCGTAGCGAAAAGCGAATAGCCAAGTTGAGGAAAGTCATAAAAGGTCGATATGTTATTATGTCTTACGATAACGCTTTTTTTGTGAAAAATCGTATTTTTTTTCCATTACGTTTTTGTGTGTCCAAAAGACCAGTCTCACAAGCAAATATAATGCCCACCATTTTCGTACCAAAGCGATGGTGCTGCGTTACGTAGTTGTCAAGTAACTAAGCTTTTTCGGTAGTCATATCGAAAGCGAAGGCATACATACTTGCATGAGAAAGTTAGGTACTTATTTTGAGGTTTGGTAGAACTCGGCAAGAGAATTATTTTTTCTAGTGGGAGGAGGGGGCGGAAACGTCTTGGCAAAATGTTACGGTTCTGAACGTGAAAACTTGCACATAAAACATAACAACTATGACTGCCGAAAAGGCTTAGTTACTTGACAACTACGTAACGCAGCACCATCACCTTGGTACTAAAATGGTGGGCATTAAATTTGCTAGTGCGTGAGAGTGGTCTTTTGGACGTACATATTTGGTCGTCATGGAAAATGTTCAGAATTTTTTTACGAAAAAGCGTTAACGTAACATATCGGCTTTTTATGACTTTCTTTAATCTGATTGTTCGCTTTTCGCTACGCAAGGTAGTGAAGTGTCTTCCGTTGTGCAGAATTTTCCTCCGAACACGCCAGTATAGTGGGTTTCTTCTATGCGTGGTTCTCCCGCAAACGTAGATTTCGCACAACTATGTCGAAGAAAAAAGGCAGAAAAACTACTTTTATAAATTTCATCCTCACTCCTAAACTAAACGTTTTTGCGTACTCCCTCCATAGGCAAAAATTATTCTCTTGCCGAGTTCTATCAAACCTCGAAAGAAGTACATTTAGATGAGAATCACCCTGTATATATATATATATATATATATATATATATGTACATACATAGAACCCCTTGTTGTTTATCTTCACCGAGTGCGCAGCCGCTACTGACCTAACATTTATCTACAAAATTAAACATCGTCTGGTCAATCTCGAGATAAAACAACTTTTTATACAGCGCTCGTTCATGTAAACTTTGTACTGGCACAAGAGACACGCGTTTGCCAGGAAGATTACATATTTTTGGCATTTGTCTGATTTAGTCGACTCGTACCCTCTACATACGAGGAACAAACGTAAATAATCTACACTACCTAAACAGAACGTAAATAAAATTTGACGCCACTACATGGCGAAAATGTCACAGTGCCTATAATTTTTAAAGTGTTTACGTTATTCATTACTTGACAGTCTAGCAGAGAAACGACTTGCCTGGCAAACGTACAAGTAAAGACTTCGCGTGCGTTTTACCTGCCGCTATTGAAAACAAACTATTTGGCAAAACCTAGTTGTGTCTCTTTTCATTTGTTACCATTTGCTGATGCGGCAGGCCACCGCCGAATTGCTACTGTTTGTCTTACAAACAAGAATGCCTGCATGTCTTGGCTATGCGAGCAATATTCGAGCAAGATGGCTTAGTGGCAAAGCCTTTGCCCTGCATTCGGGAGGACTGCGTTCGAGACCCGGACCGGCCACTCTTGAATTGGTTTGCATGGTTTCCAATTTAGACAAGGTAAATGCCAAAGTGGATTAAAAATTAGCCATAACATGAAAACACCATACCCTTACGAATAAAAAATGCTATGATAGACGGCTACGACAAAAATATGTCGCACGCTTGGTTTGGATGTGTGGAAAATATTGATCCGTGAGCAGAAAATCTCAACAAAGGGCAAATATGCACATTAAAACATGCGGTGCCGGTAATAAAAAGTATAATTAAAAAATCAACTAAATGTTTGCACTGAAACTGTAACGCCCTACTAATCTACAAATGGATAGTTGTAACTCACCGTTCTTGCTCGAATCGGGGCCGCCCTTGTCGACCGCCGCGCGAAAGATGGGGGCCGAATCGAACCGCGCGATTTCGGAACTCACGCCCAGCGGCCAGCCAAGAAGACGTGACGACTCATCTTTTTGGAGCATTGCACGACCCTCCTGCCAAAACGCACACCCAACAACACAATGACGCAGAGCTTGTAATCGTTTTTCTTTATTCAGATTCGTTCAACTACCTTTACTAAGACCAACAATAATGTGCTATGTTGGAACTATATATATATATATATATATATATTTGTTTAGAATTTTAAAAAATAAACCGACATTACCATTTACCAGAACATTTTGAGTGAACAACGTTTTGAGACTACACCGGACGTTAAAATTCCGAAGAGCGACTTAACTTGAGTCTGAAAGACGCTAAAAAACGTGTTAAAACAAGTTTCGAAGAGTAGGAAAGGAGGTGACACAAGTGCATTTCAGCGGGCGGTATCTATTTTAAAGGCAACAAAAACGCTTTAGAAGATGAAATTAATCATTTTTTTTTTTATAAATTTGTATAGTAACTATTCAATCCGCATATATATATATATATATATATATATATATATATATATATATATATATATATATATATTATTTAAACGTTTTGCCGTTTTGTTTTAAACATACATACACATTTATTTAACATATATTCATTACAAAACATGTCTCGACGCTTGCAATGGGCCTTAAGGCCTGTGGCAAGGACACCAAAACATAATACATGTATACTATTCTTTTGAGCCAACAACAAATCTACAACTGACATATAAAACATATTTTTCATCAAAGGTATATTATATAATATCGGACCCGAACTATGCGTTGCAAAAGGTAGATTGCCAAATCGGCAATTTTTCAAATTTTGCTTGATCCCGTTTGCTGGACAGGGCTGGCGCTAACATGTTTATGTTGACAGCTCAAATAAAGAAATAACTGGAGCAAACGGTTGTGATTACGTCCCTTGCCCAAGAGCACCTGAATCAGCTATTTACTTATATTTCTATTGTTCTATTAAAAATTGCCACTTGCTTTACTTTTACGACGGCTCACCTATGTGCATTTAAATTCTACTATCTAATTCTTAGTAATACTAAAATCGTCATTTACTGTTTTTATCCAAATAGAGTTAGTGTAATGTTAAATTAGTAAACCATTTTGTAGAAACACATATTTCATCACATTAAAATATATTTTTCTTAATGACACGAACATTGAAACCTTGAATCTGAACAACAAAAATAAGAATAGGAATGTGAATAGGGACTTTTAAGTAAAGCGATTATCAAATCGCTCCATTGGCAAAAAGGAGCATAATTAGAAGATATAATTTTGTTAGACCACCGGTGTCAATACGTTTTTACATTACAGTTCTTACATGTAAGATCACATAAGTCGTCGGGACTGTTAGAAAACAAGTTGTTTTCCGCAGGCGAGCCTTTAGCGCGTAGAAAGTGCCAGAGCAGTACGTTCGTACAGTAACTAGTACAAACAGTGTTAAAATATTAGATTATTGAGGATTGAAAACTAAGCTGCACTGCATTACACTACTTTACTTTTCATCTGGGCCAATTGCAGTAGGCTAAAAGCCTTCGAAACGTAAACGCACGGCTAAACCAAAACGTTTCTGCGTTTTGGTTCAGCCGTGCGTTAAACGCCGCCTAAAAACGTTTGTATCTTGTCCCCAGTTCGTTGAGTCGACTGACATTTAACAGTAGACGCAAAACATATCTAAGGACTCAATAATTTGAAGCGACAATATGATATAGTAGGATATAGATGAAGCTGCCTGAACGGGTGAGAGAACATGAAGGTATGTCTTTAAGTAAATGAATAGTAATAACTGTATTCTGCTCCAGATGAGCTTCATAAAAACATTTAAGCTTTTGTGAAGATAGGCCGACATTTTGGAGTATTCGTAGTGGGTGCCCTGTTCGATATAAACTTTAATCGCATAGATTTATCCCGTTGTTTTCGTTATTGAATAGTGGTTGACACTCATATCAACCCCGTGCTGCATACGTCACTGCCTATGAAGCAAGCATGTGTTGTCTAAAAGCGTCATCTGCCATTGCGATGGTTTGTGCTTTGGCGAATCAGTTTCTACTGAACGTATCTCGATGGGACAGCGCTCTGTTGTTTTATGATTAGAAGAACAATGGTAAAATGAAAGCCCATTCGCGACGGAAAGCGACTGTTTCTGCGGCAAAGATTTATGCTTTGTCTGGGCCTGAAGCTGTGTGCGACAAATTCGGCGATTCAAACGCGTTCCTAGAAGAGTTTTGGGCGTAAAAGGATGATCAACCAAGAACGGGTTGGCCTTTTGCATTGAACACCGATGAGAAACCTGCTTTCGTAGATCTTGATGAACATTTGGCACCTGGGATCGGACATATAGAATATAGCAATTCTAGTTTATTCCCTTATAAGGAGCGTGACATAGATACGTGAAACGTGGCGATGCCTTGCGCTTCTATATATTTTTAGATACATATGTTTAGCATATATTTTAGGAACATTGTTACAGGTCGTGAGAAGTGAATAATCTACATTAACGTAATTCGCATAAAGTCATGCTCAAAGCAAGGCGCCAGACTCAAAACCGACGTTGCGAAAGCAGGCCTTCATGCTAAAAACATCACTCTGTGTGTTGGTGGAAATGGAAAGGCGTCATGTACTATGTGCTTCTGCAGAGCGAAGAAACAAGTATAAAGCGCGTCGTCGTCGAAAAACGCCCCGTGCTGGGCAATCGTGGAGGCGTTGTACTTCACAATGACAACACCCGCCCGCGCAAACCTGTGGCGACCTGCCGATGTTGCAGATGCTGGAATCTGCATGGATGTTTTACGCTACCCACCTTATAGTCCTTACCTTGCCTTTTAAATGGTCATCTCTTGCACTAACTTTTGAATTCTCTGAGAGGAAAAAACTTTTCAAGTTCGGGAGGGCATCAAAAAACCACTTGGCCACTTTTGCATTAAGGACGAGAATTCTAGAACGATGAAATTTTCTCACGAAAACAGCGTTAGGCGAAGGTTAGAAAAAGGAGTGATGTATTATGATTGGCTGAAGTGAATACCGTATTTTCTAAGTGCATTTCTGAACAACCAGTTCTAAAAACCCAACTCTGATCGTTTGTCTGCAGCGCATTACTACTGTGACCGTTTGTATCTTGATTGATGCGAACGGTTGTATACGATTCGTGTGAAGACGCCCTTTTGACGCTCTCAAAGTGAAATCGTCATCCGTCTTGTCGGCGAATTGTCCAGAGCAACGTTGCCACTGCTATTGCCAGTCGGCGAAATCGCACGATCAAATGTTGCGCGATCTGTTCGACAGCGACCTCTAGACACATGCCGTACAAATCGTATTTAAATCATTTCGGCAATATTATTTACATAAGCAAGGCGTTAATAACGACCGTAATGGTAGCAGTAATCGTAAATATATCATATGCATAATATTGATGACAATGATGATAATGATGATGGTCACAGTAACAACGAACAGATCCGTGGTGATGAACGGCGTCGC